>CP126892.1:93672500-94420000 GCA_030440675.1 Furcifer pardalis
TATAATTCCAGCTTTTCACAGGACCAGATGATTAAGAGATCAAAAGTTGTTAGTTGCTGATATAAACTGAAATACCACTGGTATTTGATAAAATGATTACTTGCATCTTGTGAGGAGAGACCAAAGGCCTCCATTGATTCAACAAAGTGCAGCATGAAAGTGTGGAGAAAACCAGCAAGCATTGGCACCCAATGGCTTGACCTCTGCCATAAGGATTCCATTCTACCATCAAATTGAAAAGCTAAATCTGAGAGACATGGGAATGAGTGAAATGAAAAGTCAATTAATCCTCTAAGCATGTCTTCTCTTGTTCCTCCTCAATCACACAGAAGATAAATAAGCAGGGAGAAAATGTACAGGTCCACCTGACTGTCTATTTGTCTGTCATCCCACATGGATTCAGTAATTTGTTATATGTACAGTATATTTGTTATATGTACTTTTTTTCCTTCCAAAACTACTGAATCGGAATTATGTGTAGTCTAAAACACAACACACAACTCTAACTCCCTGTAAAGGCAGCTAATTCCTTCCTAAACAGTTACAACTCTTACCTGTCAATTCATACCACTTTAAGGTCTTGATACTGAAATGATATTGGACACAATGGTGTTATTCTAGTTCTGTGCTGTATGGATGATCACCATGCTTTGCTGCTAGAGATCCATCTTCCCAAGACTTTGAAAATGGCTTTGCTCTTTTACTTTAAAAACTGTAAACCAAACCAAATAAGGACAGCAAATAACCTTTTGATGTGTTAGGTATCAAACAGAAACATAAAAGTCCAATCAATTTGCATTTATCAACAGTAATAATGTCTGTGCCATCATTTTGGTGCCATCTTGGCTCTCACCTGCCCTGAAAGTGATTAACATGTTTCCCACAGACGGGGCAGTCAAATGAGCAAGAGAGCTAATAGCAGCACCCATACAAAGCATCCTGGCATACCTCCTCTACTTCTGAATTGGATTTGTCAGCACCTAAATTGTGTGCATTTTTGAACAGTTAGCACAGTTTACTGCCTGAAAAACTATCATATCTGCCACCATTAAAGTGGCAAATTGCTTTCTAAATGATAAGTTAAACAGATAGCACTGTACACCTCTTCTTAATCAGGGAGTGCCTCCTGGTAGAGGGTAATAATGTAATCATTGTATGTATTTTCATTATTGAAGTGGAAACTAACATTATTCTCTAGCACAGAGGTGGGCAAGTGGTACAAGTGCTAAAGATATGAAGCCTGTAGCCATCTCATTTTTCAACTCTGTGGATCATACATTATTTGTAAGGACAGATAATCACATTTCCTGGAGCCATGGTTTTCCATATAATTTGGCAAATGTTAGGTAGAAAACAAGGAGGATCTGAAGACCATGTAGAATCTTGAGTGGGCCACATAGGGACCCCAAGCCATACAATTCCCACTCAACTCTATTCCCCTGCATTAAAAGAATATGACTTTAAAGTAACTCTACACATTCAGTTATGAGGGTAGAACTGCTGGTAGACTAGTATCAACTCCTCTGAATTGCTTAGAGAGAAAAATTCAGTTGACACTCACTTATGCTATATTTTGTATTGTGGAACCACTCTTAAACAGTATTGCAACCTGCAGCCTAGAGTCAGGATACTTCCGCTGCCTTCTGCTGTATGTACAAATAAAGGTTCAAAATTTCATCTCATGTTTTGCCAGTAGAAAAGTCCAGATTCAGTTGTGGGCAATGTGGTTAGTTGTACTGTATCTGTGTATTGCAAATACCTGGACATGCTTCGAGGAAATGAACAGATACACAGGAATGTCACGAATCAGTCAGTGCAAAAATTAGAGATGGGTGGTTAGGGTTAGGGTTAATTATTACTGTCCCCAAAGTTCTGCTTTCCCATAGGAATGAAATATGTCCAAGTAGTGTGGAATGTTGTCTGATTCCTTCCTTGTGTCTATTTCGCTTCCCATCTTTGGATCCTTCATACCAGCTCATACCTTTTCAGGACACCAGTGGGACACAGTTTAGAAGACCATCACATTTTTTCCTTTATTTCTGATAACTATTTTTTAGAAATGTAGACAGTCCTGCAGCCATCTTAGACAAGGTCTGAATTTCTGGAGCATTACATGGCCTTAGTTATATCTGCATCAGAGTTAAATAATTATCTCATGTTTTCTTAAAGGCACTATCAAATCGACTTGCACTGTAATTTTGTTTTTCAAAGATAAAATAGAAAAATAGAAACAAAAAAAGTGTAAAAGGTTAGAAGTTAAAGGCTTCAACATAAGAAACCAAGGCAGAGGTGATAGACAACTCTTGGCGTTTTTTCTTCTTCAAAACAGTCACTGATTGGTAACTTTTAGGTCTATTTCCTCCTTTATAGTAAAAGCTGACTTGTCTCTGTTCAACTTTTTTTTTAGAGAGCAGGTGATTGGACATGGGATTTTGTCTCCATAACACTTGGGTTGTTATATCAGCAACTTCTCTTTCTCTATGATTTCAGAGTTGAAACATGAGACCAAAGGATTGACTATCTGATGTCATGGGGTGGGCTTTGTGATGTCACAGAGGGGAGGAAAGTAGGCTTTGGAAGGGAAAAAACGTTTTTGTGCTGCTGCTCCCGCTGCCACCACCAGTGTTTGTGTGACAAGAAGGCTCATGAGTATAATAATAATTTCATGTCAGAGATTACTCTGTGTTGAAAGGATTTTTTAAGGGATGCTTGAATGAGGCACTACCAGAAGCCCAAGTCAGTAGTCCTGCTGATCTGGACTTCTGGGAAGTGAAGTTCAAGAACAGCTGGATTGCCAAGGTTCGCCATCACTGTTCTAGAGCAAGGGTCAGCAAACTTGGCTCTCTGGATGTCCTTGAATTTATTTATTTATTTATTTATTTATTAGTCACATTTGTATTGCCGCCCACTTGGCAAGTGACTCTGCATACAACAACTTCAGTTACCAGAAGCCTAAGTCAGTACACTTGCTGATCAGGGCCTCTGGGAATTGAAGTCCAAGAACATCTGGAGAGCAAAGTTTGCTGAGCCCTGGTCTAGAGACTTGTTCCTTGAGACTTCAGCCAAAGCTTTGAGATCTGGCAACTTTGGAAACCAAATTTTGGGCTTGTGTAATCACATCTAAATTCTTTTGTGTGTTTTCCCCCTGTTCTATCGCTGAGTTGATTTCATGAAATTATAAACATAGTTTCTGCTCTTTTCAAACCTTATTATGATCATTAGGATTAGTTACTCCTCTTATCAGCCAACATTTCATAGCATCTGCCAGCTGCATTCTGCTAGCACAGGGGTTACCAACCTTTTCAAGCTGGGGGCCGGGACATGCTCTCTCAGTCAGTTTCAAGGGCTGGATGGCCATTTTGCCATGCCTGCACAATGGGGGAAGCCATTTTGTCCCAACAGCTTCAAAGGTGTGGCCATTTTGTTTTTTAAATGCCCTCGGAGGGGGGGGCACATGAAATGGTTTTGTAGGCCAGATCTGGTCCATGGGCCTTAGGATGGGAACCCCCTGTGCTAGCATAAGTGCTAAACATTCAATATCCTTTCACCCCCACCCACCATAATTTCACCCTATTCTTCTTCATGTTGTTCTTACGTTTCACTTTGAAATACCCCTTCCCCAAATTCCTGGAAATGACAAAAATGAAACAAAATAAGATGACCTTTAGGTCTTCTACAGATATTTACTGCATTCTGCATAGTTACAGCAATCCACAAAAGATTTAAACAGTCAATTCATGCAAAATTGTCAATTCACAGATGTTGCAAACTGGGGTGATCCTTTCTGACCCATGAGACCAGAATGTCTCATATTAAAAAGTAAACTGGGTTATGGCAAACCAATTTTCTAGCAACATTGATTCACATTTTGAAAGTCTACACCCAGATCCTCTCCCTCCTCCCCCAGCAATATTTTGCTATAACAACTAATTACATATAAATGAATCCTCCTTAACTGATCCAGCACTCAGTCTGCTTTTAATTACAAGGTTTCAACAGTGACAGATGGCATAGAGTGTGACGAGTTGACCCACAAGGGTTAGATGGCTGTCACTAGAGTGATTTGGTTTCAACAGCCAAAAATAGGATGAAGTCACAATGCTCAAAGATATCACATAGATTTGACTTCATGCATGCTGTTACTGAAAATATATAAAGATTTTAGTCAGAATAGAGCAGGGGGCTGAGCAGGATAACCTATTGCCTGTTAATGAACATCTTCAGAATGCCAAGAATGACTCTTATGCAGTGTTTTGTTCTAGTCACTCCATGGAAAAATGTTTGCAGAAATGTTTGAGTTGCTCTTACCTGCCCTTACTCACAGTCACCCTCATTTGACCTAAACGAGTCTCACAGACAAAACAAACTGGTTCTGATGATCCATGTGGTTCTATTTACCAATGACTGATGACATCAACTACCATGTGATATAAAAGCCATGTTCATGATTCTGTGCTACAGAGGAGGGAGAATTAAAGCATTATAGATTTGGGAGTGGGGGTAGCTTGCAGTTCAATAGTCCATCTAGTCTGTCTAACTCTTGCTTAATACCAGACCTAGGCATCCACATCAGATATGTCTCATCCTCTGCTTGATGACTTTCAGTGAAAAAAGACCAACCATTCTTCTAGGCCAGGGGCTGTCAAACTGATAGGCCATTGCTACACCTCCAGACTATCAGCGTTTGAGCGCTCTTGGCTGCTAGCCATGCTGACACAGACATTCTGGGAACTGTAGCCCCCCAAAAGTAATGACTCCAGGCTTGTACATGGTGGGCCTTTGCCCCATGATCAACAGTTAAAGCCAGAGGGTTCTCTCCTTCAGATATTTCACCCCCAAAGTATTTGAGGGGGGAGGGATTATCCTTCAACCCATCTTAAATCTGTTATGTGTGAGGAGTAGGTCTTTCCAAGTGAAGAAGACAATTATTCTTTTATAGTACTAAGTGGAAAATTCCAAACCAAACAACTAAGCATCTCCAGAAATGCAGAAATGAAAACAACTACTGAAAAACAGCACATGTCAACCCCATAACCAGGAGTTCATCTGTGGTTTCAATTGTTCACTAGATTAAAAATATTATTTTTTTAAAAAATCCCTGAAATATATGTTTCCATGGTGCATTACCAGAGCTGGCTGCTAGAGGCTACTATCTGCAATATAATACTTAAAAGGAATAGAGGCAGACATTTTGGTAGCTCTCATGTAGAATAATGGATGCATTTGAAACCCCTTAAAGTGACCCTTTCATTTGTCATGGAATTGCTCAATCTCAGCCCCCAAAAGAAATGGCCCTTTTCAGTCCAGCTAGGGGACAGATCTGGGTAGCACTGGAGTGTAATTCCCTGTATATCTAGTGATGGCAGGGAAATATAGGTAATGTTTCTCCAGCCATGAGTAGTATTATGCGGCAAGTATTTGCACACTGAATGAAATACTTCCTGAAACTAAAACCACATTTCCTGAAAGAAATATGTCTCAAAACTAAAAACATGTTTCCTTGGTGAAAGGAAATAGCTTCTGCTTTTAAAATAATAAAAAGATTTCTAGAGGACATAAAATCAGCCTATCCTGGAACATGTTCAGAGAATTTTCTTTTGAAAACAACTTTTTGATGCAGCTTTTAAAGCTGTGTGAACTGGCTAGGCCTTTCAGAACATTGTTCCCTTATCAATAAATTAGTCAGTTAGGTTTAGTCCCAATATCCTCAGATGCCAATTAGTTTAGTTTAATTTGTTGGTGATGGGTTTTGATTTGTTGTGAATATTGTTGTCATTTGTTTTCTGTTTCTTCACCGCCCAGAGTGGGATAACACCAAGATGGGCAGTATAGAAATTCAATAAAATAAATAAATAAATAAATAAATAAATAAATAAATAAATTTCTTAAGAGAAAATCTTAAGAGAATGTCTTATTCCTATTTTTGTATAGGACTGTGCCCTAAATGACTTGAACTGCGTATTAATTGTAGGCCTGACTGTGATTTCTGGCAGTCAGTTTTAATTACACTTCCTTATTTCAAAACATGTACATATATTGAGGGTTTTGCTAACATGTAAATATTTGGACAATTGCATTTTTAAACTGATGATTACTCATTTTGTTTTTTAAAAATATGATTGCTCAGTGTGTGTGTTTTTTTAAATTGGACTAACTGGTTGGTGAATTTTGCATATGTTTAAGACCAGAACATATTCATATGCATGAAAACTTGCACTGGAAAATATATTGGCTGGAAAGAAATATTTTATGCAATTAAAATAACAGTAAAAAGATTACTTTCATTCTAAAAGATGTAGCTGTTGTCTAATCTACTAACAGCAGTTTTCTCTGTTCGATTCAGATAGAAACCATTAAGTAAAGTTTCTTTTTCTCGTTCCTATCTCTGCTTTATTAAGAAGGAAATTTAATGAACAAAAGGTCAAGCCACCCATCCATTTCATCATATTCTCCGGGGGAGGGAAGTTACAGAATTTTAATTTAGCTATAAAGAGAAAATTATTTTTGTTTTCCCTTTAATCATTACCTTCTAATAAAAGCTTTGCTTATCTCTGCACTGGAGCAGGATATTTTCTTGAAGCATGTGCTAGTATGGCCATTCTGACTGGGGGAATAATGGGAATTGTAGTCCAATCTCTCTAGAGAGTAGCTAGTTGCAGAAGATCACTTAATACCTAAGAGGGGCAAGACAGAGTTCATGAAGTTACTGTGTTGTACTACAGCTTTCCAGAATATGTTGGGGTAAAAGAAAATAATAGATACAGTAGTTAAACTAGAATCCTATTAGTTACCCCTACCGATGTTACCTCCACCAGCATAACTGTCAACTGTGAACTTCTGTGATGTCAAAGTAGGCATTTATTATTATACACAGGAGCAACAAATGCCTACAGTGACTTCTTAGTGGTTGCATCGGTTAACGCTAGAATCGGATAACGATGCAAGTTTTTTGGAAAAAACCTGCATCGGATAACGATTCTGGATAACGATCCTTTAGCGTTATCTGAATCAATCGCCTGGGGGGTAGGGGTGGATTGGGTAGTGTGCATTTCCCCCGACTGTACTGCGCTTGCAACAGTACGGGGGGAATTTCAGCCAAGCTGATCCTTGCCTGGGCGCGCAATCGCACCCAAGTAGGGTCCAGAGAAGAGGCGCCCGCTGGTGCATGACAAGGCGCGCAAGCGGGTGCCTCTTCTCGCCACCCTACTGGACCCTTAGCGAGCGCTAAGGGTCCAGTAGGGTGGCAAGAAGAGGCACCCGCTCGTGTGCCTTGTTGTGCACCAGTGGGCGCCTCTTCTCCTGTGTTCGAAGCCTCTAAGCTTTGAACACAGCCTGGATGGGGGTCGGAATAAGCCTAGCGCAGCCGCGCTGGGCTGCACTAGGCTTCTTCCAAACCCTGTGCGGGCTGTGGACAAAGCCTAGCGGCACCCAGGCTAGCTAGCCTGGGGGCCGCTAGGCTTGAAACACAGCCCGGATGGGGTTCAGAAGAAGCCTAGCGTAGTCCCGCTGGGCTGTGCTAGGCTTCTTTCAAACTCCACCTGGGCTGTGAATGACTTCAGGGACAAACCGCTTGGTTTGCCCCTGAAGTCAAACTGACCCTAGGCTAACAATCGCTGGCCTAGGGACTTCAGGGACAAACAGCGCTGTTTGTCACTGATATGAGGGCTTTTTTTTTGTAGCGTTGTTTGATGCATGCATCGGACAATGCTAAAAATCGGATGACGTCATCACTTGTGGAACCAAGTCATAACGTTATTCGATGTTCTAGTGTACTTCACAGCCAAAATTTACCACAACAGTTAGTTTTTCAACTGGATTCCAATCAACCCTGTCTTTTACACCATCCAGAGTAGTATTCTTCTTCTTAAAGTGCAGTATCCAATTCCGAATACTGTATTGGCTATTCATGTGGCAATGAACCTTGAAGATTGTCTTGGGAACAATATAATGCAGTTTTCTTGCATTTGCCTCCCACATCGCAGCATGACATCCTTACCACTGATCCAGTTCCGTGAGTCACTTTCTGGTCCTAAGCCCTGAGTCACTGGCAGCATGGTCTACTCTATTACCATAACAGGATAACCTGGCTAGACTGGTCCAGAGTAGCATACTCGCACTAATTGAGTAGGCTAAGCAGGCAGGCAGGTAGGCAGATAGATAGATAGATAGATAGATAGATAGATAGATAGATAGATAGATAGATAGATAGATAGATAGATAGATAGATAGATAGATAGATAGATAGATAGATAGATAGATAGATAGATAATTTCAAGGTCTGAATGCAACTTGCCAAACCTTTTAAGTTATATGGACAGAGGTATGGTTCCTTCCCCTTTTGGCTCTAGTTTCTGCTAGTTTGAAGCTCCTGGAATATTACACCTCAGAGAATGTGGTCCTTGGTGGAAATAAGGTTCCTCCTTTCTGCTCTGGATGGGGATATTGAAGACCATTAGTACCCAGGTGAGGTCTGGGACACCTGTATCACCTGTACCTCAAGCCTCTTTTTGCATTAGACGAGTGAGTCCTGATTACTGTCCACCCATTTTAATGACTAGCATGCTCCAGCCTAGTTTGATTGCTTTTGGTCAATGTAAATGAAAGGGACAATACCAGTATGCTCTGCTCCTTTCATCTCAGATGGGAAAGGAAATTCCATAGTCACTGGTCACAACTTACAAATTACAGGTTTCAGTCATTGATAGGGTGGCCATATGTCTTCAGAGAAATCAGTCTTCCATTTGAAAGGTGGCCAAAGGACACCCATTGATAAGATAGCTTTGTTGTTTTTGGAAGTACCTCCTTTTTAAGGTCTGGTACACTTGAGGTCTGGTGGTCAGCAGTTCAAGACCCGAGTAGTACATGATGGAGTGAGCTCCTGTCATTGTCCCAGCTCCTGTGAACCTAGCAGTTCGAAAGCAAGAAATTGCAAGTCGATAAATAGGTACAACTTCGGTGGAAAGGTAAACAGCATTCCATGCACTCTGGTGTCTGGACATGCCTACCACATGTCTACAGAAACATCTGCAGACACAGACAGTGTTGGCTTTTTGGCTGTAAATGGAGATGAGCACTGAACCTTAGAGTCAGTTATGACTGGCTCTTGATAAAGTGTGACCTTTGCCTCAAGAAGGGAGATCAGAGACTTTGACATGGCCTACCCACAGAAGGTACCTACACAACAGTCTTTTCAGGTGGCTACTGTCTTCCCACTTCCATGTCTATCCTGTTTAAATGGTATGGGTATTTTTCTAATTTTGCATCTCCATATATAAATCAGCATATGCAATTTTATGCAAATCAGTGTCCTCTTTTGTCTCTCTGACATGCCCTGCTACCTTAATCATGACCAACCTGGATTTGTCTGATCTGCAAGATTAACTTTGGGCTTTGATTGCCCCAAAAGAGAGGCAGCTCACTTCTGTGGGTCCACTGCTCCCAGGTTGTGAACTAGAGCGCAAGATACGGTCCTGTGTGCATGTCTTCAAATGCAGAGGATTTATGGCCTACTGCTGCTTTGCCCCGTGTAATTATGTTCCAGATGCCTGACTAAAAATGGAGATCTCCCCCCCTTCTGTACTGAGGGAGGGGGGTGAATGCAAAGAGGTGGCAGTCAACCACATTTGCGTGTGATAAATAATCAGTTGTGCACTCAGTTTTCAATGCTTGTTAAAAATCCAGGCACTGGAACAGCTCCCGAACTTCACCGCTTCCACCTCCACTGCCAATCTCTTTTGCATCTCATTGGCATTTGAGAACATTAATTGACTCATTATTCCAATTCATATTCAGGAAAGGAAGCTGATTAACGAAGGCAGATGCAGAATCTCCAGACACATTTGTAGCTGCGTTGTTTGTCCCGACAGTTTACTCGAGTTATTAGAATCCTTCGGAAGCTGCAAGCGGGAGAACTGAAGATGTGACCTGTTATTTTTGCCTCCTTTATATTGTTTGATTATCTTTGCCCTTGGCAATTTAGAAAAAAAAAATAAGATCATCACCTTGTTGCCATGCAGAGGTTCTTGGGAAGGGACAGCCTAAGATATTTTGCTGCCCAAGGCAGAGTGGCATATGCTACCCACCCAGCCTTGGTTCACCCAGGGCGCATACCGTATCTGAAGCCAAATTTGTTGCTGTGAATCATGAAGGAGAGAATTCCACCAGCACCTCTTCCTATTTCTGGCAGAAAAAAAAGAAACAGCAAGAACATATGAAATAACAGACATAGCAACTCAAAGTCAGCTCCTTGAGGTTGCTGTTACCCTCAGCCTCACAGATTAAGATCCTATTATTAAGATCCTCCTCTTCCTCTTCCTCTTCCTCTTCTTCTATGTCCCAATCAAATCCTGGACTGCCAAAATTAAGCCACTTTCTTGGGATTCCATACCATACAAGGCATATGTGAAAAGAGAAGAATAAAGAGGGAGAACCCAGAGGAAGGTGGGAATATCAAAGACATATTGCGAGAACACCAAATAACGTCAGTGAAGGCTGCTAGATGTGCCTTTGTATCTTTTAGTTCATTGTAGTTATTGGTGGACACCTTAATCCCCACCCCCTTTAAATTAAAATGTGGGATTTGCTTTGCAAACAGTAGCTTGGAAAAAAGGGGCAGTATTCTGGCACAGCTGACTGCTATAGCTCCTTTGGAACCATTATCATCTGTCATGTAAATACATAATTAAGGGCTTTTTAAAAATGCAGATTATGTAAATATATATTAAGGGTTGTTTGTTTTTTTGAAAATGTAGAAGGTTGACTGAGCAGAATATAATGAGCCCTTTGGAGGTCTTGGTAAAATACACATTTAGGCTTGGAAATGTGGAATGAACTCACAATGGAACCATAGGTGCACGTTCAGAACCATTTGCAGATTTCTACAGAGATACTTATTTTTGTATGGGGATTTCCTAGAAACATAACATTAATGCCCAATAAACAGTACCAAATGTTCATTACTGAGGAAATCTGAGGCAACTTATCAAGCAATGATCTTTTCTCAAAACATTTCTCTTCCCTCCTCCTTTCTTTTGAGTTCCCAAGTGTTTACAAATCTGTTACAGGCAGCCAGCTTTATTTCTTGAGAACTAGGGGCATTTGTAAGGTGAACCAACCATATCTGGTGATTCTGATGGCACATTTGGGTTAGATCAGAGATGTATTTATTTATTTATTTATTTATTTGTTTGTTTATTTGTTTGTGTGTTTATTTATAACCATATTTGTATGCTGCCCTCCTTAAAGTGACTCAAGGAAGCTAACAACAATTAAATCAATAACAACAAGACCTAACAATAAAAACACCATCTAAAAAATTTAAAGGTTGGAATATTAACAAAGGTTAAAAGGTTAAGTGGTTAAAAGATTCACTGGAGAGGGGTCAAACAAGCCAAAGGGCTAAGGCAACTGACTGGCTGGAACCCCACACCTGCCCCACCAGCCAGATCTTCACCCCCTTCCTAAAGGGCAGCAACTCTGCCAGGAGGCGCAGATAGGTTGGCAGAAGGTTCCACAGGGCCGGATCGGGCACAGGTTCCCATCCTAATGCCTATGCTCTTCACCCCTCCAAGAGCATTCGAGAAATAAAATGGTCACCTCTTTAAAGCTGTTGGGACAAAATGGCCACCCCATCATGCAGGCAGAGCAAAGCTGACTGAGAGAGTGTGACTCAGGCCCTGGCTTGAAAAGACTTAGAGCCCCTGGGTTAAATCTTCATTTTAATGTGTTTATTTATTTATTTACCATTTCATTGACTTTATTTTAAACCACTTTTAGCCTGGCATTTTTCTTACATGTTCAGCCACAGTTAGCAGCAGCAATACCATAGCTATAGGAATGGATAAATAAAAACATTATTTCTGTTTCTGTCATAAATACTAAATAGTATCAGAAAACAATAGTACTGTACATCAAAAAATCAAAACATTAAATGTATTTTTTAAAACAGGAAGTGTTTTGTGCCAATCTAATCCATGTCAGTCCTGCGGATCTTTTTAAATCATCTCTACATCTAGTCTTCATTCTTCCTCTACTTATTCTTCTGATCTAACTTTGACATTGATGTATTTCTTTATTCCATCTGTTTGTCCCAGGGAGCAGCCTACTCATCTCTATTTTAATGATTTTATTTTTCATTTAATTTTTGTTCTATGTCAAATAATGTGCTTTCTTACTTTATCTATTAACCCGATATTTAGCACGTGTCTTTCTATTGGTCTTTGAGTTTTTACAAGTTTTTCTACTTTAGA
Source organism: Furcifer pardalis (assembly GCA_030440675.1). NCBI lineage: Eukaryota > Metazoa > Chordata > Lepidosauria > Squamata > Chamaeleonidae > Furcifer > Furcifer pardalis. Next base: position 93,684,749 of record CP126892.1, read on the forward strand.
TTTCATTAAAGCCCATGTCATTTCTGCATTCCTTGCTGTAACTCCATAAAACTGCAGAGCAGTTCTGCACTGCCAGCTTGATTCTGTGGCATTTGGATCTGATACTCCTACCTCATCTTTCTGCTAGCTGCTCTGTATGATCAGCTGAACATCCAAATGGGTATTGACACCAAGTGGAATGGAAATGACACTGTCTGTGCAATTACAGTCATCCAAGCCGGGATTCCCACATCTTGTCTTAGTTTGTGAGCGAAACTGTTTGATGGAAACATCAACCAGATTTCTGGGATTTTAGACTAAAAGGATCCATACTGTGTATTCCTGCTGTGGAGGATTCTTTCATTCTTCGAGTCCCTCTTCAAATGCAGAAGAGACACAAGAGAAGCCACTTCTAATCTGTCTCCATTGATCAACAGTCATGATGATGTCTTGCCCTGTTGAGATTTATATTGTAGTTTGCATCTGTGTTTATTTATTTTATTCTTCCAAGTTTAACATGGGGGAGATAATTCTCCCACAACCACTATTGCACCCTCGTTATGTCAGTGCCACAATCTTTCAGGGATAGGTCTTACTGAGAGTTAGTGACTTGTCCAGGGTCTCCAAATGAATTCCTTGATGAAATGGACACTAAAACTTTGAAATTCTAGTCCAGCAAAGTTACCAGCACACCACTCTTACCAGATACAGTATATTAATAGCTTACAAAATGATGTTGTGACCATGCCTTCCAGTTGGAACCAATTTACAGCAATTCTAATTAGGCTTTCAAGGTAAGTGAGATATGTACCAGTTCCACTCCCTAAGTGAGATTCCATGGCTGAGCAGGGATTCAAACCCAGGCTTCCTGAGTCCTAGGTCATTACTGTATCCATTATACCACACTGGATGTCCCTATATAATGGATTATTGTACTATAAAGATTTTGTATACTTTGGCCCAATCATCACTTCAAATGGGGACAGCAGCCAAGAAATCAGAAGAATTGTAAAATCATAGAATAACTGAGCTAGAAGGGTCCTTTTAGGCAATTGAGTCCAACCCCCTGATCAGTTCAGGAACCTGAATCAAAGTAGATCTGACAGAGCGTTGTCCAACTCTGTCTTGGATGCTTCCAGTGTTGGAGCAGTCATCACCTTTTGAGGCAGTTGGTTCCACTATTGAACTGCTCTAACCGTTAACTGAGGGCAGCAATGAAGCAACTGGAAAAGATCATCAAATGCAAACCAAAATCATCCACCCTCTTGATTCCTGATTACCATGTATGGTTGTGAAAGGTGGACAGTTCTTCTTTGTCTTCTTCGTCTTCGTCTTCTTCTTCTTCTTCTTCGTCTTCTTCTTCTTCTTCTTGTGTGTGAAACTGCCAAAATGAAGCCACCTTTTGGTGAATTCATTCTGTAGTTCCTTTCAACTGACCTATTGTGGGAAAGATTAACCAGCACAAGGTTGCTGAAAGCTGGCAGGGGAAAATGATTTTTATTTGAAATATGATTTTATTATTTATTTATTTATTCATTGGATTTCTATACCGCCCTACTTGGTGCAACCAACTCAGGGCGGTGTACAAAGTAGAATACAGTACAATCAACCAATAGAATACAATAAGGCAAACAATGCTATGATAGAACGCCACACAGCCAAACAACAACAATGTGGGAATGCAGTCAAGCAACAATATAGCTGTACAATCCAATGATACAACATAGAGATACAGTCCCATAACACAATACAGTAATACCCCGTATAACGCGAGTACCGTATATCGTTAAAACCGCATAACGTTACAAGATTTTCGGAAACATCTTGTATCGAGTAACGCGATTTTAACGTTATACGATACAGTCGTTCTTAGCAGCAGGGTGGGTGGAAAGCTGAACGGGGTTCTCCGTTCAGCTTCCCAGCCACCCTGCAGCTACGGAGGCAGGGGTGGGGAGGCTGGAAAGCTGACGGGGGGCTCCCCCATCGGCTTACCCAGCCACCCCACAGCTGCGGAGGCATGGGCGGGTGGCTAGGGAAGCCGACAGGGAGTCCCCGTCAGCTTCCCCAGCCACCCTGCAGCTGTAGATCGGGTCCTCTGATCTCTCTGGAGGTGTTTCTGGGCTTCCCCGACGTCCAGAGCCGGTGCAGCAAGCCAGAATGTCAGAGTTCGAATCCCGACGTTCTGGCTTCCTGCACTGGCTCAGGACGTCGGGGAAGCCCAGAAACACCTTGGATCGGGTCCCCACACCTCCCTGGACCCGGCGGGGGGGGGTCAGACCCCCCAAAATTGGTAAAAAAAAGGACGTTTTTTTTTACCAATTTTGGGGTTTCTGACCCCCCCGCCGGGTCCAGGGAGGTGGGCAGACACGATCCAAGCTTTTTCTGAGCTTCCCCGACGTCCTGAGCCAGTGTAGCAAGCCAGGATGTCAGAGTTCGAATCCCGACGTTCTGGGTTGCTGCACTGGCTCAGGACGTCGGGGAAGCCCAGAAACACCTTGGATCGGGTCCCCACACCTCCCTGGACCCGGCGGGGGGGTCAGAAACCCCAAAATTGGTAAAAAAAACGGACGTTTTTTTTTACCAATTTTGGGGTCTCTGACCCCCCCGCCGGGTCCAGGGAGGTGGGCAGACACGATCCAAGCTTTTTCTGGGCTTCCCCGATGTCCTGAGCCAGTGCAGCAAGCCAGAATGTCAGGATTCGAATCCCGACATTCTGGCTTCCTGCAGCATAAAAGAGGGTGGGGGAAGTTCAAAATTAGCGCGCATCGGGTCTCCCGACCTCCCTAGAGCTGATGTGCGCTAATTTTGAACTTCCCCCACCCTCTTTTATGCTGCAGGAAGCGAGAACGTCGGGATTCGAATCCTGACATTCTGGCTTGCTGCACTGGCTCAGGACGTCGGGGAAGCCCAGAAACACCTTGGATCAGGTTCCCACACCTCCCTGGACCCGGCGGGGGGGGGGGGGGTCAGAGCCCCCAAAATTGGTAAAAAAAAGTCCGTTTTTTTTTACCAATTTTGGGGTTTCTGACCCCCCCGCTGGGTCCAGGGAGGTGGGCAGACCCGATCCAAGGTGTTTCTGGGCTTCCCCGACGTCCTGAGCCAGTGCAGGAAGCCAGAACATCGGGATTCGAACTCTGACATTCTGGCTTGCTGCACTGGCTCAGGACGTCGGGGAAGCCCAGAAACACCTTGGATCGGGTCTGCCCACCTCCCTGGACCCGGCGGGGGGGTCAGAAACCCCAAAATTGGTAAAAAAAAATGGACGTTTTTTTTTTTACCAATTTTGGGGTCTCTGACCCCCCCGCCGGGTCCAGGGAGGTGGGGAAACCCGCTCCAAGCTGTTTCCAAAGTTCTCCCACCTCCCTGGAGGCTGCAGCAAGCCAAAATGTCAGGATTCAAATCCCGATGTTCTCGCTTCCTGCAGCCTCCAGGGAAACAGGGCTTTTTTTAACATTGTGTGTTCAATGTATCGCACAACGTTAAAAACCGAATAACGACGGGACTTGTGGAACCAAGTCATAACGTTATTCGGGGTACTAGTGTACAGCATAAAAATTCAATTCAGTAATACAAAACAATATGATCAAATATCATAGATATCACGTCCTCTCAAATGATAGCAGTCTTCTCCTCTGGGCGAGATGGCGGGCCCGGGGAGAGGGCGGGAGCATCCTCTCACCGCCCGCAACCGCTGAGCTTTTATCGGCTTCTGGGCTGAGATGACGGGGCCTGGAGGGAAGGTGGGAGCATCGCCTCACCGGCCACAGCTGCTGGTTTTTCTCCTCAGGTGAGATGATGGGGCCCGGTGGGAAGGCGGGAGCATTGACTCACCAGCCACAACTGCTGGTCTTCTCCTCCGGGCGAGATGGCGGGCCCGGAGCAAGGGCTGGAGAATTGCTTTGTGACTCCCTCGACTTCCAGAACGTTGAACAAGTAGGTCTAAGATGAAATCCAGCCTGAACAGTCTCTGGAGGCAAAATCTGTGAAGGTGAGGCTATCCCTTTCTGGGCACATCATTAGAATGCAAAACAATAATGCTGGAAAAGATGGAAGGCAGCAGAAAAAGAGGAAGACCAGACATGATAAGAATTGGCTTCAGGCTTGAGTTTGCAAGAGTTGAACAGGGTTGTTGAGGACTGGACATTTTGGAGATTTTTCATTCATAGGATTGCCATTTGTCATGGATGACTTGGTGACACATAACAACGACTCATGACATAGACCAAGAAGAGTGGGCAAAATCCAGAAGTTATGGACTTTTCTGATACATGATCCACCTACCCATTAGCAGCTGAATCCCATCCTCATTGCTTCTGCCATGGGCACAAATTGCTGTTGCAGCCATGGCATTCTACAAAATCAAAGAGTATTGTGTCCCCCGTCCCCAATATCAATTTGTTGTCGCTTATCTATTTAAGCACAAATCAACCTTATGCCAAAATGTTCTATCCTTTGCCTTCTGCTTCCATGCCTGGCCAAATAGCTTCACCGTCAGCTCATTCCATCATTTTCAAGGTCTGTCTAGTGGTCTTTTGTGGCCCCTTTGTATCTAATCTATTAACCCACAGGTTAATCTGTTATCCTTTAGGTAGTTGATATGGCCTGCCTATCTTTTTGCCACATATGGTTCATCAACCACATCATGCAGTCCAGTTCGTTGGCATAATTCCTTATTGCTGACCTTATCCCTGATTGTTACTCTGCACATCCATCTTTCCATTGCTCTTTGGGTCACCACCAGTTTGTCTTCCTCTGGTTTTGTTATTGCTCACGTGTCTTGGATGCATACAAGATTGTTGGTATCACTGTCGTATCACTGGCATAACAGGGTTTTTTCCCTCCCTCTAAAACAAAGATTGTGTTCTCTGCACTAATTTTTATACATTAAATGGCATTAAATTACAAGTTAAATTCCAGAGGAGATGTGTTTTGTGGTAAAGCCATTGTTGATCTCATCACAGCATGCATCTTTCTCTCTCTCTCCCTCTCTCCTTTTTTCTGCTGTAGAATAGCTTCCAAAATCACTTTGGCCCCTTCCTGTCTACCTGGTACCTTCCAGACATATCAGAACTACACTTCCCATAGTCTCCAACTCAGTGTTGGGTTCCCAAAAAAAATTACTACCACACTGTTGGCGTGGTATGGTGGGCGTGGCCTGGGGAAAAGCCCTGTGTTGCACCCGAATTAGGACTACTTTATTTCAAAACTTGGATGGGTGGGGCCAACCAGAATTTCTGCTACTGGTTCTGGTGAACTGGTGCAAACCTGCTGATGCGCACCACTGCCCCAACTATCACAGAAGGCAGCTACAAAGGTGAGAGAAGCAACCACCAGGTAGGCAGAGAGCGACAGGTATTCTTAAAGGTTGGCTGAAAGTGGAGAAATATATTCAGTGTTCAATTTTAGCTTCTTTATTTTAAGGTTCTGTTCTGTTCTTTCAGTTTTAAAATTAACTCACAGACAGAAGTTTTGGAAGTTTATTTCATTTAGTGGCCATATGCGACAGAACGACTCCCTGCTGAGAAATCTGTCATGGACGAAGAATCAAAAACAGAAGGGGGGAAAAATTCCACCAATATGCTCGACACCATATAAAGAGAAAAATCAGATTTGTAACCCATGGACACTGGTATTCAGCATCAACATGTTAAGTGCAAGGTCTACATTGCCCTCCATGAGCACCAGAATGCCAAGATTCCCATCCAATGAGTCATTCATGTGGAATTGAATGAGAAGAGAGGACTCACTGGAGAAGGGGCTGATGCAAAGAAATATTAAAGTCAAAAGGAAAAGGGGGTGGCAGAGGATGAGATGGTTAGACAGCATTGTTGATGCTTTGGCTCTGGGTGGACACCGGATGGATGACAAAGGAGCCTGGTCCATGGGGTGGCAAAGGTTGGGTTCAACTATGTGACTGAATAAAAACACAATCTGCCCTGGGTTTCAGTCCAAAGTATATTGGGGTTATAAAAGCTGCTAGACTTAACCACTCACTCGTCGCCGCCCCCTCCCCCCCCAAATGGTGTTATCCCTTGATGAACTCTTTCAGAGTTCAGATTAAAATCTGCTACAGATTTAAAAGCACTATAAAAGTATTGCTATTGGCCTCACCTATGCAGAAGAAGCTGTTGATCCATAAACCTACACCACAGAGGGAATAGAATGTGATGCTGAGCAGGCAGTAGGCAGGACAAGGAAGGTGTCATACTGGGAGCCAAGTGGATAGTGCCATTTTACAGTTTGGCCACTAGATGGCAATTGTCCTTGATGTAGGTGAAGTTAGGATTGTCTTGAAGCTATCTGTATTCTTGTTGTGTTAGAAAAAATAACTTTTTGACAACAAAGAGGAGGAAGAAAGGAAGAAGCTTTTCAAGCTCCTATTTATAGTCAAGAAGAAGAAGAGGAAGCTTTCCAAGCTCCTATTTATATTCAAGTCAGGTCAGAAGGAACAAGTTGGCCACTTTCAGGGGTAGAGTCATGTTCAAATCAAATGTTTCTCTCTTTCCTTCCAGTTGATACCCTTGAAAAATCACAACAAAGGACACCATTATGCTGACCAGGTGGCCTCTGTTTTGAATTCTGACAAGTTCTCCTCTGTCTTCTCTCTCTCTCTGTGTGCTCCAGACAACAAATTCTATTGGATGCTCCGAGGAGCCAAAGGAATTATTGTACATTAAAGTAAGAATTATCAATTTCCTACAGGAGTTCTTCTGATCGGATGTGGCATGATCAAGGTTTCTTAGTGTGAAAATGTACAGTTCTGTAATGCAGCTGACAGAAAGCCGCACTCAGACCTTTTCAAAGGCTTTCAGGAGTTATTACTTGAGATTAACTCTGGCGTGAGCAAAAAGGTTCCAAGTCTTGCTTATCTTTTGCCTGTGGCTCTAAATTAGCAATTTAGCTCTTAAATGATCAGCAATTGAGTCATAGGTGTTAATGAGTGAAGTTTAGCCAGAAGGAGCAAAGCAAAGGGGAGGGTAATCCAACCAAGTGCTAGCTCAGTTCCAAAAAAGCCACTATAGAAAGAGGGAGAAATACCACTCAATGATTTCTGGAGTCAAATTGTATTTTAATCAAGGCTTCCCAGCCAAGATGAAGAAGTCAAACTGTGACTTCTCCAGCTGTAAAAAGTGGAAGTCTGGTTTCACATTTGCATGATTTTGAAGGTCAAACGCCTGCAATCCAAGTCTTACTGATCCATATGGACTAGAAATGCCACAATATGCAATCATCATGAAGGCAGATTGTCTCCTGCAAATCTGTCCTTTTTGTAACACATTCAAGAAGTGCCGTATTGGATGGATTATAAATCCAGTCAGGAAACGTGTGCAATATGGTGCAAAGCTGCTTTGGTTTATGAATGTGTGCATGCGTGTGTGTTGGAGTTTGTTTGATGAAGAGAGAGCAAGTGAGGCAGAGGCAGAGGCAAAAGAACAAGCTGGATAAACAGTTAGGTGAAATATGCCCTAGAAAAGAAACTCATCCAAAGTAGGATACCCACTGTAAATGGATCCATTCAGCAGATGGAATTTGGACCATTTCATGTTCTGGGTTCCATATAAGTTGTCACAACCGGGCCTGTGGTAACTGATAATTTTGTGGAGGTGGGGAGAGCAGCTACCTAATGGTAGAGGGAACTAAAGGTAAAAGTAAAGGTAAAGGTCGGGTTTGCCCGATTGGGGCGGGGTAGTAAATGTGAGTTAATAATAATAATAATAATAATAATAATAATAATAATAATAATAATAATAATAATAATAATAATAATAATAATAATAATAATAATAATAAAGGTCGCCCTTGCTTGAAAGACAGTTGTAGCTGACTCTAGGGTTCAGTGCTCATTTCTATTTATAGCCAAAGAGCCAGCGCTGTCTGCATCTGCAGACATTTCCATAAACATGTGGCAGGCAGGCATCAACACCGGAATGCACGGAACACTGTTTACCTTCCCACCGAAGTGGTCCCTATTTATGTACTTGCAATTTCTTGCTTTTGAACTGCTAGGTTGGCAGGAACTGGGACAGAGACAGGAGCTCACTCCATCATGCAATACCTGGGAATCATACTCCAACCTTCCAGTCAGCGAGTTCAGCATCTTAACCACTTGAACCACTGCAGTCCCTAGAGGGAACTAGGGAAAACATTTCAGCCACAGATCAAAGCTGTCAAAACCTAAGGCTGGTTCCATCTGATCCTGGGGCAAAACATGTTTGTAATTACAGATTTATACACAGCAAAAGCATACGATCATTGACCCCCATTCCCAAAAAGTCCTGCTGGCATTCCACTTTCCCAGGGTGGGTAAAGTCTGGTTTCTGAAAATACAGGTCTCCTAAATTCCCATGCCCTCTTTTTTATAGCAATAGCAATCACACTTATATGCCACCCAAGGTAATGAGCCTTTTGTTCCCAACATGCTGGATATTCATTTTACTGACCTCGGAAGGATGGAAGGCTGAGTCAACCCAGGTGTGTGCTGGCTACACTAGAAGAGCAGTGGACGGGGGGAGAGGGCAGAGCCTATGGAGATACTATATGAAGTCAAGGATTAAGCACCCATCTCAGGTCCCAGCTCCCACCAATTGAGCAGTTCGAAAGGACAAGATCACAAGTACGTAGATAAATAGGGACCACTTCAGTGGGAAAAGATCTGGGGACATGAAAGGAGCTCATTCGGGCGTCCCCTGAGCAGAGTTTCTCCAGCAAAAATCCTTTCAACACAGATTAATTTCTAACACAAAATCATTATTATACCTCAGTCTTCCCTGGGCAGACATGCTGACTTTCCACAGCTGGGAGGGATGAAGCCTCTGACTCTCCCCCCCCCCCTTGCCTTTGCCCTCGGAATCTGACCCGGGGCTGCCGCTGCTGTTGCTGCCGCCGCAAATAAGCCCAGTGGGTCTGCTTTCCCATCCAACAAGGCCATGGCAGAGGGTGGGGCTCGTGCATCACCATGCACCAACCAGTCATGGCAGGGGTGGGGCTGGTTGGTGCATGGCTTCCTCAAAGGTTCCGGCTTGGGCGGAAATTGACTGCCCTGCCAAGTGTCATGCTTATGCCTGCCTCAGGGATGGGGGAGACCCTGGGCACACTGGGACTTGTCCTGGCGTCCAAAATGGCTACCATGGCCCCGAGTCAACCTTTGGTCCCCGTCAAATTCGCAATGGTTTGGCTATAGTACAACATTTTAACCACTGCACAACCAGGGCTCCTAAAGGACACACATGATCTTTAGAAGTCAGAGGGACAATGTTTCCTTTTCCCAGGTACTTCAGGCCCCTGGGAACTCCCCACCCCCACCCCAAACCAGAAGTGACTCCTGATTACTTCTTGATTTAAAACAGCTAAAGGGGCAAAATTAAGAACCTGCCTCTCATGTACCCTGAAAAGCATAGGAGGCCTTTTTGAGTTACTTTTCAAATGGGTGAGGGCTTTCAGGTCGGGGTGGTTCTCCATCATCCAGGGATAGGCGTATTTGACCCTTGCTCAAGTTCATTTCTGTGATTAATTCTATACTCTGTAGTCCAGTCCTACTAGTAGAAGGTAACGGTAAAGGTCTCCCTTGCTTGAAAGCCAGTCATTTTTGCCTCTAGGAGACAGTGCTCATCTACAGATAATAGACTCTTTAAACAGACTCCTCTCTGACTACTGAAGAAGAGACTCTCTAACTAACTGCCCAATTGCCACTTTACTAACATTACATTCCAGGTGGAATTCCCCCATGTACAATCTCTTCAACAGGAAGAGCAATGCAATATTGCCATATTTTGCCATTCCACTCCCTCCCCTCTTGACAGCACATGAAGTTGAAAAGAGACATATGGAGACCACCATGCAAAGCCTAACAAACAATTTAGCATGATTTAAAACTGAATGCTAATCAATGTTGAAACATTGGGGAGAGGGGTTGTCCCACAATGAACCTCTTAAGCCAAAGGGACATAACAAAACCAGATTAAATAATAACAATAGCTGTAATAGCAACCGTGGTGGCATCAGACAAAACAGTGATGCTATATCGGCTAAACTAGGACTTGTGGGCCACATCTGGTCCACAGTGCCAAATAATCTGGCCCATGCCACCTGCACCACTCCTGGAAGTGGAAATAAAATGCACCCAACCATGTGCAAAATCCTGCTGTAAATGCACCCACGGCTGTTGTAAATACATTTATGACAGCCGCGGGTGCATTTATGGCAGTGTTTTGCACATGCACAGGTGAGTTTTATTTCCACGTCTGGTGGGAGGAACCACATGACTGGCCCACTCAACCACATGACTGGCCTGCAGCACAAAAAGTTTGGGAACCCCTGTGCTATATATAGAAGGGAGGGATTTTATGGAAGAAATCTATATTCATTGTATTATTCCTCCAACTTTACCAATTTTTCTGTGTAGTGAATTTCAGATGGTTACAGGCATTAATATCACCTTACTACTCCATACATAAGTTATCATCATAGCATAAATACCAGCAAAAAATTAAAGGTCTCTTTTGCTCAAAAGCAAGTCATGTCTGACTCTAGGGTTCGGTGCTCATCTCCATTTACAGCCAAAGAGCCAGTGCTGTCTGTGTCTGTAGACATTTCTGTGGTCATGTGGCAAAGCATAATTAGACACCAGAGTGCACAGAATGCTGTTACCTTTCCTGCTGAAGCAGTACCTATTTATCTACTCACTATTTCAATGACAGCATCAGTGAATGTCTTTTCAGTAACTATTGACGGGCTGACACCACTCTTGTTTCCCATGATCTATCCCAAGTACCGTATTTGCTGGTGTCTAAGATGACTTTTTCACCCTGAAAAACATGCCTCCAATTGAGGGGGTTGTCTTATACGCCGGGTGCACTTCAGTTGGTATAGACATAGCTGCCCATAGTGGCCTCCTGATGCTCGCCCACATACTATCCAGATGAAGAAAGAAGCTCTACATTACAATTGTGTCTCCCTTTCAAACTGGTGGGGAAAAAGAAAGGGTTTCATTTACTGGTACCTTCTGCCCTTATCTCTCTGCTCTGCCCAAAATGGAGGAAAAAGCCATGATTGCAGGGGAAGCAAGAGGCTAGGCTAGAGCAACACTTTCTGCCTCAGTGCAATTGACCTGCCCACCCACTTTACCTGCAGCGCCACCACTGGTGGCTGGTGCAAGTACAGTTCTAAAAAATAAATAAAATAATTAATATTACTGTATTTTAATTACTGAAACTCACTAGCAGTTGCTACATTTCCCACTCTTGGCTTATACTCGGGTCAATATATTTTCCTGGATTTCAAGGTCAAAATTAGGTACCTTGGGTTATATTCGGGTCGGCTTATATTCATGTAGATAAATAAGTACCACTTTGCACTTGCACTGTTTTATATTTACTGTACATGTTTGATAACATACAGCCTTGTGACAGTTTTTCTGCATGGCATAAGCATTTGAATATAAATTAACATGTTGAAATCAAATCTGATGTTCTTTTACGTTTTATTTGGTGTGTGGAAGGTGTGCCGAAGAGGGGGTGGTCTTATACGGCGAGTATATAACAAACTCTATATTTTGAGTGGAAATGTTGGGGGGTCGTCTTATACACCCAGTCGTCTTGTACACCGGCATATACGGTACATCACTAGTACCACTCCTGGGTGAAATATGAGATGTACAACACTATAATTATTACCTGGTACCAATCAGGAAGGTCTGCTTTTGCGACTTCCTTTAAAAAAATTCATCACATAACCTCAACTGCGCTCATAATTTTTGACCAAAGGAGTGCATTTCAGGTCAGTGCTGATTTAAAGCAAAGGTTTTTAACCACCATACTTCTGCCATGACGACCTTCAGCCAAAATCCAAATCTCGAAAATACACAGTACAGATGTCATGAGCACAAAGTACCATAGGGCAGCTTCTGTTGGATGCAAAAGAAAGAGACAGAGAGATCCAAATACTTTGCCCTCGTGTAATACGAAAAAAGAAGCCCAGAGTAACAACAATATTGGATAAAAAGAGACCACTTCTTCCTCTCCCCCCACCCACCTTTGCATAAATGTGCTGGATATTACCTGAAAGAAAAGGAGACGAGAGCAGAACAGACCTTTACAGCAGAATGGGCATCTGCCAAGACGAAAATATCCAATGAGCTTCTGTCATTGGCACAGTGACAGTATAAGCAAGCTGTCTTTGCAAATGATTTTGCAACCAATCCATTGCAAGGCTGCGGCTTGAATGATGTACAGGCCATAGGCCTTCTGGACATCACATTTCAGGGACTCCTATTTAAACAATATATACACATATTCTATAAATTCAGGAATGGACTGAGGAGATTTTTTTTCCACTGGAAGCATTTTTTTTTTTTTAGGGGAAATGTTACACACAAGCTTTGAAACAGGCGTCTGGAAGATCATTTCTTCCCTACCAGCCTATTTCACCCTCTCCTCTTCCATCTTTTCTCTCCCTCCCTCCTTTCTCCTGTTCAGCTGCCTGGCATTGGAAACCCACAAGCTGCTGTTTGCCTTCCCAATGAAGCTCAGAATGGGTGGAGGGCCAAGAAAAATTAGCCCAAATGATGAATGCAATCTTGACAGAAAATATGCTTTTTAGCAGAGACCGCATGTTGCCAAGAGGCAATTAAAAGAAAACGCGGAGATTTCCTCAGATCAAAGGATTGCAAAGCAAGAAATCATGTACCTGATGCTCCGCAAAGATATTTGCATTCACCACAATATAATCTATAAGCATGGATTGGTGCACTATTTTAAAGGGGGAAAGATGCTTCTGTTCGTCTCATCACTTCTAAGCTTTAATAGCTAGGTAGAAGTAGTGTTATTAAGTTGAAAGGGCTAAACAACACCTGAGCAGTCTTACCCAAGCAGTGACCTGAAATGAGAAAACAGCTATACTGCTACAATTAAGAAAATGATAAAATCAATTCAGGATCATGATTTATTGCTTTAATCTTGTCTCCTTCCAATTTGCTATCAGTTGGTACAGGTAAAAACCCACTTGTGTTCTTTTTCAATTTCTCTCTGCATTTCATATAATGAGAACATTTTAGAATTCCTAATAGAGAGATATGGCCATTAAGAACTGGAGCTTGACAACCAGAAGGTCAACAGTTCAACAGTTCGAGACCCGAGTGCTGTGCGATGGAGTGAGCTTCTGTCATCTGTCCCAGCTCCTGCCAACCTAGCAGTTCAAAAGCAAGAAATTGCAAGTAGATAAATAGGTAATGCTTTGGCAGGAAAGGTAACAGTGTTCCATGTACTTCAATGTCTAGTCATGCCTGCCACATGACCATAGAAATGTGTGCAGATGCAGACAGTGATGGTTCTTTGGCTGTAAACGGAGGTGAGTACCATCCCATTGAGTTGGACGTGACTGGCTTTCGAACAAGAGAGACCTTCACCTAATGGAGAGATAGTAGGTACCCAGAGTGGTGAAGTGGATAGAGTGACGGAGTAGGACAGTGACGACGAACCTTTTAGAGACCGAGTGCCCAAACTGCAACCCAAACCCCACTTACTTATCTCAAAGTGCCAACATAGCAACAGGGGAGGAAGGAAGGAAGTGCTCCTATTGGGCTGTTGGGCAGAGGGCCAGGGCAAAATCTGTGCTGGCGTGACTGCACGTGTGCCCACAGAATGCCACCTCTGGTGCGCGTGCCCTAGGTTCACCAACACTGGAGTGGGACTCTGGAGACTATGGTTTGAAACCCCACTTGGCCACAGGAACTCACTGGAGGAATAGAATAGTTAAAGCCACTCCTTAAATTTTTCACTTACCTTGAAAGCCCAACTTAGTTGGCACATTACTTTTGCTGTGTGTAGTATAGGCAGCACAGCATGGTGATGAATTCCCATGTCATTAAGTCACTTGTAAGTGATTGACTACCATGTGAAGTAGCCATATGGATAGTAAACTGCTCGAAAGCCAGTTGTACCCAACTCTAAGGCATGGTGCTCATCTCTGTTTACTCTCAAGAGCCAGTTCTGTCTGTATCTGGAGATGTTTTTGTGGTCATGTGGCAAGCATGACTAGGCATTGAAGTGCAGGGAACACTGTTACCTTTCCTGGTGAAGCATTACCTATTAATCTACTTGTAATTTCTTGATTTTGCATTGTTAGGTTGGCAGGAGCTAGGATAGATGATGGGAGCTCATTCCATCATGCAGCATTTGTGTCTTGAACTGCTGACCTCCCAACCTTCTGGTTGACAAGCTTTACCACTAAGCCACCGCATCCCTGAACCACATTTATAAGTGCAGTACAGTAATACCCCATATAACGTGAGTATCATATAGCGCTAAAACCGTATAACGTGACAAGATTTTCGGAAAAATCTCGTTTCAAATAACACGATTTTAACATTACCCGATACAGTCATTCTTAGCAGCAGGGTGGCTGGAAAGCTGAACGGGGTTCTCCGTTCAGCTTCCCAGCCACCCTGCAGCTACGGAGGCAGGGGTGGGGAGGCTGGAAAGCTGACGGGGGGCTCCCCCGTCGGCTTCCCCAGCCACCCCACAACTGCGGAGGCAAGGGCGGGTGGCTAGGGAAGCCGACAGGGAGTCCCCGTCAGCTTCCCCAGCCACCCTGCAGCTGTAGATTGGGTCCTCTGATCTCTCTGGAGCAGGCAGGGGACACGATCCAAGGTGTTTCTGGGCTTCCCCGACGTCCTGAGCCAGTGCAGCAAGCCAGAATGTCGGGATTCGAATCCCGACATTCTGGCTTGCTGCACTGGCTCAGGACATCGGGGAAGCCCAGAAACACCTTGGATCAGGTCCCCACACCTCCCTGGACCCAGCCGGGGGGGGGGGTCAGAAACCCCAAAATTGGTAAAAAAACCGGTCTTTTTTAAAACCAATTTTGGGGTCTCTGACCCCCCCCCCCGCTGGGTCCAGGGAGGTGGGCAGACACGATCCACGCTGTTTCTGCGCTTCCCCAACGTCCTGAGCCAATGCAGCAAGCCAGAATGTCAGAGTTCGAATCCCGACATTCTGGCTTGCTGCAGCCTAAAAGAGGGTGGGGGAAGTTCAAAATTAGGGTGCATCAGCTCTAGGGAGGTCGGGAGACCCGATGCGTGCTAATTTTGAAGTTACCCCACCCTCTTTTAGGCTGCAGCAAGCAGAATGTCGGGATTCGAATCCTTACATTTTGCCTTGCTGCAGCCTCCAGGGAGGTGGGAGAACTTTGAAAACAGCTTGGATCGGGTCCCCACACCTCCCTGGACCCGGCGGGGGGGGGGGTCAGAGCCCCCAAAATTGGTAAAAAAACATCCGTTTTTTAACCAATTTTGGGGTTTCTGACCCCCCCCCCCCGCTGGGTCCAGGGAGGTGTGGGGTCCCGATCCAAGCTGTTTCTGGGCTTCCCTGACGTCCTGAGCCAGTGCAGCAAGCCAGAATTTCGGGATTCGAACTCTGACATTCTGGCTTGCTGCACTGGTTCAGGACATTGGGGAAGCCCAGAAACAGCTTGGATCAGGTCTGCCCACCTCTCTGGACCCGGCGGGGGGGTCAGAAACCCCTAAATTGGTAAAAAAAAACTGATGTTTTTTTTTTTACCAATTTTGGGGGCTCTGACCCCCCGCCGGGTCCAGGGAGGTGGGGAGACCCGCTCCAAGCTGTTTCCAAAGTTCCCCCACCTCCCTGGAGGCTGCAGCAAGCCAAAATGTCAGGATTCAAATCCCGACGTTCTGGCTTCCTGCAGCCTCCAGGGAAACAGGGCTTTTTTTAACATTGTGTGATCAATGTATCGCACAACTTTAAAAACCGGATAACGACAGGACTTGTGGAACCAAGTCATAACGTTATTCGGGCATCTATTGTATTTGAAACCAAGACTATACTGCCTGTTTCCTTTTCCCGCCATGGCCTCCAAAGTCCCGTCCATTTTCACCTATTCTGTAGTACATCTGGGGAAAAGAGGTGGTGAATGGACTAGGTTGGCCCTACTGTTGGGCAGAATGAGGCAGCTGCCTCTTTCAACAGAACCTGGAAAGCACTGTCCCTTTTCCAATTTAGCAAGTGATTTACAATGCTCTGTCTAATGTCTGGATGGTGAAGCGGCAATTCAACAGACCAACAGCCCTTCTTATGCAAATTTCTTCCTCAAAAATCTGAAAATACCCTCAACCAGTGATGGGCTGCTACCGTTTCGGACCGGTTCACCCGAACCGGTAGCAGCTTTCCAGAGGGGATCACCGGGGCGGTAGAGAACCCCCGGGCGACTGGTTCGGTCGCCTCTCCGGCTGCCCTCCGGATGTGAATTTCTGGGCAGCCAAAATGGCTGCCTGGAACTGCGCATGAGTCAAACCACCATTTGATGCATGCACACTAAAAAATAGAAGTCTGCATGCATCAAATGGAGGTTTGACGCATGCGCAATTCCGGGCAGCCATTTTGGCTCCGCGGAAAGGGCGCAGGATGGCCTGGAGAAGCAGTGGCCTTTCCTCGCCATGCTGCGCCACCAGGCTGCCGAGCCGCTGCAGTGGTTTGCTGCAGTGGCAGTTTGCTGCCATGGTGGTTTGCCGCCACACCGCGGTGCTTCCTGCCTCCCTGCCTGTCTAATGCCTGCCTGCCTGCCTAGTGCCTGCCTGCCTGCCTAGTGCCTGCTCCCTGACCCCAGGCCAGGTAAGTGACGGGGCTGTGTTTGGGGTGGGTGAGTGGGTTGATTTGTGTTTGGGGTGGGTGGGTGGGTTGGTTGATTATTTTAATTTTAATGTGTATTTTTATTTAATTTTATTTTTTTTATTTATTTGGCTCCGCCCATGACATCAGCTCCCCCCACGGTGGGGATAGCAAAAATTTTGACAGCCCACCACTGCCCCCAACCCTGACCAACCAGCAGAGCCCATGCCAGAACTTGCAAGCAATCTTTATTTCACTGGGCCCCTGCCACCCTCCATCCCTCACAGCCTCTCATCTAGTATGGCCAGTGGTCAGGTTGGTTAAGGGTCTCTCATGGCTCTAGTCTAGAAAAGAAACTTTACCAAGCTTTGGTAAATTTCCACATTCAGCCCCACTTTCGAATACTCACTCTTTGTTTGCTTTTTGAAGTACTGAACATCACTGTGGCACTCAAGGGAAAGAGGAGGTTGTCCACATTTCTGCCTTTTAGTCATTCTGATCTATGACCATTACCGTCAAAAGCAATAATGTTCAGAGCCCCATCAGTAGATGTAGCCTTTCAAGGACATGTGAGTAAAAGCCTGAGCTCCAAACAAGTGTCTGCCTCCATTCCCCTGTCACTGTCACCTGATGTGACATCTGCACTCTGCCCATAAGTTGAGGGAGTTACTGGCACAGGATGGCCCCATCACTGCTAAATGCCTCATCTTTTTAATCCCAGGACTTTGCTAGGCCCTTTCTCCCCGCAAACTCCGCTTCACTGCCACATACACACAACACCAGGCAGCTTCCATTTAAGAGTATTACAGTCAAATCAATCGCTTGTCCAAAGGGGGACGGTGTGTTGAGATTTCCTGTCGGAAAAGAGGAAACTTCTTCTGGCAGCAGAACATCAGGCTTTCTCCGAAGCACTGGAACTGACAAAGAGCCAGTCTCCATTGGCCATCAATTACTTTTGAGCTATAATGGCAACCTACTTTCAAGAGGAGGGCAGCCCTAGGCGCCTCCAAGCAACCCCCGGACAGCAATGCAGAATCCATGCTGGGACCAGCAGGAGCCAATCCCCGTCCAGCTGGGAGATTATGTGGGGAACTTCTGTCTCAAGAAAGGCTTGTGGGAGTGCTGACAGGGAAGGAAGCCAGGCAGAGAGTGTTTCCCTCTGAAAAAGAAAAATCAGAAGCAATTACTTTAAAAGCAACTTCTCTTCAAAAGGCTTATACCCCTATTGATTTATTTATATTGTTTGTTTATCAGTTTCCTGCCTACCACAGCTCCCGGCAAACTGCTTAAAATGATCAAAAACATGATTTGAAATGTTACTTTAAAAACAGATACTTTTTCTTTTTTGTCCAGATCAAAGTTTGGACTGCCAAAAGGAAACCACTTTCTTGGCTTAGTTGTTGGCCAAAGTTAAATCTTCATGTTTCTGGTAGTAATTGGCAGACCACCAAATGAGTCAGATTCTGTATTGTTCCACATTCACACAGCATGTTGTTGTCCACCAGCAGCCCCCACTTGAGCATGTTGGTCTTGCATTTAGGGACACCAACCCTCAGCCTATTCAGGGTCTTCTAAGTGATATAGGGGAGGTTGAGTTTCTCAGCCATATCCTCCTTTAATGTTATTCTTTGTCCAGTGAGTTCCTTCCTCCATCTTCTGTTTTGGTTTTGCTCTTGTGTACTGTCAAGAATGAGGGTCTGTGGTGGTTCAAGTGGTTAAAGATGCTGAACTCGCGGACTGGAAGGTTGGAGTTCAATCCCCGGGTATTGCATGATGGAGTAAGCTCTCATCTCTGTCCCAGCTTCTGCCAACCTAGCAGTTCAAAAACAAGAAATTGCAAGTTGATAAATAGGAACCACTTCTGTGGGAAGGTAAACAGTGTTCCATGCACTTCAATGTTGAGTCATGCCTGCCATATGTCCATGGAAATGTCTGCAGACTCAGACAGTGCTGGCTCTTTGGTTATTAACAGAGATGAGCACTGAACCTTAAAGTCAGGTATGACTGGCTTTCGAGCAAGGGTGGCCTTACTTACAAGAATGTTTGTTCTTGCCATAAAGCTCTTCCTGGGTGAAAACAATATAAATGCCTTTTAAACATTTAAAAACAGATTAAAATGTTCTTCAGAAAGAGGTTATGCATTCTTTAAAAACCAATTTTAAAACTGATTCTAAAGTCCAAGGGCCTTTTGTAAAAGCATATTTTTTAATTGGCTGAGGCTCAGCACAAATTGAGCCAGTTTGACTTCCCTTGGGAGGAAATTCCACAATCAAGATGCCCCTTCACAGATAGCCCTGTCTCATTTCCGAATGGCAGGACATACAACCAGGCCTTCACTGAAGCACTCCAGTCCTGGTTTCTCTCGCAGGCATGACTAGATGCCAAAGCACACAGAATACTGTAACCTTTCCCACCAAAATGGTACCTATTTGTCTTCCTCCAATTTCTTGATTTAGAACCCCTAGACTGAGGTTTGGAAGAGCAGTAGTGAAGCTTAGTTTGATGCTAATAATGTGACAGCTTCCTCCACCATATGCTTGGGCAAAGGTCTGACTCCAGGACATGCAAAGAAAGTTTCATGGAGCAAAAAATTCAGTTTTCCAACAAACAATAGCCACTCTGGATGTTGGTGTGAAAATCAAATGCCAACTTTTTGTGTTCTTTATCTACTACCAAGTTGTTTTCAACCTCTGGTAACCCTAATAAGATGTTTGCAGTTATGTGAGATGTTTAAGACTTGGTTCTACCATTGCCACCCCTCTCCAATGAATTTTCATGACTGAGCAGGGATTTTAAGCCGGGTCTTCTGAGTTTTCATTTAGCAATGTATCCACTGCTTGCTCCTTGTCATAGAATTTGGACAGTAATGAGATTCTAAGGGAGGAGAGATAGAAATGAACTTTTGAGGTGAATGTATGGAACAAATGGAAGGAACAGATTTTTCTACAAAGTTGCTCACAAATTACCCAGAAAGGAGTTATATTTGTTGAGGAAGTAGCATTCTTTTATTGTTAATTGTGCTTGTTTTTGCCATTTTATCCTGACACTTAATGCACGTTCCATTCTCACTTGAGTTTAGAAGACAAACATTAACAGAAAACACATTACAGTATTGCCAGTCTTCCTCTTCTTTTACCAGAACCTTGAGAAAACTAGGACTAGCAAATGGCTGCTGGTGTTGAAGTGACCTTCTGCATCAATAGTTCCTTTGACAGAATCATGAAAATGGATTCTCACTTGTATAGATCAATGGAAAAGCCCTCTTTCATTCCATTGGTTCCTTATGTGAGCAGTAGAGAGAACAGTGAGATTTAAGGGTATCTGAAGTGACAGTATCTGGTGTAATGAGGTGTACACAGAGACACACCTCAAACACTGTGACAATAAACCATCTCACCCCCGCCCCCATCCCAATTCAGAGGAAGGTGGAAACATCCTCAGAACTTCTTTAAGGCTGAGCAATACAGAAGGCAGTCAACTGCCTGGATTTCCCATGGCATTAGTTAGTAGAGAGTCACAGGGGCTCTCCTGCCAGAGAAACTGCCTGGTTGTGTTAGGTCAGCATGTCACCCCCAGTCTGGAGGTTGAAAAGATTTTAATCTTTTTCACTACAACTTCCATAACGCCAAAGTTAGCTGTGGTTTTCCTCTGCTTGCTACACAGTCTCCCACTCCTCTGGCTCAAACTACACAATGTCTTATGTTGGGCCTTCGAAATAGATAAGTGTCTACCTAAAAGCGGGCTATTTCATGCACCTATAGATCTAGGGATTTCCATAGGATTTCCATTAAAGTTTTGAAAAAGTTACTGTTTAGAACTACAGATCCCTTAATTCACAAGGAACAGAATTGATGATCATAAGTGCTGGAGGATTGTGGGAGTTGTGGTCCAGATAAAAGTCTTTCCTGCAAGAGTTTGTTTTCCTGGTCAGAGGTTTATTGCAAAATACATGCATGGAAGAGAGTTTGTACAAGTGTGTTTCACAGTTTCTCTTTATGTGTTGCCTGCTTGGGGCATATGATGGAATGCAGAAATGAATATGTGTCTGGAATGCCTCTGGTGATCACACATTACCACTTACATGGTCACTGTGCAAACCAAATAGGATTTCTCTGCGCTATGCCTTCATGAAGGGCAATTCCACTATGTACAGGGGGCATTGAAAATGGATTGACATTTTAATAATGGAAAAAACTGTATTAAAATTGTAATACTCAGTATATACCTATAACAAAAGATGAATGCAAGTCAAGTTCTGCAGTTAGAAGAGGTGCTCAACGTGGTTACCATTAGCATTCAGACAGTTCTGATTATGGTGAACTACTGTTTGAGCAACATTGACCAAAGTATACACTTGCTATGCATGCTGTTTGCTTCCATTCCTTTCTGAAGTGCCACCAGTGTAGCCAGTTTTTCTACAGTACACCACATCCTTTAATGTCCCCCATAGGTAGAATTTAAGGGGTGTTAGTTCTGGAAAATGTGAGGTAAACTCAACCACACCTCTTCATCCTAGCCATTGGGCTGGGAATTTCTCATCAAGGTAATGCCTCACATCATGCCTGCAGTATGGTGACACTAGCATGTATTTTTAAACGAACATCATAGTACACATTGCTACCTTAATTCAATTCAATTTCAAAAAGTAAGACACCAGTAACACTCTTAAAATGTGTATATATTTTGGCGTCCTCCGTATACATAGGAAAAGTTAGGATTATAAAGGGAAGGCATTGTTTATTCTCTTAAAGCATTTTATCTTAATTTCAAAGGACATTATGAACCTGTATATGCTCTACAATAAAGTCCTGCTTTCCTAAGTGCCAGGCAAACCCAAAGTGGTTCTGTTTTGATTGGTGCTGTGAGTGGGGTTCACCTGGTCACTGATATGGGTAAGGCCGCTGTTTGCCACCTGCAAAAGTTTGAATTTACTGCACTGTGGAATCAGCAGAGGGCTCCCTCGTCTGTGTCAACCAGCCACACAACAGTCCCCACTTTCCCTTGTTCTCATAACACACCATCAGGCCTCACCATGCTGTCATTTTCCCTCATTTCTCAAGTGAACATTGATGCCTGTTGATGCTGAAATGCAAGGCATTGTGGGACTCAGACCAGTTCAGTAGCACTAAAGCAGTTAATATCAGGGTAGTCACATTTTCCCTAGCATTAGCATTGATTTCCACTCTTCCTTCAGAAGTAGGAATATTTTTAGATATATTACTAGAAACACACTCTCTCTTTTCTTTTCTTTTCTTTTCTTTTCTTTTTTTTTCTTTTTTTTTTCTTTTCTTTTCTTTTTTCTTTTCTTTTCTTTTCTTTCTCTCTTTCCTTCCTTCCTTCCTTTCTTTCTCTGTTGTAGGAACCACATGGTCTTCTGCAGCAGCTGGGAGACTGCTGGGCTGTTGCAGCTAGAGATCTGAAGAGTTGGACTGTAACTCCCAGAGTTCCCTTTGAATCAGGGTTAGTAGCCATGGGACATGGAGAATTCTGGGAATTCTGGTTCAAAGGCGAGAAACTGTGCAACTATAGTTCTAGCACATTGATGGCGAACCTATGGCACATGTGCCAGAGGTGACACTCAGAGCCTTCTCTGTGGGCACCCGTGCAGTCACCCCAGCACAGAGTTCACCCGCCTCTCTGCCCAGCAGCCCAATGGGAGCGTTTCCTTTCTTCCCTGTTGCTATGTTGGCATTTTCCGATAAAAAAAGTGGGGTTTGGGTTGCAGCTTGGGCACTCGGTCTCTAAAAGGTTTGCCATAACTGTTCTAGCATTTGTAAAACTGGCTTAGAGCCTGTGATACTGCCAAGGTGATCATTGGCCATCTTGCTTCTTTCAGGGTGGACCAGATAGATTGGGGAACCATTCCTTCAGAAGATCTGGGATAGCTCTTTCTTCATACATCAAAACTTTTACATCGTTAATTGCACAGCTGAAAGTTCCATAGCTGTAATGGTCAACAGGATCCTGGCCTGTTTCTTTAAGTACTGTAGGGCTGCTTAGACATAAGTGGTACTGTAAATCTAAAGGTATTACAACCCTTTGATACAGACTGCTGTTTCTTTTAATGATGTAGTCCTAAACTGCAGTAATGATACTGTTTCTATAAGATGTGTGTTTGTTTGTATCCTGCCCATCTAGCTATACCATGGATTGCCAACCTTTTTTGAGGGGGCCAGACTGGTGGTCCCCCTGCCATTTACAGCTGTCATAAATGCGTTTATGACAGCCATAAATGATTCCACAGCTGATTATGGTGGCAATGGCTGGAGTGAGGATGGGAGTTGGATTATTTGGTGCTGTGGGCCAGATCTGGCCCATGGGCCATAGGTTGCCTACCCCTGAGCTATACAGTTATTCTGGGCAATTATCAAATAGTAAAGGTAAAGGTCTCCCTTGCTCAAAAGCCTATCATACCCATCTCTAGGGTGTTGTGGTTATCTCCATTTACAGCTAAAAAGCCAGTGCTGTCTTCATCTGCAGACATTCCATGGTCATGTGCCAGAGATGACTAGACACCAGAGTGCATGGAATGCTGTTACCTACCCATTAAAGTGGTACCTATTTATCTATTTGTGATTTCTTGCTTCCAAACTACTAGGTTAGCGGGAGCTGGAACAGAGACATACATGCATTAAAAATAGATAGTGAAAAAGCAACACCCACACCCACACACAAAATGCACAATAACAAAAAAATAGACAACAATGAACATTAGACAACTGGACAGGAATTGAACCCAGTAATTGCAACACCAAAAAAAAAGTCTTCCTGAAGGACATCAGTCTAGGGTCAACATTTTGTAAAATGCCTCCTTATAAAGTTTAGATTTTGCTAACTATGCAATTGGTTTGATGGTCAGCCTGCTGGAGAAGAACTGCCACCACACAATTGCCCTTAAAGTTCCAGTTTTTGTCAGATTTGAGACAATGCCATTAATATAATCAGGATCCTGTTGCTAATTTATGCCTATGTAAGGAAACCTGTGTATATTTGGTGGCAAACTTCCACTTCCTATTAAAGGGCTGACTAAGCACCGAATTGCATGGAACACTGATACAGTACCTTTCCTGAGGAACTGGTACCTATTTGTCTACTTACAATTTCTTGCCTTCAAACTGCTAGCTTGGCAGGAGCTGGGACAGATGATGGAATCTCATTCTATCATGCAGCACTTGGGTTTCAAACAGCTGACCTGCTGACCTTCTGGATGCCAATCTCAGTGTCTTAAACGCTAAGTTGTGGTGATCTCAACTGTGTAATACTATAGTATATAAAGTAACAATAACAGTTTAAATGCCAGCATATCATTCTAACTCTGTAATTTTTTAAAAAATCAATTTTTACAATTTATGTCTTTTCCTTCCTCCAAAACAAAATGCACAGATATATATGGGGAGGGGTTGTTTTTTTTTTTTTTTTTAAATCTCATATATATACCATTCCTTCAGAGTTGAATCTAGTGGGTTCATTATTTTCAAATGCGAAATGAACCCCAAGTTTGAGCCTTCAGACGTAGCTGGGGCTGTAATTCAAATTGAGAGAGGGAAATTAAAATTACAAAATTGATAACTGATAATGAGTCTATTTAGATTTCCTGTCTCTGTAAGTCTGCGTGTTTAGAATTACTAAGCAGCCAAATCTTGCCATCTTTCATTATGTTCACATGATTTTTGTAATGCTTTGGTGTCCAAACAAAATAATTTTATAATGTGTCTGTGCAGATGTTTTTATATACACCTCCTATATCATCTGGGGATTGCCAAGTGTAACAACATCATATAGGCATTCTCCAATGTTACCATACATTTCTCTGCCTTGCCTTTAGTTCAGGTTGATCAACTTCATGATACAATCTACTGCCATAAACAGAACACATGGGATAACAGTCAAAGAAGGCTGCATCCAGAATGCAGAAAATAACACCATAATATTTATTCAGCCATATCAATATAGGCTTTTACTATAAATATAGACAGAAATTGAACATTCAACACCTTCATTTAATCACAAATACCATGTGCACACGTTTGTATGAAATTTGAAGATCCTACAAAATGTCACAATAAGAGAGAATGTGCATGTTAAATTTACCAGACTTGTAACCCATTCATTCCTTTTGTCATTTATTGCTAGTGTTGGATGGATTCATTTCCCACTTTAGCTCCATTGTTAAAGGTAAGGGTGCCCAAACTTTTCAGGCCATGGGCCGGTCATGTGGTCGAGCATGCCAGTCACATGGTTCCTCCCATCTGGAAGTGGAAGTAAAACATACAGGCGTGGGCACTGAACACACATGGACATGTGCAGAACACTGCCGTAAATGACCCGCTGCTGTCATAAACACATTTACAACAGCTGTGGGTCATTGACAGGAGCATTCATTCAGTGCCTGTGCATGTGAGTTTTACTTCCACTTACTGGAGAGGTGTGGGTGGTGCAGGCCCGATTAATTGGCACCATGGGCCATAGTTTGGGCACCTCTGGTTAAAGGCAATGTCTATGGCTCTGCTTTCCTCCCAACTATATTTTCACAAAGCTCTGTGAAATAGGACAAATTAAGAGATTGTGATTGGCCCAAGGTCACTCACCAGGTTTTGTGGGGGAGTGGAAATAAGAACCCATAATCCAACCCTCTGTATTATTCTGGCCTTCCTGCCATGAAGGAATTGTCATACATCCTTAGTCCCTCCCTTGGGATGATTTCATGGACAGCATGAAGAGTATCATGTTTTTCTCTTTCAAAGCCATCAATCCCGCTTTTTATGTATTCTTCTTCATCCCCTTTGGAGGTCTTTGGATTGTATTCCATGTTATACTTTATTGCAGTTTTTTAAAATTCACATGAGAAGATGCTATTCAGAAGGTGCAAAATGTCTAAGCACTGTAAAAAAGGAAGAGCTAAAGGAAGAGGCCATAAACTATAAATGGAATGCAGATGAGATGTCCAAAGAGCCTGCTCAAAATATCTGCCTTTTACAGTTGTTTCAAATTTAATTTACTCATTGCTAGCAAAGGAGTGCTGGTGTTAAAAGTTTTGCCCTTGATTAAAGGTGAGCAATTTTTTTAAAAAGGTAGGAGGAAGTAAACTTCCTATAGCTCCATTGAGACATCTGGAGTCACCATGATTTCTGCTTTGCCCATATCCTTAGGGGAGAAGAGCCAACCAAGAGGCATTGGGACCAGGGGTGGAACTTTTCATTGTTGAAAGTTAAAGGAAGTTATCACCAGCTATGGTGAAGGTGAAGCTAATGCTGGCATTTTACACTGCACAAAATCAATTGTACTATAGCCATTCAATGCTTGTCAACAAGCAAACTTCTCCCGTCTATTTACACCTATTTATGGTGCAACTAATTCTACAAGCAGCTCAAAAATACAAAGTTCTGGAATGCAGGAAATGGGTCGAGTGCGGTTAACAGCGGCAGAGAAAATGTTTCCTATTTGATTTTTATTAACTGATTGACATGAATTAATGCATTAGGATATTTGATTGTGCCATAAAATGTGTATAGGAACATCATGATTCAATTTAATATACCCATTACTGCTTGATGTGCCATTATATTAGACTAAATTAAAAGAATTTTATGGAAAAAAATTACAATTAAAGACTCAAAATTGATTACATTCATAACTTAGTAGTAGAGAGTCAATCCTATTAATATTTTGGAGAGTGGCCTTAAAAAGTACTTGAAAACAACATGGGCTACTGGTAAGCAAGCAAAATACAAGGGAGTAGAGATTGACAGGAAATGGAAGTGCGCTAACAATGTCTGTCCACCAGAGTCAAGAGCAAGGGTCCCCAGCCTTTTCAAACCAGGGGCCAGGTCATGCTCTCTCAGTCAGCTTAGAGGGCCAGATGGCCAATTTGCCCCACCTGCACAATGGGGGCAGCCATTTTGTCCTAACAGCTTCAAAGGGGTGGCCATTTTGTTTTTCTTGGAGGTGTGAGGGGCAACATGAAATGGTGCCATTGGCTGGATCCAGCCCACGGGCCTTAGGTTGGGAACCCCTCGTCAAGAGGCACAAGGGAACAACCCATCCCAATGAAGCAACTCAAAGCAGGAGCTTAAAGAGTAGCTGGTCAACCACAAGGGAAATGGGATGCTTTGTATTTGAGAAAGCTTACTGTTGTTACATGCCATCAAATCATATCTTACTTATAGTGACCTTATGAATGAGAGAACTCAAAAACGTCCTGTCCTCAACAGCCATGCTCTGCTATTACAAACATAGCCATGCAGCTTCCTTTAGAGCAGGAGCAGCCAACCTTGGTGCTCCAGCTGCTCTTGAGCTTCAATTCCCAGAAGCCCTGATCAGCAGGTGCACTAACTTGGGTTTCCAGTAATTGCGATCCAAGAACAGCTAGAGCACCTAAGTTGACCACCCCTGCTTTAGAGAGTCTGTTTATTTCATACTTAGTCTTCCACAACTCCTCCAGTGGCTTAGTGGTTAAGATGCTGAGCTTGGAGACTGGAAGGTTGGGTTTTGATACCCGAGGGCTGCACTCAGGGACATGAAAGGTGCCTCATTCAGGCATCTCTGGAGCAGAATTTCTCCAGCAAAATCATTTCAACCCAGAATAATCTCAGAAACATATTACTTGGTCTTCCTCTTTTCCATCTTTCTGGGCATTATTGTCTTCTCCAGAAAATCTTGCCTTCTCATTATGTAGTTCATTGCCTTTGCTGGGACACCCTGGTACAAACCCAGATGCCAGCTATTCCCCCACATTTACTCTGGCAGCACTATTACTCGACCCAACAACGTCATGCACAAAATTAAGGGCAGTTTTGCTTGTTCCTCTACTAATGCAATCTATGCCATCTCTGGGACATTATCACATTTACTCTTGTTATCTGACCTCAGAGATGACTTTTGTGCAGATCATCGTAATCAGAATACCATGGGTGGTGTTAAAGCTTTGGAAATGATTTGAAAATGTGTTAATTGCATTATGTTTATTAAAGCCTTCCTCATCAAAGGTGTATTTGGACCATCTGTATGCCAGATTGCCATCCACTTACCTAAACCTTCTGTGAATTCTACAACAAGGTAAAGTCAATTAGGCTTTATAGAAGTAAGTGGAGATGAAACACTGGAAAACGTAGGCGGCAGGAAAGGAGTCTTCCATTCTCCATAATTTTCTGTTCAGGATTCACGCTATTTCACAGTCCATAAGGTATTTATCTTGCCTCCTTTCTTTCCATGTGTAAGAACCTATTGGTTGTTTACATTCAGCAATTTGTACCACCTAGATACATTTTGACCCCTTATCAGTAAAATTGAATCTTGCTGTTTACTTAACCATCCACTTCAGCCAACACAGTATCTACTGAAATAGATGGATCTTTCAGGGTTGTTGTTGTTGTTGTTGTTGTTGTTGTTGTTGTTGTTGTTGTTGTTGTTGTTGTTGTTGTTGTTGTTGTTGTTTTTGTTTTTGTTGTTGTTGTTGTTGTTGTTGTTGTTGTTGTTTTGCTTATTTTTAAATTAGAAGTTATTTGGTTCCATTTATGAGGAAACAGGTTAAGTTTGGTTATCTTCTCACTCCTCTTCACCAGTCAAATTCAGTAGGTACACATATTCGCACCATGCAGAGAACCATTTTTTAATAAGTTGTTCATGAGGAGGAATGTCTGGTGGGTTGGTGTAGGGGGAAAGAAATTGTAATTCAGCACAACAAAAAAGGGTTGAATTAAATCAGATTTAGATCCAATTCTTGATGGGTTAAGTGCTCATTCCTCTGTGAACAGATAGTGGAATTATCTGTTTATCTTCTACACTATCTGACTTCCCATAGTGAAACACAACTAGAATAGAGGTATTGAATCATTGGGGATTTGGTGAATTAACTCCTCCATAAGTGTCATTGATTCAGTGGTTTCCTCTAGTTGTGACACAGGGTGTGGTCACTGGGGATGGACTCTAGTGAGATCTCTTTCCTGACAATCACACATACAGGAAAATATGATTTGGTCCAAATCCAGTCCATGCTCAAACCAGAGCTTTTCAGTTCAGTCGTGGGGCTACTATTTGTAGAGGCTGGGCAGGATTGTTTTCCTGGCAGATTGAAGGTTTGGTTAAGGAAGGTCATCTAATCACACTCTTACTACTGAATTTTAATTATGGATAGTTTTAAATCACAAGTAACACTTATGAAGAACACTAGATCATCTCCATCCAAACCAAATTCTTCACAAACTAACATTTGAAGGGAACAAAATTTCAAGACATCTTTTCAACAGCAGAAATGGTCAGGATTTCCTCAACATGCAGAAAAAAATATTGCTTGAAGTTACCTTTTGCTTTTCCAAAACTTCTACAATCAATGTAAGGCAGAAAACTGGAAAGATTTAAATACAGTATTGTACGGTGTGGAATCCAGGAGGGAGTGCTAATCAAAACAAAATTATGTTACAATCTCTAAACTGTCAATATTAATTTTAATCTCATTTGCAGCTAGAGCAAATCCTATAACAGCATAAGTAATATATTGAGATTTAGTTCCTAATATGAAATTTTGATTGTTTGTTTAAAGGTAAATTAAGTAAATTAAAATATGGAAAGAAGAGATTTGATCTTGTCCAGGCTTTTGTGAATAAAAGGGTTCTTTGGACATTTTTTTCAAAAAGAAAAAAAAAAGGCCAAGCCAAATACATTTTTCATTATGTATACAGTTTGTGACTTCTTTGTCCTTTGTGTGCTATATTTCAAGACTAGTCCAGGGTTTTGGATGAAGCAGGTAGACTCCAACAAGGTGCTCTATTCTATTACATACCATCAAGTTGTTTCTGAATTAATGACCTCCAGGAAAATCCAAGATTGACAGCACTGCTCAGCTCTTACAAATGCATGGCCATTGCTTCCTTTATTAAACCAATCCATCCCAAGTTAGGTCTCCCTCTTTTCCTACTGTCTTCCATTTGCCCTAGGGTTATTTATTTTCCACTGAATCTTATTTTCTCATGATATGTCCAACATATGTCTTTGTTAAATCATTTATGCAACCCTTCTTATTCTAGGAAGGATGAGCCCAAGAAAGAGTCGGTTCTGGTCATGACTATAAGTACCCGCCTGGCTGTATGTACTCCTAACATGCCCATCTACCTTAGACTTGGCAATGCCCTATGCACAGTGGTGGGCTCAAAAAATTACTACCACACTGTGGGTGTGGTATGGTGGGCATGGCCAGGGGGAAAGCCCTGTGTTTCACCCAAATTAAGACTATTTTATTTCAAAACTTGGATGGGCAGGGCCAGCCAGAATTTCTGCTTCTGGTGAACTGGTGTGAACCTGCTGATGCCCACCTCTGCCTATGCATGTTCCAGAACAAACTAGTCTCTCCACCAAGATGTGAGTTTCTGCAAAGCTCTCCTCTGGCACCATATTTGTCCAGGAAAATCGAAAATTCTTCTTGTGCAGGGAGAGCTTTTAGTAGAGATTTTCAGCATGCTGAGGCTTGGGAAATTGTGATGAATTTTACAGATATTTGTCAAGATTTCTAGTTAAAGATGTCCCTTTTTATCTTTTGTGATAATGTAGGAGTTGCTATGGTAGAATTTTTGCTTCTGTTTGAGTAATCTAGCCCCACCCTATTGAAGAGTGGAGAGGAGAAATCCTGAAGTCAATCCATGTAGCCTCACATATTAACAAACAACTCTTTCAAAACATCTAATGAATGTGTCATTCTAAGTTATTAATGAAGTCTTTGTTCCATAACCAGCTTCTTGCTTGAGAGGAATTTGCCAAAGGTGTACAACTGAGCATGAGGAGTTATTTATGCAAAAGTGCCATTGGAAAAGCTTCTTGTTTTGCTTAGAAGAGTAATTGAAATGTTTTTGACAGAGCCCCTGACTTTAAAGCTTTATCATTAATTTACCTGCCTGCCTTCTTGATAATTCATGTTTGATGTTGACATCATTCTTCCTCTCCATGCTGTGAGTTCTGAGCTGTCAGAGTGTAAATAGCTACCAGTGATTCAGATGGACTTCCTTTGATTAGCTATTCCATTTTTAATGTGTGTGTTTATGGATGCGTTCTTTTGTATCTGTAGGCTTTCTTTAATAGTAGAGAGAATCGTACACATCTAAGTTCAAGAAGAATTTCAGGTTTGAGTTCTGTTTTTCTGATGGCCTTGTGAACAGGACAAGTGAACACAAGGGGAGCTGTTCTGGATGTGAACAGGACAAGTGAACACAAGGGGAGCTGTTCTGGATGTTTATTTATTTATTTATTGCTCACATTCATATGCCGCCCTACTTGCATAGCAAATCAGGGCAGCTAACATGGAGTCATAAAACAACAATAAAACACAATAATCTAATCATGAGATTTGTCAATACAACCCTGATCAATACTTAAATTTAAAAGATTAAAAATTTAGAAAAGTTAGAAGATTAAAAAGATTAAAAGAGGGAGTGGAGTTGTCATGTGAGCCAGTAGGCTGGGGTAACTGTGTGACCAGTACCCCACACCTGCCCCATCAGCCATGTTTTTATGCCCTTCCTGTTCCTCTGTGTCCTATTCAACACATTATATAGCCACCAGGATGAGTAGACATTGATAACTGTATTCTCTGTGTGAGATGCTACCACCATCAAACATACAATAATAGCTTTACCATCAAATGGTGTCAAGTGAATGAGGGTGCTAATATGCACCAAAATTTCTTAACCTTTCAAATCTTAATAGTAACCATTGCAATTATGCCCAGTCACTACTGACATATGGCCACTTTAGGTATAAAGTAATGGTTTATCAGCAGTGATGGGCTGCTACCAGTTCGGACCGGTTCGCCCAAACCAGTAGCAGCTGTCTGGAGAGGATCGCCAGGGGGTAGGAAAAAACCCTGGCAACCGGTTTGGTTGCCTCTCCAGCTGCCCTCTGGATGTGTATTTCCGGCTAGCCAAAATGGCTGCCCGGAATTGCGCATGCGTCAAACCTCCATTTGACACATGCACACTAAAAAATAGAAATGTGTATGTGTCAAATGGAGGTTTGATACATGCGCAGTTCTAGGTAGCCATTTTGGCTCCCCGGAATGGGTGCAGGATGGCCTGGAGAAGCGGCAGCGGTGGTCTTTCCTCACTGGGCTGTGCTGCGCCACCAGGCCGCTGCACTGCTGCGCCGGTTTGCCACTGCTGCTGTTTGCCGCTACGGCAGTTTGCTGCCACGCTACCGTGCCACCGTGCCACTGCGCTTCCTGCCTGCCTAGTGCCTGCCTGCCTAGTGCCTGCTCCCTGACCCCAGGCCAGGTAAGTAACGGGTTTGTGTTTGGGGTGGGTGGGTGGGTTCATTTGTGTTTGGGGTGGGTGGGTTGGTTGATTATTTTAATTTTAATGTGTATTTTAATTTAATTTTTTTATTTGGCTCCACCCACAACACCATGATGTCATGATGTTGGCTCCGCCCACGATGTGGTAGCAAAAATTTTGACAGCCCACCACTGTTTATCAGCCTTCCTTCTGGTGGCATTCATGGTCAAGACTACAGAGGTAGCAGTACAAATAACCTATTATGCCCCATGGGAATCTTGGCTAGCCCCTTTCTTGGGAGACACAGTGGGGATTTGAATTCTCAATCCCTACCTCTGTAGCTAGATGAGCTAACCCACTTAGTTACACCAGCAATTTTCATGATAAAAATGTGGTTTTAGGGTAGAAATAAGCACTCTACCTGAGGGATACAGAAGTAGTGCAGGTGAGTTGCATGGTTATCATCGTCGTCGGCTGCTACTAATATCCAAGTGTGAATTTTTCCTGGAAGTCATTTTCACAGTTGATGAATGTCTCTCTGGTGACTCAATAAACCGATCCTGGCATTAAACATGTGACCACAAACATTACACTGAATAGATGGTGGAGGGCATAGTTGAGTTTGATGAAGCTTCCATATAGTTATAGAAGAAGTATAATTGCACAATAGTGCACTGATGATACTATACAGCAGAGCAAATGTTTTACAAAACAATTCTAAAAATGGGGACAATTCAAATATTTTTTTAAAAAAACAGAGCTTTAAAACAACACCAAATATGCCATACTGGGAGTAAACCATTTCAAATTGCCCTGGGCAAATTATTTGTGACATTGGGTTACATAGCTGGATAATTGTACCAAGAGAACTTGTCAAAAATCAGCCATGACTATGTTTAGGTGAGAAGTAACTAACTGATGGGAAAAAGTGACAGCTTCGCTGGATATTTCATTGCTTAGTATCTCTTTGTGAATGGCAGTGAGCACAAAACGGAGTCCTTTATATCATCTTGCCTGCTACCATTGGTATTGTCAACATTCAGGCTGGTTTTTGCTATGTAAAGTTTTTCCTGTTGGAAAAACAGCATCATATTCTATGGCAATATCTAGCCTTTTCTTGGCATTTTGAATCATGGATAGACAAGCACAGTTTGCCATATTCATACACTATTGGTGTTTTTGAATACAGTAACTGGATTATTCTTATTTCTCTGTTTTAGTTATAGCAATGAAATTTAGTTTTCAAAAGACTGCTACAATCTTTTATGTATTGCCATTCTGCTTTATAACTATTATTTCAGTAAAATTTATGCTCAACAGTATTATCTTAGTTTTCAAGTACTAATGGGTTTTTGTTTTGTTTTTATTTATCCAAAACTCTACAATTTTTCCTACCCTTAAAATATACTCTAATTAATGAAATAGAATGCCTGAGCATATAATATGTCATAATTAACATGTTAATGTTACAATTCATTATTATTTTTGGACTAATAGCAGAAAATGCTCTCAAAATCTAATGTTCAAAAATAGCATTTGAAATTTAAGATTAACAGGAGTTTAAGTTGTCAAAAGCATTAGTTGACAAGCTCTTTGCAGAAGACACATATTATTTCCTCTTGCCAAAGGGCTTAATCTTGGTTTATAAATATGTTTGCATACAACACCCAGAAGCCTTGAATAATAAGCTAAGAATCAATTGTATTTGTCAAGGCTTCCAAGGGGTTATAGTAAAATCATCAGAAGATCCAAAGTGGAGAACTCTTGTTCTATAAGGAGACAAGAAATTGTAACTAGATAAATAGGTTCCTCTTTGGTGGAAAGATAACAGTGTTCCATGTGCTCCAGTGTCTAGTCATGCTTGCCTCATGACCATGGAAACATTTGGAGATGCAAACAGCACTGGCTCTTTTGGCTGTAAACGGAGATGAGCACAGTACCCTAGAGTCAGATACGGCTGGCTTTCAAACAAGGATGACCTTTACCTTACCTATACGTCTGTACTACAAAAAGCTATAAAAAACTTTAAGGAGCTGAAATCCAAATATTAGTGTATATCTTCTGTGATGATCATATCAATTTTGATTGACATGTTAATAACATTAGTGTAGTTAATAACATTAATTTAATTAACCTAGTTTTAAACATTCATAGCAACAAGATAATGTCCCAATTTCTAATGTTTAGGTAATTTGCAGACCTTACTATTCAAATTCAAATGTTTGCTGTAAATGTTCAGGTTTCATTTTTGGGGGAAATAAACAAGCATTTTCATTTGATAGAGAAATTGATAGGATGTAAGATGTAAAACTCTGGATGCTAGTGTTCTAGGCCTTGTTCAATTCAAATATGGCACCCTCCTGAAAATAATTGCTGATTTGGGATCTAAATATCTTATAATCCATTACAGTCTTCCATAAAACAGATAAAAACAATATTAAATCCAATATAATTCTGGTTTTGAAGCTTTTTATATTTGTTCTTCTCCCAAGCCTCCCTTTGCTATCAGAAACTGCAAGGTGAAGCCAAAGTGGGTGAGGACAACTTTAATGATAATCTAAATGAACCATTATAATGAGATAATTGCCTGTGATAAGCAGATCAAAGTGAACAGAAGAATACAATGGGTTTTCTTTTAATCAAGGAAACATTTCAGGTGGGTGTGATACATCCCCTGACAACATTATTGTTATTGCTGTTATTAATGGGGATGGATGAAACTAAATCTAACTCTGTAAATACAGAGAAAAACATTATAGCTTGATGTTTATTATTTTCAATAGGAACCAGATTATGCTAAATGAAAGCACTATCGCTTTGATTAGAGGTTGTTCCTGTCTGATGGATGCATTATAGTAGACGTTCAGCGTCTCTTCACAACTTCCAAGGAATTTAAGCCCATAGGAAGGACCTGGTTATAGAATGGGCAGCCACCTTGCCTTATATCCCTTTCTACTTACCTGGCCAATTGCCAGTAGTAGTAGTTGCAGCAACAGAAGCAGGGGACGACAGGCATCCTTACCTCTGCTTTCCTTACCTCTGCCTCTTTGACAGAAACATTACAAGTATTGGATCAGAAGTTGTAAAAATTAAGTTTCTTGGACTATAAATTCCATAATCCCACCCACTACGACCAAGGGTCCTGTAACTGGAAACAAGACTGCTAAGTGGCTTATAATTGTATAAGTACAGTAATATGATTTCCCAGACCATTGAAGTAAGATTTAGACACCATGGGAAGCAACCTCTCCCAGAGTCCTTAGTGTATGGGTTCCTTATATAATAGTGGGTGAGAAAAGAAGAAAGGTAGATTTCCTTGCATACACAAGTATACTTAAGATTTAAATCCTGTGGACTTCAGTAGGGTTTCAGAAGCCAAGGTAGAATTTTTATGCAGATAGTAAATATAAAGGTCTCCCTTGCTCATAAGCCAGTCATGTTTGACTCTAGGGAGTGGTGCTCGTGTCCATTTACAGCCAAAGAGCCAGCCCTGTCTCTGTCTGCAGGCATGACTAGATGCTGGAGCACACAGAATGCTGTTACCTTTTTTTAGTCTTTAAAGTGCTACAGTGTTTTTTATTTTATTTTATTTTGTTTATTTTGTTTTGTTTTGTTCTCTGATATGCCTTTTCCACTGAAGTGGTACCTATTTATCCACTTGTAATTTCTTGCTTTCAAACTCCTAGGATGCTAAAAGCCGGGACAGATGATGGGTGCTCACTCCATTGTGCAGGATTTGGATTTTGAACTGTTGACTTTTGGTTGTCAAGGTCAGCATCTTAACCTAACCCACTGTGGCCCTTTTATACAGATACAATAGGCCTAATATATTTGTTTAGAGGATTGAGAACTGGGTAGGAAGCCAGTCCAAACCATGTGAAATATCTTATCCAAGACATAAACAGCTCTCAGAAAAAGCCACTGGGCATGTCAGATTTTAATTATATGTCTCTGTCCAGAACAACTGAGTGCAATTAAAGCTAACCATTTCTATTGTATTATACAATCCCTCCCTCACTAATGGAATCAGGAAGGCATGAAGGAAAAGCTCCTCAGTACACAAACACCCATCCCCCCCATACACTAAATATTTTGTACTCTAAACACACTTCAGATTTAGCCGTACTTAATTATGCATTGTATAACTCAGTCAAATGCCTGTAGAGAGGCTGAGAAGCTTACTTTTTAAAAAATCCACTTCCTCCCACTAGATGACTCTTCTCCTGCATGCTCTGAAAGCTTTTTGGGTCTCTTTTAGCTTTGGTCTCTGACAGCTGTCACCTTGAAACACTTTCGTTATCAATGGAGAATTCTCACCGGCCAGTATACTGGCTATCACCATAGCAGTCATCAGACCTACAGGTGTTGCTGTATGACAGACCATATGAAAGACAAGCAAGATCAGAGCTTTGCATATAATCGATACAACGAAGTACAAAGCAACAACAGTGCTCACAAGCAGAAAGAGGAAAATCAGAGTCCTCCTGCATGCTTGTTGCCCCATTTCCACTCACAGGATCATCAGATGAAGGGTGGAAGGAGATGAAACCTAGCTGAGCCCACCTGGACCAGTTTTTGGAGCTTCCTTCACTCCCGGACTACTGGAGCAAAGTGAGCAACAGACCTTTCAAATTAATGATCTACCCACTAGGCCTAGGCCAAAGATCAGAATCATATGACCCATGGAACACATTGGGCCCTCCACACAAAGTTTTGTTGTTGTTCAGTCGCATAGTCAGGTCCAAACCTTTGCAACCCTATGCACACCAGGCACGCCTATCCTCCGCCATCCTCCTCAACCCGCCAAGCTTTGTGCGCATTGCATCAATAATGCCATTTAGCCATCTCAGTCTCTGCTGCCCCCTTCTTATTTTGCCCTCCACCTTTCCCAGCATCAAAGCTTTCTCAAGTGAATCCTGTCTTCTCATTTGATGTCCAAATTGCTTTAGCTTCATCTTCATTATTTGACCTTCCAAGGAGTTATCAGGGTTGATTTCCTTTAAGCGTGACCTATTTGTTCTCTTTGCTGTCCAGTTTAGAGGTCCCTGAATTACCAGCCCCCCTCCTCCTCTTTTCTAAGTCTAAGTCCAATTCTGAGCCTGAATATTGGCAGTCATCATGGCGATCAGCCACAAAGATTGTCCTGGGAACAATATAATGCAGTGGTCTTCCATTTGCCTTCCGCATCTCAGCATGACACCTCCACTGCTGACCCAGTTCCATGAGTCACTTTCTGGTCCTAATCCCTTTTAGTGCACAAAGTCTTCATCAACCCCAGGCCAGTATTGATGAAGCTGCTGCCCTCCATCGGGATCCATGTGAGATTTAATCCACTTGGGGACAAACACCCTTCCCTTTGGATTTTGCCACCCAAACTCATTAGTCCTCAGAGTTGTCAGGTTAGTTTCTCCTCTACTGAGAAAAACAATCTTACAAGTGCTTTTCCAAGAGGAAAAAGGGAGCGAGAAATGCCTGTAGGAGTGATGGATTTTGATGACCCCCCCCCTACCTTTTAATGTAAACTATGTGCTGAGGACCTTGTACAGGCTGAAAATCTAAATAAGGGAAAGGAATATTAATCTTTCTGTCTATATGGCCCTATTCCAGACTGGGGAATGAGTATAATGTTGCTGTGTGGTTGGGAAACACTGCCAGGACTCTGCATTTCATATTTTAGGGCCTTCTCCTTCCCAGGAACCAGCATGGCTCATCTTGGTGACAAAGGCTAGTTTTGCTAATATATTTTGTCTGGAGGTTTGGAGCTGTCTGCATAAAGGGCCACTTGGCTACATGCGTACCATCTTTCCACAGAGCAAGGCATCCTTTCTTCCAAGGGGTGGGGGGTGGGATATTTCAGTTCCATTTGGCAATGTCTCCTTTATAGCTGCAGTGAACCTTCTTAGACCCTGTTAAGCCAAACACAGTTTACTCTTCCAGTCCTCTATGATATACCATGGCCATACTTCCAACCACAGGCATTTGACAGCTGCCCAATATGACACACCTGGTAGAATCTGGGCATTTATCTGCTGATGGTTGGGCACCATAAAGCAACAGCTAATGGACCGGAACAGCTTTTATCATAGATGCCAACACCCCCTAGTATTTTCTCCTCCCTATGTGAAACAGCTATTTGGAAATCATTCCCCCCTCCCAGCAGTGTCTCCTTGTCCTCTCCTTTTTGTCCAAGTCCATCCCCCAATGCCCCTCCCCAAGTGATTTTCACATTGCTTTAAGAGTCCCTCTTGGGCGAGACATACACACATCTCACAGAATGGGTTTTTAAGTGATCCTAATGGCAGTTAGGAAGCTGACTTTATTAACCACAAAGACTTTGCCAGCGGCCCCTAATGTACCTTTACAGCTCTCTGCACGGAAAGCAAACTGAGCTAAATTGATGGACCTGGCCAATGAGTCCTTGTTAATCATGCCCTGTCTAGGCGGGTAGAAATATCTGTTAATTATTCCAGCAGAAGCAGAGGGTTGACTTGTATTGGGTGCTGTTGCACAAGGCCAAGAGGAAGTTGTTGGAAGCTTGGTGTGGTTCTTATATCTTTACATCAGGGTGGCCAAACTATGGCCTGTGGGCCGGATATGGCCCCCAATGCCAATTCATCTGGTTCGTGAAGCCCTTGTCACTCCCAGAAGCGGAAATAAAACGCACCTGTACGCACACGTTTTACTTCCTCTTCCAGGAGCAATGAAGGCTTCATGGGCCAGATGAATTGGCATTAGGTGTGGATCCAGCCCATGAGCCATAGTGACTGGCCCCCTGAACCATGTGACTGGCCCATGGCCTGAAAAGTTTGGGCTTTACATCTCGACCGACTTACTAGTAATTCTTCTTCTTTGCTTCCTCTTTTATGCCATTGGGTGCAAGGTTCTTGTTCTGTCACTTCTAGCAGACTTCCTCAGTTTTATTTGGTGTTCTTGTAATATTAATGTTAATGGACTTAATTCTACATTTATAAATCTTTGTGCATTTCAAATATTTCCTCCCTGGGTGAGGTTATGAGAGTTTCCTTCTCTTTGTTTCCACTCTTTAGCACTTTTTTTTTTTTTTTTGGGGGGGGGGGACAAAACATTCACAGAAGGATGGAAGCTTTTGTGCAAACAAGTATTTCATGTAAAAAAAAACCCTCTTATATTTCCATTGGAAATCTTATGATTTGTTTTTTTACAAAATATTAGTTTTAAATATATATGTGACATAAAAAATTTGACTCCCAAAACTACAGGTCTTTTGCTAATACTGCTCGTGATAAAAAGAAAGATATTTTTTACTCTCAAATATCACATTTCATTTTCAATGGGGTATTTCAGTATATTAAGACACCCTTTTTGGTTGCTGAGTATATGCACACATTCATTACATCCTTACTTAATTCTATTTGTCTCCAAGTGCTGGGAAGGAGAGACACTGTAATATGAAATAGAGAGTCCTAGTGATGCTGCCAACTTACACAATAGTGTGACACATGGTTTGTGGTGAAAAAGACATTTATATTCTTAGTCCAGATAGCTTAAAGTCTGTAGGTGCTCAGTTTGACAGTCCAATGGTCATGCTTCCAACTACAGACTAAAAATGTACGTATCTGTGCTACTCCATTAACAAACAAATTAGGTTTCAGTGACAGCATCCCTGCCAGAAACTGATCTTTCGTTAAACAAGTGGGTTTTAATTGTAAAATCAGGCAACCCCCTGAAATTCTTTCCTTTACAACAGGAATAACTCATGATAATTTGCCAATGCTAAGAAAACTTGGTTTTACATGTACACACACCCAAACTAGCAACTAAGTTCAATGTGAAGAAAGAGGCCAATGAAGAGGCTCTTGAAGTCCTATTGCTTAATGTAGTAAATCACCCACAAGGATAGGCCTCTATTGAACCAATGCTACGTATATCAAAGTTGATTTACCAAATCTCCACTGATTCAGTGCACCTGCCCTCTAAATCAATCTTTCCCAACCTTTGGTTTTTAGATTTCAATTCCCAGAAGCCTAAATCAATTCCCCAAAGCACTGATCAGCCAGTGTACTTTCTTAGGCTTCTGGGAAGTGAAGTCTAAAAACCATTTCCCACCCTTGGCTTATACTTGAGTCAATCTATTTTCCTGGGTTTTTGGGTCAAAATTAGATACCTCAGCTTATATTCGGGTCAGCTTATACTTGAGTATATACAGGTAAGCATGGGAAGGTGCTTTGTCCTGGGACAACCTACATCATTACTTCAGATCAGCCTTATCCACAATAGCCAATGGGGAGAGAGGAATTGCAATCAGGTACCTTCTGGAAGGACATAGATTGACTGTTTGCATTAGAGACTCAGAATATTTTAGTTTCCCAACTAATCACAGAATCAGCTTCCATTAGTAGAAGAACACAGTGGAAGTTTTGACATTCAGGATGTGAAAAACTACAAAAACTGATGACATCACATGTTCACTGAAATACTTAGTATGAACTAATTTTAATCATCATTTGATCAATCACCAGGTTATCAACGCTCTGGGATGGCTGCCAATATCCTATCTTCCCTGCCAATCTATCCCATTAATTTTCTTTTGAATCAAAGGCTTTCTTACAAAAGGGGGAACCAGCGAGAATCCAATCTTATGCAATTACAAAAGTTGCTTTTCTCCAATCAAAGAGAGGTATTAGGGGAATGAATAGTAGCAATTATATCTCATTTAGACATGCAAATGACTCTAATTAAAAGAAATCTACTCTTTAATAACATCAAGGGGAAATGCAGCTCCTTGCGGGATCCTCGAGTTAAGTTAAGCTAACAAGACACAGTAACGGAACTGCTGAGTCCATGATGTTGCAATCTCTTTATGTAAATAGTTGTGCATATCATATTTAAGCCAATTATTCTGACAGAAAACAAACAGAAACCAAACCAAGAACAGATCATCTCCATGCTAACAAAACAGACAAGAGAGTCAAATCCTATATTTTCCCCAAATAGTTCAAGTGAGTAAGCAAAACAATCACACTTATATATTGCCCCATAGCATTTAGTGCACTCTCTGAGTGCTTCACAAGTCGCCACGGCGAGTGGGCGGCAATATAAATTTGAACTAATAAATAAATAATAAATAAATAAATTAGCATTTCCCCCCCCCAACATGCTGGGTACTCATTTTACCAACCTCGGAAGGATGGAAGGCTGAGTCAACCTTGAGCCCTGGTCTGGATTGAACTTCCAACCTTTTGATTATAGGAGAACAGTTTACCCACTGAGCCACCAGGGTATCAGTAAGCAAGAACATTTAAAAAGAAAGGGTATATACTCAGGATCCTCATAAGAAGAATCCCAAAACACATGGTTCTGGAGTGATCCCTATCAACAAATAAAAGGGAGATATTTTGGAAATGTAATGGCTCTTATTTCTTCATTTCATGTATCATACCAGAAACTACTTTTACAGGATGCTGGACCATCATTTAAAAAATCTGTTTATCTCTGATGTAAGCTCCATGTGTGGGATGCCAACAGCAGATGTGGGTCACAGTTGCTGCTCCATGTAAACTGAGTGGCAGGAATCAGCCAAGGTACTTTGCTGCCTGAGGCAAGAGAGTGATGGATGGGCTCACATCTCCTTTCCTCTCCAAAAACTAACGAGACCAGGAGTTGAATTTCAACACTGGCATTCACTGCAAAGAACAAGCTCATTGGAAAGTTATTGAGAACCAGTTGGGTCACACAACCACAAACAGTTAAAGACCACAGTATTGGTCCTCTGCTACTCTGCAGGCAAATATGACAGCCTGATTTGGTACTACTCAGCCCTTGCAAAACACATAGTAAAAGTTGTAGAATCATTACTTGATGTCTGAAGCCAACTCCTATTGAAAAGATCAGCTGCTTTGCAGGCATTGCACTCAGTGACATATGGAGAAAATAGCAACTAATCATGAAAGATTCAAAGCATCTACTTCAAGTATGCAACTGGGCTTTGACTTCCCCACTCCTCCCAGATTAAAATCAAGAGGAAAAGGAAGGGTTTGGAACACTTATGCATTTTGCAAGAGCAGTGGAGAATGCCATAATTATAAAGTAAAATGAAAGAACTAACCATCTATTAAAATGAATAGGAAAAGTCCAACCCACCAGCCACACAGAGACTGTAAGAAAATGAGATGTTCACCATGACACAGTCCTTTCAGGGTGCAGAGAACAGACAGCTTCACACCTATATTGGTGTACTTGATATTTGCTGTCCTAAATACTCTTGATGTTTCTGTGACTAGGTGAAAATTGTTATATGTGTTAATTGTATAGTAGTGCTGACAGGAAGGAAGGATGCTTTTCTCCAAGTAGCCAGTGTGTATTGGAAATTCTAGTGTGGCTCAAAACTTTGATCTAATCTAATTAATAAATGTGTTTTCTGCTGAAGAGAAAAAAATAGATTAGTGCTGTTTAAAATGTATAATAATCTGACAAGGCCATAAGGCTTAATGGAATCAATGATTACTCCCAGATGGATGATTAACTCTTGAGGTTGTGTGTGTGTGTGTGTGTGTGTGTGTGTGTGTGTGTGTGTGTGTGTGTGTGTGTACGTGCGTGTGTGTACGTGCGTGTGTGTGCATTTAAAGCATATAACCATGCCGGATTGCAACTTCATTGAATAAGATTGCCCATATGGAATAGAGCCATATACCCTGACTGTATCCAGAATTAGAGAACAGGTGGCGAAATTTTGGCTGGGCTGTTTGGCATGCAGAAAAGCAGTCTGAACTCATAACTGGCAGAGAATATAAAATAGGCTTTCAAATTGTGTTCTCTTTTCAGATCTGAGAATTTTACATGATGAGAACAACACAAATATATATACTGGGGGGCAGGATTCCTGGGGCCACTTATTTGTGGAAGAGAATGGAAGTGTTCTCCCTGTCTCTCCCCTCTGTCTTCTTATTAACTCTTCATATGATTGAGCTACATCTACAAATCTGAAGTCAGCTTTTGGTTATGGTGCCTTAGACCAGTGGTTCCTTTCTTTTGGCCAAGCCCTACATGCAAAGAATGTAGGGATAGTACAATGTCCAGTTTTGGTGAACCAAAGAAAGTTAGTTGGTAGAATGATCAGCTGATTGATGTGGAAATTTGAGATAACTTTAGAGAGAAATGTAATGTTTGGGAATAATGTGACCTTGTTTATTTTATTTTATCACATTCATATCCTGCTCTCATCCAAAGACTCAGGGCGGCTT
Source organism: Furcifer pardalis (assembly GCA_030440675.1). Taxonomy (NCBI): domain Eukaryota; kingdom Metazoa; phylum Chordata; class Lepidosauria; order Squamata; family Chamaeleonidae; genus Furcifer; species Furcifer pardalis. Next base: position 93,727,820 of record CP126892.1, read on the forward strand.
ACAAAATTAAAAACACAGTTACAAACACATTGATTACATTTTTAAAAAATTAAAAGATAAAAAGGTTAAAAAGTTACTTATCATCAAGGAATTGTGTGAGTGGTGGATCCCAATGGAGTGCAACTTATTCTGATGCTCTGTGAGCAGAAGTGACAGGTTTGAAGAATACCGTCTTAAAAGTTAGAAACTGTAAGTCCAGAGTCACCAGCAATTTGATTGAGGAGTTCATCAAACAAACTCTGGTCCCTTTAGATCAGTTGTTCCCAATTTTTTTTGGCCATGCCCCACCTAAGCATCTTTATAAATCTGATGCCCTCTCCCTATGACATATACCATATATACTTGAGTATAAGCTGACTTTTTTAGCCCCCCAAATGATCCCCCAAAAGGGAGCATGGCTTATACTCAGGTCAACGACCACGAGGATTCCAAGACTGTGCTGGATTGGGATACACCAACAATTTAATTAATTTTACCTTATTCTCATGTATTTTGATTATTGAAACTCACCAGGAGCTGCTGCATTTTCCACCCTCTGCTTATACTCGGGTCAATCTATTTTCCTGGTCAAAATTATGTACCTCGACTTATATTTGAGTCAGCTAATACTTGGGTATATATAGCAATTCTTATTATTCAAAAAGTGAACTCCTATTTACATGGAGGAAGCCTAAAAGACCATTAACTATTAATTCATTCTCGAATTGTTCTCCTTAAAAATCAACTAGCCCCTCTGTGGGGTGTGTAGCTCACGTTGGGAACCATGGCCTTAAACAGAACTAAGAGTCAATGTTTCCCAGTACTTCCAGTTGAAGTGTTTAAAAGGCACATCCACAACACAGATTTCAAAGCTATTCCTCCACATGAACAGAGACTCGAAAAGTTATGTTTGGACTACAAAACCCAAAATCCCCCAAATAGGTTGGCCAGTGGATCCTGGCAACTGTAAACCAAAAAGTGAGTTTTTTGTAATCTAGCCAAGAGCCGACATTTTAAGTTAGACACATAACACAACTGTTCCCACCCAAACAATTATTTACCATCAGCGAGTGATGCAACTCTAAAAGAGGGATGCTGATTCATTTATGGAAGCCAAAATGTGGGCTGGAAATATCTTTATCTTTATTGGGTCACCAAAAGATTACAAATAATGTGACTTAAGTTCTCCAGAACTTCAGCTAAATACGGAGACAACTTCTTCCATGTCTAGGCCAGACATGCAACTGCCAAAACGAAGGTGAGTTCATTCTGCAGTTCTTTATGCCTGACTGTGAAAAAGATTAGCTAGCAACACAAGGTTGCTATACCAGGGAATTCCTGATTGTCATTCAAAAGTATCACAATCTTTGAGGAGGCTCTTTCTGTGTACGCCAATATGGAGACTGACAGCCTCCATACTGATATTGTTGTCAACTCTGTCTCATACAGAACCTGGTTTGCCTTTGTGCACATCTGGCCCCATTTTTTGACTTCCTGCTTCAAGCTCAGGTTTTACACCACCCTTGACTCACAAAGAAATCTGAAGTATTCAAGAGCTTGCCTTGCTTGAAAATTTTTAATGATCCAATAAAATTGTTGGCTGAAATCCAGTAGCAAGGTGCAACTAGAGTGGTCCCACTGAGTCAGTGAGAATCTAGTCAGTCAACTCCCATATAAATTCCAGTTATTTAATGGCCCTATTCTAGTTGTACTTAACTTACTACTGGATCTTAGCCATTGCTTAAACCCTGAACTTTGTGTGAAGAAGATGTGTTGAATTCCAACAAGCTACAAACATCCTAGTACTAGTTTACCCATCCCTTCATGTGAATGCAAAAGATACTATTTATTTTGAATAATTCAATTGTCTGAATCCACCAGATAGAAGTGACTCATCTGTTTTTCAGTATTCAGTCCATAAAATGGTAGTAACTGGCAAGAGGGCCACCCTAAAAAGAACATAGGGTTGACTCCAATTAAATGTGTACTTCTTCCAAACTGCCAATGAGATGACATTTTGCTGTTGTTGTTTCCAATTAATTAGAGTTATGGTTCTTCTTCTTCTCTCTCTCTTTGGCATTCCTTTTGCCTCCTGTTCAGTCTATCTGGACAGTCTAGGTCTGCATTGGCACAGATAAAACTCAGTGATTCTGGATGTGAAAGCATTGCTAAATGTAGCTTCCAGTTCCTGTCAATTTGCATAGCAAAGTCTCATCACGTCTTCACACACTCTTCCGTACAAGCAATAAACTACATCAGAAGCAGCATTGTTGGAATTAGGCTGAGGTCCCCAACTTCATGTCCTCACAGCTTGCCTGCCAAAAGTTCTGCTTTATAAAGATCAATGGGAAACATTTGTTCATTTGATGGTTTAATTACAGAATAACAATACATGAGAATTACTGTATGTCACATTTCTTAAAACAATCCTCAGGCTAGTGATGTTAACCTTAGCTTATTTCATTCCTGCAGGACAGAATGATTTTATTTTAATTATTTATTTGGAAATTTTCTCCAAGCTGGTCAAGATTATGATGAGAATTGTTGTGCATTTTCCAAACCATGGCACTTCTTCTTTTTTGTTGCAAAAATAAATCCATGTACTGTATCTTGCAGTTTTAAACGTGTACTTTGTGTAAAATAAAATAAGTTTTTAAATACAAAACACAAGTTTTTAAGATGCAACATATGTTGCATGTTTATTGGACAAAATGCATTATTTTCACCATAAATATTTGTGAAGTGTCAAGAAATCCTTTCATGAAGACTATAAGGGGAAATTGAATTTTTGTTCCATTCTCATTTCAAGCAAAATATGAAACTAGTTTTGACACTAGATTTTGCATTAGTAAGTACATTTTCTCACCTGGCTAGAGAGTTGCCTCTGAATTTAAAAGGCTTCAAAGAATTATCCCTAAAAGTATGTTGTATCAACAAACTTGTAAGCCAAGCTGGTCAATTGGGAATATGTAAGTGAACTGAGGACCATAACTCTTGAATGTTATTGAATATCATACAGTGTTTATGCACATGAGTACATAATTTTCACAGAGAGACAATTACTAAGTTTCTTTTTTAATTTGTAATTTCTGGAAATCTCCAGCAAATACATGCACTGGCTATGGAATTCTGGGAATTGTACTCCAAGAAATAATTTTCCCCTATGCTCTGAGGAAAACCTGAACAAATCTTTTGCAAAGTTTAGGTCCCTTTGTTTGAAAGCCAGTCGTATCTGACTCTCGTGTTTGGTTCTCATTGCCATTTACAGCCATGGAACATTGTTACCTTTTCACTGAAGTGGTACCTATTATCTACTTGCAATGTCTTGCTTTCAAACTGTTAGGTTGGCAGGAGCTGGGACAGTGATGTGAGCTCACTCCATCATGCAGCACTCAGCTCTCTGACCTGCTGACCTTCCACTTGTCAAGGTCAATGTCTTAACCACTTCTGGGATGATTTCAAAGGGCTAGTTATTACTTTCCGATCTGACCAGGTTATCCTGCTATTTTAATAGAGTAGACCATACTGCCAGCAACTCAACACCGAGTGTCAAGCAGCAGTTAACTAATCTGACAACTCTGAGGACTAACGGCTTGGGTGCCAAAGTCCACAGGGAAGAATGATGGTCCTCAGGTGGATTAAATCCCACTTGAATTCATTTTGATGAAGGGAAGCAGCCTCATCAATACTGGCCTGGAACCAATGAGGACTTTGCATTTAAAAAGGGTTCAGGACCAGAAAGTGACTCACAGAACTGGATCAGTGGTACAGTTGTCATGCTGCAATGTGGAAGGCAGATGAAAGGCCACTGCATTATTTTCTCAGGACAGTCTTCATGGCTGATCACCATGATGACCGCCTATCTTTGGATTTGGATATAGCAAAAGAAGAAGAAGCAATTATTTCTACAACCTTAACTGCTCTAGAATTATATGACCTAAAACCACCTTCTTACATAAGAGCCAGTCTATATCCTTAGGGGCTCTGCTCATGTGACCTCTAGCTGGAACAGCTGAATGAGCTAGAAGAAACAGTGGGGCTTTCTTGGTTGTGGCCCCTCACTATGGAACACTGCAATTTACCACTTGAGTGCAAATCTTTAAAAAACTTTTAAGAACTCATTTGTTTGAACTGGTTTTTCCTCCATTAGTTGTTAATATGTAATATGTGTGTACTTCTCTTAGAATCGTAAAACATTATAATGAGGCTCTAGCTTTGAACTGTGACATATCAAGATATGACCCTCTCTCTCTGTCTAATACAAAATATATTTCATATGATTTGTTAGCAGATTTTGATTTATTTTATTGCATGAGTATACGTTCAAACAAATAAACATTGTCTGTTGTTGACATTATATTACAACATGGGAGTGAATCTGATTCTTAGACCACGGTAGAACAGACCCACAGAATCAATGAGATTCACAGTAGTATTGATGTAACTAGTCCCATTCATTCAGTGGGTCCACTTAAGTTGTGCCCAATACTGTAATTGGATTTAGCCCTTAATATAGTGTATCATTACTCCTCAAGTACACTGTTCCTATTTCTACAATGCCATAGCGTCTAACATTCTCATGGAGCTCACTAAGTGTTATTGATCACTAGCAAGGTTCTTCTTCTCCTTTTGTGTCCTGATCAAATTTTCGATTGCCAAATGAAGCCACTTTCTGGGCTTTGTCATTGGCCAAACTTAAATCCTCATCGGTACATGTTTCTGGTAGTAATCAGCACACTAGCAAATGAGCCAGATTCTGTACCTTTCCACATATACACAGTGAGTTGTAGTCTGCCAGGAGTCCCTACTTAAGCATATTTGTCTTACATTTAGGGATTCTAGCCCTCGGCCTATTTAGGGTCCTCCAAGAGATATAGGGGAGATAAAGTTCCTCAGCTATATCCTTCTTTAATTTTATTCCTTATTCAGTGAACAACATCCTACATCTTCTAAGTTATTTTGCTATTGCCTACCTTCAAGAATGCTCATTCTTGTCAGAATGTTTTTCCTGGATCTGAGCTGGCAGACGTGAGCCACATATCTATTTAGAGCACGGGTTCCCAAAGTTTTCATGTTCTCTCAGTCAGCTTTGAGGGCCAAATTGCCATTTCACCCTGCCTGTACAATGGGGTGGCTATTTTGTCCCAATAGCTTCAAAGGGGTGGTCATTTTGTTTCTCGAGTGCCCTTGGAGGAGTGGGGGCCACATGAAATGGTGCTGCTGGCCAGATTTGGCCTGCAGGCCTTAGGTTGGGAACCGCTGATTTAGAGGATGTCAAGAGTCATTCTCTTGCTTAGTTATCTCAGCATCCACTGCTAACTAGCAAGGTGATAGTACTGGACATGCTGAAAGGTTCAATTGAATAATGAAGGCCAACGGGTCAGGTTGAAAGATGAGTTCAGCAAATATATCCAACAGGCAAGGATTTTGTATAAGAAGAACATGAGTTTCTTGGAAGATTGTGTAAAAGTTTATGTGTTGGTAAAAGGTTTGGTCATGGCAATCTTGATACAGTATATTATTGAGCACATTTTCAATATAGAGAAGGTCTCCTCACCTCCTCTGTATACTACTTTTAACAGTGTAGTGTGTCTGGCAATTAAGCATACAAAGTGATGTTCCAGTATATTACAAATCTTAAGCAGTCATATCCACAGTAATGGCTTTGCCCATAACAATTTGTCATGCAATTTTAGCTTCAAAGCTTGGCATTAATTACAAACAAGAAACAAATCACGCTGTTAAAACATACATTACAGACAAATTATGCTCTCAAAATAGGTAATTTACAGCTTTGAAACAGTAATTGATAAACCTTAAAGCATATCTAGACATTTTTATTTTAAAGCCTACAGAGAACTTAGAGTGGCCAAAGTTTGGACTGTATCTCTCTCCATACCCAGCCCAGGTCATGGCACCTGCATGAGAAAGGGGTTGTCTACCATATGTGATGCCTGAATAGGTGTTGTAAAAGAACAAATGAGGGCTATAAGTAGCCATACAAGCAGGGGTGGGGGCAGTTCATACCAGCTCTGCTTTCTCTAGCCTGGAGCACTTCCAAAATTATTCTTTCCTAGTCTGAATCCCCTGGACTAGGAAGGTTTGAATGGAGCTATTGTTGGAGATTGGCAAGTATACTCTTTGTAATTATAAGTAACCAAATCCTCCATACTTTAAAAAAAAAGTACAATCTCTCCATACCACTCATCCAGCATGGGTACTGGCTACCCTATGGGGGTATTCTGGTAGTTCTGGCCTCCAAAATTAACTTTTCTGAGCTCTGGAGTTACAGAAAGCATGAAGATTGCTTTGTGGCAACTTGGGCCATCTCCCATGATGCAAGCGTTGGTGTGGTTTCAAAAGTGTGCCTTGGTGCCATTTTAAAACCACAACAGGTCTTCTGTTTCAATTGGCAGCTGCTAAAAACCTTCGCAGCTACCAAGAGGAGAGGGTCAGAGTTCATCAAGTGGCAAGAATTGGTCTACTGGAGCTGCCCTTGACAGTGTTGCCACCCAGCCACTGATATGGAGGCCACCTTTGCACTGGATGGCTAGCAATGTTGTTTCTATTTGTGTCAGGGCAGCTCCAGTGTCTCCATTTTCCTTGCATGGCAAGTAGGGGAGGCTGCTCTAACCCCCATGCTGTCAATAGTGGTGGGAAACCTCCCATTGCTAGCCCGTTTATAGGTCTGGAACAAATCTATATGAAGATTTACGTAAAGGTAAAGTTCACCCTTGCTTGAATGCCAATTGTATCCAACTCTAGGGGGTGGTGCTCATCTCTGTTTACAGCCAAAAAGCCAGCAATGTCTGTGTCTGCAGATGTTTCTGTGGTCATGTAGCAGTTGTAGCTGGCATGACTAGACACCAGAGTGCATGGAACACTGTTTACCTTCCCACCAAAGTGGTATCTATTTAGCTACTTGCAATGTCTTATGGCAGGACCTGGGACAGATGACGGGAGCTCGCTCCATTGTGCAGCAATCAGGTCTCAAACTACTGACCAGTCATCAAGTTAAGCGTCTTAACCACTAAGCCACTGCAGTCCCTTACATTAAAGCAGGATGCAATTTGATGCCTTTTTTTCAGACAATCTGCAGGAAGAGACTTATTGCGGACTGTCTGAACAGTGCAGTTTCTATCTTAGATTGGAGATACAATTCACTTCTGTTTCATCATTAGTAGAACACTCTGCACAGTTGGAGATCTAGGTGAAACAAGAAGGGTAAATCCTTAATTTGGGTACAGATGTGTCTGTTTCAACTGCACCAGTAGGTAGAGTTCAAATCAGAGGGTTCATATTATCAGAAGGTTCTGACCAAACATTAGGAAAATTGCCTTGATAATAATAATAATTTCGTGTCAGAAATTATTCTGGATCAAAAGGATTTTTTGTGGCAGAAACTCTGCTCAGGGAACACTCAAATGAGGCTCCTTTCATGTTCCTAAGAACTGGGACAGAGATGGGTGCTCAATCCATCATGCAGTATCTGGGTCTCAAACTTCCGACTTGCCAGCCTTCCAGCTAACAAGGTGAGCTTCTTAACCACTGAGCCACCACAGTCTCTGCCCTGATAGTAAGAGCATTTGACAAATGATCAGATTGTCTCAGGTAGTGATGAGTCTTTCTTCAAAGCTTGACTCCATATGTATGCAGATTTACTAGGCTTTGCTTGGTTTTAAAATCCATTATGCCTACCTACTCCATTACCCATTTTTCTTTTCCTAACCCCAGTATGCTCTTTCCACACTGGTCTCTTTTCTCTCTCTATCCTAGCATACACCTCTTACCCACTTCAAGTTGCATGGAAATGGGATTCCTTGGTTAGAAGATCAGAGAGAAAAGAAAAGAAAGGAGAAAGAGAAAAACATTGTGGCATCTTAAAGACTAACTGCTGTATTTTAATGTTACCTTTCATGGATAAAGTCCACTTGGCAGAATCCTTTAGAAGTTTAAACTTATTCAGAAGTTGAAATTGTCTAAACTTGTTTAGAAGTTTAGCTATATTGAATTTAGTAAAGGTAAAGATCTCCCTTCCTCAAAAACCAGTCATATCTGACTCTAGGGTTCAGTTTTCATCTCTGTTTATAGCCAAAGAGCCAGTGCTGTCTGTGTTTGCAGACATTTCCATGGAAATGTGGCAGGCATGCCTAGACACTGTTTACCTTCCCACCAAAGTGGTACCTATTTATCTACTTGCACAGAATGGTGGTACCAGTTTATCTCCTTGCAATTTCTTGCTTTCGAACTGCTAGGTTGGTAGCAATTTACCATTATATTAATCCAATTATTACAAGTATAAAAAACAATATTGTATTTGGATTTTTTTCATCATCAATATATTATCATGCAAACAATGTTTAGAAAATACCCATTACAGAAGCTCATTTGTGTGTGTTAATTTAACAAAGAATTGATACAGGTCAAAAGGACATCCAACAAAACTTGTAATTCATAGGCCTCTGGGAAAATGTCTACTTCTTACTGCCTTTCAGGGGAAACAAACTAACATTGTAACACTATTACAGCATAGCATAACATGATGTGTCATGTCTAATCACAGCTAATTGATAAGTTGCACCTCAGTCATGCAATCAGGTACGTGGCCAGACAGGTGATCAAGATACATCATAGTACAGTATGAGTAAGAGGCAAGTAGTTATGGCAAATTATGCAAACTCTGTATGAACAAGAATAGGATTATTATATATCACAAATATATCTTTTCAGAAAATGACAAGATTTCTCTTTTTTCATCTTAAACAGATTGACCAGTTGCACCCCTACTTGGGCAGGAGGTCCTTGACAACGTTGGTCCCTGTATTAGTAATCTCAAGAACCAACTACTGTAATGATCTCTATGTGGAGTCCTTGATATATGAAAATCCCATCTCTTCTACTCCTCTTGAGCTTTGTTGCCCCTCCTGGAGACCCAGAGAAGCAAAGCTGTTATCCTGAAACCTTCTAACCCTAGGTTTTAGTAAGTTGTCATTTCAATTGATTCTGATTGTTTCCAGGGTGGCATACTATACCAACCAAGTGTGGAAAAATAAATTACATAGGGTGTTCATCAAGTCACTTGGGAAAGACCCCCTCCCTTGACATTGGGCCCTTATTCTTTAGTCCTTTCCCACCTCATTCACCCGACAGCTTCTTCCACAACAGACATCTTATCAAACGTGACTGATTGCTGTAATCTGCACTCTGGGCAGCCATTAAGCAAATTACCTGAATCATTGCAAGGATTAGTCTCATTAACACATGATTAGCATCAAATTAAAATAATGAGTGTTTAACTTCTGATGTCTTCCAGTTGTTCGAACAGCTTGATCAGCCACACCAGGCTGGCTTTGAGGCAGTGGGTGTCAAAGAGCTATCAAGAAAGTGTGGTGGCCATCATGGTGGTGGAGGACTAAGAGAGGATGCACTCAATGAGTGTTTGTCCCATGTGTACTGGAGTGTGGGAGAAGAGAAGTCATACCACTAAAAGGGAGACGTTGGTACCCTCAAGAAATGAGACATCATTGGGTCAGAAAGTACATAAACTGAAATGAGACTGTTATTTGAAGAGGCATAGTTAACTGAAAGTCAGAAAACGTGTGTGGTCTAAAACAGGGGTTCTCAATGTTTTCCTGCCATGAGCTGGACCACACACCCTCAGACAGCTGAGCGGGCCAGACACGTGGTTCCCCCACCATAAACGCCACTGTAAACATGTTTATAACAGCTGTGGGTGCCTATACAGCCCATTTTGACTGTTTTTGTTACATCTGCCACTAGTAGTGGCAGCAGCGGTGGTGGTGGCGGGTGCATTTACAGCATTTTTTTTGTTGCTGTTTTAGCCGCTCCTGCCACCTCAGATGGCAGCAGCGGGAGCAAGGGCAGTGGGCCACATGAAATGGTGCCATGGGCTGGGTCCAGCCCATGGGCTATAGGTTGCAAACCCCTGGTCTAAATTTTTCAGGCAACAGATCTAATTCACACTTCTCAGACCAGTGTGCAGGCCAAAGCACAGTTCTCCTTCAAATTACATTTGAATTCAATACTCCAATTCATGGCCAGAGTTCTTCTGCTGAACTTTTCTACTTTCTTGAATTTTGCAAGAAACTATCTGTCTCAATCATCCGCAGAGACTATTTTGTGAACTGCGTGTTCTGAGAAGGAAAATATATCCATCGAGGTCAATCTTTCAAATGTAATCACCTCCAAGCTTTACACACAAAGTGGTCAGGGAACAAACCAGTTCTTGACTTTATTGATCCTTCTTCTTCTTCAAGTGCCGCATCTGATTCTGAATATTGGCTATCATCATGGCAATCAGCCATGAAGATTGTCCTGGGAACAATATAATGCAGCGATCTTCTATTTGCCTTCCACATTTATTGATCTAGAGGCAACAACAAAGCAGAAAATGTTAGCTATTGCTCAATCTTAACTTTGTATCTCACTGAATACTGAGCTTCTGGGTCCCCTAAAGAAGTCATTTTAAGATAGTCACTATTTGGTTATTTGCAGAAGATTAACAATTCTATTTATGCCAGCCCCATACCCCAAAAATTCAATATGCACTTGTCACAATCTTCTGCAGCTCAAACTGACAAGAAGGTGTTTTTCAGAATGAATAAGAATCAACTGATTAACCAAAGACCACAAGTTCACCCCGTGAAATTCTTGGCATAAATAGATATATCTCAGTGGGAGGCACTGAGAATAATATCTGTCTGCCCATTGTATGAAATTGTTTGTGTGTCTCATATTATGTTAGTAATGTAAAGTTGTGGACAATTTGGTGGATACAAATTTGTGATGAAGATGAAGATGGTGCTCTCTCTCTGATGAATTCTTCCTGGACAAGCAGATCTTTATAGAAAGAGTTATATAAAGAACAGAGCCTTCTCAGTAGTGGCACCAGTACTATTGAATTATTTTCTCATTTATGTCCACCAGGCTTCATCCCTTTCTGTGTTTCAGAAGTTGGGTAAGGAGAAACATTTTAAGAAAGTACAGTATTTGTAAATATTTTGACCTCAGATTATCCTTGTCTATCCTTGAGTTATTTTGTTATCTACAATGAGTATACAGTAAAACCTCGAATAACGTTAAAACCTGGTTCCACAAGTCTTGGTGTTATCCGATTTTTAGTGTTATCCGATGCATGTTAAAATCCTATGGGATCCATAGAGATACATTGTAACCACACAGGTTTTAGCGGTTGTTATCCGATGCATCCCATAGGATCTTAATGTTATCCGATGCAATTCTTCCCCCCAGATTGCTTAATGTTATGCGATTTTAGTGTTATTCGATACTAATGTTATCTGAGGTACTACTGTATATTGGATGGTTATAGGTTTGGAGGATGGTTTTATATTATATATGATATATGTTTTATTTATTGTGCTCATTGCCCAGAGTGACATTTAAGTTAAATGTGTGGTATAGATACGGAAGGAAGGAAGGAAGGAAGGAAGGAAGGAAGGAAGGAAGGAAGGAAGGAAGGAAGGAAGGAAGGAAGGAAGGAAGGAAGGACATAATGGTAATGGTAACTGTAACAAAGGAAAAGTGGCAAGCTTGGAGTAGCTCTACTATGGTTGAACACAAAGGGATTCAAACCCAGACTCTTAAGATTTAAGGGCTTTGAAATACTTGTTGCTTTAGAAGATGACACGGTTCTAGTTTCTCATTATTATTTTTTTACAAAAATATAATTTTCAAGTTCTTTCCATTTGAGAAGAAAATGGTAAATTTGGATAAACACTTGTAAAAAAAGAAATATAATTTCACTTCACTTCTAATCATATCAGGATGCTCCACCCCCACCCCATGCCTTGAACCACTCCCTGTCCATAGTGAAATGGGCAAACAAAAGATAGATAATGTTCCTAGATAAACCAAGATAGATAATGTTCCTAGTTAGAAGTATGACCCTTAGAATTTCACAGAAAGTATGATAGCGATATTGGTTATGAGATTTTTGGAGCTATAATTTTTTTTAAAGACTGCAGTGTTTCCCATCTTTTTGATCCCTTTTCTTAAAATGAAATAAAGTTTTGATACTACCTTAAGATACCCAGCCTGTACATCTATCCATCACCCATCTGTTTGATTTACATACCAAGAGCTCCCCAGTTAAGGAAAGAGAATCCAAGCTCTTATGCTTGTGTTTTACTTCAAGTATTGCATTTTTCAAATCCAGAAATGGGGACATAAAAGAAATGTTCCCATCTATCGGGGACACAGGCATTTACTTTGTAGTGGATGCATGAAGAAAAGGGAGGTAATAACAGCTACTGATTTAAGACAGTATGAAAGTACAGTACACTACTCCATTGGATTTTTGTAGTAACTACCTGGAAAATAAGCTTTACACCAGGGGTTCCCCACCTTTTCAAGCCAGGGGCTGGGTCATGCTCTCTCACTCAGCTTCAAGGGCTGGTCAGCCATTTCGCCCTGCCTGCACAATGGGATGGCCATTTTGTTCCAACAGCTTCAAAGAGGTAGCCATTTTGTTTCTCAAATGACCTTGGAGGGGTGGGGAGGAAAATGAAATGATGCTGGGCCCCAGATCTAGTCCATGGGCCTTAGGTTGGCAACACCTGCCTTACACATTCACCCAATACTATTAAGGGAAGAAGTAGTTGTAATTTTTGGCTTAGATCTGGGTTGAAGTAACATTTTGCTTTTTGCGTAATTTCTTTCAAATGCTTCAAAAGTCACTCATTCATTGGTTTCTTCTTCCAAAGCTGTGTTCCAATCAAGAGGTAAATTAAGAATGCCAAATTATACTACAAACTAAACCAAATCTGCTGGCTGAAAATGCTTCTATCATTTGACAAAGAAATTGACAGCTCATTCATGTACAGCAGCCAATGTTAAAACCCCAACATCTTGGCTATTTATTACTTTTCAAATGCCACAAGCCATACGTGAATGTTATAGACTAACCACTTGTCAAAACTCTCTTGTAAGCTCTGCTTTTTTAAAAAAAAAATTGGCACCCTCCGCAAAAGTGCAAAAAGGCAATGTAAACAGTTAACGTTATTTTCCCACTCTTATCAAATGGAAATAGCCAATCCCAACCCCCCAATATTGGCAAAAGATTTGCAATGATGGCGATAACTCTCAAACTGAAGCTTCACTGCGTGCCAGCTTCATATGTCAATGGAGATATGAATACTAAGAATTATACATGCAAAGCTTCCTGGGGAATCTCTCATGGACATTTTAATGGAGGTTTGAATACGATAGGAAAGAAGACCTGCATAATGAGGTTATCCATCTATCCTAAGAAAGCCCTTCCAAGCCTCACCGTAAGCCCTGCCCTATGATATGAGGAGGTTTGCCTGCCTGCCAATTGCTTTGCCAACTATCAGTAATCAGAGATAATGATGAAATTTCTAGCATTGTTGGGTTTCCCCATATTTTTGCAATTTTACAAGGAACAAACTATATGAAGTTGAAAAGGAAAAGGATGGTCTTCTATTCCAGACAGATTGATCCCTAAACTGAAATATTTTTATAGCTGTATCTTAAGGTAGATGATTGTTATAACAGTTAAGTGTATAAAAAGAATTCCTCCCATGATCCATTTTCATATCTGGCTGGACAGCTCACTACGGTAGTTGAGTAGACTGTACAATCAGTGACTCAACACTGAGTGTTGGGTGGTGGTAAATAAAATCCCTAAAGGGGCCAATGGCTACTGGTGGATGAGCACCTTTAGGTGGGGTGATGGCCCCCCTCAGTGGAGGAAATGCCACTGGAAACCATCATATTGGGCCCAATGGCATAATGAGTGGAGGAGGAACTCTGATCCCCAGTGGTCATGAATTCAGAAGAGGCCATGCCAGATGGACTGGATGTGAAGAAACACCTTGTTAATAGCCTCATGGCTGCAGCAGTCCATTGCAGTCCTGGTGTCGAATCATGCATGTCTTATTTCATACATGCCGCAGGAGATTGCTCTGTGGTCATAGTGTGTGGGTCACTTCATGGCAAGCTGGTATCCACCTTAAACAAATTCATGCCAATGGCATTTTTCCTGAGACACAGCCATCAACTGTGGAAATGATTTCCAGGGGGAAAAAATGTATACTCGGATATGAGTAGCAGCCACCACCATTTTTTAGAACTTGGAAAAAAGATGTCTGGTTGGTTATCTATTCTGATATTGAAAATTGGGAGCAAATGTCCCAGATTCAAAATAATAGTCCTAACGTTTCCAAACTTTTCAAAAGGGACAATATAACATACTTACACCTGTACCACATAATTAATCTGTGCAATTCACTAATAGAAGTTGTGAGAGTGGAGGTGATGATGGTAATTTAAAATGAATTAAACAGTTTATAGAAATTAGGCCTTTAACGACTATTAGTAATAGTAGCTTGATATTCAAAGACAGTGTAATATTTTGAATCCAAATTAATGTAGCTCTCGACTGATAAGACCAATGAGCACTGCTTTATTTTATTTTTATATTACACTTTTAATTTCAAACATTTTTAGAAGAAGAAACAAGGGCAGCAAGAAAATAAAGAAGAATCTACTCCACTTGGTAACTTACAGTAAATCAACAAGGTTTCTGAACCAAAAGGGCTTGATAATAACAATGTAGTGTTTTGTCCTATTTAAACTGCTGTGGCCCCATTTTACGGAAATGTAGGATTTATACCTTTGTGAAAAACACAGAATTCTATGCTAGACAGGTCTCTAGTTTAGTTCCCATGAACGACAGCAAAGGTTTCTCCTGAAATCACAAATCTCAAGATCTTTTAGGATGGAGCTGTGACAGGTAAAGTGATATCAAACTTCTCTAATTTTATATGGCATGTAGAGCACTCTCAGGTGCTCTGTTGGGATAATTTAGAAAAAGGATGTTTTAATAGCTGGACTGTGAGTCTGTTCTGAGCCAGCATGGTTCTTCTCATGAAGAAGAAGAAGAAGAAGAAGAAGAAGAAGAAGAAGAAGAAGAAGAAGAAGAAGAAGAAGAAGAAGAAGAAGAAGAAGAAGAAGAAGAAGAAGAAGAAGAAGAAGAAGAAGAAGAAGAAGAAGAAGAATGCAACATGACAGCAAGGTGAAGGGAATTGCTACTGTATAAATGACGTCAATAATAATAACAACCAAATACTGTAAAGCTGGTTACAGAACAACAGGAAATAGCAGTACAGTACTCAACATAGCAAAATATCATTAAAAACACTGTAATTTAGCAGCTGCTCAGTTCACAACTTCAAAATAATCTTAGGACCAAATACCAACCACATCAAATCTTTAATGTGTTTCAAGGCTTGCAGTGAACCATATGAAGTTTGTTTTTTGCTTTTTTACATACAGTCATACCTTGCATAACGAATTTAATTCATTTTGTGAGGTTGCTCGCTATGCAAAAAATTCGCTATGTGAGTCTGACTCGCATAACGATTTTTTTGCTATGCGAGCCGGACTTTTCCCTATGGAAAAACTCACATAACGAGCGTTTCTATGGGGAAAACTCGCATAGCGATAAAATTCGCTATGTGAGTTTTTCCCATAGAAACGCTCGTTATGCGAGTTTTTCCATAGGGAAAAGTCCGACTCGCATAGCAAAAAATTTGCTATGCGAGTCAGACCGCTTAGCAAAAAACTTGCTCATTATGCGAGTTTTTCGCTAAGCAAAACGCTCATTATGCGAGGTTTGACCGTACATCAAATCTTCTCTAAGTGTCTTGGACTACAGCTTACACCATCGGAAGTCAACATAGCCAAGGACAGAACTTGTAGTCCAGCCCCTATCATGGGGTGCTTCATTACAGAAAGTTGACAGAGCTGAGAAACCTGAAGTTTTACTGGATTCCAGTTCCCATAAACTGCAGACAGCTAGATCAATAGTGAGGGATGACTGAACTTGTACTGCAGCAACTACTGCAGAGCCCTAAGCCTTCTATCCAGTGGTAGGATTCAAAAATGTGTACTACCTACTCTGTGGACATGGTCATGTGGCCATTTGACTTAGTGGGTGTGGCAGGGTGACCATGTGACTGGGTGAGACTGGCCAGGTGGCTATGTGATTGGGTGGGTGTTTTTTAAAAAAAAAAATCAATTTAATGTTTTTAATCCAGTCAGAATTGACTGTGTGACTGAACAACAACAACAATTAAATGTCTGAAGTGGTAGCCATGTTAGTCTGCAAGCATATCTGAGAGTAAACAAAACAGAACAGCAAAAAAAAAAAAGACAAAAAACTTGTGACACCTTCAATACTAACTCCTGTATTTTTAAATGTAAGCTTCCAAGGGGAGGCGCTCTATACTCCACACATCTGCATCCTGCATTATCCCAGGAGCTACTATCTTTGCTTCAGGATGGTGCAGTTTTACCCCAAACAGACCCGGTGCGTAACTTGGGGTTCCTTCTGGACTCACAACTACTGCTCGAAGAGCAGGTGGCAGTCGTGGCTAGGAGGGCTTTTGCACAACTCTGTGTTGTGCGCCAGTTACGCCCGCTCCTAGAGCGGGACTCTTTGCTCATGATCACACACGCTCTGATCACCTTCATACTAGATGATTGCAAGGTGCTCTACATGGGGCTGCCCTTGATGATCATTCGGAGGCTTCAACTGGTCCAGAATATGGCTGCCTGGGTGGTGATGGGGTGTCAGCAGTATGTACATGCCGTGCTGATGCTTCGGGAGCTGCACTGGTTGCCAGGAAACTTAAGAGACTGCATCACCCCAAGAACATCTGTCCATCCCACCAGAGTGGACCGGAGAGGCTCCCTAGTTGTTCCATCTGCCAGAGAGGCACATCTCTCTGGCACTAGAAGGAGAGCCTTCTCTGTATCTGCTCCGGCCCTATGGAACCTCCTGCCAACCAAGCTACGTCTCCATATGGAATTGCTGTCCTTTAGGAAGATCTTAAAAAGATGGCTGGTGGGGTAAAGTGTGGGGTCATGTGGGGTCCTGACGGTACAATGACCCCAGCTCGCTGGTTAGTTTGAGCTCTATCTCTCCCTTGGTCTGTAAGTCTTTTAATCTTTTTATTCTTAAAATCAGTTTTTAATTTGTGATTTGCTGCTGTGTTTTTAATGTTTTTAAAATTTTAAGATTTTTATAACTGTTTGATTTTATGATGTTGTAAACTGTCCTGGGTCACTCCATGAGGAGGGCAGTATACAAATTTGAGTAAATAAATAAATAAAATAAATAAATCTCTACGGTACATTTGCCCATTCATCATTAACTCCAAAAATGTTGCACATGCTATGACCTCACAGTCTCTGCCTCTAATGTCATTTGAGCATTCTGGGAATCATAGTCCAGTGTCCCCCTATTCCTTTTGCATTGTGGATTGAAAGGTATGCCGGGTAAGGCAGAGGCTGAGCTAGCCACTGCCCTCATGCCGACTTCCCAGCTCCTAGCATGTTGCATGCACAGGAAGGGGGGAAAGGCAGCCTGACTGTCTGTTGGCACATGCGCGTGGCCCATTCTATGAGGTATATTCTGAGCGTTATAGTCTGCCCATTCTGAGGTAAACCCAAGAATGGTGGCAAGTGACCAGTGGTCAGTTCTTTCTCCTCAGAAGCTTATTGGATGCTCAGCCGTGATTTTTATTTTTTGTTTTATTGAGGTTTTGAGGAGGTTGTTGGGAGAGGCGGTGGTGGCAGCTCAGAGGCAGGGATGGCACAGCAGGATATCTGTGGGGGCAGTGAGAACAAAAAGATGGTAATGAAGGTGGCAGGGAGGACCAATGGCAGGAGGTGTCTTGGAGATGGTGGTGGTGTCACTCTGACTTACAAAAGGAGAAAGGCCCTCCCTGATCTGGAGTAAGAGACAGGAGAGGCATAGCTGGAGCAAGTCCAGGCCCCATGAGGAGCCAGGAATGCAGCGGCAGCTCCGGCCAGGCAACTGGGAGAGAAGCCTTCTCTCCTAGCTGCCTGGCTGGAGCTGCTGCTGCATTCCCGGCTCCTCATTGCACATCCTGACCGCGACTTCAACATCCAGCAATACAGGGTCCGGGAACCTGGAGTGAAGTGAGAGGAGGTGGTGGTGGGTGGGGCCAGCCAGTTCTACTACCAGTTCAGCCATACCAGCTGAATCCTGCCCCTGCTCCTATACTACCTCAGAGTTCTATTATATCATCCATAGTTAACTAAAGAGGCAGATCAATGACAGTTGGGTGTTTGATTCCCCACTGTGCCTCAAAGAGAAAGAAAACCAGGTCGTTTGACTTGGGGCAAGCGGCACAGTTCCAGGGCATTTTAGAAGAAGTGACTGGTAAACCACTTCTGTGTATTCTCTGCCTAGAAAACCCTTGAACGGATCATAATAAGTCAGAATTGACTGAACAAAATACTGTTGTTGTTGTTATAATAAATACAAACCAACCATTTGGTTCACTATCAAAGACTGGATTAAAATTAACAATTCAAGCCCTAACCAAGGACCTAAGAGCTGTTAAGGTAACGTCTGAGTATATATGTATTTCCCAGTAGAGTTGTTTTTTGGAGAGTTAGGATGTTCAAATCAGATAAGTCCAAAATTTCCAGCTATCTAGTGAGTCCTTTAGGTATTGCTCCAAGGGCTCTGATCACTATGGGAACAACAATTCAATTCAATTTATTTACAGTCCATGACCAGCATAACACACAAAAACATAAACACCACATCCTAAACTAGACTGGACAAGGGTAATAAAAGGAAACTATAATACTAAAAACCTACTAAAAACCTACCACCATCATCATCATCATCATCATCGTCATCATCGTCATCATCTACCTTGTAGTTGCCACCTACAGGTTTAGGAGGGAAAAGTAGCTTAGCAGTAGAGCATCGGTTTTGTACTACAAAAAGTCCAAGTTTACTTCTAAAGCTCTCTGAGTAGAGCCAGAAGACACTTATGGGGGGGGGGGGGAGAAAGAAAAGTCAATGCCTTTTCATGTGAAGAAGACTGAATAGGGTGGAGCTAAAGTTTAACAGATTATAAATCAACTTCCTCCATTAGTGTTGGCTTTCCATCTCAATGTCTCCAGAGTGCTCAAGGTCCCACTCAGAGCTTGGGAAAGTGAATTTTATGGAGTACAAGTCCCAGAATCTCCCAACTATTGTGGCCACTAAGAATACTATACAGATAATTCAGGAAGCCTTAGTTCAGTGATGGCCAACCTTGACACTCCAGATATTCTTGGACTTCAATTCCCAGAAGCCCTGATCAGCAGGTGACTTGGCCTTCTGGTAATTGAAGTTCAAGAACACCTGGAGTGCCAAGGTTGGCCACCACTGCCTTAGTTCAACAAGGCAACTTTTCTAATCTATACACCAGAGTGTCTTCGGTGTGTGTGTGTGTGGTGCTATGGAGACTACAGCTAGAGAAGGAATCATTACTCCCTGCCCATTTTCATAGTGGAAGTGTATTCCACTCAAGTACAGTAATCTTTCATTCCAGACCAACCTATTTAACAGCAAGAGATCTCTTTTCCTTTCTTCTCTATCTCTTCCTCTCATCCCTGTCCCACCTTTCCTTTATTTCATTCCTTTTCTTCACAAGGTCATTTAATTGTGGTTGTTTACTCACTGATCAGCGCAGGGGTGCCCAAATTTTCCAACTGTGGGCTGGTCACGTGGTTCAGGGAGCTGGTCACTATGGCCCATGTCAGTGGTGGGCAGCCAAAAAATTTACTACCACACTGTGGCCAGAGCCAACGTTGTGGGCAGAGCCAACATAATGACATCATGGGTGGAGCCAACATCATGATGTCGTGGGCAGAGCCAATGTTATGAGCGGAGCCAAAGTAAAAACAACCCATTAAATAAGTACACATAAAAATACAAATTAAATACACATAAAACACATAAAATACACATTAAAAATAAATACACATTAAACACACATCAAAATACACCCACCCATCCCAAACCCAAAGGCAAGTCACTTACCCTGGGGAGCAGGTTGTAGGGAGCTTCAGGCTAGCAGCTGCTCTTCCTCCTCCCCACTTGGGAGGACAGCAAGGAGGCTGCTGAGGGCGTCAGCAGCAGCCACTGATTTCTCTGTGGCTGAGTGTGGCCGCCCGATGCTCTGCGCTGCCACACTCCAAGCAGCAAATGGCTGCTTGGCTCGGCAGGCAGAGCGCTGTAAGAGTGCATGCACGCCAAGCACTGTAGGCATGCCAACCATTGTAGGCGCACATACGCGCCAAGCACTTGGCATGCATGCACAGTGGGGGAACCGGCAAAAAGGTAAGCCTCCAAGGTGGTTCCCCCCAAAAGCCACTGCCAGTTCTCCGGGACACTGGGAAAAGCTACTACTGGTTCTGGTGAACTGGTGCGAACCAGCTGCTGCCCATCACTGGCCCAGGGACTGGATGCAGCCCCCGATGACAATTCATCCAGCACACGAAGCCCTCATTGCTCCTGGAAGCAGAAGTAAAATGCACCCATATGGGCACATTTTACTTCCACTTCCAGGAGCAATGAGGGCTTCGCGGGCTGGATGAATTAGCATCAGGGGCCTCATCTGGCCCCCAGGCCATAGTTTGGGCACCCCTGGCTCAGAGTGTATCTGATGTGATTGTCTCTTTATTGCCGGGCTGCTTCCTTACACTTGAAATGAGTTTCCAGTAAAAACAAAACAAAAAAGAAAACACACTTGTACCTCTCCAGGGAGAAAAAAGGAAGCATTGTTTTTAATACACTTGTATTGCTTGTTGCCAGTCTTGGGGGAGGTTCAAAGGACCTCAAAGGCAATAGTTCTCTGCCCGGGAGCAAAGAAGCCATTACAGCTTGTACTGGAAGATTTAATAGGTGTCATAATTTATCATGTAAACCGAAAAGTGTTTCTTAATTAAGTGCGTACGTTAATGAATTTTTTAATTTGATCCCTGTAAGTACCTTGCTATACTAATTGCAATATTCTACACATTAGTCATCCGCTGTTGCCCTTGGCTATTTTCTATCCGATGAGGGAGAGGCAAAGCTTTTCAGTTAAAGTTCATTTAACTCTTTCCACCCAACAAATTAGGTCCTCTTTTGACTCATGGTGGAGAGTGACAGCCATATTTCACTGTTGCCCTGGATGAAAAATGCTTTCTGTGTACACAGAGTAAAGCACCAGAAGGCTACTGTTGAAAAGAGACCAAAGGAGAAAGAAGATAGGAACTTACCATCATGAGAAGACTACCAGGGACTCCATAACTGGGGCTGACCTAAGACCTTTTGATGCCTGGGACCATAGATATGACAGAAGTCAATCCTTCTTTTCACACATAGACTGGAATTACAATCAGGGATACTCAAACTTTTTGCAATGGGGGCCTGACCACACCCCTAGAACAGCTGAAGTGGGCATGTTTGCACATCCACATTGGCATTCACATCCTGGTTCAGTGTGGACACTTCTGTGCATGTGTGAAAGCATCTATATTTACTTCCTGATTTTGTTCAGATGCTTCTGTGCATGCACAAGCACATCCGCACCAAACCAGGAAGTGAATACGGACGCTTCTGCACATGTGTGAGCATGTCTGCACCAAACCAGGAAGCGAATACGGAAATGTCTGCACATGCACAGAAGCATCCATATTCACGTCTTGGTTTGGTGAGGGCAGCACGGGCTTGATGGAATGGCTTTGGGGCTGTATCTGGCCCATGGGTTGTAGTTTGGGCATGCCTGGTTTAAATACTGGCATTGAGCCCATCATCAGAAGTGAGGGTGGCACAGGGACAGACAACTTTGTTGTTTAACACATCCTCTCAAAGGATGATGGACCTGTCTTGAACTTGGAAAACATTACTTTATTTTAAGTTACTTGTCACTGCTTCTCAGTTTGAGAAATGGAACCTTGCAGCACAGCGAGTTAAAGGTTTTTTTAGATGCATTACATCATCAGGATTAGTGCCTCTAGTGGTCAGCAAAACACCTGAGAGGGAATCTCGAAGTTCAATGCACTTGCTTGAACTCTGAAACTCAAGTTTATTGTCCTTTTGAACTTGCAGTCATTCACCTCACCAGGGGGAGTGAGAAAGAGAGCTTGGCACTTTACCAACAAGCCCTGACCCTTGAAAGATTTTGAGGAGATAAGGTTTTGTCTCAAGATTTTGTCTCAAGGACACCTCTAAATTCCTTAGGAGGGAGAATGAGGGGAAATTGTGTATAAAAATCCCTAAAATTGTTCAGTTAGGGAGAAGGGAAAAAAGGACTTCACCAGGTGTAGCAGAGCACTTTGCAGTTTTGATACATCAAAGGGAAAGATCAGAAGATGAGTCTTTGATGGGGCTGAAGTCAGGCCACCAAGATTGGGAGATGGACAGAATTTTAGAGAAATCTCGCCAAGCTGACACTTAGCCGAATTTGCATCAGACACCAGACTTAGATTCTGCATGTTTTCTTATTTTAAGTATAAGTATGAGTGTTAGAGTAGAATTAGAGTATGGACACAGGATTAGGGTATTTTATTTTTTAAAAGTGTTTTATTATATTAGTAGTTTAGCTATTGCTATGTTTTGGATTTTGTTTTGCTTCTCATCATTACAATAAAAGGGAGGAAGAAGCCAGGCTTGGTTTCCCTTCCATGAAAAGACAAACTGACGTTTTCTTTTGTGAACTGAACTGATTAATTCAAGCGTCAAGATAATATTTGCTACCAAAGTTTTGGAAGTTTGAGAGAACTTGTGATACTCCCATTGCAAGTCCTTGGAAGCTCACCCAGGAGGAGGGGGATCAAAGGAAGGAGCAGCTCAGACTGGAGATACTGTCTCAGGGAAGTCTGAGGAGGACCTTGATGCAAGGCCTAGCCATCCCATTCTAGGCAGACCTGGTTTATCTCCCTCTCCGCCTGCTCGCATTCCAGTGGGGCCCCAAAGCAGGGATTCAAAGGGGTGCAAAGGTGGTGACAGGACCTACAGTGCAGCTTTTGTTCATCTCTTTAGAGAACTCAGTGCAGCCCATGTGACACACCCAATACCCATTCCAGGAAACAATATATGAGATAGCAGCTAATAGATCCCATGACTAGTGATTTCTGGGTTCTTCAGGACCAGGGCAGGCCCAAGCAAAGGACAAATATAAGTGTCGGACTCTAATGGAGACTAATAATAATAACCTTTGTAAAAAGAGAGAAAGGAAAGCAGGCCACAAATCACATAATCTTCAATGTCTATATACAGTAAAACCTCATATAACACTAAAACCTGGTTCCACAAGTCTTGGTGTTATATGATTTTTAGTGTTATCTGATGCATGTTAAAATCCTATGGGATCCATAGAGATACATTGTAACCACACAGGCTTTAGTGGTTGTTATCTGAAGCATCCCATAGGATCTTTATGTTATCTGATGCAATTCTTCCCCCCAGATTCCTTAATGTTATGCGATTTTAGTGTTATTCGATACTAATGTTATATGAGGTATTACTGTACAAATGTAAAGAATATGGGAAATACACAAGCAGAATTAGAACACTTAGTTCATGAGGGGAAATATGATTTGATTGGTACAACTGAAACTTGGTGGGATGACTTGTATGACTGGATCACAACAATTGAAGGCTATAAACTGTTCAAAAAGAACCAAAAGGAGAGGAAGGTGGACTCCCAGGTTATGTTAAAAACACACATTCCTGCATAGAAATGCAGGAGGATGAGTTTGCATGTCTGATAGAGATCATCTGGATTAATATAATGGCAGGAGCGGGGGGGAGAGAGACAAAAAGAACATGGTAGTTGGAGTCTCTGATCGAGTGTCTAATCAAGGAGAAGATGTGAATGAAACCTTTGAAAAACAACTTGCAAAATGTCAAAGGTACACAATGCAGTAGTAATGGGAGACTGGAGAAGAGGAAATGATATACAGTAATACATCGGATAACGATTGTATTGGATAACATTGAAATCGGATAACAATATACAATTTTTGGGGGGGAGGATTGCATCGGATAATGATCTCTTAGCGTTATCCGATGCAATCGTTTGTAGCACCAGGGTGGCTGGGAAGCTGAACGGGGACTCTCCCGTTGGCTTCCCCAGCCACCCTGCAGCTACTGATCAGTTCCCCCTACCTCTCCGGAGCCGGCAGGGGTGCTGGAGAGTCCACAACCCAAGTGCTGATTGATCCCAGCACAAGATCTGCGCTTGGGAGGGGGGGAATAGGTGCCAATCCCACACTGCAACCTACCTGCCTCTTTGGAAAGGGCAGTGGGGATTCTACTCATGGAATCCCCACTGCCCCCCCCCGGTGGCCATTTTTAAAATGTTGTGCAATCAATGCATTGCACAACGTTTAGAACCGGATAATGACGAGACTTGTGGAACCAAGTCTCATCATTATCTGAGGTTTAACCAGAGCTTGTATTGTTCTGTGTGATTTGATACTTTGATACTTTGTGTCAGAGTTGTGTTCTACCAGGTAGGCGGAGTATTAAATAAATAAATGAATAAATAGATAAATAAATATCTCAAACCATGTTCACAAACAAGTGCTAGGATCATATGGTATTGCAATGTTTTTTTATTATATTGATATTATGAAGTCTTCAGCTGTAAGCACATATCCTATTTTCAACTTTCTCTCTTGTTCAAACTCACATGCCAGAATATCTATTAAATCTGATTGACGAATTACAGTGATTATAGCCAAGTAAAATTTAAAAACAGTAATCAAACACTTAAGAAATAATCACCAGAAGAAGGAAAAGATTGGTCTTCAACCCCTGTCTTTTTTCCATATATCCTTCTATGCTTAAATGACATTGTGATAAGCTAATCAGATATATTGTATCATAGATGAGAGACCCAGGGTTAATTGCTCCGCTAATAATAATGTACAATTTGGAGAAAAATATGGTGTTTCCAGCAAAACACCCAACATGGATTCTTTTCAAAGTTTGGGAGAAACATGGTCTTCTAGCTCCTTTTTTGGAAAAAGAAGAACACTTCTTATTCATCTCACGTTCAGCAAGAGTCAAGCTATTTTATTATCAGTGCTAGAAATCTAGTCATGATGCATGTTTTACAAAACAATCCTAAGCTCAGACATCTCACTTAGCTGAAGAGGTTCTCATGGCTATATGGCATCAAGTCACATCCAGCAAGTGCTGACCTAAACAATTTCAAAACTTTTGAAAGGCCCTCTCATTCATGGTACTGCTCAGGTCTTACAACATAAACTCTGTGGCTTCATTTATGCAGTCAACCCTAGGCAGTCTCTTGCTGC
The DNA here is from genome assembly GCA_030440675.1 of Furcifer pardalis. NCBI lineage: Eukaryota > Metazoa > Chordata > Lepidosauria > Squamata > Chamaeleonidae > Furcifer > Furcifer pardalis. The sequence goes on from CP126892.1 coordinate 93,752,984, forward strand.
CTTCAGTTTTTCCTAGCATTATTGTATTTTCCAGCCAGTCCCATCTAATCATATTTCATCTAAACTTCTCAAATGACCTACTCCCAAGTAAGCATGTTATATATTATTTCACAGTCATAATGGGTTTACCCACTATGCTAATCAACTAAAAGCATGACCACACAGATTGTACAAACTACTCTGTATTGCTGATGGCACTTAAACTGTTGCCACGATTCACACACAAAAAGTTTAATTACCCCAAGAAAGTGCTCATCATGAGTGTCTGTGCGTCACATGTCTCTCTTTTCTTTCACTTTTCACTGCCATTGTCACCAACATTTTTGCTCGCAAGCAATCCTCTCCATAAGTTTTTTTTAATGTTTAGAAAGTGAAATGGGCTATTGTTACACCTCATCCTATTTTTTCATACATTGTGAAGAGTAATAGGACTTGCAGTTAAAAAATATATCAAATGTGTCCTATATCCCTGCCCACTCTCACCCCCCAGAATTACATACTCTTGGTCATGTCAAATTTCATATCCAAGGTGTGACCAAACTGCACTTAAATCAGTACAGTTGTACCTCGCTTAAAGAGCATAATGCGTTCACAAGTTTGCTCTTAAAGCGAGTTTGCTCTTTAAGCGAAACACTATTGTAAATGACCAATTGTGATTTCTGGTGGGGGGGGGGGAATTGCGAATCCCGATTTATTTGTTAAGCGAGTTTTTGGTTGGTTTTATTTGTTAAGCTAAGTGAACATTCAGAGAAAATTCTGCTCTTTAAGTGAGTTATTCTTTAAACGAGGTTTGACTGTATTATGTTTCCTGCCAACCAACACTAGGTAAAGATCAAGTCCAAAATGTGGGACAGTGATCACAAAAACAAACAGAAAAAAACAAGCCAGGTATCTTATTTTCTCAGACAGGGGACAAAATCTTGTGGGTGGAAGGGAAAACCTAGGGAGAAAGCCTCAGCATGGTGAGACTTGGAAAACCAACGAGACTTAGGAAGTTTTCAAGTGTTCTTCACTTCACTATTTTGGAGGGCTTAAAGGCTCACCACATTCATGACTTTTTCACAGTTCAAGTAAAGGCACAACAAAATCTTGAAATTCATTCCAATATAATCAGCAAGCCTGTAGCCTCTAAATCCAAACTAGTCCCTTCTCCACCTGCTGTCAGCTCTGTTCATTTTGAAGAAGCAACTTCTTGTAGATAGTGATCCAGGGTCAGTACTTTGGCTATTGCGTTCATTGTCATTATGCCTGAAGCGGATTATCTGGACCCTTTTCAGTCAGGATTCAGGCCCGGACATGGGACTGAAACTGCACTACTCGCACTGGTGGATGATCTCTGGAGAGAGCGGGATGGAGGGGACCCGTCTGTCCTTGCTCTTCTCGATCTTTCAGCGGCCTTTGATACCATCGATCACCGCATCCTTCTGGGAAGGCTCCAAGGGTTGGGAGTCCAGGGCACTGTGTTGTCCTGGTTTTCCTCATTCCTGAGGGGCAGAACCCAGTCGGTGTGGTTGGAGAAGGAGGAGTCCAGCCCCAGGCCCCTACAATATGGGGTGCCCCAGGGCTCGGTGCTCTCTCCTCTCCTATTTAACATCTATATGAGGCCACTGGGTGAGATCATCCGTTCCCACGGGGTAAGGTATCATCAATATGCTGATGATACCCAGCTGTACATCTCGGCCCGTGGGGACCCAGGCGGTGCGGTGGAAGTCCTCTCCAGGTGTCTGGAGGCTGTTAGGGTCTGGATGGGGGCAAACGGGCTACAACTGAATCCCGGCAAGACTGAGTGGCTGTGGGTGAGGGGCCCTGTGTTATCACGGGAGTTGCCAGCTTTGGTTCTGGATGGGGCAGTTTTGCCCCAAACAGACCCGGTGCGTAATCTGGGGGTCCTCCTGGACTCACGACTACTGTTCGAAGAACAGGTGGCAGTCGTAGCTAGGAGGGCTTTTGCACAACTTCGTGTAATATGCCAGTTGTGCCCGCTCCTAGACCGGGACGCCTTGCTCATGGTCACACATGCTTTGGTCACCTCCAGGCTTGATTACTGTAACGCGCTCTACATGGGGCTGCCCTTGGTGACCATTCGGAGACTCCAGCTGGTCCAAAATGCGGCGGCCCGAGTAGTGACGGGGCGCGGGCGTTATGCTCATGCTACGCCGCTGCTTCGGGAGTTGCATTGGTTGCCAGTATGTCTCCGGGTGCAATTCAAGGTGCTGGTTATTACCTTTAAAGCCCTATATGGTAGTGGGCCAGGATACCTAAGAGACCGCGTCACCCTGAGAACATCTGTCCGTCCCACCAGGGCGGACCGGAGGGGCTCTCTTGTTGTCCCATCAGCTAGAGAGGCACACCTCTCTAGCACTAGGAGAAGGGCCTTCTCCGTGTCCGCCCCAGCCCTTTGGAACCTCCTGCCAATCGAGCTGCGCCTACAGACAGAGCTCCTACCCTTTCGGAAAGGCCTAAAAACCTGGCTGGCTAAGCAAGTGTGGGGAAATAGGGTCGTGGGGTCTCATATAGGGTGGCTGATTTAGTGACAGCCACCCTTCAGTTCATGTGGTGTGATTTTTATGCTTTTATGAATTTTTAAAGTTTTAACATCGAGTCTTAGGATGTCGATATTTTAGTCTGTAATTGCCGCTCAGAGTCGGGCTTGCCCGATTGGAGCGGGGTAGCAAGTACGAATAAATAAATAAATAAAATAAATAAGTCTAATCACCTCCGGATTCAAAGGAGCTGAACATTGCACTACCTAGAGTATTTCTCTCTCCTCCCCCCCCCCCCCCCCCGCCTTCAAAAATCCTTTCAGGCACTTTGGTGAATGCCAAATTGATTTGTTATAGCTGGAAGTCCTCCCGTCAAGCTTACAGATGCAATTAACTGGCTTAGAAGGAACATGTTTAAAGAGCCTGAAAACTTCAGAAGATGAAAAACTTCTTCTGAATCATTTCCCCATGCTCCAATCTCCCTCTCTCAGGAACAGTGTGTGAAATGGGTAGTACCAGCCCAAATCCTGAGCACACTTCTTTAGAGTGAGACTCCTTGACTTGGGTGGCTGTCACCTGCATCTCAATGAATTTCAAACAGTTTTGCCTACAGCACCCTGTTCTAGGAGATCAAATGACTCTTGACACCTTTCTTACTCTATTATGCCTAACTGTTAAAACCTTGAGATGCAGAGCTACTACAAGATACTCCCTTCCTTCAATAGAGAGAGGGGAAATGCTGTCCAGGAAATTCCAGAAGCTGGATATTATTGCTTTGAGGTTCAGAGGAGGATCCCTATGTGTGAAATTGCATCATGTGCATGGACTTCAGAAATTTTCACACACACTTGCAAGCACAGCCATACAGTGATGGGATGATAAAAAATTTAGTACCCCACCCTGACGTCATCACAGTGGGGGCGGAGCTAACGTCATGACGTCATGGGTGGAGCCAACGTCATGACATCATGACGTTGTAGGCGGGGCCAAAAATAAAATAAATAAAATAAAAATAAAACACACACACACACCCCTCAAACCCCCCCCCACAAAACCGTTAATAAAATAAATAAATAAAATAATAATTAAATAAAAATACACCCAAACACCCACCCACCCCAAACACAAACCCCTCTTACAATGGGGACCATTGGGGCTGGCCCCGAGCCTTGGTGCCCGGCGGCGCGCCTAGCCGGGCGGCCCTGCGCTCCCGGCTGCAACTCTCCATGGGCGGCCCCGAGCCTTGGTGCCCGGCGGCGCGCCTAGCCGGGCGGCCCAGCGCTCCCGGCTGCAACTCTCCATGGGCGGCCCCGAGCCTTGGCGCCCCGCGGCGCGCCTAGCCGGGCGGCCCAGCGCTCCCGGCCGCAACTCTCCACGGGCGGCCCCTAGCCTCGGCGCTCCGCGGCACGCCTAGCCGGGCGGCCCCGAGCTGCCCATGGAGAGTTGCGGCCGGGAGCGCTGGGCCGCCCGGCTAGGCACACCGCCGAGCGCCGAGGCTTGGGGCGCCCGTGGAGAGTTGCGGCTGGGAGCGCTGGTTCGCCCGGCTAGGCCCGCCGCCGAGCGCCGAGGCTTGGGGCGCCCGTGGAGAGTTGCGGCCGGGAGCGCTGGGCCGCCGGGCTAGGCACGGCTCCTCCTCCTAAGCCCTCCGCCACTGCCAGAGCCACTTCAAAATGGTCCGGCTCCGGCAAAAACAAGTGCGCATGCGCAGAAACAGAATCTGACGCATGCGCAATTTAAAATTGCAGCACGCATGCGTCAGATTGACTTCTGCGCATGCGCACTGAATTGGAGCCATTTTGGGTCCAATTTAAAAAAAAAAATTTTTTTTCTTTTTTTTAAGGCGTCCGGAACCGGACGCCTTAAAAATGGGTTACCCTCTCGGAGAACCCTCCGAAATTGTTCTTACCGGTTCCAGGGAACCGTCTGGAACCGGGGACATCCCATCACTGCAGCCATATCACAACTACACATGCCAAATCAAGTATAGAGCAAATAAGAAATCCAGATTTATAACCAAATAGAAAATCCAGATGTATAACCAAGTGGACATGTAACGCAGATTAGTTCCTCTTCCTCAGTGGTGGGCTCAAAAAAAAAAATTACTACCTCACTGTGGGCCTGGTATGGTGGGCGTGGCCAGGGGGAAAGACCTGTGCTGCACCCGAAATAGGACTACTTTATTAAAAAATTTGGATGGGTGCGGCTAGCCAGAATTTCTGCTATCGGTTATGGCAAACTGGTGCAAACCTGCTGATCCCCACTACTGATCTGGCATTTTTCAGCTATGCTGGGCTGTAACTTTGATCATACTTAGCCACCCACTGTGATATGAGTTGTAATCTAAAACCAAAGCTAAGGGACTACAAGAAAAGGACAACAATTCCAATACCAATTATTGCATTGTTGTATTACATTACATCACAAAAAAATTGTCTGCTACTTGGCCTAATCCATGTGTCCTATACTAAATCAAGTGTGCTGAATCAAAATTTGAAGTCCGATTCTGCAGGACATCAGGATCTTAAGTTAGCAAATATCACCCTTTTGGTTAGGTTCTTGCATTGATCATGCGGGGTATATTTGCCACAAATGTAGCAACAAATTATCTGGTTTGTTAACACAGCTGCACCTACTCATCTTTAGCTCAAAACAGACTCACTATGACCTAGCTGTACTATCCAATAAGATGGTTTTGCACTAGAGACAAGCCCTTGGTCCATCTTGCCTTATACACCTATTTCTGACATCAGATCACTGATTTGCCCAGCCACTGCTGGAACATGCATGCCACCAGGGGATGTGATTCAGCTGAGGTGGCAGCAGGCATAGTGGTAGCTGCAACTATTATAATGTTCCCATGTAAAAATACATTACCAAATTACTGACCATTTAAACAGTTATAGCACGCCTTAAAATATGTACATGATAGGCAATTTCTGAGTTCAGATTTGGAATCAGCACACTCGATAGCATGTAAATCACATGTGTTATTTCCAGTAGCAAAATCACTGTTGTACTGTGTTACTGTTTTCTGGTTTCCTCCAACTGCAAATTTTCTTGAAAAGTAAGCATATGTCTAATATTAAATGTGTCCTGCGAAATCTCAGGCTAGCATCCTGCTACAGCTGAAAATTTCTAAAGAGAAACAGGTCATTGCTAACTTTTTTCTAGCCCTGCTTCTGAGTCTGTGCACTCCAGTATCTAGTCATGCCTTCCACATGACCATAGAAATGTCTGCAGAAGCAGACAGTGCTAGCTCTTCAGCTTTGAAACAGAGATGAGCACTGAACCCTAGAGCCAGATACGACTGGTTTTTGAACAAGGGAAACCTTTACCTTTACCTTAACCTTATCTTGACATCTAGAGGTTAAGCATGTGAAGCTTATGCCTTCTTTATCTCCATGTCTGGAAAGGTTTTGCTAGATAACAGCTGTCTCAAATGTAGAAAGTTACAGCTCTGTCAAAAAAGGGATACACCTTCAGTTTGGAATTTGAACGAACGAACGAACGAACGAACGAACGAACGAACGAACGAACGAACGAACGAACGAACGAACGAACGAACGAACGAACGAACGAACGAACGAACGAACGAACGAACGAACGAACGAACGAACGAACGAACGAACGAACGAACGAACGAACGAACGAACGAACGAACGAACGAACGAACGAACGAACGAACGAACGAACGAACGAACGAACGAACGAACGAACGAACGAACGAACGAACGAACGAACGAACGAACGAACGAACGAACATCAAAGGTCACCAACACCCCTGCCAAAGCAAGAAATCCATATGAGTCTATGAGGGAATTTTTGAATGAAGAAGTGGCCTAAATTACTCAGAGCCTTGAGCTTATCCCTTTCAGCTTCTCCCACACTCAAATATTTTGAACCTTCTGTTATACCCACCTCAAATATGAAGAAATTTAGGGATTTTGGTCAAATCATATGAAAACTGAATGGAAGCAACATTCTGACCCATCCTTAACTGGCTGCTATCTAACTTGTTCAGTCGCACAGTCGATTCCGACCCTCTGCGATCCCATAGACCACTGTCTGGCACTTCTGTCCTCCACCATCCTCCTCAACTCGCTCAGCTCTGTGCCCATTGTGTCTACAATACCATCTATTCATCTCATTTTTGGCCGCCCCCTTTTTCTTTTGTCCTCCACCTTTCCAAGCATCAAGGCCTTCTCAAGTGAATCTTCTCTTCTCATTTGATGTCCAAAGTACTTTAGCTTCATCTTTACAATTTGACCTTCTAAGGAGCAGTCAGGGTTGATTTCTTCTAAGATTGACCTATTTGTTCTCCTCGCTGTCCAGGGGACTCTCAAAACTGTCCTCCAGCACCACATTTCAAAGGCATCTATTCTTCTGTGCTCAGCTTTCCTAATGGTCCAGCTCTCACAAACATACATTGCCACAGGGAATACCATTGCTTTGACTATACAAATCTTTGTTTGCAATTTGATGCCTCTACTTTTCACTATGCTCCCCAGGTTTCTCATTGCTTGCCTCCCAAGAATCAGTCACTTTTTATTTCATGGCTGCAATCACCATGTGCAGTGAGCTTTGATCCTAAGAAAGTAAGATCTGTTACTGCTTCTACTTCTTCCCCATCTATTTTCCAGGGACTGATAGGGCCTGTTGCCATGATCTTTGTTTTCTTTATATTGAGTCTCAAGCCAGCTTTTTCACTCTCTTCTTTCAACCTAATCAGGAACTTCTTTAGGTCCTCCTCACTTTCTGCCATGGGGGTGGTATCATCTGCATATCTCAAATTGTTGATGTTTCTTCCAGCAATTTTGATCCCAAATTGTGATTCCTCCATCCCTACATTGTGCATTATGTGCTCTGTGTATAAGTTGAATAAGCAGGGTGACAAAATGCAGCCTTGTCTTACTCCTTTTCCTATTCCAAATCACTCTGTCATTCCGTATTCTGTCCTAACTGTTGCTTCTTGATTCATGTACAGATTTCTCATGAGGCCTATAAGGTGTTCCGGTATTCCCATCTCTTTAATTACTTGCCACATTTTGTTGTGGTCGACACAGTCAAAAGCCTTAGTGTAATCAATGAAACAGAAGTGTACTTGTTTCTGATATTCCTTTGTTTTTTCCATGATCCATCTTATGTTATCTAACTAGAGAACACCAATCTCCATGTACATAATTTAATATTTTTATTAGTAGTAGCCATGTTAGTCTGTGTTCAGGTATATCAGAAAACAGAAAAACAAAAATGCTGCAGCTCTTTGAAGACTAACTGCTATGTTTTTAATGTGAGCTTTCATAGATCAGACATAGGAGTGAGAGTCAAGGCAGAATTTATATACTCCAGATAAAGAGGCATAGAGTGATTAATCAGCATGAGAAGTATACAAATCAATACAGCTTCCTACAGCTGGCAGTAGCACATGATCTCTGGTTGCTATTCAGATTAGCTCAAAATGTTCCCCTTTCAATTTCAAATAGTGGAAAGATACAAAAAAATACCTGTACCAGATATTGAACATTTGCTAATGAGTTTAAGCTTTGTGTTACTGTGTCAGGACATCTTTTGTTCTGTGAGCCATGTGAAAGAGAATTTTACAGGAAAGTTTGTGAAGGGGTAAAATGTAACAAAATGTAACATATATATAGTAGTGTCACCCAATTCTGGGTGATTGGATTCACTCTCTGGCAGAGGTACTAGAAAGACCCAAGAACTTACAATGAGGCAGGTTTTTCAGTCAGAACAAAATATGGTTTATTGGGAGCAAAAGCAAAGGGAAGCCTACTCAGGCATATAGTCTGGCCAGACCTATAATTCTAAATAGCTAACCTTCCCGCAACCGTTCTGAGGAAAAGGCCCCCCTCGTGATCCCTGCTCACAAAATTTGGTGAACAGAAGATGGCCCCCACCCACCTGGACGGGGTATTTAACTATTCTATCTAAACTAACTCTGCATGCAAGGGGAGGGGAGGAGTTTGGGAGGAGGTAAGGCAATCAACATATTTTAATTACATGTAAACATAAAACAAAGGCAGCTCTGAGGTCAGAGAATTTAGTTACACAAAAGCGGCAGATTACAGCTATTGCTGAAAAAACCGGTTGTAGAGAGTTTACATTAGGTCAAAGGAGCATATTTGTGGTTGACAGGAATATCTCTTTGTTCTCTGGAAGGCAGGACCGGCCAGTCCATCTTCGTTTGCATCAGCTTAATGTGGTGTGAATCTGCTTGGATGGACAGGAACAGATTAAGTAAATGCCTGTTACTTAAGTAAAGAGAAAAGTTTTAAGTTAAGTGGTCCCCAGGGTGAACTCCAGTTAACCTTTGTACCTTGCCAGGTGTGTGTGACTTGTCACGTCCTCTCTTCCCCCTCCCCCTTCCTGATCAACTTTGGGGTTGTGTGGTGTTCCCCACAGAATTTTGCTATGTTTATCCTTGGGTCAGTGTTCTAATCAATGTTTAATCAAACCAGAGGAATGAGTCATTCAGCTTCCTTTGTGAAGGAATTTCTGCTTATCAGGAAACCTGACAAACCGGTTTTCACACCCTTTGACCCAGTACACAATGGACCTTATTTTTTTTACATTCCTTGCCAGAGTCTATTGACTATTGGGTAATCCCCCTTCCTCCTTGAGAGCATTCCCATCGTATGATTTAACTTTTGGCTTCTACCTTATTTTCCATGTGTGTGTGTTGTGATATGTGGCGTTTAATAAACGTTTTGATTAATTATAATGCTTTATTCAAAATTTTAGGTAACACTCCTTCCCTTTTTCTCTTAAGATTCGACTGACCAGTGGGCAGTCGTATCTTAGGCTGAGTGGGTCCTGGTACAGCGTTCTCAGGGATTACAAAAAGGGGCACACACACACAAATTAGAATTATAACTACAGCAATCCCAAACCCCGCTATGAATAAATGTTTCCAACATCTGGGAGTAGGCCAATTAGCCAATTCCCCAGTGAAAACCCAGTGTTTTACTCTCAGTGGTGAGATTGTGGATGGTTTCTTCTGCCTGCTTGCTGTTAAATTTAGGCAGCACATCCATTTAAAATAAGGGGGTTGTCCAAACTACCAAATGAACATCCTAACATTCTATACATTCTACACATGTTTAGAAATTTAAACTAAAGAAAATACAGGAACACAGTTTGCTAGCAATACTTTAGAGAGAGAGAGAGAGAGGTAGAGAGAGAGAGAGAGAGAGAAAGGGGGGTCGAGAAGAAATGAGGTGGTAGGAATACTAATAATAAAAGACATGATACTCCTCCATTGAATTTTAGACATGCTCTGGAGCACTGTCATCCGTTCACTTTTGGGATCCAACACAAGGCTTCCACATCTTTAGGTTTTCCTGTAGTGAGGGAGAGAAAACACAACACATCTCCCCAAAACCCTCCCACATTTACTTTTAAACTTTTATTCCTTAACCCTAGTAACAATAAACGACAACCACTCATGTTTTCAATGTACTTCCATTGCATTCACTGTTCCCTGTGGATTTATGTAAGGGAATTCCTTAAGATTCCAGGTTTAGTAGGAGAAGAGGGCTTTTATTGTGCAAACCCCATACTTACTCCAGAAGCCACTAATGCATGATCCAATTGCAACTGTGAGTGCTTTTTAAAGGCAGGAATTTACCTTCCTGGCCCAAACCAATGTAAACCAAATTAAATACTTTGAGTAAACAATTGTTTCACTCCCATCTGATCTGAGGAAGGTGCTGCTTCCCTACCAATTTCAGCCTCCCCCTCCCCTTTGTGAGTCTGGGAGTCTCCTAACTAATTTCTAAACTGGCCTCATTGTGAAATCTATTTGTTTACCTTTACCCTGTTTTCCTTCTGGCATCCTGTATAATAAGAATGAGGGTTTAACAAACGCACTGCAGATGTTTTTGAAATAACTTTATTGTTGGAGTTGCAAAGCAATCTTTATGGTTCAGTTTCTTTAACTAGGATTCTTAACTGGGACGGTGCATAGGGACGCTCAAATTTCCTTAAGATTGTGCACTTAGTAGGATGAGAGGAAATTTCCCATGTGCGATGTTCCAACAATCTTCAGAAGCCACTCACACAACACACATGCAGACAAGACAAAATACAGCTCTTATTGACAGAACAGACTATGCAGGGCACCTCTCCTGCCTTCCTTAAGGGAAATTTTGGCAGGGAGTTTGCCCAGAAATAAAACATTTGACTTTATTAATTTTAATTAGGCAGACATCAGTTTGTGGTGTTAAAAACTTCAAGCTGCTCTTAAGGAGCAAGCTACTATGTGCTCATTTATTTACTATGCAAAACTTCTCCCACCTTTTTCCGGAACTCTTGTTGCAAGGTCCTGGGTTTGAATCACAATTTTTAAAAGCATTTTTTTTTTCAGATCGAAAATCAAATGTGCTTCCTGGGGCTTTTGCGATTCAGTTAATTCAACCCCAGTACATGTGTGTATTGAGCCACATTATACAAAATCAAATTTACAGCAACCATTTCAGAAATGCATATGTTTTCAAAGGTTTTAATAGGTTTATGTTCAAATTAACTTTTCTCTATGGAGCAGCAGTTCCCTCCTTTAAACAATCACTTTCTCAGGCAGTCAGTATTTATGTTCAGACAAGCAGAGCTTTGCACAGACATGATTCCAAGTTTCCAATTAAACTTATCCAGACTATAACACATGCATAGCCCCTCTGTTTAAGCAAGTATCAGATTATACAGGACAATGTTCCATTTCCCTGTGCCACACATTAAAGGTTCCCCTTTATTTAATATCCATTATTTTCCTACTAGGCCATATCTCCTTTTATTTCTGAAAATGGGTCTCCACGTGCCACAATTTAGAGACTGTTAAGGTATACACCAGACAAACCAAATTCTGAATTAGCATGGCCCTTTTAAGATGTGGGCCAGATTTTCAAAATACGGTTTTGCATTTTAGGCAGATGCTTCTTGGCCCCCCTTCCCACAAAACTGGGTTCTCAAGTGAGACTCCAATTGTCCTTTTTCCCAGGGAAAAAGACAAGCCAAAACCTCCATTTCCGCTATCTTCATGCCCTGCCTTGGGACAGACACTGGGGTCACCCAGAACTCCAGGATTTGCTCCGAAGGCTTTCTTGGGGTCCCTTGCCTATCTGCAAGTTTTCCAATTCAATTATAATATTGCCAGGTTGAGCTGAGCACTTTAAATGAAGCCGGGTAAAAGGGTGTTTGCAGTGATTAGCCTTCTTGCATTGATATTTTGTGCAGGCCAATTCTGCCTGCGGGGAGTACCCTAAATTTCATCCATATGTGGGGCGTATGGCCAGGTAGCAAACTTATGTTTTAAAATTAGCCTTTCATCAGATGAGGCTCCTTATTTCATTTTTGTCAGCCTTGCTGGGACAGCAGGGTGACACAGATTAATTTGAGGCACAACGAAAAGGAAGAAAAAGTCCCCATTTCTTTGCCAACTAGGGCAGTGGAATCAGAATTTGGGTGGGGCAGTGCATATGCCTGTAATCTTGGACAGTATGCGACTTTGCTCTTTTAGTGGCCAAGCAGGAAATTCAACTGATGGCCAAGCTTAGTGGAAGAGGAAGGAGGGGCTGCTTTCCCCCCTTCAGGCTATTGTGAATAGAATGTTTTGTGTTTTTTTTTCTCAGCAGGAGGCAATTTCTTAACTTCTCTGCAGTGCTACAATGTTTGCACTCTGCACATGTTCTATGGAAAGTCCGAATTTTTACTTTGGAAGCCATTTCTTTAAAAGCAAATGCATTTTCAAACACATATTGGTTGCAGTTGGCTTTGTATGGGAAAGAGGGACCTTTCTAATTAATCTGTCCCAATTTCCAGCCTTTGCCAATCTCAAGTTTTTTTTTCCTCAGATATACCAATCATCAGGTCAGTATATTTGTTTTGTTTTCCAACTAATTCCATTTTCTTTGCTGCATTTTTCCACTATTTCTAAGTTCCAATTCTTTAATTTTCAAGACCTTTATTGCTTGATCAGTTCAATTTCAGGCCTTATTTTAAAGCAGCAATGCATTTGAGCGTTGCTAATTCACTAGCCTTATAATACGTTTGCCATGTCCCAATCTAAAGGACAACAATAATCCCGATTTATACATTTCCAATCTCTGTCTTAAAGTTTAAACTAGACAGAGAAAAGGGATAACATCATTTTGTTAACCATACTTTTTATATACTTTTTACATTATATTTACAGATCTGCCACATCTCCAGCATGCATCAGGCCTGGGTACTCTTTGGAAGCATAACTTCTTAAGGATATGCTTCCTTCCCCTTTGAAGCCTTCTGCAGAGCATGTTAATACCTCACAATGGCAGTTTAAAATTTCTAAGTTTCTAGTCCTCATTATTTACACATCACAAAAATGCAGGCACACATTTATTTCGTTCACACACACACACCCAGGGTCCTCACTAAATTCATTCATTCATCATACATGCATGCATATTTACATATATTACACATCCATTCCGTTTTTAAAATGTACATTAGCTCTCCTTCTTTTCCTGCAATGCTCCACGCAATCGCTAGAAAAGCAAGGGAAAATGCCATGCTTTCTTAGACCTTAAGGGCCATGTTTTACTGTGGTTCTCAGGAGGCTGGAATTACTTGCCACCTGGGCACAATGACTTAATCTTATTGCTAATCATTCTTATAAGCCATTCCCAGGCTGCCTCTTATGGCAATAGCCTGGGATTCTTCCAATTTGGGCTGCCCTGTGTTCGAATTCAGTTACACTTTAACAAATTGCTTTGACTTAGTTGGGGCTATCCTTTGAAATAACAGACAAATTACAATTTATGTGGGTGCTGGGCTACCTTAACCCTTTGTTTAATCTATGACTGCTGTCCCCTTCAAGCCTCTCAGCCTGAATGGATTGCAGTGGGCTCAAATTTTAAATGCTTTCCTGTTCTGGTTTACTCTTTTTCATTCTGCTCTATTTTGCACCCCCCACTCAGCTAGCAGGGATGGATGGCAATAAACTATTCCTCCTTCCCTTTTCTCTTTTGACTGAGGGGTCCTGTTCTGCTTACTGGGTCCTAGCTTTCCCTTTTCCAACGAGTCCATTGAGATTGGCTCACTGTTTCAATTCGAGCTTTTAATTTTTACCTTTTTCTTTGATTTTATAGTGCCCAATTTTTCCTCATGATTTCCTTATTTCACTAAGGGCGCCTTCCATCATTCCTTTCAGCCCGCTCACTCCTGCAACTCCAGGAACTTCCATCTGTTCCCAAGGTCCGATTTCTTCTACAACTCCCCTTCCCAACATGCCCCGCTGGGGCATGTCTGAGAGGTCCAGTAGGTTTACCTCTGCGGTTTAACCCACTGTAACCTGGGGGGGCTGCAAAGTTACGGACCCCAGACTCTCCCGACTGGATTTGTTCCTTTTGCTGGCAGGGGTGGTGGGCATCAAGGGCTGAGGGGGCGCCCCAGATTTACAAGGATACCATGAGCAGCGGGTTTGAGGAATTAAGGAGCCAGAAGGTGCAATGGACCCAAAACGGTCCTCTTCAATCCTCCTCAATTGCCTCTCTATACTTTGGGGAACCCCAAATTCGGGAGGAGGATTAGCCTTCTCCCATTATAATATAAAGATTGCCCTCGCAAGGGTATCGTTCAAGGTTTGTGTGTGCAGCCTCATGGAGAGTGCTGCATGTTCTGAGTCCCCAGATCTCCTCAGACTCACTTCTAGCCTTCTAATAAATTCCTTTAGGTGCCTTAAACTTAAGTTGCCTTCTCTAGGCCAGGCGGGCCTCAGGTCCCTTTGAAAAGGGCCGGTCTTGGGTGCGTAAAAGTTTCAACCTCCATTTGCTCAATTTTAGACTTGGGTCCCACCAAATTCTTCCAATTCTTGAGGACATTGCTGCGTGGCGTCCCACCAGCCTTTTCCTTCTTCCAGCCCAGCCTGAACTCTCAAAAAGCTCCTCCCATAGCTTGCCTTAGGCCTAGGTCTTGGTGCTTACCGAGTTACCCCGCACAGCGAACTGCCAGGAGCGGACCACACTAATTCTTCCCTTTGGTGTCTCTCACCGGTAATCACCCGGCTATCTTGAGACTAATTTACCCCGGTCTCACGGACGACGAACCCCGCTATCTTGACCAGGCTATCCAATCCGCCACGTGTACTCAGGTAATTACTTCTGGTACCCCGTGCCTTTCGAGATTCCTCACCGGATGCTATCCGGCTATCTTGGAACTCTGCCCAATCCGTAAAGACCCCAGTGTCAGGTGATGAATCTGCCCACTGGACCCTGAAATTTAAACTAAATTGCTCACGGGTGGACAATTCCCGTTCTTGCTTGATTTCTAGCTGGCTAGCGAGGCCAGACTAGTGGTCAATTCTTTGTGCAGCTCAGGTTCGTCAGACCGTATCTGCTGCACCCTCGGTGGGACTCTAACCCACGCTTTCAATACTCGAGCTGCCACCCGAGGGGAAGTTCAGTTCAGCTGGCTGTTTAAACTAACTTGGCAAGAATTTCAAAGGGACCCCAAAATCAAAATTATACGTTACCAATCCTGAAGTTTTCAGTCGCAGAGACGAACCGCAGATGAGTCTCTCAAAGCCTGATTGAAGATTTCGAATAGGAGGTCGTTCTGGTTTTTCTTTCCCTCTCTTTGTGTCCTGCACCTCTTAAGGAGGTTGCAGGAACCAGAGGCATCCCGGCACGAGCCCCCAATTATGTCACCCAATTCTGGGTGATTGGATTCACTCTCTGGCAGAGGTACTAGAAAGACCCAAGAACTTACAATGAGGCAGGTTTTTCAGTCAGAACAAAATATGGTTTATTGGGAGCAAAAGCAAAGGGAAGCCTACTCAGGCATATAGTCTGGCCAGACCTATAATTCTAAATAGCTAACCTTCCCGCAACCGTTCTGAGGAAAAGGCCCCCCTCGTGATCCCTGCTCACAAAATTTGGTGAACAGAAGATGGCCCCCACCCACCTGGACGGGGTATTTAACTATTCTATCTAAACTAACTCTGCATGCAAGGGGAGGGGAGGAGTTTGGGAGGAGGTAAGGCAATCAACATATTTTAATTACATGTAAACATAAAACAAAGGCAGCTCTGAGGTCAGAGAATTTAGTTACACAAAAGCGGCAGATTACAGCTATTGCTGAAAAAACCGGTTGTAGAGAGTTTACATTAGGTCAAAGGAGCATATTTGTGGTTGACAGGAATATCTCTTTGTTCTCTGGAAGGCAGGACCGGCCAGTCCATCTTCGTTTGCATCAGCTTAATGTGGTGTGAATCTGCTTGGATGGACAGGAACAGATTAAGTAAATGCCTGTTACTTAAGTAAAGAGAAAAGTTTTAAGTTAAGTGGTCCCCAGGGTGAACTCCAGTTAACCTTTGTACCTTGCCAGGTGTGTGTGACTTGTCACGTCCTCTCTTCCCCCTCCCCCTTCCTGATCAACTTTGGGGTTGTGTGGTGTTCCCCACAGAATTTTGCTATGTTTATCCTTGGGTCAGTGTTCTAATCAATGTTTAATCAAACCAGAGGAATGAGTCATTCAGCTTCCTTTGTGAAGGAATTTCTGCTTATCAGGAAACCCGACAAACCGGTTTTCACACCCTTTGACCCAGTACACAATGGACCTTATTTTTTTTACATTCCTTGCCAGAGTCTATTGACTATTGGGTAATCCCCCTTCCTCCTTGAGAGCATTCCCATCGTATGATTTAACTTTTGGCTTCTACCTTATTTTCCATGTGTGTGTGTTGTGATATGTGGCGTTTAATAAACGTTTTGATTAATTATAATGCTTTATTCAAAATTTTAGGTAACAGTAGCATATAATAATCTGGGTATCAGATTTGATAATGTCCATGTACACAGTGTTTGATACATGTAAGCAAATATCTCAAAGGAGTTTTGTGTTTCTCCAAGCAATTATGGAGTATATTTACCCCTAATACAGTGGTGGGCAGCCAAAAATTTTACTTCCACACATAGGGGGAGCCGATGTTGTGGGCAGAGCCAACATAATAACATGGGGGGAGCCGATGTTGTGGGCAGAGCCAATGTCATGACATCTTGGGTGGAGCCAATGACATGTGCAGAGTCAAAGTTAAAAAAAAAACATAAAAATACAGTACAAGCTGGCTGGAGGTGCCTGACACCCCCAGCTAGCCCGGTCTTAAAGGAGGCAGCCTGCCTGGGCTGGCTCCTTTAAGATCGGGCTGGCTGGTGGTGTCAGGCTGAGTACTGGAGGTGTACATGCGTCAATTGGTATTTTAATGCATGCACACTTACCAGAAGCCATTTGGGGTTGTAGAGTTGGGCAGTTGGTGAGGTGACTGAACCGGCCACCTAAAAAAAAGGTATCCACCCCAGGTGATCTCCCAGGAAGGTTACTACCACTACCCCGGGAGACCACCAAGGATTGTTGCCACCGGTTCTACAGAACCGGGGCAAACTGGCCCATGCCCACCACTGCCCCAATAGAAGCATGCTTCTGTTGACTCATGAGTGAGAAATTAATGGATGGCTTTGGATTTGTGTATAATCACAAAACTATAAAGTTGGAAGAGGTCAGCTAGACCAGCCTGTTGCAAACATGGGAAATCACGTTATCTGTGGCAGAGGACTATACAACCTCTGCTTAAACAGGCAATCCATGTCCATGTCAAACAGCTCTTTCTGTCAAGAGGGTCTTGATAATGCTAAATTTCTGCTACATTGCTATGGGTGGGTATGGAGCCCAACATTTCTCCATCTCTATAATGCTTGAAAAGAAGTATGAAACTTGCTTTGTAAAGATCAGCTTCCACATTTCTATGGGTGTTAGGTGCCATCATCACTTCTAATGTGGTGGAACTGGAACTTGACCCTAATAGTATTTTCAACATATGTGACATGACGTAGGGGTAATTTTTTACCATTCTCACCCTCTTTCTAGTGAGTTTCTTTGGCTAATTGGTGATTTAGCTCAGATTTTCTGGCTCATACTCACACATTCTAGCCACTGAACCACACCGACTCTTACTGCAGCCCTATAACCATATTTGTCATAAATTCTGTATCGAACACCTGGTGTTGTTCTTTCACAAGTATTTTTGGATCTGCTCCCTTTATTGCAGAAACCTTCTTATCAGGGCACTTGGGAAAGCCACCCAGTTCAAAGAGCATAACACAAAGAAGACCTAATGATGACAAGCAAGCCAAAAGAAGAATGATTTTTGACAGCTAAAGGGAAGGAATATCCTCTTCGATGACCAAAATAGGCAGTGGCATGAAGAATGGGGAAGTAGATAATAAAGGTCAAGATTGCCCTTGCTCAAAAGCCAGTCATATCTGACTCTAGGGTTCAATGCTCATCTCTGTTTGTAGCCAAAGAGCCAGCGCTGTTTGTGTCTGCAGATGTTTCTGTGGACATGTGGCAGGCATGCCTCATCACTGGAGTGCATGGGACATTGTTTACCTTCCCACCAAAGTGGTCCCTATTTATCTACTTGCAATTTCTTGCTTTCAAATTGCTAGGTTGGCAGGAGCTGGGGCAGAGATGGGAGCTCACTCCATCACGCAGGACCGGGGAATTGAACTCTGATCTTCCTGTCAGTGACTTCAGCCACCACAGTTCCATGGGAAGTAGATATTTTTGGCCAAATTCTACAGTTACTATGGGGTACATATGTGACAGACCATATCTTCACCTGTGCTAACCATATCATCACCTGCCAATACCAGGGCTCTGCTACACCGTAGGAGAACGGAATGGCAGAATGCTATAGGATGAAGTTGGCTTCTCCGTTATTTTTAGGGATGCCAATGCACATCCTTGCAAAGGAGAACAAGGAATTGCAAATGTTGTCTCTTCATCTCAGGAGGGGGAGAAATACTTTCTGCTGCTCTCGCTGAGAGAATGAGGAGAGGGGTTTGTAACAAATTAACCAAAATTGGACACATTACTGCTTTTGCATGAAGACAATTTGTACAAATTACAGACACCTTGAGAGGAAAAGGAAAAGTGATTCTTGTCTTGTTCTGGAGGTGAGGAATGGCTTTCAAAATTCCTATTGAAGTGTCAAGTTGAGACAGGCCAAATTGATGAGAATGAAGCATTTCGCACCTCTTCTTTTCACTCCTGGTTACTTGTTAAATTGGGTCATTCACTCCTCCTGTCCAGCTTTAGACTTCTACTTCTGTTTGTGTTTCTCACCAATGCCCTGTCTTCAGTCACTAATGGATGAGGCAGAAACAAGGCTGAGATGAGGAAACCCGAACATAAGTTATAAAGGGAGAGCAAATTTCAAGGAGAGAAAGGGAAAAAAAATCCTCTTGCCAAGCTGTTCTTCGGTTTCTTTCTCAGATAAAGCAGACCACCTACATGGCACAAAAACCTGGCATCTGTCATGCTTAAATCAGTTGTCAGTCTTGAAACAAACAGCATTGTGAAACACGGCGTATGGCTGGAGACAAGCAGGCAAGCTTTCTTAAATTTTTTTTCTTGTTTCTTATTTTTTTAAAATAATCTAGCAGATTCCCAAGCTTCTATTCTATTCTATTCTTTCCCCAGTCGCATTGTTATACAGCTTAAAGGAAATGGCTAGAATGACAAAAAGGCAGCATGGAAAGATTTGTTATTCATTTTTGGATTTATTATTTTTAGCCTGCATTGTTCTGGCACTACATGAGAGTGTGCACTAAAAGAACATAGATACATATAAAACCAAAGAAAGTGTAAAAACAACAGAAAAAAGCACCACGTTAAATACCGTATATGCTGGGGTATAAGATGACTTTTTACCCCTGAAAAACATGCCTCCAAGTGGGGGGGGGGCGTCTTGTACGCCGGGTGCACTTCAGTTGAATAAAATACAGTAATACCTCAGATAACGTTTACCTCTCATAACGTTTACCTCACATAACGTTAAGCAATCTGGGGAGGAGAATTGCATCGAATAACAGTAAGGTCCTATGGGATGGATCGGATAACAACTTTTAATATCAGATGACAAACAGGAGTTAGAAGGCTTTTAAAGGGAAACTGTCACGCCAGCAAACTTGCTAGAGACTTGCCTGGCACTTGCTCTCTCCCTCTATTTGTTATCTTCCTTCTATCATTGACAGTTCCAGTTTGGTTAACAGATTAGAAAACAAACAGCATGGCAGCTCCCATAGGTTTATTGTTCCATTCAGCTTTAGTGAATTGTCTTTGGTGAATTATGTTTAATAAACTTGCACTGTTTCATGTTTACTGTAGATGTTTGATAACATACAGCCTTGGGACAGTTTTTCTGCATGGCATAAGCATTTGAATATAAATTAACATGTTGAAATCAAATCTGATGTTCTTTTACGTTTTATTTGGTGTGTGGAAGGTGTGCCGAAGAGGGGGTAGTCTTATACAGCGAGTATATAACAAACTCTATATTTTGAGTGGAAATGTTGAGGGGTCGTCTTATACGCCCAGTCGTCTTGTACACCGGCATATACGGAACATAAAACTATTAAAACCAGTCTATGAAATCATTAAAAACCCTTAAGAGCAGCCAAAAAAGAAAAAAAAATGTTTTCTTTTTAACTTTTTAAATCTTTTAGATTTTTGTAAATGCATAGTTTAATTTATTTTTAAGTGATTTTTAAGTGATTTTCAACCTTAAGGTTTTAATTTTTGAATTTGTAGGGGGACTGTTTAATTGTTTTGCATTGTGTATAGTCTTTCCCCTTTTCTGTAAGCCGCCTAGAGTCAGGTTCACCTGATTGGGGTGGGATAATAAATCTAAATAAATAAATAAATAAGAAAATTTCAAATAACTGGTCAAATAAAGCCATTTTTAGTCACAACTTGGAATTAATTAGCATGTAAGATGCTGAACTTGATGACTGGAAGGTCAGCAGGTCAGCAGTTTGATTCCCAAGTACTGCAGGACAGAATGAGCTCCCATCTATATCCCAGCTCCTGCCAAACTAACTGTTCAAAAGCAAGAAATTGCAAGTAGATAAATAGGTACCACTCCAGTGGGAAAGGTAACAGAATTCTGTGCACTTCAGCACCTAGTGATGCCTGCCACATGACAACGGAAACATTTGCAGTCTCACACGATGCTGGCTCTTTGGCTGTAAATGGAGATAAGCACACACCCTAGAGACAGATACGACTGGCTTTCATGGAAGGGCAGCCTTTACCTTTACATACCAGGTAACTACTAGCTACTATTTAACAAGTTATCATCAGATAACAAGTAATAAAACCAGTAGTGACACAATTACTTTGAGATATAATCAATGATTCATAAGTTACTTAGCTGGAATGAGTAAAACCTAGTTACTTGCAAAAATTGATTTTAAATGGCATTTTAGAGATATTTGTGAGAAGCATTTTTAAAGTTTACGTCATTACCATATCAATCTTAAATGCCAAGGAAACTGATCTTTGGGTTTTCCTTTCGTATTTTCATTTGTCCAAAGTGCAGTGTCAGATCTAGCCACTTGGGGAGCCAGAGATCCAATTCCCTGTATTTTTCGCCCTGTAATGTCCTAAGAGAGTGCAGTACAACCAATAACCTATACACTCATACACTGATACCTCGCTTACCAGGGGAAGGAGAAGCCAGGGCAGGTTGAGGACCTTGCCGCCCTGTGCCCACCCCAACATATTGCATTGTATTGTAATGTAATGTATTGTCTGTAAGCCGCCCTGAGTCGCCACGGCGAGTGGGCGGCAATATAAATTTGAACTAATAAATAAATAAATAAATAATTAACGAGCAAAATGCATTCCACACAGTTGCTCGTTAAGCGAGTTACTCATTCTGCAAAACACATTTCCCATAGGGAAATGTGCTTCGCTTCGCAGCAGTGGGGCTTTTGGGAACGAGGATGGGGATTCCTCCATCTCATTCCAAAACGCCCCGTTGCTCTGCAGCGTGAGTCAACAGGGGATTTGGGAAGGGTACGGGGAACTCTTCTGAAGCCCCCCCCCCCCGGTCTGGATCACCTAGGGCTTTGGCGATCCAGGTGGGTGGAGCTTCGGAGGGGCTTGGACAAGTCTCCACTTCCGAAGCCCCCCCAAACCTGGATCACCAAAGCTCTTGGCGATCCAGGGGGAACTTTGGAAGAGTTCCCCGTACCCTTCCCAAATCCCCTGATGATGCACGCGTGCATGTCTGCCTTCTGCTCAAGGGGTGGGTGGGATCCTGAGCTTAGGATCCCACCCCCTCCCTTGGGCAGAAGGCAGGAAACCCTATGCATGTGCCTGCCTTCTTCCCAAGGGAGGGGATGGGATCCCAAGCTCGGGATCACCTCCTCCCTTGGACAATATCACCGCTGATGCGCGCACTACAGAAGCGGGGCGTTTGGGAAGGGTATGGGGAAGATCCCCACACCCTTCCCAAACACCCCACTGCTGCAGAGTGCACATCAGCAGGATGTTTGCAAAGGGTACAGGGATCTTCCCCATACCCTTTCCAAATGCCCCGCATGCATGCACGCCAGCGGGGAGTTTGGGAGGGGTACTGGGAAGATCCCCATACTGTTCACAAACACTCCACTGATGCGTGCTCTGTAGCAGTGGGGCTTTTGGGATGGGTGTGGGGATCTTCCCCATACCCTTCCCAAATGCCCCGTTGATGCACGATGCCCATCTGCAGGGTGTTTTGGAATGTTGTGGGGGACTCCCCTGCTGCTTTCCAAAACATCCCGCCAGTGCACCTGCCCATCAGCTGTACATTTTGGAACATGGACAGGGACTCTCCAGCCACATTCCAAAACACCTCGCAGTGTGCATGTGTCTGTGGGGTGTTTTGGAACACGGTGGGGAGTCCCCCATCCACGTTCAAAAACCCCCACATATGTGAAGCTTCTCATTAAGCGAGTTTTTGCTCGTTCTGGGGAAAGGTCTGCTCATTAAGCGAGTTACTCACTAAGTGAGATGCTCGCTATGCGAGGCATTACTGTATAAGCAATATTGGTACCCTGGATGAGAAGTATTCTTTTAGAATGGAATGTTCTGAGCTGTGTGTTTGATGTTCCTAAAAGATCCCCCCATGAGGCAGAGGTTAAAGCTGCAGCACTATAGCCAAAACTCTACTCACAATCTGAGTTCCATCCTGATGGGAGCAAGGTTGACTCAGCCTCCCAACATGAGGACCCAACATGTTTGGGGCAAAATAGTAATTACCTTGTGAACCACCCAGAGAGTGCTTTAAGTACAATGTGGTGGTATATAAATCTGAATAAATAATAAATAAATAAATATACATGTAATGGCTATTGCAAAATGTGTGATCGCCTAGACCCATGATGGCGAACCTTGGCACTCCAGCTATTCTTGGATTTCAATTCCCAGAAGTCCAAATCCCTGTGAATCTACACAAATGGACCCTGTCACCTGGGTTATTCATGTGGATTCACAGAGACTTGGGCTTCTGGGAATCAAAGTTCAAGAACAGCTGGAGTGCCAAGGTTTGCCATCAATGGCCTAGACTGCTTCTCATAAATAAGTGCCACTGAGTTTAGTGCAGACTTACTGCTATACAACTGTGTACAAAACTGCAGAGAAAAATGTACTGCTGTAGTCATATCAGTCTAGAGAGGTTGTCGTTGTCATTGTCTTCGGCGTCGGCGGCGTCAGCGGCGGTGGCGGCGGCAGTGGCGTCATCATCAACAACAACAACAAGTCCCAAAAATTATTCTGGGTTGAAAGGATTTTTGCGGGAGGAACTCCACATAGGGGACACCCAAATGAGGCTCCTTTTATTTCTCCAAGATCTTTTCCCACCAAAGTGGTCCCTATTTATCTCCTTGCATTGTCTTACTTTCGAACTGCTAGATTGGCAGGAGCTGGGACAGACAAAGGGCACTCATTCCATCATACAGTACCCGGGTCTTGAACTGCCAACTTGCCGGTCTTCCAGCTAACAAGGTGAGCTTCTTAATCACTGAGCCGCCACAGTCCCGTCAGCTGGTAATTAATCCTATCTTCACTAAGATTGGTTCACTCAAATATTTCGTATTTTAGTTGCCCTCCATGCAAATTTAGCAACAGCAGCAGTCAGTTCTATATTTTTGTCCGAGAGTATAATTTTAAACATCTTAGCATTCAACTTAATTTGTGGGAAGGAGACATTGATTCCTTGTCTACTTGTATCCATTCATAAAAGATCATTTATTCTTTATTCACTCATAAGAAATACTTTCCATTACAATGGTAGTTAAGATATGAGAAAACCTTAAATTAAAATCCAGTCTTCTGAAGTATTTACAGAAGAACATTTCCTCCAATGCTTAGCTTCGCAATATACTCCCCCCCCCCCGCCATGGTCATACTGTCTGGGAGTTTCTAATAATTGTAGTTCCCCAAACAATAAAACAAAACAATTCTTTTCTAAACTGTCATTCTTCCCACTTTTTAACCATGAAAATGGCATAGCTTTATGTGCTTATTGATTTAAAAAAAACACACACACACAAGTGAGACCACTAAGGAATTCCAGGAGCTATAGTTAAAACAGGGATTCTCAACCTGCAGCCTGGGGACCAAATGCGGCCCATGGCACCATTTCATGTGCCCCCCCCCACCGCTTCCACCACCACCAGGAAGTGCCATGTGGTGAAAGAAGGGCAAAATGGCCATCCGGCCCTCGAAGCTGTCTGAGGGAGCGTGACTTGGCCCCCAGCTTTAAAAGGTTGAGAACTCCTGAGTGAAAAGAAAACACTTCTCCAAGTTCTGACTTACTCACTTATTCAGCACAAGAAATGCATTGCTTTATTTTCCATGTAACAATAAGAAAACAAAAATTTGATAGTACAGCAGTGACACCAATGGCATTGTCAAAGAAGTGCACAGGCAGTGCTAATACTGTATCATGAAGTTGTTGTGGTGAGGGCTGAGGCCAGATTTTATCAGTTTCCATTGCTTTAAGAGGGTCTTTGCTCAAAGTCAGGGAGTTCCAAGGTAGACGGAGAAGGTGGGGTTATTGCCATAACAATCAATATACTAGTTGAGA
Source organism: Furcifer pardalis (assembly GCA_030440675.1). Lineage (NCBI taxonomy): Eukaryota > Metazoa > Chordata > Lepidosauria > Squamata > Chamaeleonidae > Furcifer > Furcifer pardalis. The sequence goes on from CP126892.1 coordinate 93,777,425, forward strand.
TAGTTATACTGAGATTATCCCTGACTTGCTGATCCTTATGGCTTCAGGGACAACGACAGAAATCCTAACTCCACAAATCCTACTCAGTAGGATCTGTCATGACAGGTCTACATTTTTACATCTTAGGCAGGTTGCCCACCAATGCCCTTCCTAGATAGGAAGTCCATGAACAACATTTGTTCACACATTGGCAATCTTGAAAATTGATTACAGCCTGGGATGATGGAAGTGATCACAACCATTTTGGTGCAATTTCGTATAAGGAATATCAATGCCTAAGGATTGGAAGTATAGAGCTCTTCATGGGGTTTTGAATTGCATTTCCTGTGTATCATATTGGCTATGAAGTCCAATAACATGGTAGCAAGGTTATTTGTTAAAACTTGTATCATACGATACCAGTAAATGTTTTTATATTTTTGACTGTGCTTTGTACGTTCACATAATAGCAACAACAACATCAATTGAAGTCATCATCGAACTGAAGCGGTGGAAGAGACCTCATTGATCATCAGTCCAGCTTCAAACCTACACCAGTTGAGAAAAGATACCCTCTTGTTGTATCACTCCATAAGGAGAGAAGTAGCAGCAAAGGCTGAGAGAACTAAGCAAGAGAAGGACCCTCAACATCCTCTGACTGGATATGTGCCTCAGGTTGCTGGCTCAGATCTAGGAAGAGCTTTATGGTCAGAACCAGTGATGGGATGACACCGGTTCTGACCGGATCCACAGAACCGTTTTAAGGATTTCCGGAGGGCTCTCCGTGGGGGTAAAACCGTTTTTGAGGCGTCCGGATCGGACGCCTCACCGGGAGGAAAATTAAAAAAAAAATTGGAGCAAAAATGGCTCCAATTTAGTGCGCATGCGCAGAAACTCAATCTGACACATGCGCACTAAATTGGAGCCATTAAATCTGCCGTTCCTCTTTAAAGTTCCCCTCAAAACCCGGCACGGACGCCCACCCAGCCTCCCCGGAGACCCTGGGCGGGTGGGCTTGACCGGTTGAGGTGGAGTTGGGTAAGAAAGCCAGTTGGCAGAGAGTCTGGGCTTTGCCTTTCCAGGGCATCAAATATTCATGTTGCAATCATTCCAGCGCCATGTCGCTTAAATGACAGAACAGAGAGGCCTGGAAACGCCTCGGGCGAACCCATGGGGGCCCCTTCAGATTCGCTTACCCACTTTCCTCCCTGCCGCTTCATCTGCTGCTTGTGACAGTTACCAACCTTGCCTCTTTTCTCTCCCACTCAACCCCTTTCCCCCCCACACACACACACCACACACACATACTTCTCTCTAATGGCAACGATAATGGCGGCGGCGGAGATTGCAGCAGCGATGACTTTGGCGGCCGCAACTCTCCACGGCGGCGCTCCTGGCTCCTAGCGCTGCCGAGGCTCGGGGCAGCCCGTGGAGAGTTGCGGCCGGAAGCCCTGGGCCGCCCGGCTAGGAGCGCCGCCGGGCGCCGAGGCTCGGGGCAGCCCGTGGAGAGTTGCGGCCGGAAGCCCTGGGCCACCGGGCTAGGCGCGCCGCCGCTGGGCGCCGAGGCTCGGGGCCAGCCCCAACGGTCCCCATTGTAAGTGGGGTTTGTGTTTGGGGTGGGTGGGTGTTTGGGTGTATTTTTATTTAATTATTATTTTATTTATTTATTTTATTAACGGTTTTGTGTGTGTGGGTTGAGGGGTGTGTGTGTTTTATTTTTATTTTATTTATTTTATTTTTGGCCCCGCCTACAACGTCATGACGTCATGACGTTGGCTCCACCCATGACGTCATGACGTTAGCTCCACCCACACTGTGATGACGTCAGGGTGGGGTACTAAAATTTTTATCATCCCATCACTGGTCAGAACAAACATTCTTGAGAGTACGCAAGAGCAAAACCAAATTAGAAGATGGAGGAAGGAGCTCACTTGACAAAAATAACATTAAAGGACAATATAGCTGAGGATCTCAACATCCCCTATGTCACTTGGAGGACCCTGAATAGGCTAAGGGTTGGAGTCCCTAAATCAGTGATGGCCAACCTTGGCACTCCAGATGTTCTTGGACTTCAATTCCCAGAAGCCCTGATCAGCAGGAGTGCTGACTTGGGCTTCTGGGAAATGAAGTCCAAGAACACCTAGAGTGCCAAGGTTGATCATCACTGTCCTCAATATAATACCAACATGCTCAAGTGGAGGCTACTGACAGACAACAACACACTGTAAATGTAGAGAGATACAGAATCTGTCTCACTTTTGTTGTTGTTGTTCAGTCGCACAGTCAATATCGACCCTTTGCGATCCCATGGACCACTGCCTGCCAGGTACCCCGTCCTCCATCCTCCTCAACCCACCCAGCTCTGTGCCCATTGTGTCTATAATACCATCTAGCCATCTCATTTTTGCCACCTCCTTCTTCTTTTGCCCTCCACCTTTCCCACCATCAAGGCTTTCTGAAGTGAATCCCCTCTTCTCATTTAATGTCCAAAGTACTTTAGCTTCATCTTTACTATTTGACCTTCTAAGGAGCAGTCAGGGTTGATTTCCTCTAGGATCGACCTATTTGTTCTCCTCGTGTCCAGGGGACTGTTAAAATTCTCCTGCAACACCACATTTCAAAGGCGTCTATTCTTCTGCCCTCAGCTTTCCTAATGGTCCAGCTCTCACAACCATACATTACCACTGGGAATACCATTGCTTTGACTATGCGAATTTTTGTTTGCAAGGCGATCTCTCTACTTTTCACTATGTTCCCCAGGTTTCTCATAGCTTGTCTCCCAATCAGTCGCCTTTATATATCATGGCTGCAATCTGGTGAGAGTAGGACGGAGGTATCTGTGCATCAAGTCTCTTCTTGACGCCTTTGGGTGAGATCATCCATTCCCATGGGGTGAGGTATCATCAAAATGCAGATCCAGTTATACATCTCAGCCCGTGGAGATCCAAGCAATGGAGTTGAAGTCCTATCCAGGCATCTGGAGGCTGTTAGGGTCTGGATGGGGGACAACGGGCTATAACTGAATCCTGGCAAGACTGAGTGGCTATGGGTCAGGGGGCCTGCATTATCTCGAGAGCTACTATCTTTGGTTCTGGATGGGGCTACCTTGCCCCAACCAGACCCGGTTCATAATCTGGGAGTCTTCCTGGACTCACCCAGAGGCTTAATGTAGATATTAAATAGGAGAGGCGAGAGCACCGAGCCCTGTGGCACCCCATATTCAGTGGTGGGATGTCAAAAAAATTACTACTCCACCGTGACATCATCACAGTGTGGATGGAGCTAACATCATGACGTCATGGGCGGAGCCAACGTCATGATGTCATGATATCATGATGTTGTGGGCGGGGCCAAAGAAATAAACATTAAAGAATAATAAATAAAATAAAATAAATAAAAATAAGTGCGTGCACACACACACACACACACACACACACACACACACACACACACACACACACACACACACACACACACACACACACACAAGTCCAAAAAACAAAGGTTGGGAAACACTTGTTTAGAATAACAAGTTTTTTTAAAAAAATCCATGTCTCTTGTGGTAGCCAGACCAGCACCAGTCAACAATCCTTATTTACTAATTGCCTTTGGTACTTGTTATTCACAGATATGTTAAGTTAAGACAAAGTATAGATCACTGTGGCCATAGACTAGGTAAAGGTAAAAGTTACCCTTGCTCGCAAGCCAGCCACATCTGACTCTAGGGTTCAGTGCTCATCTCTGTTTACAGCCAAAGAGCCAGCGCTGTCTACATCTGCAGATATTTCCGTGGACATGTGGCAGACATAACTCAACACCAGAGTGTACAGAATGCTGTTCACCTTCCCACCGAAGTAGTACCTATTTATCTACTTGCAATTTCTTGCTTTCAAACTACTAGGTTGGCTGGAGCTGGGACAGAGATGGGAGCTCACCCTCTCATGCAGCACTCGGGTCTCAAACTACTGACCTGCCAACATTCAAGTCATCAAGTTCAGCATCTTAACCACTTGAGCCACCGCAGTCCCTAGCAATATACATATTCTTTGTGAATGTGCCTAAACCTTTTCAAAGGCTTAACCTCTATGCTACATTCAAATAATTTGACACCCCATCCAGAAAGGGCAGTGGGGGCGGGGGGAGCAGGTAGAACAGGCACCTCTGAGCTGTTAGGAAAGTTGACTCATTATCCCTCACAGTGAAGTCAGAGGCTCAGGCATGCAAAAGGCAGCCTCGATCCCAGCCATATCCTTAATCTATAAATATTTAAGTAGCCTCCCTTTTTCTTTTCAAGCAACCCCCATCCCCTACCACCACCCCCTCCAAGAACATATGTCAGTGTCTCCTTCAGCTCATAAAGCCCAATTCCCCCTGCTGCTTCTGAGCACCAGAAGTCTCTGAGTGGTGATTAGTAGATTATGTACATCGTGCATCGGAAAAGCTGCCTCCAATCACTTTCTCCCTGAAAATTGCCAGAGCTTGATGCAATGGCACAGTGCCACACGAGGCTCACTGGCCAGGGCCTAGTCCTCATTAAAGCCTGAAGGACTTCAGGAGTTTGTTTACGTGGCTAGAGCTTCCTCCTGCCCAGCCAGCTAATCAGCTTTCCCCAGGGTTCCTGCTCTTTGAATACTTAGAGGTAATCAGTAACAACTGCAACTATGCGGAGAGTGCATCTAAGCAATTTGGCCTTGTCAACTAACAACAGTTTGAAGGAGTAATAACCCTTGTTAGAGGGACACAAGCACCTTCTTTGCCATGGTTCTGGAGTGAGCGCCACTCAGTACATCAAGGCAACAGACTCAAAAGCTAGCTATTAGTCTTATACAATTACTTTTTAATTTTTTTATTTGTATATGATTATTTTGACTAGATCCCAAATACTATGGGAGTCAGAGATCTGTATAATAATCATCACTTTCAAAAGCTGAGTTATAAAGCTCAGGAACCATGAAGAAAACTTGTCTAGTAGGACTGTTTAAGTTACTGATGAAATGTATCAGATAAGTCACTGAACAGAAGGGAGGTGGGCTCAATTCAACACTCCTTTCAATTCCTGGAACACATTTTTCTAGTGATCAAGGATATAGAGCAGGAGTTCCCAACCAAAGGCCTGTGGGCCAGATTTGGCCCACAATGCCATTTCATGTGCTCCTCCACTCCTCCAAGGACATTTGAGAAGCAAAATGGCCACCCCTTTCAAGCTGTTGGGACAAAATTGCCACCCCCATTGTGTAGGCAGGGCAAAATGATAATCCAGCCCTCGAAACTGACTGAGCGAGCATGACCCAGCCCCCGTCTTGAAAAGGTTGGAAAACTCCTGATGTAGAGGAAGGCATCTCTGAGACAAACACACAGAACATTATCCAAGGCAATATGTATCAATGTTACTGCTGTTTAAATCTCGGGATAGATTTTTAAAGATGACAACTAACAGCTGCTAACCATGTTGGCTGGGGAATTATTAGAGTTGCATATTTCAGTGACTGTGTTCCCACTGTGTATTCTCAGAGCAGGCAATAGCAAACCACTTCTGAATACTCTATACCAGTGACGGCAAACCTTGGTGCTCCATATGTTCTTGAACTTCAATTCCCAGAAGCCCTGATCAGCAGGAGAGCTGACTTGGGCTTCTGGTAATTGAAGTTGAAGAACACCTGGTTTGCCAAGGTTCGCCATCACTGCTCTATACCTAAAAACAAAACAAAAACAAACAGGAAAGGAATTGCTTTTAGTTGCAATTGACTTGACAGTGTGTAATTATTATTATATGCCCTAATGTAATTTTTTCAGCACTTGCTCAAAAAGAACAAATAAAAAGAACAAATAAAAAGCCCAGCTACTTAAAATAGTAAATTGCCCTAGAGTAGGACCAATTACTTAATGGTGATTTGTTGAGTCAACTTTTCTGTAAATTATACCTACTCTAATCGCAACTTACATTAGCAAAGTAAATTGCTGTTAGAGTAGGCCCATTTGAATCAAATGAACTTATGGAAGATTTGATTCACTATACAGTAAAACCTCGGATAACGCTAAAACTGGGTTCCACAAGTCTTGGTGTTATCCGATTTTTGTGTTATCCGATGCATGTTAAAATCCTATGGGATGCATCGGATAATGTTAAAGCTCCATAGAGATACATTGTAACCGCACAGGCTTTAGCGGTTGTTATCCGATGCATCCCATAGGATCTTAACATTATTCGATGCAATTCTCCCCCCTCCCCCAGATTGCTTAACATTATGCGATTTTAGCGTTATCTGATGCAAACGTTATCCGAGGTATTACTGTATCCTTATTGATTCAACAGGCAGACTGTAGTTCCATTTGCTATGCTCGGCATGAGGATTTTGACCATAGACAGTTGTGTCTAGTCACATACCATGAATGGGATGATATCACAGCTGTCTGATTAAGCTATACGATGATGTCACTAAAAATGGAGAAGCAATCAAGATGAGGCCAACATATGATGAATAAGTAAATAGTTTCAAAAAAAGAGGGCCTAATAAAGGAAGGTTTCACCACCAAAAAGCAGGATATGGCTGGCTTAACTCTGTCTGGATCAGTTAATTATACAGAGGCAACTCTACCGTTGGCTTGGCCTGTGAGACTTGATTACATTTTATAAACACAACGGCACCTGCAGGGAAGTTGACGCATATAAAATCCACAGCACTTTTTGGGCAGGTTTTTCTGACAGCCTTTGTCCTTTGTGTTGTTGTTTATATTATCTGTTCACGATGCACCATGTAGGACCTCTTTGCTTTTGGGGAAATCAACAGCAGATGGGCTCTGAAATCAGCCTGAGGGGACAAGCAGAAACAAACTTCAGTGCTCTGAAGTACACTGAGTTCCTTCCCTTTCATCACTCTGGCTAATGGACCCACAGAGACTGAGGAAGCCCAGCGATCGCCCTACAAGATCATACAGGCAGCTGACATGGAAGACAAGACCCACTGGCTCCTGAGAAGGGAAGATAGACCCTCCCCCGCAGTTTTGTGGCAGAAGTTTGGCATAAGCAAAGGCAAAAGGATTTGCAAATTTGTACAACTGCTTGAGCTAGATCCTGCATAGTAATATTCTCTCCCTTTTATGCTCTTTTTCTTTTCTTTTCTTTTTTGCCCGATGAACTAGCAACTCATCAGACCCAGTTCTTGGTGCTTTTCAGATGATGGTTCAATTGATGCAAATTGGTAGTTCACATGAGGGCCAGTATTATTTAATTTCTATGTTTCAAGAAAACCAGAGTTGGGCAATACCTTTATTGGGTATTACCTCCAATCATGAAAAAGTCCTGTACAACTTGAAAACTCTTCCTCAGAATGGCATTACAAATTTGAGATCAGTGAGAGCAGTGGCGTAGCGTGGGGGGGCGGGGGGGCAGATGCCCCGGGCAGCGGCTTTCAGGGGGCGGCAAAATGTCCCCACCACTTTGGCCTCCCTCTGCCTGGGCTTAGCTTAGGAAGCAGGACTTCCCAGGTGGAGGGCGGTCTTTTTATTGGCAAGCGCCCTGCGTGCGCGCGCGCGCGCTGCTCGCCTCCGCCCGCCTGGCTGGCCGTCGGGGGCTCTCCGCTGCCTGCCCCTGGCGGGCGCCCCACGTGCGATTCCTCCACCCCCACCTGATCTGGTACGGTGGAGATGCTGGAGGAGCGCTGCGCTCTGCGCGCCAAAACGCACAGGAGGCAAACTAGGCCTGGTGCAAAGGCGACGCTTGGAGGATGGATCCTGGCTGCCGCCAAGCCGGGAAGGCAGACACATTGGGGAGGGAGGGAGCTGTTCTTTCCAGGAGCCGATCCTCCGTGCCTATCCCCCCCCCCACACACACACTCACTTCCTCTTCGGAAGATCTCCGCTTCTGCAGGGAGCGCCGTCGGCAACTGGGCACGTAACCGCAGGCGCCCAAGCGGGCGCGTTTGAAGGCCACCGCCAGGGACGTCTGAGATGCAGAAAGCAACCAGGCGAGATTCAGATTATCCCCCCTCCGCCCCTTTCCCTCCACATGGGTGCCTTAGCAATGAGGTGGGTAGCGAGGCAGGGAGCCCAGGGCGCCGGGTGGGGACTCCAAAGGCGCCTGGAGGTGGCCTGGAGGTGGTAGAGCCCCACCTCCCCTCCCCAGCCTGGTCGAGCCTGGCCGGCGGGCGCTTAGCTGCCTCTGGCATCCTCACCCTCACGGTGAGGGTGGCCCGGCTGGCCGTCGGGGGCTCCGCCACCTGCCCCTGGCGGGCGCCCCACGTGCGCGCGCACGCTGCTCGCCTCCGCCTGCCCAGCCAGCCACCCAGCTTGCCGTCAGACGGGGCGCTCGTCGAGGGTGGGTGGCGCCGTGGCCGGAGCCCCTGGCGGGTGGCTGGGTGGCTGGACAGGAGGAGGTGGGCAGCGCGCGCACGCGCCGCTCATCAGCAGGGGGGCCGCCTTCTGCCTGGGTCCTGGGGGGGCGGCGGCAGAGGCAAGCGGGGGGGAGCGAGTTTGTTCTTCGCCCCCGGCGGCTGGTCTCTGCACGACGCCACTGAGTGAGAGATGCAGTAAAGTTCCTAAAACATCCTGGCCAGATTTTACAGCAAGGGGATCTGATGTCAGAACTGAAATCCTAAGGCAGTGGTGGCCAACCTTGGTACTCCAGCTGTTCCTAGGTTTCATTTACCATAAACCCAGTCAACACTCCTACTGATCAGGGCTTCTGGGAATTGATGTCTGAGAACAGCTGGAGTGCCAAGGTTAGCCACCACTGTCATAAGAGGACCACTGCAGGCTTGAAGAGCCAGGTCCAGGTACAATGATATCAAAGCAACTGGCTTTGTCCCTTTCTATCAGACACACAGAGAACTATGCATTTCTACATTTCTGTATAGGTGATCCAAAGTCAACATAAACATGTCCTGTCCTTAGCAGGCTTTGGGGACACTGAGTTATGGTCAGTGGTGGGATGTCAAAAATTTTACTACCCCACCGTGATGTCATCACAGTGTGGGCGGAGCTAATGTCATGATGTCATAACATGGGCGGAGCCAAAGGAAAAAATAATAAAATAATAAAATAAAATAAAAATAAGCACACAGACACACACACACACCCCTCAAACCACCTACAACACAAGGACAGCAAGGAGGCAGTGCATACGTGCCAAGCACTGTAGGCATGCATGCACACCAAGTGAAAAGGTAAGCCCCAAAGGTGGTTTCCCCCAAAAGATGCTACCGGTTCTCAGGGACACTGGGAAAAGTTACTACCGGTTCTGGCGAACTGGTGAGACCCTGTTACATCCCATCACTGGTTATGGTGGAGTTATTGCCTGGGATATCTGAATGACATCTGGAAGAAGAGAGATCATAGCTGAGGAGGCAAGGGTACATCCAGTAGTGGAGGCAGCCAACTGGTGGACTCATCAAAGAAAGGTGCTGTGTGCAACTCACCCAAAAATTACAGAAAACCAGTTAACCAATGCTAAAATAAGCTAGCGGTTCTAGGGATGTGAGTCTAGGAGACCCTTTGTTACAGGAAAATCCCATATAACGATTTAATTCATTCCACAGGTCTGGTCACTATGCAATTTTGTTGTTGTACAATTTATCCTATGGATAAAAATTGTACAAAAAATTTTCCTATGGAAAAAATCATACAACTTTTCTTTTGCTAAGTGGTTTTTCCCATTGAAAAATTGTTGTACAATTTTTCCATAGGAAAAATCATTATGTGGGACACCACATTCTTTAAAAACCTAACTGTTATGCGACCTAGTTGCTATAAGGGGTGTTTGTTATACAAGGTTCCACTGTATTTACTTCTTTAACAACCAGTCACAAAATTCAGCAAGCTAATTTCCAAAGCTTTGTGAAAAGCTTAGGTAGTGAAAATCAGATGTCATATACTCTCTAAGAAATTCCATCTTCCATTGACTGTGCTGTCCATAATATATATACAGTATATATATTCTACCCTCAGTAACTGGCAGGTTGCCCAGTTCTATAACCATTGCCCCTATGATATGGGAGCAGTGAGGACTACATTAGAGAAATTCCCTCGGAGTCTGAAGATCTGGTAAACTACATTATCTGTACAGTACATAATACCTCGGATAACGCTAAGATTTGGTTCCACAAGTCTTGGTGTTATTCGATTTTTAGTGTTATCCGATCCATGTTAAAATCCTATGGGATGGATCGGATAATGTTAAAGCTCCATAGAGATACATTGTAACCACACAGGCTTTAGCGGTTGTTATCCGATCCATCCCATAGGACCTTAACGTTATTCGATCCAAGGTGGGACCAGACTGTAGATGGAGATTGTCTATTCAGATTCAAATGCTGCTTAGCCTAGTATTTAACTCTCCTAAGAAGGACCACCCCCTCCCCCAGCTAGTTCATTAATGAGAAGACAGCTGTGTTCAACAAAATTCAGACAGGCACAAAGGTCTTCCTTCAAAGTGCGTGTGAGTAAGAAAGTCATCCATACAGCTTGGAAAGACAAGTAGTATCACCCACTAAGCAATTGGAGTGAAGGATTTTTAGGGGACGCCCAAATGAGGCTCCTTTCATGTCCCCAAGTGCAGCTCTCGGGTATCGAAACCCAACCTTCCAGTCTCCAGCTCAGCGCCTTGACCACTAAGCCAGTGGGGGAGCTGCAAAATCACAGTAGCAGGGAGTCTTGGTGAACCCTCAGTGGTGTCAGGACAGGGTCCCAAAACTTCTTTAACCCTTTCCCCAGCTCTCATTTCCAAAAAGACAAGAAGTCCTTTAGCATCATGATTTGCTCTTCCAGAGCAATTTAAAATGCTTTCTCTGGAACTGTTTTATTATCTGGCCTTTAATATATATTTTTAGTATTATACAGAACAAGGTTGATATAAATGCAAGCATAATGACTCGTGCCCCTGAAGCAGGCTTTGTTGATTTATGTAGTGCAAGATAAGATTTTGCCTCATTACGGGGCTATTAATGTGGGCTAATAAAACCTGCTCATCACCAGAAGGCTCATCACCAGTTCAGGAACCAGCCATAGAAGGTGGGAATGTACTGATGCTTCCAAAATGTGCCAATCTTTGCACAGACTGAGGAACTACCTGCACAGATATCTTTGTGGCACTGAAATGTGATCCCAGACAAGTGCTTTCCAGTCAAAGCACCTCTAAAAATTCAAGAAAAAGGAAAAATACAGGGTGCCTCTGAGCATGTCTAAAGGCTGCTAGAACAAACCCCCATACATAGGGTTTCCAGATTGGCATAGCATCTTACTTCTTCAGATACAAAGGCAAAGACAGAGAACTCAACTGTGAACTCCAAGACCAAAGCCTGGGATCTGGAAGCAATAAAGCAATATATTAATTAACTATATCTAATGATGACGCCAAGAAAGTGGCTTCATTGTGGCAATACAAAGTTTGATCTGGACATATTAACTATACCCAGTACTTTTATGCCTATATCCTCCTCAGTATTCCTGTATCTTGGAGAGTCCATAGGTAAAGGTCTCCCTTGCTTGAACGCCAGTCATATCTCTATTTGTGGACTTTTCCATGGTCATGTGACAGGCATGACTAGACACCAGAGTGCACAGAACACTTACTTTTCCAGCCAAAGTGGTACATATTTATTTACTTGCAATTTCTTGCTTTAGAACTGCTGGGTTGGCAGGAGCTAAGATAAATGAAGGGCACTCACTCCATCACACAGTGCATGGGTCTCAAATTTCTGACCTACTGAGCTTCTGGGTGTCAAGCCAGTGACTGGGTGTCTTGACCCCTAAGCCACTGTGGCCCCTTATGGAGGCTCCATGCTTGCTGCCAAAATTAGTTCAAATCTCTCTGCTAATTTTGTTTCAGATTCTCTACTCTTTCTATTCTTCTCTCTTCCCCCTTCTCCTTCTCCCCCTCTCTCCATGTGCTTGTCTACCATTCCAGAAGTCAAGATGAAATGAAGCACACTGGATTAAAGGACAAGGGAAGGGGGAACCGGGGCCTCAACCATCCATCAGTTGCTAGGTCTCCAAGCAGAGACAGAAACACATCAGCACACAGATGTGGTAACAAATGCCACACCAAAAGCTTTCTCTCATAGATATAAATTGACATCAGTCAAAGACCCCTCCCCACCCCTTGACTTTTCCTAAGGAAGCACCTAATGCAGCTTGCCACGATAACTAAATTTATTATTAACTGTGTATTTCATGATGTTAGTGACAATATGTTAATGTGATTTTTCACATCCTCCTGCAGTGAACAGATGGCTCCTTTTACTTTACTTTTCACATCAAGTGCGATTATTTCTTGGTGCCAAAAAACCGCCTACCGTTCCTTGGTCTCCAGTCTAATTTTTTATGTTGGTAAAACACAGCAGGACATGTTATCCGTTGGCTGGCATCTTAATAAAAGGAGACGTGCCAACATATTGACATCATGTTCAAGGGGAAATTTCCTCCCATCTGACCCTCACCCTTCTCACCCCTACCCTTCTTCCTTCCTAACTTTTTTTCCTGGAAGAAAAAAGAAAGAAAAGAAAGATTCCCACCCTGCTCCAAGACACTTGATTATTGACTTTGGGCTTGGTGCCAATGTGTCAGTCCATCCCCCTTTTTGTTCTCCTACCATGCTCCTCACACAGGGCTCTGATCTTTCATCCTGTATAACAATAGTTAGCCATAATACATTCAGAAATCAAATGTACGCAGGAACACATTAACATTGAGATCAATGTTGAGGCAATTTTCATTGGAGAAAATGACAAAGAAGGAGATACACTGAAGTACACAAATGTGCACAGCTACACACAGAAACGCACGCACTTGCACACATGTTAAAATACTAGATTTGGAAGTATAATTTTCACGCCCAGCTTCATATCTATTTCAATAGTGAACCAAAACATTTTACAAGCAGGTATGTCTTGTGGTCCATGGGGTTCATGGGTCACAAAGGGTCGGACTTGAGTGTGCGACTGAACAATAACAATGTCTTAGAGTACGTAGACAATATGAAGCTCCCAAACAACTTGGTGGAATTATTTTACCTATTTCTGGATGAAAACACATGCAACCTCAAAGACTAGAATGGATGTGAGTTTGTCCTAGTCATATAGGGGGGCAACTTGAAGATCTATGGGAAACATTTCCCTTCTTTGTGTGGAAGTGGCACACAGTTTGATCCATGTTTGGGTTGCCTATTGATATTATGCAGAAGAAGCTATAAATTAGACCTCCCAGATATCCTCCCAATGTGCTGAATTGCAACTCCCATCATCCTTGGCAGGTATAGAGGTTGGGCATATTTTTTATCATTTGCATCTTCTTTTACCAAAAGAAGGATAACATGTTCTTTATGGCTTTTAGATCTTTAAATCCATTAAACAAAGAAAATTCCAATAACTTGGGAATCTCATGAAGTATTGAATATTCCAACTCATTATGAATGGGAAGATGCTTGGTAAAAGAAGCCCTGAACATAGATAGACCTCATGCTGAAGAACCTAAGCAACTGGTGTGGAATGTCCTTGGAAGAACTGTTCTGGGGAGTTAAGAACAGGAGAAGTATTGCCATGATGAAAGCCAATATTTGGACTTGAAGAAGAAGACATCTTTAACTAAGACAGTGTTGGAAGAGGACTGTTCTCTGGTTGCCCTTCAAATAGATAATTGTCCTCTATAAAAGAGGACACACATTCAGCTTAAATATGAATTTGGTCACCTTAAATATGAACTTATTTTGACAGTTATTTGCTACACTCTTTCATTATCACTCTTTCATTGTGGTCACACATGCCTTAGTCACCTCCAGACTTGATTATTGTAATGCGCTCTACATGGAGCTGCCCTTGGTGATCATTCGGAGGCTACAGCTGGTCCAGAACGCGGCTGCACAAGTAGTGTTGGGGTGCGGGCGTTATGCCCGTGCCTCACTGCTGCTGAGGGAGCTGCACTGGCTTCCAGTTTGCCTCCGGGTGCAATTCAAGGTGCTGGTTATTACCTTTAAAGCACTACATGGTAGTGGACCAGGATACTTAAGAGACCGCATCGTCCCAAGGACATCTGTCCGTCCCACCAGAGCGGACCGGAGAGCCTCTCTGGTTGTGCCATCAGCCAGAGAGGCGCATCTCTCTGGCACTAGAAGGAGGGCCTTCTCTGTGTCCACTCCAGCCCTATGGAACCTCCTCCCAATAGAACTACACCTGCAAACTGAGCTGCTGTCCTTCAGGAAAGGAGTGAAAACCTGGCTGGCAGGGCAGGTCTGGGGAATGAATGGATCAATTTCCCCAGCTGGCTGGCTGGTTTGACACCCAGTGCCTCCTAGCTTCAATGCCTAGCTATAATGCCTAGTTTTTAATGCTAAGTTTTTAAGCTTCTTTTAAAACTTTTAAAACTTTTAATTTCTGAACTGGTTTTAAATTGTTGTCAATATGCTGTTGTGTTGGGAATCGCCCTGGGTCCCTTCATGGAGGAGGGCGATAAACAAATTTAAATAAATAAATAAATAAATAAATAAAATTTGTCTCCACATTGAATGGAAAGTGTTGGCTTTGAACTCTAAAATCCTTCACAGTTAGAAGTTGTGGTAGCTGGATTGATAATCTTTGCTCACTTGTAGAACCCTGAATCTCAACGTTCAAGTTGGAAGGCCTTCATTTGGTGCTACTGCAAGGAAAATGCATATTGCGTACTCACTAGAGAGATATATTTTTCATCTGTGGTACCCTGGTTGTGGATCACCAACTTTCCTTCTGAAGAACAGCAATCTTCCAAAAATCTTTACAAAATATGGGGAAATAATAACAAGGTCTCTAAGACTAAATGTCTGCAGAAGCAGACAATGCTGGCTCTTCGGCTTTGAAACAGAGATGAGCACTGAACCCTAGAGTCGGATATGACTGGCTTTGGAGCAAGGGAAACCTTTACCTAAGATTTAAACAGAGTAAACCAGGGTTCCTTGACCTTGGGCCTGCAGGTGTTCCTGGACTTCAATTTCCAGAAGCCCAAGTCAACACACCTGCTGATCAGGGTTTCTGGGAACTGAAGTTCAAGAACATCTGTGGGTCCAAGGTTAAGAAACCCTGGAGTAAACTGTTAAACACCTTCACCTAGTATTGAAGCAGCATTAGAAAAATAACATTCTTGGGGAATTAACCTTCAGATTAGGTTGCCACACAAAAACCAACCTATTTATTTTTGTTCATCTTATTATTCCAAAATGTTCAAAGCATCACAGAGCAGAATTTTCCCCATTTTAAGCTCAATGTAATAGCCTAGAACGAGATGGACCTAGAGAATCTTTGCTTCAGTACTGATGCTATAAAGCAATGGTGCCCAAACTAAGGCCTGGGGGTCGGGGGTGGCCCCTGACGCCAATTCATCCGGCCCCTGAAGCCCTCGCCACTCCTGGAAGCGGAAGTAAAACACGCCCGTACAGTTAAGGCTCTTCCAGGTTAACCCTTCCTCCGTATGGGCACATTTTACTTCCGCTTCCAGGAGCGATGAGGGCTTTGCAGGCCGGATGAATTGGCATCGGGGGCCGCACCCGGGCCTTAGCGACCAGCTTCCTAAACCACATGATCGGCCCACGGCCCAAAATGTTTGGGCACCCCTGCTATAAAGTTTCCTTAGGTTAAATCCCTTGGGAAAGGTTGAAGCCACTAGGAAAAGAGGAAGACCAAATACGGGATGGATTACTCTGTAAAGGAAGCCATGGCCTTGAGTTTACTACTGCTGAACAGGACAGTTGAGGACATGACATTTTAGAGTTCAGTCATTCATCAGGTCACCATGATGTCATGTAGCAACATTGACAACAAATGGCACACCCAAATGGAGAGAGACAGACACACAGAGAGGAGACATTGATCCCGAAAGTGTTTGTTCTGCTGCTACCTTTTTTCTGGAATAGTGAGAAAATATGTGTTGGGAGTAGTGTTTCCTAAACTATGTTCCGCGGAACACTGGTGGACTCCAATTCCCAGAAGCTTCAGTGGTTGGTCAGTGCTTTAAGGAATTGACTTAAGCTTCTGGGAACTGAAGTCCAAAAACCAAAGTTTAGGAAACAAGTTGTAGAGTGTTATCCTGTGATGTGGGGAAACTAGCCTTACCTACTGTACATATGTTATTAGGGTAAAATTGGTAGGAAGACATTCACACATGCCACCCTGATTTCACTAAAATAAATGGAAATATAAATGTAATCTACAAATAAAGAAATGAAATAACATTAAATCATATTGCTTTATTTACTATACATTAGATCTGCCACAATTTCATAATCGTTTTACTACTTATAGTAAACCAAACCTTTTTGTTCATCTAACCCTGCTTTACCAATTATTCATAGGAAACACTATCCAGTGTCTCAGGCAGTGGTGGGCACCAGCAGGTCCGCAACAGGTCATCAGAACCGGTAGCAGAAATTCTGGCTGGCCCTGCCCTTCCAAGTTTTGAAATAAAGTACAGTAGTCCTAATTCAGGTGCAATGCAGGGCTTCCCCCCTTGCTACGCCCACCATACCACACCCACAGTGTGGTAGTAAATTTTTTTGGAGCCCACCACTGGTCTCAGGTAAGATCCTTTCCTAACTCCACTTTAGAGCAATGGATCAGACTAGGACTCTGGAGCAATTAGTTCAAATCCCTACCCAGCCATGGAAACTCACTGAGGGAAGAGGTATTGGTAAAGCTACTTCTTAAATGGCTCATTTACCCCAAAAGCCCTATTAGGTTGCTATATAGTGGAAGCAACTTGACAATATATCACAAAAACCATTCCTGCCCAAGTACTGTTTAGGGTTGACCCTGCTAGACTTCCAAAATCAAAGCATGTCTGTTGTGTTCAGGGTGGTATGATAGATAACATTGTAATCTGTTGAAGATGAATTCTCAAATTTCAAAGATGGGTGGGTGTCAAAAGATATCACAAAGAAGTAAAATATCTGGAGAGTATATATAATCTCAGAAAATGCAAAGGAGAATTTGAGGAGAATGACAAAAAGAAAATTAGTTCTAGGTTCTAGCATCATTTCACCCTAATGTGTCATTTAGGGGGGGGGGGAGTTCCTGCTTCACATACTTTACTCAAACACATCATGAATTTATCACTCCTCCCTCCTCATGGCTTCAGAACAGAATGGCTACTTTGCCAAGCTGAACGGTGTAGGAAGCCCACGTAATCTTAATGACAGAATTAAACTCTTCATTAGGTCTCATTTTTGGTGGCTGGAATGCAGTCTGTCTCCTGATAATGTCTGGTATCATTTAAAGCAAATTAATTTCTCATTCTTGCTGATGGTCATAATTCTCAGCATGGGACACATTACCAGTGACCTCAAGGATGGTCATACAACAAACATCATTAACAAAGCATGAGAATTAAAATGCATGTGCAAACACACACACACGCACACACACACACCACACACACACACAATTATACAGCAAAAAGCCTTGGCCTTTCTCCTTCAACCTTTCTTTGGCTTCTGAAATCTCATTTTCATAATTTAATTTATCTGATGTTGGTCAATTATAGACCTCTTTTCCCTTCAGGCTCTTCAATAGCCTCTGTATACTCTATTATAAAATTAGTTAATTAATAATTCCTCTCTATTGCCACTAAGCAGGCCGACATGGTTAGATTAAAAGGCTGGAGCTTCATTATACAAATATTCTGAGACGCAGAGCCATGTGTTACACCTCACAAGCAAGTGTACTTAATGCTAGGAGAAGCTGCAGATCCACAGAGTCCATTCTCATTAGATTTTATTTTAATTTCCAGATGTTTAGGAGAGTTGAGGGAAATACTGTCCCAGGAAAGTAATATTTCCCTGGCCAGTGGTCTTCAACTGGAAAGCTGGATGCATTTTAGCTTGGTGTCTCACCTTTGACTAGTTCGTCTTTGGTAGTTCTTCTAGACTTGTAACAGAATCTAGCTTCTCAGCTTTGCTGACACCCTCAAACCACAGGATAAACTTTGCAGAGTTGTTCAGTTAGCACAGGGATTCTCAACCTGTGGCCCGTGGGCAGTGGCGTAGCGTGGGGAGGCGGGGGGGCGGATGCCCCGGGCAGCGGCTTTCAGGGGGCGGCAAAATGTCCCCACCACTTTGGCCTCCCTCTGCCTGGGGTTAGGAAACAGGACTTCCCAGGCGGAGGGCGGCCCTTTTGCTGGCGAGCGCTGCTCGCCTCCGTCCACCTGGCTGGCCGTCGGGGGCTCTTCGCCGCCTGCCCCTGACTCCGCCTCCGTTGCGAGTTCGATCCTGGCGGGATACCAGATTGCCTAAGCCATTCATCCTTCCGAGGCCGGTTAAATGAGTACCCAATGGGACGGAGGCGAGCAGGGCTCACCAGCAAAAGGGCTGCCCTCCGCCTGGGAAGTCCTGCACGCACGCGCGCACGCTGCCCACCTCTGCCCGCCCAGCCATCCACCCAGCTTGCCGTCAGAGGGGGCGCTCGTCGGGGGTGGGTGGCGCCGTGGCGCGGAGCCCCTGGCGGCTGGCTGGGCGGGAGGAGGTGGGCAGCGGGCGCGCGCGCATGCAGGACTTCCCAGGTGGAGGGCGGCCCTTTTGCTGGTGAGCCCTGCTCGCCTCCGTCCCATTGGGTACTCATTTAACCGGCCTCGGAAGGATGAATGGCCCAGTGGTCAGCAAACTTGGCTCTCCAGCTGTTCTTGGACTTCAGTTCCCAGAAGCCTTGATCAGCAGGAGTGCTGACTTGGGCTTCTGGGAATTGAAGTCCAAGAACACCTGGAGAGCCAAGTTTGCAAACCCCTGGCTTAGGCAATCTGGTATCCCGCCAGGATCGAACTCGCAACGTTTTGGCTGCAGTGCAAGAAGGGTTGGTGTGTGTGTGTGTGCGCGCGCGGGGGGCGCTCGTCGGGGGTGGGTGGCGCCCCTGGCGGCTAGCTGGGTGGGCTGGCGGGTGGAGGTGTGCGGCACGTGTGCGCGCCGCTCGTCAGCAGGGGGGCCACCTTCTGCCTGGGTCCTGGGGGGGGTGGCGGCGGCGGCAGCGGCGAGCTGGGGGGGAGCGAGTTTGTTCTTCACCCCCGGCGGCTGAACTCTGCGCGACGCCACTGCCTGTGGGCCAGATGTAGCTCACAGCACCATTTCATGTGGCCCATCACTACCTCCATCACACCAGGAAGTGCCATGTGGTCGAGGATGGGCAAAATGGATATCTGGCCCTCAAAGTTGTCTGAGGGAGTGTGACCTGGCCCCCAGCTTTAAAAGGTTGAGAACTGCGTTATCATGTCCACCATAATTAGCCTGAATACTTTGAAATGCAAGCCCTCTTCAATTCCCCTTTCCTTTCTTCTTAGAATCTGTTCAATCATCTATTGAACATGTGTTCAGGCATAGCTTTAGCAGAAAGAAAATTAATGTTTACTTACAAGGCTTGTGTTCAAATAATGTCAGGTCGATAGCAAAAATATGCTATAGCAGTTCGCTTCATCTTAGTTACAAAAATGAGGAAGAAAATTTCTCAAGCAAATGAAAGTCATGAGAAGGTACTGAGTTATTAAGTTACTGAGACTAATACATTTTGAGTCAGAAAGAGACTGAACTACAACACACCACACACACACACACACACACACACACACACACACACACACACACACACACACACACACACACACACACACACACACACACACACACACACACACACACACACGTCAATTTTATTTAAATAAAGTGTAAAACAGATGCTTTCTTTGCCAGAAGATCTGAAGGCTTTCAGCAATGTTATAGAATCAATGGTTTATTTATTTATTTATTTGAATTTCTTTTGCCGCCCCCTCGCCAAGGTGACTCAAGTCTTAGGTCCCCAGATGATCTTGACTACAGCTCCCAGAAATATTGGCCATCACAGTCAATGGTGAAGGCTTCTGGGAATTTTAGTCCAAGAACACATTGGGACTCCAGGATAGGAACCACTGTTTAGAGAAGCCCAGAAGTTTGTCAAAGTTTGCCAGATTCTCAGATCTTCCTTCATTTCTGGACCTTTCAAAATGGCCGAATTCTTGTGATATACAAAGATGATGGATGCCATTCCATAACAGTGGTATTGTAGTTCATTAGTTTTGTGGCAGCACCTACATGTCAGATGGACACATTGCCTTTCTCCTTTCCCTTGGACAGAAGGAAGGGGAGTAGTCTGTTGGTGGCCACCAGCTTAATGGGTAGGATCCAGGGTGAGTGGGGTGGGGATGCCTTTTTGTAACTTTTTTCTTTGTAAGATTGTGTAATGTTCCTATGGGTTCTGCAATATTTTTGTAACTTTATGACGTATATTGGGGTTTTATCTTACTATACTGCATTTTATGATATTCTATTGTTTGAATTATTGATGTATGATATTTCATTGTGTTGTGACATTTTATTGTTCTATTGAATTGTTGCATTGTATTTGATTGTGTTGTGAGCCGCCCTGAGTCAGTTTTCGCTGAGTAGGGCGGCATATAAGTTTAACAACAACAACAACAGCAACAACAACAACAACAGATGCAAAAAAACCTGTCAATCTCATTTTCAATCATATTGCAGAATTCCAAAGCAATCTTCTTCTCTAGTTTCATATAAAATTGCAAGAATGTTGATAAAATTCTGACTGCTTAGTATAGTCAGTCACAATTAGAGTAAACCCATAAAATCCATGAATATTTGGTGAGTCAATTCCTCCTAAGTTCCATTGATTCAATGGGCCTACTCTAGTTGTGACTAGCTATTCTATGTAGCAGGATTTCAGTCTTTATCTTTTAATCTCATAGACATTCAAGCATGTGTTTGTATAGGTGAAAAATTATCCTTTCCAATTCAATGCCACTCTATATTAAAGCCTTGTTTCATGGTTTTTAAAGTTTTTATTTTCTACTTTTTAATACCAGCCAAAAACAAAATGTCTGAAACCCAGTCATGAAGTTACACCTTCAGAAATGGAATATCTCTGGCAGTAGAGATTTTCAGTGATAAAACAGCTCCCCCCTTTTCTTTTATAACGTTTCTGACTTGACTTACACACCGTCCCTTTTGTTGTGTGGAATCTGTGAATGCTGCGAGACAGGAGAAGCAGTGATGGGATGTAACAGGTTCTCACCTGGTCGCCAGAACCGGTAGAAACTTTTCCCAGTGTCCCGGAAAACCGGCAGCAGCTTGGGGGGGGGGAAAGAGAAAAACCACCTTCGGGGCTTACCTTTTCACTGGTTCCCCCACTGCGCATGTATGCCAAGCACTTGGTGTGCATGCATGCCTACAGTGCTTGGCACATGTGCACGGCCTCCTTGCTGTCCTCCCAAACAGGGAGGAGGAAGAGAAGCTTCTAGCCTGAAGCTCCCTATAGCCTGCTCCCCAGGGTAAGCGACTCACCTTTGGATGTGGTGTGACTGTGTGTATTTTAATATGTATTTAATACCTTTACCTATACTGACATACTACCACAATTCCTAAAAAGGCTTGGTGGCCTGGCTTGGGGTTTTTAAGCAAAGTCTTGGAGTGACCTCATCAATAAACTACAACTGTGCTATTCCAATTGGAGAACCCTTAAGGAGGTACAGCTATTTTACATTTACATTAAGGCATATTATCCTAGAGAACTGGTCAGGCAAAGACTTAGTACCTAACTTCTTTAACTGTTGAAAAGTTGAAAAGTGCCAAAATGAAGCCATCTTGTGGTGAGTTCATTCTGTAGTTCCTTCCATCTGACCTAGTGTGAGAAAGATTAGCCATAATAAGCTTTAAGCTCTGGTTTAAAAGCTCTGGTTGATTTGTGTTTAGGGTGGATGGGTGGGTGGGTGTATTTTAATGTATTTTTATTTTATTTATGGGTTTGTGTTGTGGGTGGGTGGATTGTGGTGTGTGTGTGTGTGTGTGTGTGTGTGTGTGTGTGTGTGTGTGTGTGTGCTTATTTTTATTTTATTTTTAATTATTTTTTATATATTTTTTCTTTGGCCCTGCCCACATCATGATATCATGATGTTGGCTCCGCCCATACTGTGATGACATCACGGTGGGGGTAGTAAAATTTTTGACATCCCACCACTGAAGAGAAGGAAGTCTTTTATTTCAAAATTCTTCCCCTGAATAACACAATCAGGCAGCTGTGGAGTTCTACAAAGGAAGACTTCCTCCTTCCACTCTTTAACTTCCATCACTTCCATATTATGAAACACACTACTGTACAGTATTTGCAAGTCAGAAGAGCTGTGGGAGAAAAGAGGGAAGTCTTTCATTAATGAAAATCTCACCCTGCTAGTGACATCACCACACACAAGCAGGTACAGTCACATCAAGATGTTATCAGTCAATATGAGCACTGAAAATGAAATAATACCTCGGATAACGTTTACCTCAATAACGCTATAATCCCATAACGTTAAGTAATCTGGGGAGGAGAATTGGATCGAATAGCGTTAAGGTCCTATGGGATGGATCGGATAACAATCACTAAAGCCTGTGCGGTTACAATGTATCTCTATGGAGCTTTAACATTATCCGATCCATCCCATAGGATTTTAACAAGCATTGGATAACACTAAAAATAGGATAACACCAAGACTTGTGGAACCAAGTCTTAGCGTTATCCGAGGTATTACTGTATATTCATATCATAATATACAGATGTCTTTTACCTGTTGAGAGATCTCTGCTTCCAGTGATGCATTAACTGCAACTTCTGGTTTTGCCCAAACACAGATTCCATCATAAGTGCATGCTTGATACTGTAAAACAGGAGTTCTCGATGTTTTTGCACTGCGGGCTGGACCACACACTCTCAGACAGCTGAGTAGGCTGGACATGTGCTTCTCCCCACCGTAAATGCTGCCATAAAATGCATCCATGGCATTTTTGGCTGTTTTTGCCACTTCCGCCACTTCTGGTGGCGGCAGGAGTGAGAGCAGTGTGTTTTCAGCTGTTTTTGCCGCTTCCAGCATTGGCAACACCACTGGTGGGAGTGACGGTGGCAGGCCTCATGAAATGGCATTGTGGGCCAGGTCTGGCCTGCAGACCATAGGTTGCAAACCCCTGTTATAAAATATCTCCTGGACTGCAAAGTCAATGTATAACCCTTAACATACAAGAATGTGTTAAAGGATAGCACTACACAATGAATGCCAGGCTGATTCTCAGCTTCTTCTCTTTATAATATTTCTGTACTTTGTATTGCTCCAAGTACACATGTAGGCTTTTAGAATAATACTGGGGGCAGGGGATGGGAGTTGTCATTGATCTTAATGTTTAATTGAGCAGCCACATATTTTTATGGCTGGTGATTGCAAGCTATTATATCTATCCATTTTGGATCAAAACAAGGAGAGAACAATCTAAGCTTTAGACAAAGAAATCCATGGAAAATTTTGAATGCTTTTAGTTGCTCTTAGAAATATGACTAGATAATTCAGGATTTTGGGAAGCACTTTTTATTAATATTGCCAGTCAAAGCATGTCCTTCACCCATGATTCTGAGCATTTGTTTATTTGCTAATTATATTTCTCATATTTTCAACAAAAATAGTACTCATATAGAATGGTTGGGTAAGTTCTTTGAAAACTTTCATAAGCATATGAATGTTTAATACAACCCTGTTCTAAAGCTAAGCCTAAGCATTCAAAAAGGACCAAGTCAAGGTTTAGATTAACCCATTCCATAATTAGGAGTCTTTAGTGATTGACATCAGAGGGTAAAAGTTTCTTTTCTATTGCTGGTCATTAAATCTATCAGTAACACTGCTAAGAGTAAAAAAAAAACACAGCCATTTTCATTATATCCATCTTTGCTTTCCTGTAGCCTATTAATCACTTTATCACAAGATGTCATCCAAGTTAATGGTGTCATCCATTTTGCCACCATAGGTGACTGTTTATCTATGAAATGTCATGCAATAATTCCAGGAGCTTAATCTTGGTAAATAATGGAAAGCAATCTAGATATCTGATAGTCCTCTTCAGTCCACAAGAAATGTGCACAAAGTGTAGTCATACACTGGCTTTCAGCAATCCCATGATCTCATTGCTCAAGAGGCCAAGACATCTACCAACTATATATATATATTCGGAGGACGCATGGAGATGGTAGACAAGCATAGAAACTGAAAGACAGTAAAGATGAGGGTTGATGAATACAACACATTCCTCATTTCTGCTTTTACCCTCAGATTTTCCCCACTATTTTTTCCCTGCCCATTTGTTTCCGTCTTTCTATCTGGTCTTCTTACCTTGCTATTATCTGAGGCCTGTTTCTTCTAACTTTTCATTCATACTTGCCCTTCCAAGGAATCAGCTAGTGCTAACCAGGGAGGCTATTTCCTGTTTCTCACATAATTTCCTACATTGTGATGTCAGAGATTGTTCTCTTATAAGAGATTTCCTAATAATAACACCATGGTAAGTATAATACTACACTGGCAGCTTTTTATTTATCAACTAAAATGAGATGGCATACCAGCTCAGATGGCAATCCAAGCCAAAAGATGAATTTAGAAAGGGAGTTGTGTTCAGTTTGCAGTAAATTACAACTGAGCATTATGAAGTAGCCAAAATCATATTCTGAGCTAGGCAACCACCCAGTTGAATTCTCTCTCTTTTTCAGATAACTTGTTTTCCTCATGCATAGTTTTAACAAAGATGTGAAGAGGTCAAGTACACACTCTGTGTGATGCAATGCAAGTGTAATTAGGAGTGCTGATGAAGAAAGATTTCTGTACCATTAAGCACCAAAGTCTCTGTTTCATTGATCTTCACGGCATGCTCTGACAGGATACAGCTGTCCAGATGTCCTTTGGACCCAACACAGAGTATAACCTACTTCTGGGCCATCACCTCTCAGGAAAAGAACATTTGGTACCAGTTTCCTAGCTGGAGGGCACAGAAAGGGATAGTTGATGAGACCTTTTTTCTGGCATGGCAAAAGGAAAACCAGAGGTGGAAATAGCCTGCTTTGTTGAAGGAAGACATAAGATGACCTTCAGGTGACAAGCTAACTCAACATATTGTTTGCCTCAGAGTATACAATTGCTTGTAAGCATATATATCACAACTGCAACCAAAAGGCTTGCCCTAAGTAAGGTCGCCCTTGCTCAAAAGCCAGTCATATTCAACTCTAGGGTTCGGTGTTCATTTCCATTTATAGCCAAAGAGCCAGGACCGTCTGCCGACATTTCAGTGGACATGTAGACACTGGAGTGCATGGAACATGGTTTACTTTCCCATCCAAGTGGTACCTATTAATCTACTTGCAATGACTTGCTTTTGAACACCTAGGTTGGCAGGAGCTGGGACAGAGATGGAAGCTCACTCTATCATTCAGCACTTGGGTCTCGAACTGCTGACCTGCCATCCTTCCAGTTGTCAAGTTCAGTGTCTTAACTACTAAGCCACCACAGTCCCTAAGTAACCCTCTGCTAATTCTGTCAGGTAAAAATGGACACACCCTAGCAAAAAGAGGCATTAGTCAGTCAGTCAGTCTAAAGCTTTGATATCTAGTTCCATTAGCCAGAAAGTGAGTGGAAAATGTAGAGTTCCCACCTCAAAGAAAGAAAGAAAGAAAGAAAGAAAGAAAGAAAGAAAGAAAGAAAGAAAGAAAGAAAGAAAGAAAGAAAGAAAGAAAGAAAGAAAGAAAGAAAGAAAGAAAGAAAGAAAGAAAGAAAGAAAGAATTTTTTTCATGGCATTTGCACAACCTCTTTGGAACAACCAAAAGTGTTGCATGCCACATGACTTCTTTAAAATTTCTCTATAACTTCCAGAGAGGTTTTTGGACCTCCTGCTCTGGATATACAATCATGTACCACAATTGGGCACAGCAAGTGTAGATATGTTACAGGTGCCTCCTTCGACAGAGGTCATCCTGTGGGACATGATTGTAATAAAGCAGGCACATATGGCTAGTGAACACAATGTTGCTGAAGAGGCACACAAAGTCTCTCAGGCAGAATGTTGATATAGGATCATGTTCTCTGTGAACTACACTAAAAGTAACTTTCATGCTCTCACAGATGTATGTTTTTGGAATCCCGCTGAACAGGTAAAGAAGGTAGGACAGAATTAAGTATATGCAGGACTTCATCTACTTAGCTCTTGCATTCATTTTACTTTCTAATAGTATCCCAACATCAGTGTACATCCAGTTCAAGGGTCAACAACACATAACCTATAGAACATATGCCTGCTCAACAATGGAACCAATGACCTCAAGAGGTGGTGAGTGCTCCAATGTTGGACGCATTCAAGAGAGAATTGGACAATCATCTGTCAGATCTGCTTTGATTTAAACTTTTGCATATGGCAGGGAATTGGATTCGACAGTCTCATAGGCCCCTTCCAGCACACTTAGTCTATGATTCCTGTCAGGATAAAATGGAGTCGAGGGGGGAGAGAGAAAGAAGAATGTATACCTCCTTGAGGAAGGGTGGGATGTAAATGGAATCAATCAATATGTAAATGAATTAAAATTAATTTGTACTGTTGCTTTTTCACCATATGTCATGATCCTTTTACCCCTTATACTAAATCTTGGTTTATTTAGCCCCATACCATCAACTTTGAATGATAGGTATTTTCCATGCTTGGAGGTAGGATTCGTTCCTAAAGTTACTCTCTGGTGATCTCCCATCTAGGTGTCAACTCCACCTTACTCTACTTAGCTTCCAAACCCAAAAGTGATCAGTCATGATGATAGTGGTGGTAATGTTCTCAGTGCTAACCCTGATGGGCTGAGGCTTACAGTGTCACTCTGCTTACTCTTTTGTGTCAATAACATGTTTGCCTTGGAAGATGCGAGACGGGGAGGATTCCACACATACAACATTTCAAAAGACATATATAAAATATCCTCTTGGACCAATTAACCTGGTACAATGCAACAAAATATGACATCTTCCCCACAAAGTCATCATCATGCAAAATCCTGATGCCAGAAGATTAAAGCTTAG
This sequence comes from Furcifer pardalis, assembly GCA_030440675.1. Taxonomy (NCBI): domain Eukaryota; kingdom Metazoa; phylum Chordata; class Lepidosauria; order Squamata; family Chamaeleonidae; genus Furcifer; species Furcifer pardalis. The sequence goes on from CP126892.1 coordinate 93,804,288, forward strand.
TAGGAGTTTTGACTTTCCTGTGCTGAAGTGTTAATAGTTGTCCTGTGTTCTGACCCAACCTTTCTGCCGAGAGAGTATTGATCCAGACTTGCCATTCAAGAACTGAGTGTGCCAACTCTGTGGCCCACCTGTAAAGGAGAACTCTTGAGTTGTAACTACCAGTGGGGGTTTATGACAAGTGAGGAGCCAAGCTTCCAGCCGAATTTCCGTTTAGTTATTTTTGTTTTAATGTATGTGTGAATCAATTAATCCTGTCATAGAAGGGCATCGTAAACTGTGTGCCAGAGTTAATGAGTCAGACATTATCACATCATTACACCAGCTGGCATAATGTAGCATGTGTTGTTTGTCATAATAGACACTGCCATGCTTAACAACCATTAATTGTTTACACGAACAGTTCTCCCCCCTCCCCCAAGAACCTCCAGTGATTGGTTGATGTTATGAAAGGGAGTTGCTTTTAAATAGAATAATGAATAGTTGAAAGGTAGGTAGATGGATAAGTAGATCAGAGCTTGAAAGAGTTACTTTTTGGCACCAAAACGCCTAAAATTCCCCTATCAAGTACTGCCACTGACCATGGGGTTGATCTCAGTCTCAGGTTAATGACTAGTCTCCCCTGCTAGGTAGGTAAGAGCCGTGTTGTGGTGTGGGGGGCTTGAGCAGTCTAACTAGGTGGTGTTGCTCATCTCTTGTCGATAATGTTAGACCAGGACTAAAATTCACCAAAGTGCCCTCCATCAGATCCCTTGGGCAAGGTGAAAGCAGAGGGCACACGTCATGATCCGCCTAGCCAGCAGGTGACATGATATCCAAAAGGCTTTTAAAAAACACATGCAAGTAGATTTGATTTCTCAGGCCCCTTTGGTGTATGGAATGTCATCACAGAGATGTCTACCAATGTGTGGACTCCTCGCTGAAAGGTATCCAAGATAAGGCATTAACCTGAGACAGCCCATGTAGACTAAGGGTCAGATTTGTAGTTTTGAGGAAGCCAAGCTTTCCTGGTGTTCTTTGACCCTTCAGTACCTCTAAGCTCTGAGGTGAGCATAATGCTGCCCACAGGCCATAGGTTCTCTCACAGAGCCTTTTTGCTGACCTCAAAATCAACTCAAAGTCCCTTAAAATCTCCCACACAGGGCCATAGCCAGAGGGAGGCAGCCTGAGCTAGCAGCCTGCCCCCACCAACCCAACCCAGGATGCCAATGTTATATGTCTCTGTGTGTGACATTGTTGTCCCTCCTGAATTTTTTTTTTTGCCCCTCCAAATATAGAATCCTGGTTACGGCCCTGCTCCCACAAATTTAGTATAATATATTTTGGCTCATAAATCTTATTTTCTGTCCCGGAGTTTCCCAAGAGAAGTGGTTTTAGCCTTGGCACCCTATTTCCTGACAACTCAAATAGAGAAGCTAGAGATACTCAGTTGGGCACTCCAGTGCATTTATTTTATTTTATTCCAAAAATAGTTGTTTCTTGCCATTTCCAAACCCAGTGAAACTCACTGTGGGGTCTGGAGGCACAAATATAGCCACCATGCCTGTTGAGGTCACCCATCTCTGTTTTAGGCCAACCTGCACTATAGGATCATTTTCATTCAATGGAAATGAGAAGAACCATGGAAAATGTGGGTTTATGGTGTATATGAATTAAGTAGTGATGGCATTTGTCAGATAAGTTTCTGTTTATACTCACATGAAATGAGTGTCATTTTTTCTTTGTCTTTTTCTGAACTTTATTGAAAGAATATTGAACAAGAACAGCAAAATGACAGGACAGGACAGATTAGGATATCACACTAAGAGAGATTGTGGAAAATAAATATTTATAATACAATAAATAAAAGGAAGCCTTTTTTGCTATCAGTTTTACTGATGATAAATAATGCCCTAAAGATCCTTGAGAATGTGATAGAAATTCCACACAAGTGACCCACTCACATTTGATTTGGCCAGGGAAATGCGGGGGGAGAGGGATTCAGAGGAAGAAACAAGGTGTGGTTTCCTTCAGAGATACAGATGGGATATTTCATTAAAACTAGGAAATCTAAAAGACTGACCAAGTTATCCTGCTATAGTAATAGACCATACTGCCAGTGACTGGATGCCGAGTGTCAGGCAGTGGTTAACTAATCTGACAACCCTGAGGATTAACGGCTTTGGGTGCCAAAGTCCACAGGGAAGGGTGATTAAATCCCACTTGAATCCATCTTGTTGGAGGGCAGCAGCTTCACCAATACTGGCCTGGGGCTGAGGAGGTATTTGTGAACAAAAAGGGCTCCAGACCAAAAAGTGACTCGCAGAATAGGAACAGTGGTACTGGTGTCATTCTGGAAGGCAGATGAAAGGCTACCACATTATATTCTCAGGACAGCCTTCATGGCTGATAACCATGAGGATCGCCAATTTTCAGAGTCGGATAGAGAAGCAGCAGCAGAAAAAGGAAATATTTTGTCTTAATTTTCCTTGCCATATTCTTTACCATATTTGATTATTCATCATTATATACAGTATGTGTACATACACACACACAAAGACACAGAGTCACACATAGCCATAACTTTGGTGCCCTAAGCAAAAAGAAGACGAAAAAGACCAGAAAACTACACCACATGTGGAATTAGACAATGTGGTCAGTGCAGCTCCCCTGGTTGTTTTGGGTCACATTTCCCCCACCTATTTTCTCTGTGTGTAGAAGACCTGCCTATTAAATATTGCTAAAACTTTCTTTAATTATGAAGCAGTATCAATCTATTGAGAAAAAAATGGATGCATTCAGGATGCTGAACACTGGGTAAGGATTCCAGACTTCCATTAGCACAAAGCTAATATAGAAAATATAGAAAAATTGCCATCTCTTTTTCTAGGTCCAACTGAGCACTTACACATAGTAACGGGAGGCACAACATATTGTCCCTAGCTTCTTCCACCACCACCCCATCTCCAATCACCTGGGGCCATCAGGGATGAGTACACAAATCGATCCTATTTCATTGCGATAGCTTGGCTGATAGACATTTTCTGGCTGCCTGAAGATAACATTGAAAAGCAACAAACCCAGGTTTACCAGCTTAGATTCAGTCTGCTTCTGGACAGACATTTCAAGCCATATGGCTTTGCACAGCCAAAGGCTAGTTACATGTTTAAGAGTGAGATTATTGGAGCAGTCTGAAATTTGACCCACTAGTAATATATACAAAGACAGAAATCAAGGGCTGAAAGCTAAAGTCTCTCTGAAAAAGACTGTGGCCAGACATGAAACTGCCAAAATGAAGGCACCTTTTGGTGAGTTCATTCTGCAGTTCCTTTCACCTGACCTAGTGTGAGAAAGATTAGCTGGCAACACAAGGTTGCCATTACCAGGGTATACCCAAATGTGGTTCAAAAATACCACAATCTTCGATCAGGCTCTTTCTTCACATGGAAATGTATTTGGATACTTTTCTTAATGTACCCATGTTTTATGGGCTTTCCTTTATAAATGCTCTTTTTTTACCCACTAAGGAAAGCATGTTTGTGTATATTTGTCAAAAATATGCTTCTGACTCAAGTGTGTTTTAACTGCATATAAGATGAAAAGATAAAAACCAAGAGAGAGAATTTCTCACCTCCAATGTTATGAAATTGGACAGTGTGGGCATACTTTCAGTGATTATTGATTTATTGACTTTTTTACTTATTTCTTATATAGTACAGTATATCCTATTGAATGATTGTTATGAGATTCTAATTGGTTGTGCAATAAATAAGTAAATAAGTAAACAAATTGTAGGTAGGTAGGTAGCTCAGATGAATTCATTTAAAAAATCAGTTAATACAAATTTTTCATCTTTACTTAAGCACAGAATATTTCTTTCCCAAACTGGGTCCTTTCCCCTTTAACTGGATTGATTATAGCAGAGGTGATGGTAAACTGTGTTTATCACACTTGATCTTTCTGAACTAAGGGTGAGGTAGAGATTATGCGCCTCTCCTTTCCCCATAATGAAACTGAATTTTAGGGAAAGCAATATTCCAAGAACTCTCTGGCCCCATATTGAGGAAATGATTTCCCCTCTTAGTTGGATTTACAGTAATTGTCTAAAGGCTTGCTCGCAATCTTGGAAAACTGTAATGAAATTTGTAATCCGGACCTGCTGGATATGAGCTATGCAATTACTTGGAGTATATTTAGAATAAATAATCCATTATCATAAAGCTCCCAATATTCCTAGGCTTTTGATATAAGACATTATGTCCACAAGCAGGATTATGATTACTTTGACAATGAGGGCTTGTTGTAGCTAAATGTTGATCCTTCCATAAACCCCCATCCTTTGTCTTCAAATATTTAGGAATCTTCACAGAAGGCTTTATTGTTTGGAGAGGAGTGCGTATTTTAAAACACACACAGTTTTAACAAAGAGGAGAAGGACGGAGGGAATTCTAATTTCAGCCACACCATGTCAACATAGAGGTTCCAATAAATCTTGCTTTCACAGAAGGAAAGTGGAGAGGAGAAAAAATGATTTTGATCCACAATTGTAGGTGAACAGACTGACCTTGTCTACATACTAGCCAGGGCAATTTTCATATAGGAACCCAGCACCCATCTTCTGAAAATTGACAGGCTGCATTCCTTCAGAAAACTGCGCCAACCTGAAAATGTCATTGAATCCAGCCAGCCAATTTTAAAAAATGACAGTTCCCTCCTTTTAAAATGAAAAAACCAACATTTATAAGTGAAAAGCATGAAATAAATTTTGAAATCACCTTTCCCCTCTGATACTTGGCAATCAGAGCAAAGGAGCTACTGCATCTGCAAATTTCACCTAATTTTTACAACAGCAGGGGGGAAATGCTGTAGTCTTTGGCTGATTTCCAAATGGAAGCCAATGGTATAAAGACAGGGATTTGTGAACTGAGAGTCAGAGGAGGCTAATTCAGGCTGGTGAACAATTGAACCAGGCTAAATCAGGTTCAAATTGTCAGTTCCCTCAAGAAGTAAGTCAAAAGAAAATTCCTCTAATGTTTATTTGCAAAAAATTGAACACACATCCACCAAGGAAAGAGAAGTAAAGTATTTTATGGGATTTTCTAGCATGTAAACTATTCCTCTTGCAGAAGAGCAGCTGAACATTGGACATGGATCAGAAATCTCAGACTGGATGGAACACCGTTACTTTGGAGGTTGCATATTATACCCCTTTCTGTATTATTTGACTGGCTAGCTCAGGGAATTAAGTCTCTTTGGGAATTCAATTCCTCAATGTGTGCATCCCAGTCCATGTAGTGCGGTATATAGAAAGAGACTCGTCAAAGACTGTGGTATTTTTGAACGACAATTGGGTGTACCTTGGTAACAGGAACCTTGTGTTGCTGGCTAATCTTTCTCACACCAGGCCAGGTGAAAGAAACTGCAAAATGAACTCACCTTCATTTTGGCAGTTTCACATCTGACATAGACACAGAAGAAGAGGAGGAAGAAGAAGAAGCTGCCGCCCATGTAGTCTTGGGCAAGCTGTGCTATCCCAGGGCTTCCCCAGGAGAAGGGACTGGTAAATAACTCTTGAGTATTCCCTTATGGGTCACCATATGTTAGCATTGACTTGACAGCCAATGACTATTATTATACATGCTTGCTAATTACCGTTGGGAGGTCACCACCAACCTTTTGTTCATCACTTTTCCATAGGAAAACAGAATCTATACTCAGGGCAGATTCATAGAAACCATTTTTAAAGATTCTTAACATGAGGTCAGCAGCTCCTTTTTATTTCAAGGGAATCCAGCATGGCATAATCCTTCGCCAAGATGTACCCAACATATAAATCAGTAGTTGTTCTATGCCCCTAGGTATAGGACTGCAAGAGAGAAGGTGGGATTGAGATGGACACATTTTCTCAGTGTGCCTCAAGGACCATATTCCTCTACCATTTGTTGCTTGGGTTTTGTCAGGCATATCTGGCAAGGATAGGAAAAAACAGCCTTCTTCATGGCTGTTACCAGACTATGGGGAATCCCTTCTGAAGATGGCCTCCTTACTTTTGCCCTCCTACCAACTGACAAGCACATTTTATTCAAGTTGGCTAAGGCTACTGACTGGCTGATGGGGAAAGGACATGCAATGATGGGTGGGTGTTTTACTACTTTAAAAAAGTTTTAAAGGGGGTTTTCCCTTTAAATAAGTTTTAATAAGTTATAATTTTATTAAGATATGCTTTGGTTTGTATTCCTGCATTGGAGTGGGGGTTGGGGTTGGACTGAGTTGCCTCATAGATTCCTTCCAACTCAGTTATGCAGCACTGCAGTGGCTTAGTGGTCAAGATGCTGAGCTTGAAGACTAGAAGGTCAGGGTTCGATACCCAAGTGCTGGATGACGGATCTTGGGGACATGAAAGGAGTCTCATTCAGGTGTCCCCTGAACAGAGTTTCTCCAGCAAAAATCCTTTCAACCCAGAGTAATTTCTGACAAGAAATTTATTTACTAATTGGATTTTAATATTGCACTAAGCCAATAGTAAGTTGTTTCTAGAGTAGGGTCATTGAATCAATTGGGATTTGATGAGTCTACACCTTCTCTAAATTCCACTGATTCAAAAGGCACATTCCAGGGATGACTTCCTAAGAGATTTCAGGCAGTGTTTAAAAACAAAAAGATTGTGCCATGCAAGAAACTGCCAATTTTGCGCAGCTTAATGCCCTTTCTAGTGAATGTTGTACAAGAAAGATGACATTCTCTGTGGACTTTGTAGAAGTCCTTCACATTCTATCTTTTCCAGGGAATCCTTCTCAGGAAATATGTCATTCAGTAGCATGAACTGCAATAATTCTGACATTTCTTGCAGGAGGGAAAAATCACCACAAATCGTCGGAGAAATCCCTCAAGATTTCCCATGCAAGTCTGAGGTGAAAATAAATCTCACACACAGATTCCTCATGACAAAAGAACAGTTTGTTTCCCTCTCAGTTTTGTGCCAAAACCAAAAATCTGCACAATTCACAGTTTCGCATCCCTACTCAAACCATGTTCCTTCCCTCCACTTATTGCTTTTTCCAGAGTGCACTTCAAGCGCTGTGTTGGATTAAGCCAACAAATCTTTGCAGTTTATTGTACTATTTTACAAAAGGATGCCTGGTGTGTTTGTTATTGCGTTTCATGCCCAACAGCCCCACTTTTCATATGTGTTTGATCCCTAATCCTGTTGTTTAAGGAATATTTGAATGCTATCGACAATATTATTAGGAGCAGGCAACAAAGGCAGCCCTGCTAATTCTTACAGATTCCAAGAAGTGTGCCAGAAAGGACGGGAACAGCTTGTTGGGAAAGGGTTAAAAGCAGCTGGCCACCCGCCCGCCTGCATTCAGCTCTCATGAGTGCAGCAAAGTATATTGTTTGGCGTAATCATGACACAGATCCGCATGTGTACATCTTCAATAATTCATGTTTGCAGCTTGTCTTACTGTGGGGACAGATGTCAGTGAAATCAGTGACAGCTGATCATGCTGATCCTTCGCATAATCGTGTGGGAATATGTTTGTTGGTGCTGATACAAAGCCCTCAAGATGATGGGTGCAAAGATCTGGGTGCCTGTGATTGTCCTTGGATGTGTGAATAAACTTTGGCTCACCCAACATCCACACTGTCTCCCTGAAGTCAACTGAAGCTATGCCTAAGAACACATCACTGAAGTTGTACTCTGTCTCAACATGTATGCCCAAGTGTCTGTATTCCTTCCTTTCACTACTTAAGTTCCATTAACTTATTTCTTTGCTTGTATATCCACACAGTGGCAGTTAATCCATGGGGACACATGGGAAACCATCCCATGTGAGCCTACCCACCCCATAGCCAACCCATATCTGCCTGCTGCCTTTCCTGGAGTAATGTTCCCCCATTCCTGAACTCCCAACCTCACACTCCTGATGCTTGGTCAACTTGACCCCTCATTTTTATAGTGGCTCCAGCTTTCCTACTAAGTCCCTCTCCCAGGGAACACTCTCTTCTCAAGCAGGTTAATCATATATACCAATTTATTAGAGCAGGGGCACCCAGACTATGGCCCACGGACCCAATTAGGCCCCTGTATATCATTAATGGGGTCCATGGTAAGCACCCGGACTCATCGCGGACCACCTCCCACCCGCCCCCACCACCTGACATCAGCGGTGATCACGATTTGTCCTGGCTGCTCCAAGCAGCCTCTCGCTCAGTCCTATCCCTTCTGCAGCCTTTGCCAAAGCCGATCACTGTGTTGGGGAAATCTTTGGAGCCTCTTCTGTTTCAAAAGCCACAGTGCTAGGAAAGCCCCCTGGCACGCCCGGGATGATGTCACTGCAGAGTGCCAGGTTTACCCTTTCAGCACCGCAGATTTTGAAACAGAGGAGGCTCAAAAATTTCCCAATGCGGCGATCGGCTTTGGCAAAGGCTGCAGTGAGGATGGAACTGCCCCAGAGGCTGCTTGGAGCAGCCCAGACAAAGCACGATAGCCACCGGCACCACCACCACTGCTGCTAACATCAAAACTGTCAGCAGCGGGAGCAGCCTGCCCCCGGCCCCCTCAGCTGTGTGTTGGAGGTGGGACCGGCCTGCAAAAAAAAAAAGTTTGGACCCTACTGTGCTAGAGTAAAGGTAAAAGGTAAAGGTCTCCCTTGGTCAAAAACCAGTCATGCCAGACTCTAGGGGACAGTGCTCATCTCCATTTACAGCCAAAGAGCCAGTGCTGTCTGCATCTGCAGATGTTTCCCTGGTCATGTGGCAGGCCTGAATGGATGTTGGAGCAATCAAAAACTGATACCTTTCCCACCAAAGTAGCATCTATTTATCTCCTTGCGATTTCTTACTTTCAAACTACAGTTGTACCTCGCTTAAAGAGCATAATGCGTTCCACAGGATTGCTCTTTAAGCGAAACACCCTTGAAAGTGACCAATTGTGGGGGGGGGGGGATTTCAAACCCCGATTTATTTGTTAAGCGAGTTTTTGGTTGGTTTTATTTGTTAAGCGAAGCGAACATTCAGAAAAAAATCTGCTCTTTAAGCGAGGTGCTCTTTATGCGAGGTTTGACTGTACTAGGTTGGCAGGAGCTGAGACAGACGATGGGCACTCACTCCACTGTGCAGCACTTGGGGCTTGAACTGTTGACCTGCTGACCTTCCAGTCATCAAGCTCACCTTCTTTCCCACTAAACCACTGCAGCTCCATTTGTTAGAGTAGGCCCATTGAGTCAGTGAGGATTTGATGAGTTAACTCCTTCATTGATTCAAAGGGCTTACTTTAGTTCAGTAAGTTGCAACTAGAGTAGGCCCTTCTGTATGATTTGAACTTATGGAGGCATATGACTCCCCAAATTCTCACTGATTCAATGGACCTACTCCAGTTACAATCTATTACACTAAGCAACAAGATTTCAGACAGTGTCTAGTTCTTCTGTGGATTCTCTCAAAGGGTGACTGGGATGGAGAAACAAGCCAAAACAAACAAACAAACAAAAATTTGATTTTTAATTTCCTATTACAGTATTGTTAGTAAAAATTCCAGTTGTTTTATTACTTTGTCATTGGTTACATATATGTCTCACCTTTTATTGAATGTGCTCAAAGTGGTATAAATGGCTCTCCCCTGTTGAACATCTCTGTAACAACTGTGTAAGGAACAAAAGTTCCAGGATCAGTCATTAAGATTGTGAACTTGTTTTTTTTAAAAAAAAAATCTAACATTTTAACCACTTAAGTAAACCACATTGACTCTCAAGTCATGAATAGACATTTGAAATGACTTTAACTGGAAGACAGAAATCCTTAATTGACAAAAGCATCTAGGGATATAATTTTTGTTGTTGTTGTTCAGTCACGTAGTCAAGTCTGACCCTTTGTGAGCCCATGGACCATTGCATGCCAGGCACCCCTATCCTCCACCATCCTCCTCAACCCGCCCAGTTCTGTGCCCATTGTGTCAACAATACCATCTAGCCATCTCATTCTCTGCCGCCCCCTTCTTCTTTTGCCCTCCACCTTTCCCAACATCAAGGCTTTCTCAAGTGAATCCTTTCTTCTCATTTGATGTCCAAAATACTTTCGCTTCATCTTCAATATTTGACCTTCCAGGGAGCAGTCAGGGTTGATTTCTTTTAAGATTGACCTATTCATTCTCCTTGCTGTCCAGGATACTCTCAAAATTCTCCTCCAACACCACATTTCAAATCTGTCTATTCTTCTGCGCTCAACTTTCTCACAACCATACATTACTACCAGGACCATTGCTTTGACTATACAGACTTTTGTTTGCAAGGTGATGTCCCTACTTTTAACTATGTTCCCCACGTTTTTCATAGCTTGTGTCCCAAGAATCAGTCGCCTTTTTATTTTATGGCTTTTTATTTCATGGATATAACTTTTTTGTTGTTCAGTCGCACAGTAGATTCCGACCCTTTGTGACTCCATGGACCACTGTCCGCCAGGCACTTCTGTCCTCCACCATCCTCCTCAACTCGCTCAGCTTTGTGCCCATTGTGTCTACAATACCATCTAGCCATCTCATTTTTGGCCGCCCCCTTCTTCTTTTGCCCTCCACCCTTCCCAGCATCAAGGCTTTCTCAAGCGGATCCTCTCTTCTCATTTGATGTCCAAAGTACTTCAGCTTCATCTTTACTATTTGACCTTCTAGGGAGTAGTCAGGGTTGATTTCTTCTAAGATTGACCTATTTGTTCTCCTCACTGTCCAGGGGACTCTCAAAACTCTCCTCCAACACCACATCTCAAAGGCATCTATTCTTCTGCGCTCAGCTTTCCTAATAGTCCAGTTCTCACAACCATACATTGCCACAGGGAATACCATTGCTTCGACTATGCGAATTTTTGTTTGCAATGTGATGTCTCTACTTTTCACTATGCTCCCCGGGTTTCTCATCGCTTACCTCCCAAGAATCAGTCACCTTTTTATTTCGTGGCTGCAGTCACCATCTGCAGTGAGTTTTGATCCTAAAGGATCAACAATATTGGAACTTGTTTAGCATGATCTGGAATGATGTTCTTTCCTTTTAAAGGGAAATAAAAATAAATACCAATCCTGTCTTTTCCTCCACCTAAATTGCTTAATGATCTTGAGGAATTGAAAACTTCCATTCTGTTTACCTGAAAAGAGGAAAGGAGAGGAAGTATTCCATTTTTTAAAAACTGCTAATCAAAATAGTGCGTCAGTGATGCTTTGAAAGGGCTTTTTAAAATTGTATTAACAGCCATTAACAAGAAATTGAAAACTTCCTGTCCCTTCCCCGCTTCAGGCAAATGGCAGGGAAGTTTTCCATTTCTCAGGTTTCAGCAAAGTAACAGTCAGGAAGACATTTTGGTTTTAGTGGCAGTAACCACACATACTGGAGCCAAATCAAAACAGAGTACTGTAGTTCTACCTGCAAACCCCTCCACCACCACCTCACCAAAACCAATAGCTTCTGAGAGGGTGTGGATAGGCATCAATCAGGAGGAGACATCATGTGGTTCTAAGGAAAAGGAGTGAACCAATTCTGAAGATTAACTTGCTTTGTTTAGTGCTTGGTCTTCAGTGATTCAGAAATATGAGATTTTATTGTAGTAGGATTTCACAAACATGGAAAGACTGTATCAGTCCCTGTTCTGAGATACTAATGTTTTTTTGTTTTTAATTACAGGTAATTTTAATGTCTCTTTCTAGCTCCATTGTCTTCTTCTTTTAATGAATGAACCTATATTTATCTTTCTTGTATGTTATAGGAAACAGCAGTAGCAGGACAATAATTTCTAGGACTACAATCTTCTTTTAAAAGAGAACGGAAGGTGACCCATTTTTTTTCTTTGCTGTTAATTCAGATTGTTTTTGAGGCAATATCAAGGATAAGTCAAACTATCTTATTACAACTGCCACAGATATTGTTGTCTAACACTAAGTGCCATTTCTCTTCAAAAGGTGCATTTGCATAAATATTTCTAATCACAGCCCCGTAAGTAGAGACATGGCATAATCATTTGTGACTCTTTAGGTAATATGTCATCTGAATCTTAACATATGGCGTTTATGCCAGATGACGGCAACCTTGGCTGTGCTGAGAAGACCTGGACAACATCCAGCTATGAGCAAATCAGCCAAAAACAATGCAGGAACCCTATCAATGCTATGCCAGGTTTACACCTTCCATTCAGCACACCAAGCTCACGAGCAGATGGTTTAATAGGAAAAGCAGGAGTTGTCATGAACAGTTGTGGGGTGGTTCACTTAACAGTCTGTTTATTGTTTTGTGGAGGCTACTCCTTATCAATTAAACTTCTGCAGTAACATTAATTAATAAAATGTACTTTAGAGCTGCCATAACCTTGATGCTGTGGTCGACGGTATCGAAGGCCACTGAGAGGTCAAGAAGAGCGAATATGGACAGATGGCCTCCATCCCACTCTCGCCAGAGATCATCCAGCAGTGTGACCAGTGCTGTCTTGGTACCATATCCGGGCCTGAATCCTGACTGAAAGAGGTCCAGATAATCCGCTTCATTGTTTGTTTGTTTTTTCAAAAAAAATTCAAATTTATATCCCGCCCTACTCAGAAGAACCCGATTCTAGGTGGTTTACAAATCATAAAAGTCATACACAATAGATACAGTATAAACAGCAAATCAACGATATACAACAACCAAAAAACATAGCAAATAAAAGTAACAGCATAACATCATACAATATACAAAATACAATCAGAAACAGTATATAGCAGCATAAATAAATATAAAACTAATGGTCAATGTAGTCATCCAGAACACCCTGCAACTGTTGTGCCACTGTCTTCTCCAATTACTGTTAAAGCAGACAAAATTGTCAAAGGGTGAGCCCTCCAGCTACTGTGTAGTTGTCAGATCACAGCTTAGAGATCCTACTTATTCAGGACTGGCCCAAGACATTTTCTTGCCTGAGACAAAGAATAAGATGGACTCCCTCCCTTCTAGCCAACAGGACGGGCAGGTCAAGTGCCAAAGCTTTTCTGGATTGTGGCCCATGTTGGTAGGAGATTTCTGGAGCTGTGGTCCAGTACAAGTAGTTGTACCAAGTTCTGGCTTGAGATATACCTACAACATGGATCTTTCTTTGTTCATATCAGAGCATTGCACAATTAGATTATTTTTGACCAGAAGTGGGCTACATCAACGACATTTTCTCGGCCGCTAGCTAGATCTTATTTTGTATATGTGGTGGGGCATAAACTGTATGCACATTAGTGATTGGATTTCTCTACAGTCACAGAAAATTTGTCCTGTGTCCAAGGAATCCCATGTTACTTGATTATTCTTTTATCTTTCAACTTTGCTTTGAAGTCTACTGAGTAGTTTAGATGGTCCAGTTAGAATCATCCATTCAGCAAGACATGTTGTTCTTGTTCTGCATACGTTTCCTGAAGGCCAGTTAAGGAAATGAAGAACATGCTGTGTTCCACATACTGATGTGTCATCCAGGAAAGAGGAATATCCAAGTAGCTCAGGACAAACAACAGCTGGGCTTTGAGTGCTCCCACGGCATTTGCTGCCTGAGGTGTTTGCCTCAATCTCCCTAAGGAGAGGGCCAGCCTGTTTCTATCTATAAGCCAGTGGAGGTGAATACAGTTATTGTGTCTTCCCCATCCTGCTTGCCCTGGAGGAGGTCTGGAAATGTGGCTTTGAGGAAGAGCTCCTTCTTCTAGTTGCATCATCTCCTGTGCCTAGCCCATTCCTGGACCATAGGGAAAAAATCCAGCATTTTGCATTTATGCTGTAATATGGAGCTCTTGTGTCTATGCACTCCATAATTTGTTTTGATGCTCTCATCATATTTTATACAGCTCTGCTCGTTATTCCTATGGAGATATGCATGCTAACTTAGTACTGGCATATGATGCCATGTGAGCCCTCAGCTTTATTTGAGGAATAAATTATTTCATTCTGCAATAAAGAGGCCCTGATGAAAGCCCAGCAACCAAAGCTGAGTCCATATTGAGCATTGCCAATGAGGCTAGTGGGTTGGAAGAAACAGATGGAGGACATAATAGAGGTAGTAGTGAGGCCCATCAATTAAAGATATTTGCTGCTTTTGTTGCTTATCTCGGGGGTCTTGCTGGATACTTGGCTGCCCAGGGCAGACGGCTGCAGTGTCCATCTGTACTTGGCAAAAAGGCATCACTCATTGTATCAGGTGGCTGAGTAGCCTCTGCCCAGGCACAACTGTGTTGAGAGGTAATCTACAGCAGATATTCCCCACTCACCGAGCCATTTCCCTCTACCACCCTCCTCTCTTCTGAAGCTGACCACCTCTCTTCCAAAGCTCTTCCCCAGTGGCCCAAGTTATAAAAAAAAAGTATTTCAGCTACATCATATATGAATGATCCTTCCAACAGCCTTGTAATATAGGTCTGTCATGTATTTGGTGGCACAATGACTTCATGGCAGAAGTAAATGTGAAGGCATTTCTGGTTCACAGACCCTTCACTATCTTCGCTGTGTACTGCCTAATCATGAGCATGTAGTACTGGGACAAGCATGTAGTCTTAAAATAAGCCACTATATCCATGATGGCAAACCATGGTACTCCAGGTGTTCTTGGACTTCAATTACCAGAAGCCCAATTCAGCATTCCTGTTGATCAGGGATTCTGGGAATTGAAGTTCCAGAACAGCTGGAATGCCAAGGTTCGCCATCACTGCACTATACCAATGGGATCATTACAAGTGTTATCCAGCCCACAATGGAAAGGCATGTATCTTGTGATGGCGAACCTTGGCACTCCAGGTGTTCTTGGACTTCAATTACCAGAAGACCAAATCAGCACTCCTGCTGATCAGAGCTTCTGGGAATTGAAGTTCAAGAACAGCTGGAGTGCCAAGGTTTGCCATCAGTGTATTGCTAGTTATCAAAAGGAAGGGATTTCTCATGCATCCTGCTCCTTTAGTAGTTCAAATGACAGTGTTTTGTTTCAAATAAATTGGGAGGGAGGGAGAGATGCATGCCAATTTTTGCATACCAAACCTTTTGCTTGGATGGCAGCTGCATCAGACACAATAGCTTTATCACAAGGCAATTTATTCAGAGCAAAGGGCTTTGAATATTTAGCAGAGCTCCAGGCTAGTGATTCAGTTGTGAGTGAGGTTTTCTTGTCTTCCAGGAAGCCCTTGACAAAGGTCACAAACAATTTCCTCATTCCTCTTATTAAAATAAAGATGGAAAGCACTGATGATAGTTCTGCCCAGCAGCTAACTTCATCATCTGTAGCTCTTCCAACATATGCTTGTGAGATAATGAAAAATATAGCATTAAATACAGTGGCAGATTGAATCTTGTTTCAGGGTAAATATAGCGAGTCATTTTTTTCCTCCTCATTTCCTCGGAACCTGTTTAGCATTAGACTGTTAATATTGCTGCAGAGACAAGACAAACCCATTGCATAATATACTGTGTTCCAGGCCAGCCCCTGCATCTAAGTGAGCAGTGAGAAAACAGGGACATTATGTTCCAGCATCCTTAATAATGAACTGCTGCAAGCCAGCCTCCTTCCAACCATGCCCCCATCACTAGACCTTCAAAGAACTTTGCCGGATCCACACAAATTGTTCACCATCTCAGTTTGCCTTTCATCCTCATTCTTGGCTTTCATGTTGTTTGGCAATTACATCGTGAATGGTGCCTAGTTTTGTCTGACTGGTTGACATTCATATTAAACCATCCAGGGTCATATGCTTTCTTACTGTTTCCTATCCCCAGCAACTCAGTGCTACAGTTTGGAGGAAGGTAAAACATGACATAAGAAAAACAAACCTTTATTTGTGCAGAAAACAGAGTTTGGAGTCTATAATACTCAATATCAACAAAGCACTTCCTCATGGTGTGGTCCAGAGATGCCAGTTTGGCCAGGTTATCTTGCTATGGTGATAGAGTAGACCATATTGCCAGCAACTCAACACCGAGTGTCAGGTGGCGGTTAACTAATCTGACAAACCTGAGGGTTAACAGCCTTGGGTGCTGAAGTCCACAGGAAAGGGTGATGGTCCCCAAATGGATTAAATCCCACTTGAATCAATATTGATGGAGGGCAGCAGCTTCATCAATACTGGCCTGGGGCTGATGGGGACTTTGTGTGCCAAAAGAGCTCAAGACCAGAAAGTGACTTGTGGAACTGGACCTGTCACGCTGCAATGCAGAAGGCAAATGGAAGGCTACTGCATAATATTGCTCCCAGGTCAACCTTCATCGCTGATCACCATGAGGATAGCGAATACAGTATTAAGAATTGGATACGCCACTTGTAGAAGAGGAGGCAGCAGTAGAAATGTGATAAAATTAATAAATATTAAAATGGGGAGATGTTTCATCTCAGACCAGCCATTTCAATTTGATCCTCTAACATTCCTGTTGATCTCTAAGCCATTTGGTGGTTCCTGGGAGATCCATATGGCTAGACCATATTGCTTTTCCATGCCAGGGTAGGGTGTTTTGCTGTTGTTGTTTTTAGGACTAGCAAGCGCTTTTACTTAACATCAGATAAAGCAGCTTCCAGTGATGCTTTCTCTTTTGAGGGTGAACAGTTTTGTCCCTCTTTCCCCTTTGGTTAATTTCCAACTGTTGCAATTGTGATATTGTGACCTCGGACATATTTTGCAGGCCTGGCAATGCTAATCAGGCTGTAGTAGCACACCAGAGGTGATGTCTGTATCTTAACTCCAAATAAAATGCACATATATTATGCCAGCCTCACTTCATGACAAGAGAAAGCCCATGTCCCTGAAAGCAAAGGAAGCTCAACAGCATGCAGAGCAGCTGCTAGGACCTTTGAAGAAGACCTCCCAGATGTTTAGATCTAACCTGCAAACTATAAAAAAGGAGAAAGGAAAAATATATCTGTAAACACCTCTAAGCACTTAGACTTTGTTGATGATATCAATGCAAATGAAGAAAGGCCCATGTGAAGAAGCTGCTCTGTCATCCATAAAGTTCAGTTGCTATTGTAGCTCTAGGATCTAATTAAAGGATGGATATTCAGTAAATGTGGCTTGTCTAACTTGTGCATACGCCTTGTGCAGAGAATGTAGCTTAGCAAGTACAGTAAAACCTCATATAACACTAAAACCTGGTTCCACAAGTCTTCGTGTTATATGATTTTTAGTGTTATCTGATCCTCTATGGGATCCATAGAGATACATTGTAACCACACAGGCTTTCGCGGTTGTTATCTGAAGCATCCCATAGGATCTTAATGTTATCTGATGCAATTCTTCCCCCCAGATTCCTTGATGTTATGCGATTTTAGTGTTATTCGATACTAATGTTATATGAGGTATTACTGTACATAGAATGCCTCTCTTACCAAAACAAATAAGCCACACATTTCCTGCTTTTTGGCTTGCTACAGCCTCCAGGGAGGTGGGGGATCTTTGGAAATAATGTGGATCCGGTTCCCTGACCTCCCTGGAGCCAGCAAAGGGGGGGGGGTCAGGGAGCCCAAAATGGGTGGAAAAGCAGACTTTTTTTTTACCTGGGTCCCTTCCTTCGGGGAGGAGGGCGATAAACAAAAATAAATAAATAAATAAATAAATAGATAGATAGATACCCATTTCGGGCTTCCTGACCCCCCTGCCAGTTCCAGGGAGGTCTGGAGACCCAATCCGCAGCTGCAGGGTGGCTGGGGAAGCCGACAGGGACTCTCCGTTGGCTTCCCTAGCCACCCGCCCATGCCTCCACAGCTGTGGGGTGGCTGGGGAAGCCAACGGGGGAGCCCCCCATCAGTTTTCCAGCCACCCCACCCCTGCCTCCGCAGCTGCAGGGTGGCTGGGAAGCTGAACGGAGAACCCCGTTCGGCTTTCCAGCCACCCTACTGCTAAGAACAACTGCATCGGATAATGGTGACAGATCGTTGTCCGATGTAAAATTTCTTTAGAAATTTTGCATCGTTATCCGATGTTAGCGTTATCCGGTACAGTTGTTATCCGAGGTATTACGGTACTGTATACATAAAAATACAAATTAAATACACATAAAACACATAAAAATACACATTCAAGATAAATACACATTAAATAGACATGAAAACACATAAAAATACAAATTAAATACACATAAAACACTTAAAAAATACACATTAACAATAAATACACATTAAATACACATTAAATACACATTAAAATACACACCCACACCCCACACCCAAAGGTGAGTCACTTACCCTGGGGAGCAGGCTATAGGGAGCTTCAGGCTAGCAGCTTCTCTTCCTCCTCCCTGCTTGGGAGGACAGCACGGAGGCCGCGCATGTGAGCCAAGCACTGTAGGTGTGCATGCACACCAATCGCTTGGTGCGCATGCGCAGTGGGGGAGCTGGCAAAAATATAAGCTCCGAGGTGGTTTCCCCAAAAAACCGCTACCAGTTCTCCTGGACACTGGGAAAAGTGACTATCGGTTCTGGCGAACTGGTGCAAACCTGTTGCTGCCCATCACTGAGTCCAGCCCGTGGTGTGAAACGGTTGAGAACCCCTGATGTACAAAGTACCTAGTAGTGTTACTTTTTAGGTAAAGATAAAGATCACCCTTTCTCTAAAGCCAGCCATATCTGACTCTAGGGTTTGGTGCTCATCTCCATTTACAGCCAAAGAGCCAGCAATGTCTGCATCTGCAGACATTTCCATTGATATGTGGCAAGCATGACTAGACACCAGAGTGCATGGAACTCTGTTACCTACCCACCAAAGTGGTACCTTTTTATCTACTTGCAATTTCTTGCTTTTGAACTGCTAGATTGACAGGAGCTGGGACAGAGACAGGAGCTCACTCCGTCATGAAGTACTCATTAATTTCTTTATTGTTCAATCTAATTTTCTGAATTTGCTTTGGGTTTAAATCTACTATTCCAGCTGAGCATCTCACTACTGAAGCTGCTTATATGTTTATGGCTTTGATTGCATTTCCACCATTAAATTTTGAAATTTTCCAGAGTCTTTTGATGTATCTCCTTTGTGTCGCTGCTGATGCTCGCCGCAGCCACCCTGGATACCGCGCGATACTGGATGGTATGTAGAATGAGGTGGGTGGGCATCGGGAGGCCACTATGGGCACCAGGCAGGCATTGGGAGGCCACTATGGGCACCGGGCAAGCATCGGGAGCCACTATGGGCAGCTATGTCTATCCCAACTGAAGTGCACCCGGCGTATAAGACAACCCCCCCACTTGGAGGCATGTTTTTCAGGGGGGGGGAGTAGTCTTATACGCCAGCAAATACTGTATGCCTACGTTTGCAAAATGTCCAGGCTAACCAACTGAAGTCACAATATTTATCCAACTGCAACCAATCCTTGGTACATCATCTGCCTCCTTTCCTGCTTGGTCATTTTTAACAACGTAGTTGTTTAATGTTCATTTCAGTGCTTTACACAAAGAGACTGCTCTTAATTACACTGGACAAATAATTACTGCTGGGATGATCCAGTGAAATAGGGAGCAAAATTAGAACCTGACAAAGCTGGTAAGTTCCAAGTCTAACCTTACCCCAGATCTGCCAGAAACTATAGATTTCAAAGGAGGCAGAACAGCCCTCTGTAAAGCTGTTGGAGGAAATTAAAAAGAAAGGCTTTGTTAAGGTGATCAAATGGAACACCCAACTTACTATGATGACATATATGAAGACTTAGTAAACAATCCAAATAAATATTCTTGCAAAGCTTTGATAAATTCTTCGGGGGGAGGGGGGCACAGCTACCAAAATTCTCCCAAGCAGCATAGCCACTATGAGATTCTGAGAATTCTCATCCCTTCTAAAAGGAATTCTTCAACCCTGTACTTCAGGTCTATTTATTGGCTGATTCAATGCTTCAGGCATAAGCAAATGGCTGTATCAGCCATATGTCTTAGAGCTGAAATGAAAAGTGCTGAATTTCCAAAATACAGCAACAGCTTTTAGTGTCAAATGGATATTGACCTTCACATTTCAGATCTATGTTCCAAAAGCAGACACTGTCGTGTGCTGTTGCTGTAAACATTGTTGGAGAACCATATTCAAATGTAAGCTCTCACTCTATTTCCCCCAGAGGCATGTAATCACTTGTGCAGGTGTGGTTGCACATTTCTTTAACATCCAACATGAGAAACTTGCAACCAGAACATCCTTATGCATCCTCTGGCCCATCTGTTCTATCAACTAGTATTCAGAGAATTTCTAGCTTCAAGGCCCTGATAGTAGGAACGATCGAAGGCAAAGGAGAATGGGACGGCAGAGGGAGATAGTTAGATGGCATAACTAATGTGGTGGGCATAGATCTGGGCAGACTACAGAGGATGGCAGATAACAGAGGAGCTTGGTGTGTGGTGGTCCATGGGATCACAAAGAGTTGTACTCAACTGTGCGACTGAACAACAACAACAATAGCTCCATTCTTTATGAATTTTATCAAGTTCCATCAGCAGATTCCACAGTCTAATTTCATGAACTACAGTTCATGAAGATAGTCATCATCAGCTGCTACTCATATTTGAGTATACATTTTTTCCCCTGGAATTCATTTTCACATTTGATGGATGTATTGAAAGAAGAATGACAAACAGGGAAAATGCCATTTGCATGAATTGGTTTTAGGTGGATCACAGCTTGCCATGAAGTGACCCACACACGATGATCATGGAGCCATCTCCTGTGGCACGTATGAAATGAGACATGCAGGATTTAACACCAAGAGTGCAATGGACTGCTACAGCCTTGAGGATATTAACAAGGTGCGCCTTCACAGCCAGTCCATCTGGCATGGCCTCTTCCATGTCCATGACAGTTGGGAATGAGAATAGTGAAGCATTTCCCCCTGTCTTTTATCATATGAGGTGACATGAGAAAAGACTGTACCATACCAATTGGCAGTGGCATCTCTGGCTTAAGCCCACTCATTTCTACTTTGTGTCTCCCACTCAATTAACCCCAAAGAGATGCAGTCCCCCACTGCTGGGAGTGGGGGAAGTTCCCCAACCTGAGCTAGTTTCTAAGTTGCTGGGTCAAATGTGCTCTCAAGCCATGATAATCATATATCTCTAGGGTGCCCCCTATTGGGAGGGCAGTCCTTCAAAGAACTCACAGATTATAACTCTCCCTTTCAAGATAGCAACACAGTAGTAATTACACTTCTGCCCCCAATATGCTGGGTACTCTTTTTACTGATCTTGGAATGATAGAAAGCTGAGGCAACTTTGAGTTTTGGTCAGGATCAAACTCACAACCTTTTGGTTGCAGTACAGCAGTTTAACCACTGCAGTTACCTGTCATTCACAGTGAAGAAGATCTGGACAATCAGCTCAGAATCCGAACAAGTCATCCGATCACTGCCATTCTCCATTTAGGGAAGATGAATTGCAATGCTGTTTAAATTGTTAAAAAAATGTTATCTGATTTTGCATTTTACCTGTGCATTAACACATGTAATTTTATATAAATAAGTGCCCTCTTTTGTCCTGCTTTCTGGCTTAAGTCCTCTTTTTAGTTACCACCCTTGGCCCTTCACCCGTTTCCCTTTCACACAATCCATTCCAGAAACCCATTTTCCTTTCTCATCATTGTTGCTTGTCTGAGTAAATGAAGACTATTTGACTGTTAATCTGCTTTTAGGAAGCAATAATTTCCTATTCGCTGCTTATATGGTAAATCTCCCATTCTTTTTTTTCCCCTTCTCCCTTCCCCTCCCTTTTTTCCACTGTAGGGGGAAGACTCACCCTGCAAAGCATGTGTTTATCTCTTTATTTTTAAATATTACAGCTTCTCAACATCTGTCTTTGTGGGGTATAATCTTACTGATGAAATATTTCATGTTTTCCTTCAGCTCTTGTCAATATGTCTCAGTGTTATCAGCTTAGCAGATGAAGCAAAAGGATGTAACCTCAGCTTACCTGTGTGGGTTGTTGTTGTTTTTTGTGTATGGTGAGTGTGGACTTATTTTGTCCAGAACAAAACTCGGTTCTTTGTGATACAGCCCCAGTTCCTACCCCAGCTCCCTCCGTTCCATCTGCTTACATAGCATCTCTGCTACTGCAGTGCCCTTTCCTCTGGATAGCCACATGGGTAGCTGAGAGACAAACACTGTTTTACTCCAGAGTGATTTCTCTCTCTCTTCACCACTACCACTGCCTATCCTCTCACTTTATATTCTCCTTATGCATGGGTATTCCTGCTCATCTATTATTACTATTCTTTCATGTCCAGATCAAACTTTGGCCTGCCAAATGAAGCCACTTTCTTGCCTTTGGTGTAGGCCATAATTAAATCTTTGTCAGTACATGTTAATGGTAGTAATTGGCACACCAGTAAATGAGCCAGATTCTGCATCTCTCCACATTCACACAGCATGTTTTTATCTGCCAGCAGCCCCCATTTGAGCAGGTTGGTCTTACATTTAGGCATTCCGACCCTCAGCCTATTTATGGTCCTCCAAGTGACATAGGGAAGGTCAAGGTCCTCCACCATATATCCTCTTTTAATGTTATTTATTTATTTATTTATTTATTTATTTATTTATTTGCATTTAATACCCCACCCCACTCGGGAAGACCCGATCCTTTGTCCAGTGAACTCATTCCTCATTCTGATAATTTGTTTTTCCTCTTAAGTACAAAAAACGTTTGTTCTTGCCATAAAGCACATCCTGGATCTGAGCTGGCAGATTTTAGGCTCATATCCATTCAGAAGATGTTGAGGGTCATTGTTTTGCTTAGTTCTCTGAGCATCCGCTGCTATTTCTTAGCTTATCTTAGGTGGAGTGATACCAACAAGAGGATACATTTTCTCAAATGGTGTAGGTTTGAGGCATGCTGTCACTATATGCATTGTTTCATTAACAGCAATGTCAACATGTTCCGTGTACATAAACGTGCTCCATACATAAGCAGCATACTCTGCTGCAGAGATGCTCAGGGCCAAAGCTGATGTACACAGCATGGATGGTTGAACTCCCCATGTATAATTTATCATCTTCCTGATGATATTGTTCCTCATACTAATTTTAGCCTTGGTTTCAGGCAGTGCTGCTTAAAAGAGAACACCCTATCAAGTGTCACACAAAGGTATTTTGGTGCTGAACAATGCTACACTTGATTCCCTTGCCACATAGCATCCAACTCAACCCTTGCCTCTTGGTTTCGAAGGTGGAAAATGCACACTTGAGTCTTGCTTGGGTTAGGCTTCAAATGATTGACAA
Source organism: Furcifer pardalis (assembly GCA_030440675.1). Classification (NCBI taxonomy): domain Eukaryota; kingdom Metazoa; phylum Chordata; class Lepidosauria; order Squamata; family Chamaeleonidae; genus Furcifer; species Furcifer pardalis. The sequence continues at coordinate 93,827,456 of CP126892.1, forward strand.
TGTAATACTGTCCTAATTCTTCAAGTGCTCCAGTGAACTTTCCCCATCTCCTCTGTTAAAAAAAGGGGGGAGGGGTGATGATGATTATAGGATTTTAACAGTTGTACAGTTGTACCTTGCTTAAAGAACATAATGTGTTCCACAGGATTGCTCTTTAAGCAAGTTTGCTCTTTAAGCAAAACACCAATTGTGTGTGGGTGGGGGGAGGTTGCGAACCCCGATTTATTTGTTAAGTGAGTTTTTGGTTGGTTTTATTTTATTTGTTAAGTGAAGCAAACATTCAGATAAAATTCTGCTCTTTAAGCGAGTTACTCTTTAGCGAGGCGCTCTTTATGCGAGGTTTGACTGTATTTCCAAAAAGTAAATTTTCCAAACTGTGGTTCATAGACAAAAATAATAATTATGTCTGCAAACATTTTATCAAATCTGTTGCTAGACTGCCTTTCCTGCTACCCAGTTAGTTTTCTGGTCTTTGTTCAAAGAGCTGGCCTTGGCTTTCAAACTCCTAGATTGCCTAGAATGCAGATACAGTAGCTGACAAACTGGCCTGTTCCTATGTATCCTCTTTTTAATCTTTTGTAGCTTTTATTTCTCTTTGCCTGCTTTTAATCAGCAACTACATGCTTTGGAAACAAACTAAAATGGAGTGACCCCACCCACATCTAAAAGAGAGTAGCTCATAACACTGACTGAGAAAGGTGTGGATAGGAATGTTCTGGAGCAGAGGCGTAGCTACCGCCGTATCTGCCGTATCAATTATACGGGGCCCCCGGGCCACGGGGGCCCCCAACGTGTGTAAGCAAAACAAATCTTTACCCTTCCTAAGGGCCCCCAAACAAATTTTTATATGGGGGCCCGCCAAGGCACGCTACTCTTCTGTTCTGGAGACAGACAAATGTGAAGGTTGACATCTTTGGTTTTTAGCATGAATGAAGTGAAAACTTCCTTTCTCTGACTCATGACTTTGCAACAGGATAAGTGAATACATGAACTCAGGTTAATCCTGATAATCCTATGCAGATCTCTCTCCCCCCCCCCCATCACATCCATGGCTTTAGTATCCATAATTTCAGTTATCCACAGGTCTAAAACTATTCAAGTAAAAATCCCTGAAATACATATTATATATGTATTTCTATGGCGCTTTACCAGAGTTGGCCACTAGAGGCATTGTAAATACAGGGTCCGCTGTTATCTGCAGTTGCAGGTATCCACCACAGGTCTCATAATCATAATGGATCCCCCATGGATAAGGGTGGCAGTCTTTACATCATTTATCATCAACTCCACTCTATCTGAAGGACCATATCTCTCTGTATGAGCCTTGTTGGCTCCTAAGATCTTTGGAGGAGACCCTTCTTTCAGTCCCATTGCCGTTTCAAGTACATCCAGTGGGAACACAAGTAAAAAAAAACAACCTTCTCCATGGCTGCTCCACAGTTGTGTAATGCCTCCGTAGTAGGAGACTACCTTGACCACATCCCTCTTGTTCTTCTGACAACAGGTAAAAACCACATTTTAAAAAAGAATGCCAAAGAACTAATTTGGCGGGCTTTGATCTTGTGTGCTGGATATTATTATTATTTTGTGAATGTTTTAATGTGTTTTCAAAGCATTTTAGCAGTTTTAACTAATTGTTTTAATACTGTGTACAGCGCAATTGTTTTTCAGTTTCATAATTTATTGTAGTTTTAATTGGTTTGTTGTTGTGAAATAGGGCTTAAAATTATAAATAAATAAATCTATGTCATAGTTTCATGCTACCATGCTATACAGATAATTGTTGGAAATCAATCCACTGAGTGTACAATTATCATAGAATGGGACTTATCAGTAAAGGTAAAGGTCACCCCTGCTTGAAAGCCAGTCGTATCCAACTCTAGGATTCAGCGCTCATTTTTATTTATTATTTATTTATTATATTTATACCTCACCCTTTTCTGAGAACTTAGGGCAGCTTATGATCTAAAAGAGTTAAAACACATCACATAAAAGATTTAAAATTCAAATTCAATTCAAATTCAAATTTATTTTTATACCCCGCCTTGCTCAGGTGAACCTGACTCAAGGCGGCTTCCAAAGAACATAAAACAACAGTAAACAAATGACATAGTAAAACAACCACATAGTGTAAAACAACACGGAGGGGCGCGGCGGCGGCGGCAGCGTTCCCGCGCTCAGCGGCCGGCGTCCTTCAAGCCCCTCGGCAGGGGCTCCTTTTCACCTCCCTTTAATCAAGGATTAAAAGACTAAAAAGTTTAAAAAATAAGTTAAAAACCACAACGAGGAGAGAGAGGTGAGGTTATTCACAGGAGACAGCCAACCGAACTCACTGCCTGGCCCACACCCCACACATGCCCCACCAGCCAGGTCTTCACCCACTTTCTGAAGGGCAGCAGCTCTGTCTGGAGACGCAATTCACTTGGCAGGAGGTTCCAAAGGGCCAGAGCAGACACAAAGAAGGCCCTCCTTCTCGTGCTAGAGAGATGAACCTATCTAGCTGATGGTATGACCAGAGAGCCTCTCCGGTACGCTCTGATGGGACGGACAGAGGTTCTTGGGGTGATGCAGTCTCTTAAGTATCCTGGCCCACTACCATGAAGGGCTTTAGTTTAAAGGTAATAACCAGCACCTTGAATTGCACTCGGAGGCATACTGGGAGCCAGTGCAGCTCTCAGAGAAGTGATGAGGCACTAGCATAACGCCCACAGCCCATCACAACCCGGGCCGCCACATTTTGGACCAACTGAAGCATCTGAATAGTCATCAAGGGGAGCCCCATGTAGAGTACATTACAATAATCGAGTCTGGAGGTGACCAAAGTGTGTGTGATCATGAGCAAGGAGTCCCAATCTAGGAGCAGGCGTAACTGGTGTACTACACGAAGTTGTGCAAAGGCCCTCCTAGCCACAACTGCCACCTGCTCTTTGAGCAATAGTTGTGAGTCCAGGAGGACCCCCAGGTTACGTGCTGGGTCTGCTTGGGGCAGAACTGCCCCATCCAAAACCAAAGATGGTAACTCCAGAGATAGTGCAGGACCCCTGACCCGCAACCACTCAGTCTTGCCAGGATTCAGTTGTAGCCCTTTGTCCACCATCCAGACCCTAACAGCCTCCAGGCACCTGGAAAGGACTTCCACTGCATCACTAGGGTCCCCACGGGCCAAAATATACAACTGGGCATCATCTACATATTGATGATACCTCTCCCCATGGGAACGGATGATCTCACCAAGCAGTTTCATGTAGATGTTAAATAGGAGAGGCGAGAGCACCGAGCCCTGAGGTAACCCATATTAGTGCAGCCTAGGGCTGGACACCTCACCCTCCAACCACACCGACTGGGTCCAGCCCCTCAGAAATGAGGAAAACCAGGACCACACAGTGCCCTGGATCCCCAGTCCTTGGAGCCTTTCCAGAAGGATACCGTGGTCGACAGTATCGAAAGCCGCTGAGAGGTCAAGAAGAGCCAGGACGGATGGATGTCCACCATCCTGCTCTCTCCAGAGATCATCCACAAGTTCGGCCAATGCAGTTTCTGTACCATGTCCAGGACTGAATCCTGACTGGAAAGTGTCCAGATAATCTGTTTCATCCAGGATCTCCTGTAACCGCCATGTCACTGCCTTCTCCAACACCTTACCCAAAAAGGGTAGGTTGGACACAGGCCGAAAGTTTTCCATTATTGCTGGGTTGAGGGATGGCTTCTTCAGGAGGGGGTGCACCAGAGCATGTTTTAGAGTTGATAATTGCCTCGACCCAACCGCCTGTCACTGACCTGGTAGATTTAATAAGCCAAGCGAGGCATGGATCTAATGCACAGGTAGTGACACAGACAACTACCAGGAGCCTGTCCATTTCCTCAAGGACAACTGGATCAAACTGATCTCAGATAACACGGCCAGACTGCGCTTCAGTGAACCCCAGCTCTACATTTTCAACACCGGGATTCAAATTTGAGCGAATCTGAGTGATTTCTCTGACAGATAATCAGCAAAAGCCTCAGTCGACTTCTGCCAACCGGTGCCCGACCCCCCTCTACCAACGAGGGACCTGGTCACCCTGAACATGGTCGCTGGACGATTATCCGCAGAAGCAATGAAGGAGGTGAAATACTGGTATTTCACTGCCTCCATCGCCACTAGGTAGGCTTTAATAGCAGCTCTAACCAGTGTTCAGTCAAATTGATTCCGAGTCGTCACCCAGCGTCGCTCTTGGTGTCTCTTTGCCTGTTTGAGCACCCTCAACTCCTCCGTGAACCACAGGGATGAGTGGTGCCTCTGTTTAGGAGGGTGGCATAAAAGTTTGATTAAATAAATAAATAAATATATCCAAAGAGCCATCACTGTTTGCATTTGCAGACATTTCCATTTACATGTGGCAAGCCTAACTAGACACCTGAGTAGACGGACACTGTTTACCTTCCTATCAAAGTGATACCTATTTATCTACAGTTTGTTAACCAAGGTTCAACTGTATTTGCAATTTCTTGCTTTTGAACTGCCAGGTTGGAAGGAGCTGGGACAGAGATGGGAGCTCACTCTGCTGTGCAGTACTCAGGTCTTAAAATGTTGACCTGCCAACCTTTCAGTCATCAAATTCAGTATCTTTAACCACTAGTAGAAACATCTAGATCATGTAAATGTTTCTTGCCATCACTACTATTGTTTTTTAAGAGTCCTTTTTTTTACCACACTGTTTTTATTTTGCTTTTTTTTTAAAAAAAATATCCTTTCCATGAAATCATTATCTGCCTTTGATAGTATTCTCCCTTTTTAGTTTAATGGGTGGGTTTGGTAATGTTTTGTTCCAAGTTTGATCACTTACCTTTATTACTGCTTTTATTATAATTTCTGTTTGCTTCGGTTATATGGTATTCTATTTTTTGGTTTATTGTCTTTATTTTATTGTGTCTTCATTAAAATAAACAGTTATAAGGAGGAATGTAAACCTTGACATAAAAGGTAATAATAAAAAGGGGTAAACCTTGAAATAAAACAAGCTTTTGAGAAATATCTCCTGGCCCTTTTCTTAGCATATACTGGCAACTTTTGTGTTCTGTTATTGTTATTACCATAAATCTGGACCAGTAGAGCAGGAGCATTGATTTTTTCCAGGCAAGTACTTCATAGCAAACCCATTCTTTTTAATAGCTTCTCTATAAAAGTCACATTAAAACATTATTAGAAAATTGTCCTTTATGGTGGTATGTATGCAGTTTTACCACTTCCCTGTTAGGAGCAGAGATGGTAAAAGCTTTTTTTTTTTTTTTTTGCTTTACAAAAAAAATGCAAGTTCAAGAAAGCTATACTCTCAAAATGCAGATGAACCGTATGAACAGAAAGACAGTATCTATGGAATTATAACTTTCCAGAATGTCACTCAGCAGGTTAAAAACATAATCTAAAACTCTTTCCATTTCCTACTATGAGAGCGAAAAAACTGTTCATCTTAATTTCTGTGTACTATTTCCTTCAATTGTACTGGCATTCTCATCTTGTCTTTTCTATCAGCTTGCAAAACTTTCTTTTTCCTTCCCAATGGGAATTTTTATAATTTCCCCCAAGACACATGTTCTATCTCTACTTCTTCAGGTACCATATCAGATTGCAAACAATGGCTATCATCATGGCAATCAGCCATTAAGATTGTCCTGGGAACATAGAATGCAGTGGTCTTCCATTTTTCTTCTACATTGCACGCATGCCACCAGAAGCATAGCGATGGGGCCCAAGGGGCCCCCCACCCCGGGCACCACTTTGTGGGAGGGCAACACTGCCCTGGACTTCCTGGCAGCCAGGGTGGGCACTGGGACCCTCTGTCACCGCCGGGCTGGAGGGTGCGGGCCCTCCGAGCCTGGTGGCAGCAGCTCATCAGCCTTCAGGGGCAGTGGCACCCAGGAAGGTGGGAAGCGAGTCTGGCAGTCGCCGCAGCCCAGTGCTGGCCAGGCCGAGGAACCGCCCCCAACACCTGGGCAGCACTGCTCCGGCCGCTGGGCAGCAACAACCACCGACCTCACTTCCCGTCTTCCTGGGCACTGCTGCCACCACCGGGCTAGGAGGCAGGGTGGCTGCGCCACCTGGGACTCCGACAGTGTGGGCGAGGGGCTGGGGCAGTGCAGTGTGGGCCCAGCGGTGAGCCCACCATTGGCGTCCCAGGCATGCGGCCGTCCTTCCTCCTAGCCTGGTAGTGGCAGCTTGGCCACCTTTGGTGGCACCAGCACCCAGAGGGGCAAGGCCTGTGGTCTTTGCAGCCCCACAGCTGGAGCAGCACTGGCCAGGCTTTGCGGGGAGAGGTCCTCTGGCTGCAAGTGCTGGGCCACGGCGACCTCCAGCCTCGCTTGCTGGTTGCCGGTGCCACCGAAGGCGAACAAGCTGCTGCCACCAGACTCTGAGGTGAGGTGGCCACGCTCCTGGGACACCAACAGTGGGCTCCCTGCTGGGCCCGCGCCACGCCGCCCCAGACCCTGAGCCTCACCTGTGCTGTTGGGGTCATAGGCACGCGGCTGCCCAGCCTCCTATCCTGGCAAAAAAAAGGAAGGTTGGACTTTCCTACTGGGGGCCACAAGTTTGGCCTGGGGCCCCAGGTGCCTAAACCTGCCCTACGTCACTGCATGCCACTGATCCAGGTCTGTGAGTCACTTTGTGGTCCTGAGCCATTTTGGCTCACAAAGCTCTCATCATCCCTAGGCTGGTATTGATGAGGCTGTTGCTCTCCATCAAGATGGATTTAATCCACCTGGGAACCATCACCCTTCCCTATGGACTTTGCTCCTCTAGTCTATGCCATCAGTCTCCAGAGTTGTCAGATTAGTTAACCACTGCCTGACACTCAGCATTGATTTGCTTGCAGTAAGGTCTACTCTATTACCATAGCAGGATCAACTGGCCAGACGGGCTTATCTCTGTTGACTAAATGTTTTGTTTTGTGTTTCTAAAAGTGCAGTTACACAGTGAGAAACATATGGGTCCATCTGCTGTGATGTGCCACAATGGAAATCTGGTTTCTCCAGATAAATTCTCTTTGGATGCCTAGATTTGTAGAAGTTGTGCAGAAGCAAAGAGCTCTGTTTACAATTAACTCCAGTTGCAGAAGCTGCCATAAGGTGTTAGCAAGTGCTAATTGGCAAATTCCACCTCTGTTTCTCTCCCCCCTTTTAACTGACCTCTTAAATGCTCTAGCAAAAAACTTTTTCAGTACTGAGGTGAAACCTTTAGAAGAAAAAAATGGTTTGGAGACAAGGGGTATTCAGTTGAGGGGAATTGACATCACCCTTTGTTTCCGATCACATAAATGGTCTCTTTGCTTTGTATCACATAATTACATTGGCATAAAGTGGACAAAAATGATATCAGATTGGTCACAACCAATTTAATATCTTGAACTGAGGTTCCCAACCTAAGGCCCATGGGCCAGATCCAGCCCCCATCACCATTTCATGCAGCCCTCCAGCACTCCGATGGCATTCAAGAAACAAAATGGTCATCCCTTTGAAGCTGTTGGGACAAAATGGCTGCCCCATAGTGCAGGCAGGGCAAAATGGCCATCTGGCCCTTGAAGCTGACTGAGAGAGTGTGACCCAGACCCTGGCTTGAAGGTAAACGAAAAAAGAGGATTCCTTCCTCAAAAAGAAATGATTATGTTATTGGTTTCCCATATCCAGCTTTACATTCTGTAGTCACTAGGCTTTAAATCTCATTCTTTCATGGCCAACCCAACAAGTTTGTGTGTGGGGTGGTGGTGGTGGTGGTGGTGGTGGTGGTGGTGGTGTATGTCTGTGGGTGTCTGCGTGTATCTGTGTGCATGTGTGTACCTGTGTGTGTCTGTTTGTGGGTCTGTGTAAATCAACAGTGTATCCACACTCTTAGTTGTATGCAGTTGTAATGATCTTCTGCTTTTAAAAAGTATGCCTGTAATTTTGTGTTCATTTTTCTGAAATTCTCTGTAGGAGAATTTCAAATGGAGATTTCTGAGACGAGAAGCATTTTATCCACCAATGAATCTTGGGAATGGGAATCAGGAAATAGATAATTTCAAAAATTCTGACTTCAGTATTATACTTTCTGCACCCACTTGCTGATGGAGCCTCACAAGTGAAAGACTCAAAGTTTCTTTCCAACCCAAATCAAATTTGAGTACATCTAAATCAACAATAAAAACCTTCCAGAAATATTACGCCACACCTGTGTGCCATGTTTGACAAAAGAAGAGACAGCCTCCCGCTTTTGTTTTCACCTCTACTGCAGTAGGGAAATGGCGGCTTTAATCATAAAAATGAGGCTGTAATCTTGAAGAAATCATCTTGACCAGTATTTAATGACTAGTCTGGTAGTTAACAGCCTGAGGCAGAGCCCACAGCTATTAAAGCTCTGAAGGGGAAGAAACGATAATTAACCGGACTCAGCTGAGGCAAGCCATTCTGAGGAAAAGGATGAAACTGTATCAAATGACAAAGCAATCAACCGCCAATATACAAAGGGTGCAAAAATTGTATACACATATGCAACTATAACCTTATTTCTGCTCAGAAACAGGTCAGCAGAAACATATTTACAAACCCTTGGAATTCATGTAATTTTTTTCACTTTTGTTTCTCAGCATATACCTTAGTTATGTACTTTTGGGGCTGTGATTTTGCTTAAAAATGAGACGTGTGCTCCATGTATATCTTGTTTTAAAGGGAACACGTCTCCTCTACTCATTCTGCTATTGCATTTTTTCCATACCTGGTCTGAGTAGTTCAGCAACAACAAATCTCTGAGATTTTGGACCCAAACCCAGAGTTGTGATGTCTCAGATAAGTCTCTTGTGTATTAATTATAAAATTGTGTACATCTGTGTGTAAGAGAGAAAAACAATGTGGGTTTCCGGCACTATCTTCTAAACATACAGCAGGTGCCAAAAAAGAGTACTGTATACGCATTTTAAGAGATACTATCTATGTCTTACATTTCAAAGTTAAATTGAATTTTGGTATTTTATTTATTTATTTATTTATAACTCAAATTTATATGGAGCAAAAGTTACAATTCCGGTTATGCTAAGCAACACTATTTTGGCCAATGTTTAATTAATAAATAAGGATTTTTTTAAAAAAAAAACTGAAAAACTATTACATAGCTAGTGATAACTCTGTTGGTTTTAAAAAATCAATATGGAGGCCCTTGGGAAGGTGCCAAAATGGCAGAGGATAAGGTGGAATGTGATGTTTGCCACTGTACTAAATCATAAAAGGTTAAAGAAAGCAGCCACCCAAAAAATAAATCAGATATCAATCCAGCAGTTTCAATAAGGTTACTCATTAGCAGCCTCTCTTCAAAACCTAGGCAACAAGTTTTGGAGCAATTGTTTCTCTTTCTTATTGTTCCTCAAATGTAGCCTTATACAGACAACATTGCTTTAAGGATAGCTTTGATACTAATTTTCATTGGTTTGCAGATACAGTAATTTAAATTATGCCATTAAAAGGCATCTTCCATGGTTTAATTGTTCTTTATGTCTCTTTGTAGAAATATTATAAGATCATGATAGAATAACTAAATGTAATGCATTGGTGGACTGATCATAAACAGAAACCCTGTCAAGTGATAATAAGGACTTTTGAAACATTTCTTTCCATGATTATTTGGTTTATAATCTTATCCACATTAAGGTAAATACCAAGAGATTATCAACAAAATGAATCTAAAGCAATAGAGAAACTGGTGGGGAAATAGACCAGGGGAAGGGGGGACTCAAAGAATTTCAGGAGATAATAAAGATTATACCTCAATATTGGGATTATGATGTTACTTCTTGATTTCAATAAAAGTGGATAGAGATCTTTTATATCAGGGACATGGATAAGCTGTAACAATGGCGTAATCTCCTGGGAATTATGCATACAGAAAGAAACTGAACATGATTTTTATCGGATGACTGATGAACTAGAAAACTCCAGAATAACCTGGTTTTAATTTGCAGTCTTAATTTTCAAATAAAATTGGTGCAGTGAGGAGGGTTAGATGGAGGAGGAGGGAAGAACTATAGGAACTTTCCTGTCCTAGCAACATAGAAACGATTAGAGGAAGTGGCCACTGGCAATTGAGAAAGCACAGGATTCTCTCAGTCCTGCCTGCCCCATCTCTCCATCTGTCTCCTGTCTTCATATCTATCTATCATTGTCTCCTTTTTAAAAAGTGCTTAGCTCTTAGCAGCCTTACAAGAGTAGAAGAGATAATGTTAGCACAATTATTATTTTTGCCTCATCTCCTCAGAGGGTGGCCTATAATAAATCTCCTTAGAAGCAATCATTTCACCAGCCCAGGCTATGCTAGTTTGACCAGATTGCAGACGCAGCATGAAGAGAGAGCCTCCATGTTACCTCAGTCACCTTGGAAGTAAACATCTCCTTTCTATTGTCTTGAAATCCCTCTCAATCAGGGGTGAAATAAGGTACTTTGCCAGTTCTTACCTGTTCTTCCAGAACAGTAGCCATGGCCCTCGTCTAGTCTAGTAGAAAGGACAAATAAGAGTTCTATGACAGCTTAAAGTACCAAACCCAGAAAGGGTAATTTCCAGCTGCTGCTGCTGCTGCTACTTCATCAAGATAGATTCAAGTGGGATTTAATCCACTTGGGGACCATCTCCCTTCCCTCTGGACTTCACCAAGGGCAATAGGCCTCAGGGTTGTCAGGTTAATTAACTGCTGCCTGACACTGGGCATTGAGTTGCTGGCAGTATGGCAGGATGCTATTACCATAGCAGGATAACCTGGTCAGACCATTTTACAGGTCCTAATGCTTCCAAATACCTGTAAAAACTAAACTTGTACAAGTTACTTCGTGGAGTTGTACTCTCAGAATTCCTCAGCCACCAAAACCAGTAGCTAGTCTTAACTCAAGTAGCTTCTGGAATTCTCACCTCATTGGTATTTAAAAATTCTTCCCCAGAAATTGCATGTGTGCATGTAGCCTTTTCTCCCACATAGCAAGGCACATTTCCAGAATGTTTGGGGTCATGATTGTAGAGACTCCCAGTTTTATTTCAGACATGACTAAGTCCTTCCTACCTGGAGTTTTAATCAGCTTTTATCTCTGAAGAGGCCATTTGTCTTTCCTGATTTTATTCCTCCTTTCCCACAGTGTACTTTCATTTTGCCATAACTCCATGAATGTGGATATAAAAAGGAGATGCTTACCCAGTGTCTTTCCCCTCGCAGTTAAGAAGATTGAAAATGAACACGGCTGCTATAATCCCTCAAGGAAAGGCTTCTTATCTTGTGTCCAACTGGATTTATTGGTACAAAAGGAGAGGAGTAAAGCATTGGTTACATAAATAACACAGAGTTGAACCACTATCAGAGATGACTAACTGCTCCAGAGTTGACGCATTAAATCAATCAGTGAGACCTCAGTGAGTGAGAAATGGGTTAGCAATTGCCTTCACAACCCACACTGTGCCATAATATCACTCTAGTAGTTCATGACGAGGTAACAAAATACTCAACGTTCATGGAACAGCTGCTTTCATAAGGACAGCAATCATAAAAGCACTCTCAGAATCTCTCAGTACCTGCACAGCAAAACAAAATTTCCTGAGAGAAAATTAAAATGCCAAGAAGATTTATCCTTATTTATGCAGATGTCCTGCAGTCAGAAGCTTTGACACAAGTTCTGAGGCGCTAAGGAAAGAAGGACGGAAGATTTATTGTAAAACTAAATGAAAGACAACTCCCACTTTGACTCCCTTAATCAGCTTATTCATTAAATAAACAAATTAGTTTTTAAAATTGCAGAAAGTACTAAACTAGAAGCAAGATGGAAGAAAATTCTGGCTAAAATCATGTTTCAAAATTCTGCATGTGAAATGGTGGTGCTGTCCTCTCCTCATCAATGGCAAATCACTGCTGATTAACAGTAAGTTAGGTTGCACACAATTTACACACACTGTGTCAAAGTCTTGTACACCCTGAAATCACCAAGGAAAGCCTTTCATCAGAAACAATTTGTTACTGCTCCTGATGTCATCACCATTGGGTACAAAGAGTAGTATGATAGGATTTCAGTAGTGAGTAGCAGAATTTAACCACACACAGTCATCTAAATAGACAGATTTCGTTATTAATAAAACCAAGATAATGGCAACAGGCCCTATCAGTCCCTGGAAAATAGATAGGGAAGAAGTAGAAGCAGTGACAAATCTTACTTTCTTAGGATCAAAGCTCATTGCAGATGGTGATTACAGCCATGAAATAAAAAGGTGACTGATTCTTGGGAGGCAAGCGATGAGAAACCTGGGGAACATAGTGAAAAGTAGAGACATCACATTGCAAACAAAAATTCGTATAGTCAAAGCAATGGTATTCCCTGTGGCAATGTATGCTTGTGAGAGCTGGACCATTAGGAAAGCTGAGCGCAGAAGAATAGATGCCTTTGAGATGTGGTGTTGGAGGACAGTTTTGAGAGTCCCCTGGACAGTGAGAAGAACAAATGGGTCAATCTTAGAAGAAATCAAACCTGACTGCTCCTTAGAAGGCCAAATAGTGAAGATGAAGCTAAAGTACTTTGGACAGCAAATGAAAAGAGAGGATTTACTTGAGAAAGCCTTGATGCTGGGCAGGGTGGAGGGCAAAAGAAGAAGGGACGGCCAAAAATGAGATGGCTAGATGGTATTGTAGACACAATGGGCACAAAGCTGAGCGAGTTGAGGAGGGTGGTGGAGGACAGAAGTGCCTGGCAGACAGTGGTCCATGAGGTCTCAAAGGGTCGGAATCGACTGTGCGACTGAATAACAACAAAATTAACAAATGTTCCTCAAATTCTGCTTTTCCTCATCTTCCTATTTACTAACCTAAACATCCTTCACGAGTTTTTAACAGCTTTTTTGTTTTGTTTTGTTTTGTGTGTGTGTGTGTGTGTGTGTGAGAGAGAGAGAAACTCAGACAGAGAGAGTTGGATAAGCTCTCCTTGTAAACACATAATCCTGAAAGATTTCCAGAAGACTGTAAGACTAAGAGATACATGAGCTGCTAGATTATCACTCTTTGGAACATTGTCCTAATTTTGCACCTTATGCTCCAGCTAAGCTCAGACGAGTAAAAATCACAGAAGAAACCTTAGAAGCTCTGGCCCAGATATAACACAGATTCTTCTAAAGATTAGGTTTCCAAAAAGGCTTTGTTTTCTGCACAGTGAGTGATAAAATCACCCTTTCCACCACTTCTAGCATTACTCCTAATCCATCATCACCACCATTATCATTGGGGAAAGTGTATCATATTTATCTGATGTTTTGTTGGTTTTTATTTCTGCTTCATTGCCTTTATTGATACAGGTTGTATTTATTTGTTGTAGGCAAAGATAAGCAGTGTCCTCCCATTCCACATCTAGGGATACTAGTGAATTATCACAATAAAATGCTTGCCTACAGAATACCTTCCTTCTCCTCTTCTAGTCAGAGTAGTAATAAGTAATAGAGAGGCATTTAAGTTACATTGGAAAAGTAGTGAACTACATCCACGGTCACTGCAAGGTCTGAAGTAACTCTGTTCTGCCTTATTACTATGAAATGTAACAAGTTACCACAGATGGGACCCAGGGCAGGCAAAGAGTCCTGCCGCCACCGCGGCTTTTAAGAGCTGGTCCATGATGTCAGAGCAGGTGAAAGTCTTAGCGTCCAGCGTCCGACCTCCCCGCACAGTCTGCAGGTGGGACCCAGGATAGTACACATAAAAATATGCATAAAAATACAGATTAAATACACATTAAAACACATAAAACACATAAAAATACACATAAAACACATAAAAATAAACATTAAAATACACATAAAAACACATTAAAATACAGCTCAAAGTACACATAAAAAGACACATTCCACCCACCCATCCACCCCAAACCCAGATACGAGTTACTTACTTGGCTGGGGAGCAGGTGGCAGTGATGGTGCAGCGCTGGCCCAGCCCGGCCCAGCAGCATGGCCTAGGTCACAGCAGTGCAGCCTGCCCTGGCCTGGCCTGGCAGCATGGTCTGGGTCGGTGGTGGCACAGCCTGACCTGGCCCGGTCTGGCGGTGTGCTGCAGCTTGGCCTGGCATCGGTGGTGACTGTTGGCAGTGGTGAGTGGTGGCAGCAGCCCTCGCTTGAGTTGCCCCGCCCCACACTGCCACTCACAGCTGCTGACGGTCACTGCTGATGCCAGGCCAGGCCACGGCGCACCGCTGGGCCAGGCCAGGCCATGCCTGGCCTGGCATCGGCAGTGATTGTTGGCAGTGGTGAGCATCGGCGGCCCTCATTCGAGTCGCCTGGGCACACCTGGCATTGGCAGCAACCATCAGCAGAGGTGAGTGGCGGTGGTGGCACACAGCCATGGAACGGCACAGGGCAACTCAAGCGAGAGCTGCTGCCTCAGCAACCACCACACCTCTGAGGAGGCCACTGAAGGCCTCCTTGGCTGCCCCACTCTCCAGCCCAAAATGGCGGCTGGTGAGTGCGCATGCGTGAAAAAAGCAATTGACGTGTGCACGCTCAGTACTAAAGGCGTGCATGCATCAATTGCTATTGTCACGCATGCACACTCACTAGACAAAAGGCAACCACCCCGGGTGGTCTCCTGGAGAGGTTAGTAACCGCCATCCCCGGGAGACCATCCGGGATCCGGTCTACCAGTTCGACAGAACAGGGGCGAACTGGCCTATGCCCACCACTGTCTTAGATACAACAAAAACCAGGCTTACTCACTTGTGGTGAAGGTCTGACTCATTTTAGTCTTCTAACTGGTTGAGCAGGCCTGTCACGTGGTTCCTCCCACCGTAAAACGGGTCCACAGTTTACAGTTTACATGTTTACAAAAGCTGTGGGTGCATTTACAGCAGGGTTTTGTGAATACGTGGGCAAGTTTGCACATGCACGGAGCACATCTGCTTCGGTAGCCGCACAGGTGACCATTATTTGGCCACCCCTGATCTAGCAGGTCATGAGCTCCCACTCCATGATTTCACAAATCTGTTTGATAGAAGGCCATGTTGTATCCCTGGAAGAGTTACAATTTGGGACTACCAACCAGAACACCCCAGTCAGCATGGACAATAGCCATGCTGGCAGAAGGATTTGGAAAGTTAAAATCCAAAAAAGTAACTTTCCTGGTTTTGGTAGACTCATAGAGTATTTGTTCCTGCATATTAGGCAGGCTGTTTTTAAAGAGAACTTTTGGGAGAGTGGGTTGATGAAAGCTGGATTCATGACACCATCAAATCAAAATGTATTTCTCACAGTATCTATTATGCCATCGTGTGAAAGATGAGAACGGACATGATGGAACTGGTAGAACTGAAAGTGTTTTGGAGGCAACTTCCTTGCTGAAGGTTATCAAATTAAGCAGAGGTTGGACAACTACTTTTTGCAGATATTGGGCATCCTAAGTCTATTAAGAAGCAGAACTAGATGACCTTAAAACATTCCAATTCATGCCCCATTTCAAAGAATATGAGTATCAATGTTTTTGCCACAAACAAAATCCCTGAGAAACTTTTTTCTCTATTTTTGAGTACAGACAATTTTATCCCTCTTTGAGTGTGCCACCAACACCACAAGGGCTAAATGAATCTCCTGATGCTTGCTACTTGGACAAAGGGGCAAATAAACCCTTTGTCCAGGTTAGCCTATAAAAATGGGCGAATTAGGTAGTTTCAATTTTGCCCAGTTTCTCATTTTGCCTCTTTTAAGTTGCTTTCCTTTCCTTTCTGCAAAATGTTTTAGAAATCTGTATGTAATTTCAAAAGCCTTTTGGGATGTTTTTCTCCTAACATGCAGTACTGTGCAAAAGTCTTAGGCCAACACAGGCTGGTTTGGGAGAAATGCAAGTGAGTGATTGGTGGGCCCTGAGATACCTAGACACACCAAACTTGAAAACTGTCTTCTTCTACTGACTCTCCTCTCAACTCTCTCTAAGTTTGTTGTAGTTTGGGATTAGTGTGTCTGATTTATAGTCTCCCAAATCACTCACTGAATTTTCATCAAACCAGCTGCTTGTGGGCTAATACTTTTGCACAGTACTAAGGGGGCATTAGGGGATGAGATGGCTAAATGGCATTGTTGATGCAGTGGGCATAGATCTGGGTGGACAATGGAGGATGGCAGATGAGAGAGGAACTTGGTATGTTGTGGTCCATGGGGTCATAAAGAGTCGGATTCAACTGTGTGACTCAACAACAACATAAATATTTTTATATAGCTGTGATTACAAGACATGATTTTAGAAGCAATTTTCCTAATTCAAATTATTTCCATTTCACAAATACATTTTTGGGTCCACTCACACTAATGTATGCAGTTTTGTACACATTTTTAAAAGGAAAAACTAGAAGCTCCTCCAGTGTTTTGGTGGTTAAGACACTGAACTTGGAGACTGGAAGGTCAAGTTTCAATACCTAAGGACTGCACTTGGGGACATGGGTGTCCCCTGAGCAGAGTTTCTCCAGCAAAAATCTTTTCAACCCAGAGTTATCTCTGACCAAAAAAATAGTATAATGGAAGAACTGCATCACCCCACGTGGAACCTCAAAATCTGTGTTTTGGTCGCATATTGTTTAGAAAGTGCATATTAAGTTGGCTTGTATTAATAAATGTTGAAGAATTTTTAAATTATTTTCTCCATTTCCAATTGCTGTACAATATCTTTTTAATCGTCAAGCACAGGTTAATCCTAGCTTTTGAAATATACAATAATCAGAGAAGCTTGTCATATTTCCACTCAATTCAGGGAATGGAAAAAAACCACCAAGACACGTATAATCTTGTACAGAGATTTCTGATCAAAATTTAGCAGGTAAATCAGACTTGAAATGAATGGATTAGAAAAGAAAGGTTGCTGTAATATCCTTTTTTGTTAAGTGAGACAGAAGCAGATTTTGCTGAAACTTGCTCTCTGATTCCCATCTGGAAAGGTATTATGTGGGAAATGAACAGGTCTATAGGAATGTCCTTTTTTAATGACATCTGTGAAGTCAAAAACCTAGAGCTGAAGCAGGCTTAATCTGTCATTCAACAGCAGGTGCTCGGCATGCAATCACGGCTGTACTGATGAAAATCAAATATTGTGGGCATTCAACCTGTTTCCTTTGGTCCTTCATCCTGACATTAATCTATCTTCAGCCTTCCAGCTGCATGCAGTTCAACGACTGCATATACAAAAATGGTATCCCAAGTTTGATTAGTTTAAGAACCTAAAAGAAGGAGTACAAACTTTTGGCTGTCTAAACGTTTTGGACTCCAACTCTCAGAAGCACCAGGTTAACCTAGTCACTATCAAGAAATTATGGGCTCTGTAATCCTAAAAGTTTGAAGGGCCAAAGTTGCTCTGGAGGTAGAAATGAAAATGGGTTACACTCCCCAAATCCCCCATGCAGGGACATAGTCACTGGCCAAGTCTACCTGGAGTTCTAACAATTATAACCCCCTGAGAAAAGGTAACTTTGCTAAGCTGTGCATGAAAACATCAACAGTAGATTGGGGACATAGTGAATAAGCAACTGAGTTACAAATTAAGGCAGCCACTAGTTGCATTTTGCCTCAGGAGAGATACAGAACAATAAGGCCATGGCAAGAATATTGGAAACCAAAGTTCAAATCCTCATTCATCTACAAAGCTCAGTAAGCGATTTTGGCTGAGTATCATCTCAGCCCCCATCTAACCTACTGTACAAGGATCTTGGGATCACAAAGGAATGGAGCAAAAAAATAAATATTTTAATATTCCATTAGAAACTAAAGAAAAGGAGGCAAGAATGAAGAGTCTGCTATGACCAGGGTTTGCTCATTAGTCAGAAATTCTCACTGTGAGCTTTAAAAGAAAAATGGAAGAGTTGGGAGTGGAATGGTATTACCTTCTTAAGATCCCCGGGTACGTTTCTTGGTGTCTAGCATTTATATCATGTTTTGAATTGCATATTCTTTCTTCTGACAAGATATTAATTGCTGTTCTGGTGCTTCTGGTTCTGTGAAACCACAAAAGTGTGAAGTGCTTTGGAACAGAATCATAATTCATATTCCTGCTTTGTGTGTTAATTACGTCTGTTTTTCCTAACTGAAATAAGTGGAGAAGAACAAAAATGTTTAACATACATTATTGCTACCAGTAAGCTCAACATTCAAAGTGTTTCTTTAAAACAAAAACCTGAAAGGAGCATAACCTTTGCCCTCTTCACAGGTATCAGATGCCAATCTTCAAGCCACTGCTTCAAAATAATTACTTACTTTCACATAAATGAACTGATATTCCACATATCTATATGTAAACATCACTGTTAAGATGTCTACATTTTTGTGATGGTGTGGAAGTGTGAAATTAGATATCAAGTGAGGAATTGAGTGGCCTGAATAAATCAACTTTCTTTGACTAAAAAACCCCAAGTTTCTAGTCTTTATGGCCATCGAGATAATTAATTTTAGAAAGGATATTTTTAATGTGACAAATGTTTAGCTTGAACTGAGAGCCTGATATGTGACACATTATCTTCAACAGTCATGTACTGTACCAGCACTAATTTGTGCATGAAGCTTCATGTAGGAAAGCAAAGCTAGAATGATGGGCTGATTTTAATGAAATGATGTGCATAGTGACAGGATGCCTGAAACCTACACCAGTTGAGAAAATAGATCCTCTTGTTTGTATTGCTCCACCTAAGATAAGGAAAGAAGTAGCAGTGAATGCTGAGAGAACTAAGCAAGAGAATGACCCTCAACATCCTGAATGGATATGTGCCTCAAGTACACCGACTCAGATCCAGGAAGAGCTTTATGACAAGAACAAACATTCTTGGATCTGAGTCGGTGTACTTGAGGCAAAATCAAACTAGAAGATGGAGGAAGGAGATCACTGGACAAGTAATAACATTAAAGGTGGATATGGTGGTAGAACTCAACCTCCCCTATGTCACTTTGAGGACCCTAGATAAGATGAAGGTTGGAGTGCCTAAATGTAAGACTGACATGTTCAAGTGTGGGCTGCTGGTGGAAAACAACACACCATGTGAATGAGGAGAGAATCTGACTCATTTGCTGGTCTGCCAGTTACTACCAGAAACCTATACCGATGAGGATTTAAATTTGGCCAATGGCAAAGCCAAGAAAGTGGCTTCATTTGAGCAGTTTAAAATCTGACCTGGACATGAAAGAAGAAGAATGGGTTGATCTGTCGATTTCACTTTCCAGCATATTCAGATTGATTAAATCTTTACTTTTTCTCACCATAGTCTATAAATATTGTAAAGTTCTCCCTAGTCTAATGAAATGGTTTCCTATCTTTAGCAATGTGACTTGGAATAATTCCTTCCTCACCCTCCTTTTTTTTATGTCAACAGATAGATACTCAACTTTCTTCTTCTTTTGTGTCCAGGAAATGGTTTGAGAAATACTAGTTGGCAAAACAAGATTGCCATTGCCCAGGGTATGCCAAACTGTGATTCAAAAATTGAAAAGATATCCACAGTCTTCAAGGAGGCACTTTCTGTGTACCCCACACAGCCTTCTGAGAGAAGTATATTCCCTTACTTTAAAAAAAAAGAGAATATATTGGTAATATAATCTAGGTACTGTCAGCCATGAAGGAAAATACTTGGAGATAAACATGAGACTCTTTAAATTGGTTAAAGCACAGAGTTGTTTATATTATTAATGTTTGTTGAAATTTACTGTTGTTCCTAATTTGCACCCATCACGAAAAGCGGGTCACCCCATGTGATTTATGCTTGTGCAAAAATCTTTATAAAGTGGGCCTCATAAATTTGATCATGTCATAATTTACTGCTAGATTTCTTCTTTTAATGAAAGAGAAATTAATGTGATGATGATTATTGATATTTTAGCACATTTAAAATTTCAGAATTGACAAAGCGACCTATTTAACGTTTTGGGAGGGGGGTGCAAAATACCTAAAATATTTCAGCTGAAAATGATACCTGAATGGCTTTAAAATGGTGTGTGTGTGTGTTACTGGCATTGAATTTCAATGCATTGTAATGTCCATTACTAAATTATTTTTTTAAAGATGTATTGAACAATGTGGGTGATGTAGATAAATGGGAAAAGCTGTACCTTTGGAAACTTAGTCCAAACTGTCTGAAAAGCAGCTGCAAGTGAATAATTCCACACTATGATCACTGGGCTGTTGTTGTACCTAAATTATTAACCACCTCCCAGTAAGCTGTTTTAAACTGGAGAATACATGGATATGTCAATTCAGTTTGGAGGCAAATTCAAGGTTTCTAAAAGGCCTGGGATGTATTGTGGCCAGATTCAACTCATTTTGGAAATTCCAATGCATTGGCTTGCACTAGGAGACCAAAATGTATATAACTTGTTTGTTTATTTTTTCACTGATGTTTGTCACACCTGGAGAGAGATAGTAATGTTAGGGTATGATTTATACCTTGGGTTCAGCCTCATCCAAGATGGAGATTTCCATGTGTCGGAGAACTTGTAGCACATACCTTAGAGGGATTTGAATGTGAAAACATGCTATCCTCATGGGTTGGAAGAAATGAAACCTAATGTGTGATGGACATGTTATACTGTATGATCATTGGCTGGATTCCTTTAGGGGAATAGAAAGGGGATGGACCGTGTGTAAGGAGATAAAACCCAGAAGGTGGGGTCAAGAGGCTCCCTTGATTGGATGCTTCTCTCTGAGGGTGAGCTGTTAACTGAGACAACATGTAGGAGCTTAAGCCAGAAAAGGGGGGGCTGGGCTTTCCCCATTCGAGAAGCTCTCTTTGCTATGATGTGCTTTCTGAACTTTTGATAAACTTTCTTCTGTAAATTGCTCTGATTACAATATAGTTTTCAAATACCTGAAGATGTGTTTATTTGGCTATGTGCTACCTTATCTACACTAATCTAATATTGTGGGTTTCTTAGCTAAGAGGATGGCAGCTCAGAAGCAGGAACCAACCACTGGTGGGCAAGAAGTCATATCATGAATAAACTTGATTCCTGACATGTAGACCTAAAGAAGGGAGGAAATTCCAAACAAGGTGATTCTGGAGTTAGCAGATCAGACACATTTAAATGCTCATTATTATTACTTAAAACCTAATGGACTAAAGTGTTTTTTGTCCCATGAGGTTTGATTTGTGGTCTAGATTCAATTTGATTTATAAATTTGCTGAATCAGGCCCTTCCTCTTTATCTCTTTACTCTGGATCTCAGAAAATTCAGTATGAATCAGTTTTTTTTAAAAATTGTGTCAGAAACACACAAACATGCTTTTTGGGCTGAAAAGATTTTTGCTGGAGGAACTCTGCTCAGGGGACGCCCAAATCAGGTTCCTTTCATGTCCCCAAGATCTTTTCCCACCCAAGTGGTCCCTGTTTATCTACTTGCAATGTCTTGCTTTTGAACTGCTAGGTTGGCAGGAACTGGGATATTGATGGGTGCAGTACTCAGGTCTTGAACTGCCGACTTGTTGAACTTCTAGCTAACAAGGCAAGCTTCCTAACCACTGAGTCACCGCAGTACCCTAGTCTGAATCAGGTCAATTTGGTTCATAATTTATTCAACTCTGAGGCACAAACCACAGCTCAATTACAGGGAATGTAATATGTAAATAAATTGTGATTGTGATTGTGAGTCTAATGTGGCTTCTCATCTGTGCTGGACATGCTCAGTGAAGATGTCTTAGGATAAATTGTTCTACCTGTTCTGTGGAAATGGATGGATTCAATGATGAGAAAATTAGGATTTCCATTCAGCTAAAGCATTATTAGAGTTTACCAAGTTTATCTCTTTTTGCAAAAACAAAAAATCAGATTGTGGGAGAAATTAAAACTAAATGATTCATTCAGCTAGAGGGTTTTGAATGCTTAATTCTAAAATCTGACCTCAAATCCCTCTGTAGTCAATTCTTCTGATTTATCATTGCCTGGTCTTTTTCAGCCCCTGAAGGGCTTTGCAGCTTTAATACAACATGACAGACAGGTACAATGTGGCCTTCTGCATGCTGGGAACAGACTGGACATATTCCATTGATTTAGCTAGTGTTAAATGGGAGACAATTTCACTGCTGAATAATTTTAAAGAACTTGAAGATTTTTTAGCATTCAAAATTGAAAGATCCAAAAATTCCTGGCTTTAAAGTGAAGCATCTTTGTTGCTGAAAGGCCACAGTGGCTTAGTGGTTAAGATGCTGATCTTGATGATCATAAGGTTGGCAGGTCAGTAGTTTGAACCCCGAGTGCTGTGTGATGGAGTGAGTGCCCATTGTCGGTCCCAGCTCCTGCCAGCCTAGCAGTTTGAAAGCAAGAAATTGCAAGTAGCTAAATATGTACTGCTTCAGCGGGAAAGATGACAGTGTTCTGTGTATGTCACAATCTAGTCATGCCTGCCATGTGACCACAGAAATGTGTTATTTTACCCCCTAAAATATTAGAGCCATGCCTGCTACGTAGAAATCAAAATATTCAATCACAGTGTCATGGCCCGGCACCAGAGGAGCTCAACAGCTGGGAAGAGCTACAGTGGGGGAAGGGGAGATTCCTCTCACTTCAGGCCTTGGAGCAGAATCGTCATCACCAATCCGGGGTCAGTGGCCAGTTGAGTCTTGTCAGAGTTACCAGGGTCTTCCAGGAAATGTAGTCAGGGTCAGTCAGAGGTATAGAGTCCGGTACATCAAGTCAGGAAGCTAAGAACACGGTTTCAGGTCCACAAGGTTGACAAGTTGTTCCGACCAAGGGCCTGCCAGCATGCCTCTCTTCTTTTAAGAGGAGGGAGACCCCACAGCTGTGGGTCTGTTCAGGAGGTGTGCCCGGGCTCTCCTCCTCCTCAGCTGAATCTGATGCCTCAGTTCATTCCTGTAATGAGTAGGCGTGCCGGCCTGGTCCAGAGTCGTCTGCCCGCTAGCACCCAGCCCATCTGTCCAGTTCCAGCCCTCCGGCCCAGCTTGGCCCTGCTGGGCTGGCTCTGGGGTGACAGCTGGCTGTGGTGCCGTTGCCAGATCCATTTCTTCTGACTCTGCCTCCTGATCTGAGCTGAGTGCAGCCTGGGGAACTGGCAAGGGGTCCCCCTCAGCCTCAGAGTCCAAGTCAGAGCCAGCAGTAGGCAGCCGGGCCGGCTTGATTTCCTCGTCCTCGTCCTCGTCCTCCTCCTTGCACCCAGGACCCCAGGCCACAACACACAGATTATTATTCTTCTATCTACCATGTAGATTGGTATAATTAAACTTTCCAGGAGATAAACTAAACGATTTTTCTATTTTGGCTTTTTTAAGATGTCTTTTCAAAACAGGAGAACTGAAAGATACAAAGATTAGTGAAATATCTGACAGCAAGCCTTTTTTTTTAAAAAAAAAGCATAATGCCAGAAACCTTTACATGGGAATCATCTTCAAGCTGCTTCACTTCTCTACATCAGCCTCCCTTGGCTACAACAGAACCATAAAATGTTTTATTGCAAAGCCATGAACAATCCATATGTCCGTTTGATGCGTCAGACCACCCAGAAGCCAGCACTTGTGGGGTAGCATAAGGATATCTGAAGGTGACACATGCTGTCATTTGACAAACCGAAATGGAGGGAGAAGGGGGAAGGGTCTCTGGCAGCCAAAACCTTGGCCTTGACAACTTGTGATGGTGACCAGGTGGGGTGTGTTATCTTAATAGTCTGGAGCTCTTGTGAATTATTTGCTGATAGATGTAAACAGCTGTTATTCTTGGTAATGGAAAGCAATTAGAAACATCTGTACTCTTGGCTATGAGTAATGCTTCCTATCCTCATGGCTCCCAAGTGCCAACTGGAAATAACTACATCATCTGAGCAGGGCTGGCAGGTCTACCGTGCATTCTGGACCAATGATTAGTACTGAGCTGTGAAGAACAAGAGGTGAAGAGCAGGAAGAAGAGGTAAATACCTGCTATGGAGAAAGGCCAGAAGCAAGGAGGTGGGGGTGGGATCAAACTCACCCGCTCTCCTTCAATAAATTGCAGCACTCTTAACCAAAACAACCAAAACCTCTGCTCCTGTGACCTTAACCAAAACTAGAAATGGCTCTTCTGGAGGCAAGTCTGGTGGGAAAAGATCTTGAAATATTGCTGATGATGATGGAGGATTCAGGGAATTTTAGTCCAAATAAATTATAGCTTCCACACTCCATTTCTGTTGTTACAAGATACCTGTAAAGGTCAGCAAGAACTATATTTCAATGGTAGGACCAGAAGCGTAGCGTGCCTTGGTGGGGCCCCGTATAAAAATTTGTTTGGGGGCCCTTAGGAAGGGTAAAGATTTGTTTTGCTTACGCACGTTGGGGGCCCCCGTGGCCCGGGGCCCCCGTATAATTGATACGGCAGATACGGCGGTAGCTACGCCCCTGGGTAGGACACACACACGTAGGTTTCCAGTTCGGTGCTGATCAGCTCCAGAAATTTTCTTCTGTGTTTCAAAGTTAAATTCACATGCAATATGAAACCATTCTCCTTGTAAACAAGTCAAAATAATAATAATTTTGTCAGACCTGATCCAC
The DNA here is from genome assembly GCA_030440675.1 of Furcifer pardalis. Lineage (NCBI taxonomy): Eukaryota > Metazoa > Chordata > Lepidosauria > Squamata > Chamaeleonidae > Furcifer > Furcifer pardalis. Next base: position 93,851,942 of record CP126892.1, read on the forward strand.
GAAAGCAGTTAGCTTTTTAAATGCCAAATGTGTTTTTTCTTTTTATTTTGTTTACTCTCTGATATGCTTGAAACACAGACTAGCACAGCTACCATTTCAACAATTCTCCTTTTGAATCCAAGGAATCACTGCAAGCTAGAGGAGACATTCTAGGCTACCTTCAGAACTTCTTAATATGCAGTTTTGTAGTTTCTCAACAAAATGTATGCTCCTGCTATCTGTAAATAAGCATGCTGCAGCACATGGATTTCAAGCAATCTCATTATTCACTTGAGGACTTCCAATTTCTCATTGGTCTCATTGCCTGAGAAGCCTTGAATGTTCTGCTCTGCCATCAACAACAAAACCCAACAAAAATACCCAAATTAATTGTAACCTTCTAGTTCAGGGTTGGTCAAACTATGGCCCATGGGCTGGATCCAGCCCACAGCACCATTTATTTATTTATTTATTTATTTATTTATTTATTTATTTATTTATTTATTTATTTCGTTAGATTTGTATGCCGCTCCCCTCACCGAAGTGACTCGGAGCAGCTGACAATATTACTAATATAAAAATACCATACAACTCAAATGGTGGCCCACCACCACCCTCGCTGCTACCAGAAGTGGGAGCATTTATGACAGCCATAAAACATGCCTGCATATACATAAACGTGCCCGCACCCACACCTGCCATAAACATTGCTGTAAATGCACCCCTGAAAAGTTTGGAAACCCAGTTCTAGTTGATCGGGGACACATATGGACCTGTTTATTGTTACTAGAGCACCTTTCAAGACATTGGTTGTTTAAATTGTGAAAAATCATGGTTGGGGACTGCTACTAAAGTCTTGAATATTTGGAAGGAAATGTTCTTCAAGAAGCTTTTGAACTCCAGCTTTTGTTACAGCTGCCTCCATGTACAGTTGGCACTCTCCAAGGTCCTGAAGAACTTGCTGTCTGTTGTCTGAAATCCTGTTGCTTAGGATTATAAACCACACCAGGGTATGGCCATTGAATCAATAGGGATTTGGTGAGTCAACTACTCATTCAGTTCTACTGAGTCAAATGAGCCTACTTTAACTATGACAAATTTCAGCATAGTAAGTTACATTTACAGTAGGCGTATTTGAATCAATGGAGTTTACAGAAGAGTTGACTGAGTAAATCATTTATTCAATGGGCCTACTCAAGTGTGATTCACTACACTAATAATAAGTCAATTCTGACTTACGGCAACCCATTCCAGAGTTTCTAGGTAGAGAATACACAGAAGCAGTTTACCATTTCCTTCTTCTGGGGGTGCCCTATAATTCTCCACCTTGCCCTTGACTACACAGGCTGTCTCTTTTCCCTGGAGGCATAGTAGAAAACTGAACTCTTAACATCTGGCTCTGCAGCCAGATATCTAAATCACAGAGCTATCTAGGCAGCTATTTACTACATTAACCATTGAGATTATGGCTATTGTTTTTCCTGCAGTCTAATTTTGTGTGGTGTTTGAAGGAGTGGATTTTGACCCCTGAAAGCTGACACTGAAATAATCTATTAGTTATTAAACTACCACAGCATTTTGTCTGGGGACATCCCACTACAGTAATGGAGCAGTACAGCCAGTGAATCAATGCTGAGTGTCAGGCAGCAGTTAACTAACCTGACTCCCTAAAGGGGCCAACGGCTACGGGTGGATGAGCCCCTTTAGATGGGGTGATGGTCCCCCTCAGTGGAGGAAATGACTCTGGAAACCATCATAATGGGCCCAATGGCAAAATGAACAGCGGAGGAACTCTGATTCTCAATGGTCATGGAAGCGGAAGAGGTCATGCCAGATGGACTGGCTGTGAAGGTGCACCGTGTCTATATCCTCAAGGCTGCGGCAGTCCATTGCAGTCCTGATGATAAATACTGTATGTCTCATTTCATATGTGCCACAGGAGATGGCTCCATGATCATAATATGTGGGTTACTTCATTGGATCCACCTTAAACAAATTCACACCAATGACAATTTTCCTGCTTCAGGAAAAAAAATGTATTCTTGGATAGGAGTTGCAGTTGATGATGATGACAATAGCATTTTGTCCTTCTCTGTCTCTTTCTATCCCTTTCTTCCCCTTCAGTTTTGCTAACATATCTCAGCAAACTGATATGGCTACTTTTTGGAAATCCTATAACTCCTGGTTATCAACTAAATGTTAGTATGTGGTTTAGGATTGGGATTTGTCCCATCTATGGGCTCCATGTGACACTCTATGGCTCTCTTTGTCCTCTGCTCTTCCTCATTGGTGAAAGAAATTTAGCCTTAAAATGGGCAGATGCCAGATTTCTCTTAAGCATTAATTGTCCAATATATGCCTATTATTCCTGAAGCTTTTATATTACCTGAGGCAGCCTTGCTTTTTCCAAATAGGAAATCACTTTTGATCACTCCCAGGTGTCATGAGGGGGAGATGGAAGATGGTGAACCATGATGACTTACTGGTTAAACTAATGTAGTGCCGCCAAAACATTGTGTGTTTGATCCTGATAGAGATCAAGGTTGACTCAACCTTCCATCCTTCCAAGGTCAGTAAAATTATTACCCAACATTCTGGGTGGCAGGGATGCTAATTACCTGTAAATTGCCCAGACAGTGTACTAAGTGTTATGGGGCAGTATAATAGTGTGATTGTTATTGCTAGATTTAGCTGTTAAGAGTTTTGCAGCGATGGCAGATTTAACGTGGTTGCCACACCCTGATATGATTCTTGTTACTACTGATCCTCTATTTTAAATTATTGCTCACATCTCCATGGGCCTTGCATAAAGTGACACAGAATGCTTTACAGAATATCTGAGAGTAGCTTGTGTACATGCCAGTATGTGACTGGGTGAGTGATTTGTGTTGTAGTCTCTGATGAAATGCAAATTGTCCCTGAATCTTGACCTGACTTGCCCTGGGCAAGTTCCTCTTTAAACATTGTAGACCCAGAAGAAAAATGGGGGAGGGGGTTTTAGAGGGAGTTACATGTCCATTTGCCTGTCTGCCTTTAATGTCCTATACCCCCTCCTAGCGCATGAGTAAGGTTGCACCATAAGGAGTTTACATCCTGCAGCTAGAGTCTCACAGTCCTGATGCTTGTTGTGGGGTGGCAGGAGGAGGAAGGCTGAATAGGCTGGCAACACGCACCTCTCATGGGAGCTGTTGATTCCATCACTGTTTAATCCTTAGCTTGGCGGCTGTCTTGGCAGCCATGGCACTCTACGATTGCCAATTGTGCAGAGTTGGTTTCTGAGATGGGAACACCTGTTTATTAGCATTTGGTTGAGCACATCCAACATATTTCATGGAGGCTGTAAGGAGAGGACAGACTGCTTCTGACAGCTTGAATTTTTATTATTATTATTATTTTGCTAGGTTTCCATGCTAGTTGGTTGCCCTTTGTTGTACGAGAACTCCTTTCCTTCTAACACAATCCTTCAGCGTTTCTCCTTCCCATCGTGGGGCATCACAGGGCAAAGCTGGGTAGCAAGAGGGTTTCCAGGTTCACAATGGACCACTCTGTTGTGGAACAGCACATGTAAAACACAAGCTGCTGATTCCTGCTCAGAAACAAAGGAGGACAAGACTGGTACACACCCCACTCTGAATCATTATCTTCTAGCAAGTTGAAAGTGTTAAGTTTTTATACAGCAGCAGTAAATTGGGACCATTTTTATAAGCCACCAGTTTGAATCACAAGTTCTCCAAGGGTTATCTCCCCTTTTTAGCCCAGCAATTAAACACACAATGTTTAGAAATATAACAGTTCTTTACTTACAGTTAACTCAGAGAAATAAACATGTGCTCTGCTTTCTTAAAGTCTTTACAGAAGACTGGCCATGTGGCTGAAACAAAATGGTGATCTTGCACATGTATGTTTCTGCTTGGAATGGAAAATAGCAAGAACAAGAAGGAAGGAAAAGACCCAAAGAGCAAGGGCTTAATAGATGAAAATCATATCAGGTGACCCTAGAGGCGGGAAGACAGAAGACTTTCTTATTGGTTAGTAAGGGATAAATTAACATTAACAACCCATTGAATGCCAGGGGTCAGCAAACATGGCTCTCCAGATGCTCTTGGACTTCAATTCCCAAATGCCCTGATCAGCAGCTGTACTGACTTGGGCTTCTGGTAATTGAAGTCCAAGAACACCTGGAGAGCAAAGTTTGCTGACCCCAGGTCTAGACACTCAGATCAGCACTCAAAGACTTGTTCTAATTGCTCTCTACATCTGACATAGTTGTTGAACAAAGGCAGGGCCTTTTAAGTTACTTTCCAAAGCAGACTTACCTAGTACTCTCTTCGATTTCTTCCTATGGTGCCCATTATGCACCTGGTTGAAGCTTAAGGAATATTGTGTAAACTTTCTCCCACTTTGGTAGACTGATCCCACATCTGGTTGCATTAATGATTTTGTAACCAATGCAAGACTGGGCACAGAGAAGGGATCAAGCCACAGTACAAGGAACAATTATACAACCACCCTTCTGCAATCATGTAACACAACAAGCAAGGAGCTCTAGTCTGTTTTATGCTGTTATTTTGTTTGGCCTGTACTGCTAGATCTTTATAACACTGTAAATTTTTATTCCTCTACACTGCCCTGAAAGCATCTACATAATAATAGCACCAACAGGTGTCTGGTGTCAGTGATGGGCTGGAGGGAAGAATAAATGGAAATTTGAATGAGCTGGAATTACTGTTGGTAACTGAACAGAGGTTTGGCATGAGTCCAATTCTAGGTGAGCTTTCATTTCTTCTAAACTTAAGCCTTAGATTGGCAGGAAAATGCATCTATAGCATCTGTATTTTAAAGCATCCTTCATTGATTTTATTTGGGCAACATCTGTGGCCACCAGCAATTTGTTTTTGCCACAGTTTTCTATGCCTTTACAATGTTTGATTCCTGGCTCAATGCCTTATACTAGGCTGGACAGCCTAGGAAGAGGATATGAAAATGCCAGCTGCTGGGCAGGCAGTTAGCACTGCCCTTGCTTAGAGTTCTTCATGGGTAACAATATGTTACACAGGATGATTTAAAGGGCTCTTGTATCATGTTGCCTGACTTGTAAAAAGAAGAATGCAGCAGCAGCTCTGACTGATTAGAACAGTGGCTCCTAACATGGGGTCCCCAGATGTTCTTGGACTAAAAATCCCAGAAGCCTTCACCATTGACTGTGCTGGCCAGGACTTCTAGGAGCTGTGGTCCAAGAACATCGATGGGACCAAGGTTGGGAACTACTGGCTTAGAGGTACAGGTAAAAGTCACCCTTGCTTGAAAGCCAGTCGTATCCAACTCTAGAGGTCAGTGCTCATCTCTATTTATAGCCAAAGAGCCAGCATGGACATGTGGCAGGCATGACTAGACACCGGAGTGCACAGAACACTGTTTACCTTCCCACCAAAGTGGTACCTATTTATCTACTTGCAATTTCTTGCTTTTGAACTGCTGGGTTGGCAGGAGCTGGCACAAATATGGGAGCTTACTCCATTATGCAGTATTCGGGTCTCGAACTGCTGACCTTCTAGTCATCAAGTTCAGCATCTTAACCACTAGGCCAGTGAAGTCCCCCTATTAGAGGTACACCAGAGTGCATATCTGATATTCTATGCACAGTCAGAACAACATGCCCTGAATCGTGCATAGGAGCAGCACAAACAAAAAGTTATACCTTTTGAATGAGTTCCTGAATAAGGACCATATCCCATGCCATTTTTAAAACAACAGACTTCCCACCCATCCATCAACCCTCCCTCTCTGATCCTATGGCTCATAGTAAATACAATAGTTAATTTTTCAAAGGCCAACCACAGCTTCATGAAATGATTTCTGCTATAAGCATTTTTTAAAAAACCTCATTCATTCTGTTATTTAGACAGGTGCGTGCAGTGCTTGCTTTCCATGGGATAATTTTCATAAACTCAGCTGCACATGTTTATGGTAGCATTCTGCAGAAATTGTCCAAACTTCTTGCCAGTACTTTAGGAAACTAATTGGTGTCATTGAGATGAATGGGGCTTACCTCTGGTCAAGATGTTAGACTGGGACCTTAGTGTTGTAGCATGAATTGTTCCAATTAACACAGCAAAGCTATCTTGGGGAGGAGAGGGCAAGAAAGAGAGAGGGAGAGAGAGGAGCTACAGAATTTTATTTTGAAAGAGCCCTGATGGTGAAGTGGTTAAACTGCTGTACTGAAGCCAAAAGTGCTAACATTGTGAGTTTGTTCCTGGTGGGCTCAAGGTTGACTCAGCCTTCCATCCTTTGGTAAAATGAATATCCAGGTTGTTGTGAATTACTTTGTGAACAGCCCCAGAGAGTGCACTAAGTGCTATGGGGCAGTATAGAAGTGTAATTGCTATTGCTAGTATTTGACATAAGTATTTTGTAGACTGCTAGCCAAGATCACCTTGAAGGTGTATGGCTGATAAGATTACTTACCCAGCTACCTGTGCAAACTGCACAGTATATTTCACTCCTAAACAAGAGCAAAAAGCCCAGCCTTCTCTTGATCACCTACAACATTTATAAAAATGATGGGCATTTGAACACCAAATAACTTTCCCCAAATTTTTCACAAAAAATGATCAGAGACTCTTGTAATCTCACCCACTAAGGAGAAACATTGAAAAAATTGTTTTCACCTGCAACGATAAAAAATAAGCAAAGATTTATGCCCCTGCTGGAATCTTGGCAGTGGCAGAAACTTTTTCATATGCTGAACATAGACTTCCTATCAGTAAGAGTTGAGTCTGAGAATTAAGAGAGTATAAGACCATAACTTCTCCTGCCAACTTGGCAGTTTGAAAGCAAGAAATTGCAAGCAGATTTATTTATTTATTTATTTATTTATTTATTTATTTATTTATTTATTTATGTTTATCCACTGCCCTCCTTACCGAGGTGACCAAGGGCAGCTCACAAATTGCAAAAGCACCACAACAAAACACAAACATTCCTAAAACCCTCAGATATAAAACTGTGCAAGATTTAAAATTAAAATCTAAATTCTAAAAAGTTTAAAAAACACCAAATTACTACATCTTGAGGGAAGGAGGGGCTTAAATTATCTAGTGGGCTGGGGTCACTATACCTCCCGCACCCCATACCTGCCCTACCAGCCATGTTTTTAAATTCTTCTTAAAGGGCAGCAACTCCATCTGTAGACTTAGCTCAGTTGGCAGGAGGTTCCATAGGGCCAGAGCGGACACAGAGAAGACCCTCCTCCTAGTGCCAGAGAGATGCGCCTCTCTGGCCAATGGAACAACTAGAGAGCCTCTCTGGTTTGCTCTGGTGGGACGGACAGATGTTCTTGGGGTGAGGTGGTCTCTTAAGTATCCTGGCCCCAGGGCCAGATTTTCCTGTAGGCTAACTAGGCTTCAGCCTAGGGCCTCAAGATCAAGAGGTGTCTATATATTGATATATATCACAGTAATGGTGTATTTTATTATCTCTCATGTAATTTACAAACTTAAAAATGGGAGGTGAAAGGGCCACATAAGTGGGATAGCCTAGGGCCTCTTTTCATGTAAATCCGGCCCTGCCTGGCCCATAAATAGATACCACTTCAGCAGGAAAGGTAATAGTGTTCTGTGTGCTCCAATGTCTAGTCCTGCCTGCCACATGACCACAGAAATGTCTGCAGATGCAGACAATGCTGGCTCTTTGGCAGTAAACAGAGATGAGCACTTCACCCCAGAGTTGGACGTGACTGGCTTTCGAGCAAGGGAGACCTTTACTTTTACCTAAGAGCTTAACTGATCAGTAAGGATTGAAGAAAGAGATGAAGACATGGTACCTCATATCATAGCGGTGCTTTCAGTGAGTTCAGGGTGTAAAGGGCAAAAGAAGAAGGGAAACACCAAGGGATTTCCATTTTTCCCCAAGGTAGTAGACCAGGAGTTACAAAGATAATTGCAGGACTATATTAAGTTCCAGGGATTCTCAATCTGCAGCCCATGCGCAGATGTGGCCCACAAGACAATTTCATGCGCCCCCTGTTGCAGCCACCACCACACCAGGAAGTGCCATGTGGTGGAGGAAGGGCAAAATGGCCATCGGGCTCACGAAGCTGTCTGAAGGACCATGACCCGGTCCCCGGGTTAAAAAGGTTGAGAACTCCTGGGATATATAATCCAGCCCCCCACTGCCATGTTGCCAACCTTTCCTCTGCTTCTCGAAAGCCTCCCTGCCTGTACCAAGCTGCTGTGGCTGCTGTTGTTGTCGTCCTTTTTGTTATTTCGGCAAATGCATCGCTCGCCCAGGACTCCCTGCCAAGAAGAGCAGAATGTCATTATGAGAGGAGGCTGCTGTGAGCTGCCACCATCGCCAGGAATTTATCACCGCTTGCATGGCTCATAATGGACTCCTTCACCAAATGACTTTGGACGAGCAGGGCTTTGGCAGTGGTGGGCTTGGAGACCTGCGTGGCAATTATTATTAAACTGAGCAGCCGTGTAATGGAATTGGGCCGGGAAAGTCAGGGGGAGGGAGGTGGGGGGAGAAAGGGAACATCACATTGGAGCAGGAGGTAATTTCTCACAAAGCTCCACGTGCAGAACTGCAGGGATGGGCTCCAAATGGCAGACTGGTGGACAGGCAGTTTGGGAGACGGCCACTCAGAGCACTGGGAATCAAGCCACCAAGCTGGCTGTGGAAGTCAATCTCCTGGAAAGATGGCTGGATGGGATTGGAGTGGACAGAAGAGGAAACTGCTCATCCAATAGACCCGGATATGATTTGCATTATCCTTCTGAACCATCTCACCACTGTACTATATTGAAAATAATCCAGTCTATCACCGCTGCCATCAAGCATATAAGCTTGGACCTCATCTGCTCATGCTTTAACCCAGAGATTGTTATGCTTTTATTAAAATATCTGCACTCTCCAGAGGTCTGGGACCTGCTTATCAGGCCCTTGGATGTGTTATGGACTGCAATAATCCCACCACCCAAAACAAAAACAAAAAAACCAAGACTGGACATAACCAGACATGCACTTCCAGGTGTTTTTTTTTTAATAAAACTTCTGGAGGGTAAAACAAAACTGAGGGAACTCTACACCTTGTATTAAAACAGATTTATTATTATCATTCTTTCATGTCCAGATCAAACTTTAAACCAGGGGTTCCCAACCTAAGGCCCCTGCACCATTTTATGTGCCCCCCTCCAAGTGCATTCAAGAAACAAATTGGCTATCCTTTGAAGCTGTTGGGACAAAATGGCCACCCCCGTAGTGAAGTCAGGGCAAAATGGCCATCGGGCACTTGAGGTTGACTGAGAGAGCATGACCCAGCCCCTGGCTTGTCACATTATGCTATGCTATGCTATGCTATGCTATGTCCTTCATAGGGAAGATCTGGATAGGGCAGAGGAAGTTTGATTCCCACCTCTGCTTGATTACCAGTTGACAATGATTAAGCCCCATACTAACACAAGATGAAGAACTGAACAATTGAGTAGAGTCCAGTCCTCACATCTGTGGTTACCCAAAGCTGAAGGGAAACAGTATGATCTGCTCCTCAGTTCAACAGATTTAAATAGCTTTGGGTGAATAAATTTGACATTTTTCTTTCTGCCCACATTTGAAGCTTTTCAATTTCCATGGTTTTTCCAGCAAAATGGTAAACCCAAGGTCATACAGCTATAAATTTTTATTTTAAAAATGGACAGAACAAATTTCACACTCACCTAAACTTGTGAGATTCAACAGGTATGGCTATTCTCCTTATGGAGAGGAGCATGTTATACATCTCTGTAGCTAGTACAAATGAATTTCACACAAATAAGAGGAGACAGCCTAAATTCAGCATAGTTCATATAGCTGAATACAGAAAGATCCAAAGCCAAATGTTTAAATGCTAAGCAGTCAACGTTCTCTCCCAAAATGAGGAAATGTGTATGTTGTCAAGTCGATTCCATCTTATAGCAACCATTTCCTGGGGTTTCTAAGTGTAGGCTATTCCAAAGTGTTTACAATTCAGCTCTTTTGGGATAATGCAGCTTGCCCAATGCTTTATGGACTGTTTCTTGTCCCAGAAGGCAGAGTAGAATTTCAAACCCCTGATCTCTACTGACTCACTGAGCTATACAGCTAGCTTCATGTTACAATATAAGATACTCAAAGAAGGCAACAAGATGCCATCCAGATGTTTGGACTAGAATTACCATAATCCCTGGTCAATTGACATGTTTCTGGGAGAAGCTGATGGAATTTGCAGCCCCCTAAAATATGGAGGGTGTTGGTATCTAGCGATACTGAGTACTATACCATATGTCAGTTGTGGCAAACCTATGGCACATGTGCCAGAGGGAGCACTCGGAACCCTCTCTGTAGGCACGCATGCCACTGCCCTAGCACAGAATTTGCCCTGCCCCTCTGCCCAGCAGCCCAATGGGAGTGCTTCCTCCTCAGCCTCGTGGTGGGGAGAGAATTTACCGGGACGGGTGCACACATGCCACTACTCAAAACCCATACCTTACAGAGAAATGCCACATTGACATTTTCTGCTTCTGTTCCTCTCGGGAGGTGGTGTTTCCCTTTAGTTTTCAGCAGCGGCATGCACCCACCCTTCCTGGTAAATTCTCTCCCCAGCACAGAGCTATTCCTCCTCTCCCCAGCACAGAATTCACCCCACCCCTCTGTCCAGCAGCCCAATTAGAGTGTTTTCTCCCTCCGCCGGCACAGAGTTTAAACCGCCCCTCTGCCCAGCAGCCCAATGGGAGTGCTTCCTCTCCCCCCCCCCCAGCACACTGTTTGCTCCGCCTCTCTGTGGCTTGGACAGAGTTTGAGCACTCAGTCTCTAAAAGGTTCACCATCACTGCAATATATGCTTAGACTTCTGCTCAAGGACTATAAAGAACTCCTTATCTATTTTACACATTCTAATTATCAACACTACACTTAGATTCTGATGGAAGCAATAATTCCTTTATTATAGCTGGCCAACAGTAAAGCTTGCAAAAGGCACACCTGCTTTATGAAAACATCTAATCACCTGGCATGTATGTATATCACCCTATTGCTGATGCCTTTAAGCTAGAGATAAATTTAAACATTCAGCCTCAAAACCATCCATCTTCTTGATGAGAATCTGCTCTAATGGCACACCATGGCATGGGCCATTCATTACACCTAGCCCATCCATCATGCCACATCAAACACTATGTTTGGCCAGGATGGCTGGATGACAAGTCTCCCAATCTGCATAAGGTAACTATTGAGGTAATTGTTTGCACTTGCCCTCAAAAGAATGAGAAAGGCACAGAATTCTGTCACAATACTGTTGACTTTTTATGAAGGCATCAAGAATCAAGACAGCTCTCATATCAGAAACAAAGCTTGTCCACTTTGATAAATACTGTACAAGGAAAGCTCCCATGCATGTAACTTGACAACTCACTCTTCAGACTGCAAGATGATGTATAACATGAACATCTCTTTTGAATGGCATGGGGAATATCTGAAACACTCTAACCATTCAGAAAGAGTAGACAACAAAAACTTCAATTGGCTTATGATTGATGCTGTGTAGGAGTGAGTGGGGAATCCACGTGGTTCATTCTTTTCTGGAGAAGATTCTGAAATTCATACACTGCTTCATAAATTCAACACAAAGAACTTGAACAATAAAAATTAATATGAGAGAAGCCAAATGGACAGGTCCACCTGCCCAAGCAGCCATATTTGTGTCATTGGTTCAAGACCGACAATAGAGCCGACACTTTCAACCACACAATGAGGCTACCTCGGTATCATTTAATGAGACTGCATCTTTATTACAGTATTAGAAAAATAGTGGAAAAGCTACAGTTGCACTGCAGAAAGAATAAAGTGATCCTTTAGTCAGCTTTAATGGACTGGATGGCAAGGATCTTCCCTCTGGTTACAAAAAATCTTTGGCCAACACTGTGGCAAAATGTACGTACGCTTTTCTCCTATGCCCTTAGCAACTTTCTGGAATATTGATGACACATTTCCCCAGCATGGCAATAAAATAACAAGAATAGTTTCACCTGTTAAATGTTCAAGTGCAACCGCTATGGTGTTAAAACAATGTTTCTGGCCAAAAAGTCTCTGGGAACCTGGAATACGAATGAATATGGAAGACCCATTCACCCACGTGCAATTTTTTTTTTAAATTGTGCTAAGATCTCTCCTTCACTTTATACAGGCTGATGTTCATTTTTCAATAGCAGGAAATCCACTTCCAAAATTGCTAAAACACAGTGATCTGTGCTCTTGTTCTGAAAGACCTCTGAAAGGTTCACATCAATGAAACAACAGGTCTGAAATTTATAAGGGATTTCCCCATAGCTAGAAGGAGGGGAGAGTGAACACTTTATGAATGTGATTCAAAATGACACCAGTTTGTATTACAATTGTTAAAGTATAGGGGTTCTGCTTACATGCATGGGACTACATTGTTAATTCCTATGATGTCTAATTAATTAATTAATATACTTATTTATAGACATTTGCCTTCCATTCATAACCACCCAGACATATTTGTACAGAAGAGGAAAACACTATAGCTTGTATTAAGTGTGGTGCCAACAAAAAGTATACGTGACGGAGTGAGCTCCCATCATCAGCTCCCATCCCTGCCAACCTAGCAGTTCAAAAGCAAGATATTGCAAATAGATAAATAGGTACTGTTTTTGCAGAAAAGGTAACAGTGTTCCGTGTGCTTCAGCATCTAGGCCTGCCTGCCACATGACCATAGAAACATCCACAGATGCAGCCAGCACTGGCTCTTGGGCTGTAAACAGAGATGAGCACTGCCCTCAAGATTTGGATATGACAGGCTTTCGAGCAAGGCATAATTTTACCTTTAGATACATATTACATTTACATCACCTGAGTTTAGTATTATATATGTAAAAGCAAGATCCTCGGAAACACACCAACCACCAAAGCAGAGATTGAAATCAAGGCACAGTTTCTTTGTAATTACCACCACCACCACCACCCAAACAACCGGTAGAAGGCAAGCAAGGAGCTACCAGAGAACTGGACAGAACCACACAATTCTCTACCACTTGGCCAAGAACAACCTTGGCCTGTGTGGAAAGTTTTAAACAGACTGAGTGCCAGGGTAGGAAGTCAAGGGCTAATCTGAAAAAGTGTTTTTGTAACCTGTGGGAATGTGGAGAAGAACAAACTATCACCCATATGCTACAATGCACATGATGCCCCTCAATGTGCACTGAGGAGGACCTTATGTTGGCAAGAGGAAATGCTATTGATGTGGCCCAATATTGGGCAGATGTCATCTGGCCCTTTTAATTCCTTTTTGTTTTAGATATATTAATTTTAGCTTTGTATATTATTATATGCTGGTGGTGCCTCTGCACACAAAGAAAGAAGAAAGAAAGCATAATATGTGTTTTTCTCCTATTCTCCACAAGATAGATCAGTCAGTGAGCAAATAATGTAATGGAGATGAACTTGGATTTTATTCTAATGGTCATTTTTTAAGCCTTCTTATTTACCGCAGGTGAGAGAGAACACAAAAACTAAGTATGAATAAGAATTTTGTTGCAGTTTCTTTTTGACACTGAATTTACCATCATTTGTAAATTTCTTGTATCTTTTGACAGGAGAAAAAAATTGTGATGGGAAGAGCAAATGTAAGATAAACTGAAACTAAGGTATCATCTGTGACAGGGCTTCTTAAATATCTGGCATTCAATCCTTGTATATTCAACCATGCTTAGTGATGGATTAGGATTGGCTCCTCTTTTTCTCCAAAAAGCTCCATATCTAAACCCTTGTGGTGTGCAGTGGTGAAGTTGCAGTACTGCAGCTAAAATTATCACATTGTGAGTTCAATCCTGATGGACAACAGGTTGACTTAGCCTTCCATTATCCCAAGGTCGGTAAAATGAATAAACACCATGGTTGATGGCAAAAATTCTAGTTATGTTGTGAACTGCCCAGAAAGTCCTCTAAGCAGCATATAAATGTAATTGCTATTACTTACTATTGCCATCTGTCCCACCTATATGACTGTGATGGATGCCATGGGTCCCCTACATGTTGGGAACAGCTGTACCGAATTTTGGTCCTTACAAAAATGGAAGGTTTTTGGTTGGGTTTGCATTTGAACTATTTACCACGTGAAGTTAACATGGTGTAAGAAAGCAAATCCATATGATTTTCCCACCTGGTAGAGATTCCGCCCTACAGATCCCTCACTGCAGATTAATACTTCTGCCTTTTATTGCTACTGAATAGTAATAATCAAGAATAACCCCCACCTTGTGATCCTTCCACCTTGAACTTGCAGAGTATTCTAAGACACTGCCGGCAAAGAGGTTGTTTGTTGACTTTCCTAGACAGAAAATAAACCCAGTCAGGTCTCATCTTAGCACTCGTGAGGATGTGGCTTTGTTTTTGTGGCTACATAGGAAACACAGCCTGGCTAATAGAATCACAATATGCAAGATGCCAGAGAATTTCTGTGATTTACAATATGCCTAATGAGCAAATTCGATGAAGAGGTTTGTTGTCTACCATAAAACCAGATGGATGTAAGCAGTGATTAGAAGCAATTAACTCCATGATGCACTAAATAACTTTCCATCATTAAAGCACTCTCCACCACCACCACCACCACTACCATCATCACCCTGTCAGAGCCATTCCATTTGCAGTTTTTCAAAATTCTTATTTTTCACTTCCCACAGTTTAGGTTAAATTGGCTTGTGGTAAAGGTAAACATATACAAAATGGATGTGCAATGGTTGGTTTGTTAAATCTGGAGTGCTAGGAGTTGAAGCTGTACAGAAGAGATGTGCATTATAATTCCATGTGCATCAGCATCAAATGTTTCTTTCGTCTGATCTGATGGAACACAACAGCAAAACCAAATTAGAAGATGGAAGAAGGTGCTCACTGGGTAAGGGACAACATTAAAGGTGGATATATCTGAAGATCTCAATCTTCCCTATGTCACCTGGAGGACCCTGAATAGGCTGAGAGTTGGATTCCTTAAAAGCAAAAGCAACATGCTCAAGTGAGGGGCTGCTGGCGGACAACACATGGTGTGAATGTGGAGAGACACAAAGTCCGGCCCATGTGCTGGTCCACCGATTGCTGCCAGAGACATGCACCGATGAGGACTAGCATTCGGGCAATGACAGAGCAAAGAAAGTGGCTTCATTTTAGCAGTCCAGGGTTTGATCAGGGCATAAAAGAAGAAGAAGCATCAAATCTAAGACCATAAGAAGATCAAACCATAAGCTTATCTAGTCTAGCATTGTGATCTCTCAGTAGACAACCAGATGTCTATAGGAAGCCCAAGAGGAGGAATAAATACAATAACACCCCTCACTTTATGTTTGTGAGTAACTGTAAGAAGACACTTTGCATATACTCAGAGGAATCATGCTGTTCATTCACATAAAGAGCAAAAATGGGCAACCTTACCCTTCTGGATGTAGTAGTGCCATAGTTTCTAGAAGTCCTAGCAATCAGAACCAATGTTGCCAAATTCTGGAAGCTGCACTCAACAATATTTAGTTTTAGCTCATGGTTTTGGAGATAGGCAGCAGTAAACAAACAAGCAAACAAGCTTTCAAGGAAAAAGATATAACCTAGAATAGTTTCTAGTTACAATATATCCAACCTGTTTTTCTGAATGAAATCACATCTTGTTTTTCTCTCTGCACATTCCTGCTGTTGGCTTTCATTTTCTTCTTCATAGTGTCCTGCAAATCAAAGAGCAATGTGTCATTTTCTGGGGACTTCTCATAAAACTGTATTGTTTTGTTACCTGAAAAATTGTTACTTTTTAAATTAAAGGAAGGTATTAAAGGAATTAAAGGAAAACTGCCACAGGCAGGGTTGAATCAGGAACCAAAAACCACATTAGATTGTGGGTTCAAATAAAAAGGACTTTATTGAATTGAAGATACTATCTCAATTCAAATAAAGTCCACCCACATAATGAGCCCCTAACTAAGAAAGGAGCCACATACAAGTTGTTTGATACAAATCAGAGAAGTTTACTTAGAAAACAAATAAGAAAATAAACATTGGATAGAGGGGGGAAAAATAAGAACTGTGAGGCAAATGGATCACTCCATAACACATGGCCTATATGCTATGGGAAATTGCTACCACAGGACAGAACCAGAAAAGAAGGAGATTCTTCCCCAGACAATGGAGGAAGCTGGTTTATATGTGCATTCAAATGGAGCAGGAAGGGGCTTGCACAAATACATCCAAGGCACCACATGGGAGGAGAATGGTTCTGCCCCCAATTTTGACTTGTTCCACATGGAAAAGGAGAAGTCCACCCCCAAACTTGGTTGGTCCAGGATGTTACATGGAGAGGTAGAAGTTTTGCCATGTGGCCAGCCTCCAGAGGCTGCCATGATGGGAGGAGTTGAGGTCAGCTGCAAATGTCCATATATGCTATTTCCCCCAAAACACACTCTTGATTGGAGGAAAACATCCAGAATCCCAGCCCAAAGTTTCCTGTTTGTTTGTCATCTTCCTTGCAGACAGCTGGAGAGAGAAAATTTCCTTAACAAAGAGGTTTCCTCTGCCCTGATTGAGTAGGATTGGTAAATGGCACTTATTGTTCTCACTCTGGCTTCTTCAAACAGCCAGATTGCAGCAATATATCTGGCTTTAGTTACTTTTCAATTTGACCTTTTAAGACATGAAACAAATTTAAAATGTTAGTTTTTACCTTCTTATATAGCAGTTTATAAGGAAGAACCGATGTTTACCATGTTTCCTGAATTTTAAGATCAAACACATCGTTTCGTTCAATTTCTTTTAATAAAAGTTGCAACCAGAGATTCACTATACACACGGGTTAAAAGGTATGGAATGTACCGGAGAAACCAGCGCTTAATAGCCAACAAATGAAATTATACAAGGTTTAATATAAAAGTGCCTGAAAACCTCCGCAAAGAGGCTTGATTAAAAGGAAAAACTCCATCTGTCACGTACACAAGAATGCAAGCAATTACAGTAGATTAAAACAATGATTAAGAACTGGTTTCTCCCCATGGGCCCCCATGAGTCACCCAGCTGTAGATCAGCTGGAAACACTGGCGTTAATCCTTCTCTTTGTCTCCATTTCCCAAGATAACGCGGAGGCCACTATAGCGATTTCCGAATCTGCAAAAGGACAAGATGCAGCTGAATACAGCTTAGCGGAACCCCACGTGGGACCCTCACCTTGGATTGACACCAAAAGCCTCCCGCCTACAAACAACCAAGCCCTGTCATTGGAGGAAAACAGCAGAAGCGCGATTCTGAATGGCTAAAGCGCGCTAGCCTATTCATTCATTGTACAAGCCTTTCATCCATTCACAAAAGCCGCAAAGATACAAAGTATCACTCTGCAAACATTTTTCTGACCGCAAGGAGACACTTTGTAACAGATTTACAACCGCCTGGGGAGATTGCCAACTCCAAAGACAATAACTCTTTACAGTACTCACCATTACTCCATTATATTTGTAAAAATGCCAATGTGTAACTTCGGAAATTGTTTTTGTACTGATTAATTAAGAAATGTAAAGACCCATTTAATTGCCCCTTTTTGTAAACATTATTTGTTACTGCCAATGCTAGCCTATACTTGATTGTCGACCAGTGTATGTGTATAAAAATGTTGAGGAATGGGAGGGATTCAGCTTATTCCCAGAATAGCAGGGATTGGGTTCACGAGGGCGGTCCTTAATCAAAATGGTGAGGTACTGATTTTGTTGTGTAGTCGGCCCCTATATAGCGAACTCTCTCTGTATACCAATAAACCAGGTTGTTTTGATTGAATTTGTGCCTCAATTTTATTTATTTTTTATAGTTTCTAGGTTTTAATAAATTCTCCACCAGGAAACGGACCGAGTCTCAGTTTTTGGGTTACAACCAAAATAATATTACCTAATGTGGAGCTCCCCATGTTATTCAATACCCCCCAATTAGGAAAACCCTACCACTATTGTGTGCACATATGCTAATTTCTTAACATCCACTTCCCCAGAAAAATAGAATTAGGCTTTAAGGCAAACAGAACAACAGGAGACTTGAGAAGCTTTAGTGATGAATAGATATTCTTGACTGAGATCCTGCTTGCCCAAATATGGTCTGAGTGTATGAAAAGGAAGTTAAGAGATTCTTGCTTGAATAGACAAGAATTGAACAGTTTAAAGTACACAAAAACATTTTTATTAATTTATTTGACATCCTAGGTATAACTGCTAATGAAATAAAATTAATCAGGAATGAAAGGGTTAAGTCTGCTGTGTCTATTTGACAAAAAGGAAAAATGCATTTTAAACTAAACTGCAGTTCCCAGAGGCTTTTCACTACTGCTGAGGCTTGGCTTAAACAGAAAGAGAGAAAGGGGGGGGCGCCCTCCCCTTTGACCATGGCACTTTTAAATAGTGGTTTCTTTAAAATTTTTATTAAAAATCAACCCTTGCAGTTTCTGTCTGCAAGTGAATCATGGTACAGTGTGATGCTTGTGGGCATGTAAGCCTAGCAGTTAAAGTCAGGGGGAAATTGAAGAATAAAGGTTAAGAGTATTTTATTGAAAATAAAACATTAAAAAAAATGAAAGGGATAGTTTCCAGATTTGGGTAAAAGTTTTGTCCATAGGGAAAAAAACATGATGACAACAAACCAAAGTCATATCGTAAGAATAATATAACTTATTGTTTATATTAGCGATGGACGTGGCCAGTTTTTATTTCTCCTTTATGCCTGTAAATTTCACAATGACCCTGTAAATTAGGTTTAGCCACTTTGCAGTGGCTGGCCAAAAGTCACCCAGAAAGCATTTATTTATTTTATTTATTTATTTACTCCAATTTCTATACCGCCCTACTCGGCTGGGCCGACTCAGGGCGGTTCACAAGCAAAGAGTAAACAGTAAATTCATAGACACATCACATAAATATACAATATATAACTCAACATCGTTCCATCACAAAAGTTCAGTAAGCATCAATCTCAACAACAATAAAACTACAAAATTCATCAAATATGCACAAAAAATTTAACAATTGTCGAAAGTCCTGGCACCGCCGCAGCCCTTGAACATAGCCTCCGGAAGAGGTGGAGGGAGTCCCGGCTGGGCACGGCGGTAGTCTCTTCCCCCGGCCGCAGGTGTGTTCCGTGGCGGCGGGGCGAGGAATGCTCTGCCGGGGAAAGTCCTGCCGCTACCGCGGCCAGGGAGGCTCCTTTTTCCTTCCTTCCTCCCGGCCGGTGACGAGGGCCGGGAGGGCGCGGCAGCAGCAGCAGCAGCGGCGGCGTTTTCGGGCTTCCCTTGCCTAGGGAAGCCCCTTTTATCTTCCTCCCGGCCGGTGACAAGGGCCGGGAGGGCGCGACAGCAGCAGCAGCGGCGGCGGCGTTTTCGGGCTTCCCTCGCCTAGGGAAGCCCCTTTTATCTTCCTCCCGGCCGGTGACGAGGGCCGGGAGGGCGCGACAGTAGCAGCAGCGGCGGCGGCGTTTTCGGGCTTCCCTCGCCTAGGGAAGCCCCTTTTATCTTCCTCCCGGCCGGTGACGAGGGCCGGGAGGGCGCGGCAGCAGCAGCAGCGGCGGCGGCGTTTTCGGGCTTCCCTCGCCTAGGGAAGCCCCTTTTATCTTCCTCCCGGCCGGTGACGAGGGACGGGAGGGCGCGACAGTAGCAGCAGCGGCGGCGGCGTTTTCGGGCTTCCCTCGCCTAGGGAAGCCCCTTTTATCTTCCTCCCGGCCGGTGACGAGGGCCGGGAGGGCGCGGCAGCAGCAGCAGCAGCGGCGGCATCAATCAATTTGATTGTCAGACTCCCTGTTCGAAGTCCAGGTCTGCTATGCCAATCCTCTCCAATCAGTAGCTACTATATAAATGGTGGCAATAGTAACATAGCAATAAGCAATGTGTATAATGTGCACAATATGCTAACTTGCATGATATGCATATTATATTCAGTTGAAGGCCCCAGATTTGGGGAAGTAAAATATGGCACCTACAGGTTTATATAATGAACTATCTGCTAGACAGACTGTTCCAGGTTTTGGATTCTGCATGTCCAGGTTTTGTGCTTAACTCTTGTCCCTTCTTTCCAAACAGCATCCTTAATATCAGCTAGGGCACCTATGGTGTCACACAGGGAGAGAAGGAGATGGATGGATGGATGGATGGATGGATGGATGACATGGTCTGTCTTTTACAAATATAGATAGACCTTGGTTTATGCATCCAAGTGTAAATTTGGCTATTGATTGCACAACCAAGTGCCACAAGTTGAGTCATCACTGTACCTATCAAGATAGAGTCCAGCCGAAATCATCTTGAGGAGGTGTGGTTAATGGGCTTACATGTTTTGACACCCGTATGGCCTCTGGCAACCACCATAGACAGAGAATGCTTCCAAAAGAAAAGATTAATAAACCACTCCTGAGTATTTAACAACATCTAGGAAACCATGGGGAGTCATCATGAGCTAAGAACAACTTAACACCACATAATTAACTAATAATGCACAACGATTCTGATGAGAACCAATGTGATGTTATGGGTAGAGTGATGGACTAGTACTCTGGGGACTTGAGTTCCAATCCCTGTTCAACCATGGAAAATCACTGGAGAAGAAGAGATATTTAAGCTACTTGTTAAATATCTTCTATACCTTGATACTGTAACTCTATGAGGATCACTATTAAGTTGGTATCTTGGTATTGGAAGATTCCATCGTGGAAGATGAATTATTTATTATTATTATTAGTTCGAATTTATATTGCCGCCCACTCGCCGTGGCGACCCAGGGCGGCTTACAGACAATACATTACATTACAATACATTATGTTGGGATGGGAACAGGGGGAGGGGCGTCAAGGTCCTCATCCTGCCCTGGCCTCCTCCTCCCCCAGCAGTTGGCATAGGCACAGGGGGAGGGGCGGCAAAGTCCTCATCCTGCCCTGGCCTCCTCTTCCCCTGGCAGTTGGTCCAGGCACAGGAGGAGGGGCGGCAAAGTCCTCATCCTGCCCTGGCTTCCCCTGGCAGAATGTAAATAGAAGCTGGCTGTGTTCAATCTAGCTGGAAGTGGATATGGACCAGCAAAAATTTGGCATTCACACTTGTGCACTGCAACAGATAGATGAATTATTCTTGGTGTTATAGGTCCAAATAAGAAAAATTTCTCACTTCTGTGCACTGTAAGAATTGCAGACACTGTAAGCAACTACATGAAAACAGAATAGAGGTGTTTGATTTACAAAGTACAGCCAAGATCTAAAGTCCCATTTTGTGATATATGAAAATTGTGACCTTGCTATCTCAAAAAATACTAGAACAGCAGTTTGCAATCTTATGCATTAAAGCCGCATTCACCATACTTGAAGAGGAGGTAGCATATATAGGAGGAACAGTTTGTTTTTTCATGGGGATGGGTGGATAAAAAATATGGACATCATGTCATTCATTCAATAATCATGTGATTCACTTTTCATACCCAGTTGTAGTGCTCAATATAGACCATGTTGAAAGCTGTAAAGTTGTCTCTGTAAATCCCTGTTGGAAACACTGACAGGATGTTTAGAAAGAAGGACAAATTCTTTTCTTACTTCATATTGGAGCATTGCACAATTTAAAAGTATGGAATATAGGGAAAAAATTTAAGCAAGTTAAAATAATTAGACTATTGGAAGGATGAATGTGCTGAATAGATAGATAAGGTCACTTGGAACACAGGGACAAGTCCCAGTGCGCCCTAGTGACTGCCGTCCCCCAGAGGTGGGCAGAAGTATTTCACCTGGTGGCTATAATCCATGACATCATGCAGTACCCATAGGCAGCGCCCTTCCCTCCCTGTCCAATGCCCTTTTAGTATAGCCAGCACACTCATGGATAAGGCTGAAGGAAAGGTAGATAAACAGAATGCATCTTTTATACAACTATATAACTGGTGTGTATTAGGTCTATAAGACTGTATAAAATACTGATGGAGGATATCTAAAAGATGCACATGATTCCTGGAGTACAATTCCCAAAATGTCCCAGACAATGTTGCTAAGACCCAGCTCCTAGGGGTTCCTGGGAACTGTAGTCCATAAAAGTAATTTTACCAAACTCTGGATGGAGCCATGGTGAGGAGATTTGGATGGTGATGCTTCAGAGCAAGCAAGATATTATTAACTAATTTGACTTTTCATCTTCCCCTTTTGCTGCGAAGTGAGCCGTTCAGCCATCACATCTTCTGAATGTTCCTTGCTGTTTTCTGGGAAGCAGGCTGGGGCAGAGCGGGCCAGCTGTCTGCTTCCTTTGCCTTCTGCTGTCATTATCCTCAGGCACCACCCCACCTTATGGCCCTCCAGCTTGTTGGGGGGAAGAGAAGGGGGGAGTTGTTCACTCTTGTTCATGTATCACACAATAGGGAAGAAGTTCAGTTTAGTTATATGACAGCCTGGTGGATGTACTGTGTTTATCTTCTCTTCATTCTTTCACTAATTTATCCATTTACCAGACATTTACCAGGTTATTTTTTAATTCTCTTTCTTTCTTTTCATCCAATGTTTATTCCTCTTTTTTCTTTTCCTCCATAGGGTTTTAAAAATCCAACATCAAGGTTCACAGGCAGGCAAGTATATTGGTGTACTGTAAACCAAAGAAAGCACTTCCGTTAAATGATGAACATCTGAGAGATTCTGCTTAGATGCAATGCACGGCCAGCCTACCTATTAAGGCTCTAAGTGTTGGCATTTAAAAGCATACAAATCCAAAGTGCTTCTGATCGTGCACATTTTTGCCAAGATGGGGGTAGGGGGTAAAAGAAGACTAAACCCAACATGTCATAGAGTGCAAACAAGAATGACTTTTGCTGCAAAAAAAAAAAGAAGAAGCACACCTGTTATATTTTACTGCACATTTAACACATGCAGAGTGCATTTCTGCTTTGCCTGACAACTAAAATTAACATAAATGCAGAGTGTTCATTGCTTGATGGGTGAGAATAATTTAAACCTGCCCTGTTGAAAGTAAAAGAATCAAATACATACACATTTACTTGTATACCCCAGAATTACCATATACTGTATTTACTGTATATCCTAACAGGCTAATAACAGTCTGACTGGCATTTATCAGCATCTCTCTGTCTTACTCTTTCTCACACACACTTATATACATGCACACATGCATATGTGGACACAAATGTGCACCCCTCCAAAATATCTACAAATTAGGATGCTAGTGATTTTCTCGCTTGCAAAAGGTATCTGTTATGTTCTGTATAGGGACTGTGGTGGCTCCGTGGTTAAGAAGCTCACCTTGTTAGCTGGAAGGTCAACAAATTGGCAATTCAAGATCTGAATACTGCATGACAGAATGAGCTCCTGTCTCTGTCCCAGCTCCTGGCAACCTAGCAGTTTGAAAGCAAGACACTGCAAGTAGATAAATAAGGACCACTTTGGTGGACATGCCTTGGGGTCATGAAAGGAGCTTCATTCAGGCATCCCCTGAGTGGAGTTTCTCCAGTGAAAATCCTTTCAAACCAGAGAGCACCTCTGGGTGCTTCTGACACAATAAGAATGTTCTGTATGTTTAGGGTAGGGGGAAAGGGTGTCTACCGGGGCAAGCATGTTTTCCTCCCACCATACACTCAGGCAATCTGCACATAATACCCAATTCAGCATTTAAGTGACAAAAGTGAGCCTCCTTCAGTGCAACCCCTGCTGTTTACAGCTCCAGTAACATTTATTTTGCAGGGTATCAACACAAAGCCAATCAAATTTGGATGTGTTGCAACAATGAATTATCCATGAAGCACTAAGAAAGTTAATTCCGAGGAAGAATAATGTCTGGACAGGAAATACTCCTCTCACTCTGAACTGGCATTATTTTTCCTCAGAGATGTAGTCACCTGTTCAAAACTGACCGGATAAGATTATTTTTCAACACAAACAGCACACAGCCAGGCTGAACCATTAACATTAGTAACGTGATGTGAATTGAGAGGGGTTTTGTGGAATCTTTAGGCACATACTTTCAGTTTTCCAAAGGGCCTTCTTTTCAGCAACCAAATGTTCATTGCAGAACATGGAGGCTTTTCCTAAATAAGTTTTTCTGGATTCAAAATATTGCCATTTAAAAGTAAACTCTCTCTCTCTCTCTCTCTCTCTTTCTCTCTCTCTCTTTTTTTGCCATTTCCATAAAGTGTTAGCCATAAAAACTGTTCCATTCAGTTCCACAAACCTTCCCTCCCACTTCTTCAGGTCTCTGCAGTATTTTGATATGCAAAACTTCAGCCAAATGGGTTGAGTCAAGCTTGGAATGGCAGCAGTTTCATGGTTTGTAGGCTCCAAGTACTTACAGTAGCTTGGAATGAAGTCCCACGTGTCTTATACTGTATCCGTGTAGGTGTAGGAATTTACATCCATACACATGAACACCGATCACAAAAAGCAGCACATCCGACATGCTGTTTCAACATCGAGGCATCTGCAGATGAGGTGAAAAGATAAGCAGCATCAAAGCACAGTATAGTACTGCTACCACATGTCCACGTCACATTGGGGGTAACAGGATGCTGGGCTGTTATCAACAGTGCCTCAGCAGTGACCGTGCATTCCTCAAACTGAGGACCCAAAATGAGATTGAGAACCAAGCTCTGAAATCATCAGAAACATGAAAGATAACATTTGTTAGACTAGAGCAGGGGTGCCCAAACATTTTGGGCCATGGGTCAGTCACATGGTTCAGGAGAGTGGTGACCAGTAGCGTTACGTGGATATCAGCTTAAGCCAAATTTGCCGCTCCCTGGTGGATGCCGAGGTACACCTTCCTCTGTTTTACCTTTACCCAGGAGCCATCGAGTTCTAGGTGGTGAGCTCTCCAGTAGAGCTGGGGTAGGTAGTTTTAACCTATGTCAAACATGGAACCTGTAGAGCAGGGTTTCTCAACCTTGAGCCTCCAGGTGTTCTTGGACTTGAATTACCAGAAACTCAAGTCAACACACCTGCTGATCAGGGATTCTGACAATTGAAGTCCAAGAACACCTGGGGACCTAAGGTTGAAAAACCCTGCTCTAGGGAAACTACTAGAGGAGGAAGCCCTGATAGATAAACTCCCTACAGGGAGGGCTCAAACTAGAAGCCCAGGAGAGGAAGTGTGGCTCCTGGAGAGAACAAGGGGGCTTGGGATTTGAGCAACATAAAGGATGCACTGGAGGGACAGAGTCAGACCCAGATTGGAGAAGAGATGGGGAAAGTGGAGCAGGGCATGCAGACAGAAGACCTGCTCTACTATATGGTTATTGAGGAGGAGATGCATTAGACGACCTGGTCAAAGGCTTCCAGAATGAGGAAGAGCTTCCCTACAGAACCAGAGCCAACTAGGAAGTGGGAAAATATATTCCTGGGCAGGGGTCATGGTGCAGCTCATGGTACCTAAAAATGTGGGAGGGCATTTCAACTCTAAGACATCTCCCTGTCTCCCCCCCCCCCAGCAGGTGCACGGGCACATGCACACATGTGCACACATGTGTGTGCGCGCACACAGACACACAGACATACACAGACACAGAGAGAGAGAGACACACCCACACACACTGTTGGTGGTCTCACAATGGGCTGTTGGAGCAGATTGCCCAATCAATGTGTGCACAGAACCAGACCAACCCACCCCAAAGAGTGGACTATGTCTTTTTGTGGATGGCTTCTCCACTAGCTTCAGCAATTGATTGTGTGCCAGTATCATGGGAGGAGGGGAAGGTGGACAAATGCTCAGTGTAGATGGGCTTGTTTGATGGAACAATAGGGCCTCTTTCTCATATTTTCATACTGAAAGCAGAGAACCTTGCAGACCTTGAAAATATATTGTCAGTGGTATTATTTTGTCAGTCTGGCCAGGTTATCCTGCTATGATAATAGAGTAGACAGTACTGCCAGCAACTCAATGCTGAGTGTCAGGCAGCAGTTAACTAACATGACAACCCTGAGCCTTGGTTGCCGAAATCCACAGGGAAAGGTGATGCAATGGTGTCCTTCTCCCGGTAAACCCCGGTACAGGCGTACCTGCAACAAAAATTCCCCTAGGCCACACCCATTTGGCCAGCCATATCTACTTCCCAGCTCCATTGCTCAGCCCGCATGCACTACTTCATAGCAACCATTTTCTGTGCCTGGAGTGGGAGCAATGCGGACGCGGCGGAGAGAGCAGAATGGATGCAGTGTTGGGAGCAGAGACGGAGGCAGCGGCATTGGCAGTGGGCAGAGTGGTAGAGATGGAAGCGGTAGCAGCGGCAGCTGAAACAGCAGCAGTGGAGGAAACAGAGGCAGCTGCGGTGGGGGCTGCCTGGGAGCTGAGTGAGGCGGCAGGCAGAGCGGGGCATGGAGGCCTGGAGGCAGTGGCTTTGGCGGTGGCAACACCAGTGGAGGCAGAGCAACACTTGAGTGGCTCAGCCCTTGACCCTCTGCCTGCCCGCCCAGCACGAACTACAGGCACTGCTGCTGCTGCTAGAAGTGGCTGGTGGGCACTGAAGCCTCATCTCACCTACCTAGGCCTCCGCTGCTTCTACCGGTGTTGCTCCCTCCAAAGTCACCACCTCCAGGCCTAGGTAGGCGAGGTGAGGCTTCGGTGCCCACAAGCTGCTTCTAGCAGGTGGGCAGGCAGAGGGTCAAGGGCTGAGCCGCTCAGGCGCTGCTCTGCTTCCACCAAAGCCACCGCCTCCAGGTCTCCATGCTCCGCTCTGCTGCAGAGGGGGTGGGGTCTGGGGGTGGGGGGTGTTGTGTGTGGGTATGTGTTGTGTGGGTGTGTTGTGTCTTGTATGATGTGTGTGTGTGTGTGTGTGTGTGTTATACGTGTGTTGTGTGCATGTATAGTCTTTAAGGTGCCACAACATTTTTTTATTTTTATTTATTTATTTATTTATTGTTCGCATTTAGTATCCCGCCCCAATCGGGAAGACCCGACTCTGGGCAGCTTACAACATACATTACCGTCATAGGTAATGGTCATAACAGTATATAAAAACCTTAAAAGTTCGTAATAATTCATAAAATTTTAAAACATTAAGACAATAAAACAAATAAAACAGCTAAAAACAGATCCAAATACAGATACAGATGCCAGGTGGGGGGAGGGATGGCTGCCCTTAAATCAGCCATCCTAGGTGGAAACCTGCGTTACTGTGTCCCCACACTTGACCCGCCAGCCAGGTCTTTACGCCCTTCCGGAAGGGCAGGAGCTCCGTCTGCAGGCGCAGCTCTGTCGGAAGGAGGTTCCAAAGGGCCGGGGCGAACACAGAGAAGGCTCTCTTCCTAGTGCTCATGAGGCGAGCATCCCTGGCTGATGGAGTAACAAGAGAGCCCCTCCGATCCGCCCTGGTGGGACGGGCAGACGTTCTTAGGGTGACGCGGTCTCTTAGGTATCCTGGCCCACTACCATATAGGGCTTTAAAGGTAATGACCAGCACCTTGAATTGCACCCGGAGGCATACTGGCAGCCAGTGCAGCTCCCGAAGCAGTGGTGAGGCCCGAGCATAACGCCCGCACCCCATCAGTACCCGAGCCGCCGCATTCTGGACCAGCTGCAGCCTCCGAATGGTCACCAAGGGCAGCCCCATGTAGAGCGCATTACAGTAATCAAGTCTGGAGGTGACCAAAGCATGTGTGACCATGAGCAAGGCATCCCGGTCTAGGAGGGGGCATAACTGGCGTATTACACAAAGTTGTGCAAAAGCCCTCCTGGCCACGGCTGCCACCTGCTCTTCGAACAGTAGTCATGAGTCCAGGAGGTTACGCACCGGGTCCTTCTGGGGCAAGACTGCCCCATCCAGAACCAAATTTGGCAGCTCCCGTGATAACACAGGACCCCTCACCCATAGCTACTCAGTCTTGCCGGGATTCAGTTGTAGCCCGTTGTCCCCCAACCAGACCCTCACAGCCTCCAGGCACCTGGAGAGGACTTCCACTGCACCGCTTGGGTCCCCACGGGCCGAGATGTACAACTGGGTATCATCTGCATATTGATGATACCTCACCCCGTGGGAACGGATGATCTCACCCAGTGGCTTCATGTAGATATTGAATAGGAGAGGAGAAAGTACCGAACCCTGAGGCACCCCATATTGAAGGGGCCTAGGACTGGACTTCTCCTTCTCCAGCCACACCGACTGGGTCCTGCCCCTCAGAAAAGAGGAAAACCAGGACAACACAGTGCCCCGGATCCCCAATCCTTGGAGCCTTCCCAGAAGGATACCATGATCGACGGTATCGAAGGCCGCTGAGAGATTGAGAAGAGCTAGAACGGACGGGTGGCCTCCATCCCGCTCTCTCCAGAGATCATCCACCAATGCGATTAGTGCAGTTTCCGTACCATATCCGGGCCTGAATCCTGACTGAAAAGGGTCCAGATAATCCGCTTCATACAGGACATACTGTAGCTGCCACGCCACAGCCTTTTCCAAAACCTTACCCAAGAAGGGTAGGTTGGACACTGGACGGTAGTTAGTCAGTACCGTAGGGTCGAGGGATGGTTTTTTTAGGAGGGGGCGCACCAAGGCATGTTTAAAAGGTCCTGGAAAAGACCCCTCCTTTAGAGATGAATTAATAATCGCCTCGACCCAACCACCTGCCACCGCACCTGAAGCTTTGACCAGCCAGGCGGGGCAAGGGTCCAGCACACAGGCCGTGGTGCGGACAGATCCAAGAAGCCTGTCCACTTCCTCAGGGCCAACTGGATCGAACCAATCCCAAGTAACATGGCTAGACTGTGTTTCGGTCAACCCCAGTTCCATACATTCCACGCCGGGCTTAAGCTTTGAGCGGATCTGAGCGACTTTCCCTTCCAGATAATCAGCAAAAACCTCAGCCGATCCCTGCCAACCAGGGTCCGACCCCCCTCTACTGAGGAGGGACCTGGTCACCCGGAACAGGGTCGCTGGGCGATTATCAGTGGAGGCAATGAGGGTGGTGAAATATTGATGTTTCACCGTCCTCATCGTCACTAGGTAGTCTTTAATAGCTGCTCTAACCAGTGTTCGGTCAGATTCGCTCCGAGTCTTCACCCAGCGGTGCTCTCGGCGTCTCTTAGCCCATTTGAGCTCCCTTAGTTCCTCTGAAAACCAAGGGGCAGATCGATCCCCACGGACTCGGAGAGGCCGTAGTGGCGTGATTACGTCCAAGGCTGCCGTCACTTTCTTGTCCCAAGCGTCGACAAGAGCCTCAGATGAACCGCTTTGCAGGTCAAGAGGACAACACCCCAGTTCCCTCTGGAATTCCACTAGATCCATTAGTCGCTGGGGGCAGGCCCATTTAACCGGCCCTGCCTCCCTATGGTGGAGTCCAGCCCTAGGAAGTCTAGAGTCACCAGATAGTGATCTGACCATGGCACAGGGGTGATGTCTAGTTTCTGTATTTTCAGATCACTCTGCCACAGCTCTGACAAAAAGACTAGGTCCGGGGTGTGGCCACTGCCCCTGGTAGGACCCTGAATTATCTGAGTCAGGCCCATGGCTGCCATGGAAGCCATGAACTCCCGAGCCACCTCCGAGCCAGTCCCCAATGACGGCAAATTGAAGTCCCCCAGGACCATCAGCCTGGGGGTTTCCAACGCCAACATGGAGACTGCCTCAAGAAGCTCAGGCAGGGAATCTGCTACCTTGCAGGGAGGCAGGTACATGAGCAAGATTCCCAACTGACCCTTAGGGCCCACACGCAAAAACAGGGCCTCACAACCCGGGATTTGTGGAGCCGTGGCCCTAGCGACTCCCAATGACTCCCTAGCTACCACGGTGACTCCACCGCCCCTTCCCCTCTCCCTAGGCTGGTGCCAAATACCGAACCCGGCCGGGCAAAGTTCTGACAGAGGAACCTCATCCTCCGGCACCAGCCAGGTCTCGGTGATGTATGCCAGATCGGCCCACTCCCCTGTGATGGTGTCCGCGAGCAGGGGGGCCTTATTGCAGACCGATCTGGCATTCACCAGCAGCAGCCTAAGGGAGGGGTCACTCTTGACAGGCTGCTCAGGGCCCAGAGGTGTAGCCGGGGGGCTAGAACAAGGGACAGCGACCAAATGTGCGGCCCGCCCCTCGGCTCCTGCTGTAACAACCCATGCCCGTCACCACACCGATTTGGGCCCCACGGAACCCCCCAAACTTGTCAGAGAGAGCCCCATCCCTTTCTGGCTGGCAGGTTCGTCGTCGTCTCATATTGTAACGGTCCCCCCAACCCCCAACCGAATTTTGACCGGCCACACGTGCTCCAAGCCACTGGGGCGGCGGTATCGCCAGGCGGTCCCATTGCCCCCAAGGTTTTGAATCTCCTGCTAAGGGCGGGTACCGGAAACTTGGGCACCTCTCTGCTATCGCAGTTTTTAAGCCCAGTTTCGGGGCTGGCGGTGGTGGCAGTCTCTTCCTTCCCACCGCCGGTGTCCTTCGAGGCGGCGAGAAGCGAACACTCCGCCTGGAAAGCCCCCCTGCCGGCCCAGCTCTCAAGCTTCTCTCCGCCCAGCTCCCAAAACAGGTGGAAGCACTTTCGAGGCAGATAGTGGTGGCAGTCTCTCTCCTCCCGCCACAGGTGTCCTCCGGGGCGGCGGGACTTTGTGGGACTTTTTTTATTTTTTTATTTTTTTATTTTACTTTCTGATATGGTTGAAACACAGACTAACATGGCTATTATTTCGAAAGTAGCCATGTTAGTCTATGTTTCAACCATATCAGGAAGTAAACAAAAAGACAAAAATGTTGTGGCACCTTAAAGACTAACTGCTGTATTTTAATGTAAGCTTTTGTGGATCGAGTCCACTGAGCACACAATGGTTGGCTAGCATAACACATAAGTTTACAAATCAGTGTGGCTTTTTACAACCAGCAATAACTGCAGTGGCTCAAGTGGTTAAGCCACTGAACTTGATGCCTGGAAGATCAGCAGGTCAGCAGTTTGAGACCCAAGTACTCCCATCTCAGTCCTAGCTCCTGCCAACCTAGCAGTTTGAAAGCAAGAAATTGCAAGTAGATAAATAGGTACCACTTCAGTAGGAAGGTAAACAACATTCAGTCAACTCTGGTGTCTAGTCATGCCTGCCACAAGACCAAAGAAATGTATGCAAATGAAGACTCTTTGGCTGTAAACAGAGATGAGCACTGAACCCTAGAGTTGGCTATAACTGTCTTTTGAGCAAGGGCAACCTTTACCTTTACCTTATAACAGAAGATCCCTGACTGGTATTCAAATTTGCTGTGAAGTTTGGCCCTGATTAGTTACATGTGGTTAGTTAGCAATGGTAAAGGTCTCCCTTGCTCAAAAGCCAGTCGTATCTGACTCTAGGGTGCAGTGCTCATCACCCTTTACAGCCAAAGAGCCACTGCTATCTGTGTTTGCAGACATTTTCATGGCCATGTGGCAGGGCATGACTAGATCACCCATCCGGTCACATGGTCACCACCAGCAAGTCACATGGCCAGATTTGGCCAAACCCACAGATTTGGCCATGCCCAAAGATTTGGCCCCACCCACAAAGTTAACCCCACCCACAAAGTTAGCCCCACCCACAGTGTGGTAGTAAACATTTTTTATGCCCACCACTGAGGTGATGGTCCCCAAGTGGATTTAATTTCACTTGAATCCATCTTGATGGAGGGCAACAACTTCATCAGTTCTGTTCTGCAGCTGATGAGGACTTTGTGTGACAAAAGGACTCAGGACCAGAAAGTGACTGGATCAGTGACATGGGTGTCATGCTGCAATGGAGAAACCAGATGAATGGCCACTGCATTATATTATCAGGAGAGTCTTCATGGCTGATTGCCATGATGATCACCAATATTCGGATTCAAATACAGGAGAAGGAGAAGGAAAAAAAGGAGAAGGAGAAGGAGGTATCATTTTGCCAAAATAATCCCACTTTTTTTAAAAAAATGCAGAATTTAGCAAGTCTTTTTCACATCTCTACACTGGACTAGGCTGATTCACATCTGATCCAACAGAACTTTCTGAATAGGTGCAAGCACTAGTGAAATATAACAACAGGAAGCTGATGTAGTAACTAGTCATTAACCCAGGATTCCTTGCCACAACTGTTACTGATCATTAGACAATTCTGAAACATATGCAAATTTCAACAACATTGGGATGGGAATGACACAAATAAAAGATTGTGATGTAGACAGCCTCATTAGAAGCTCGGAATTAACAATGTCTTTGGAGTAATTGGCAGTGTTGACTAAATGGGATGTCAAAATTCCACTAAGTCAATCTGAAATGAAAAGATTTCAAGGTGAAATGGCATCACTTGAAACAGTTCTATCAGGTTGCCACTAATTATGCTATGACCCAGCGGATTCTTTGCCTTTACACATGCAACTGTCTTCTCTTTTTATAAATCCTTGATTCTGGAAATTATCTTTGAAAGAGAGTCTTTGTAATGGCAAGCAAGTCGTAAGGAATAAAGATGCCATTATTGTAATGAGATCCATTATGACTGAGAATATTTAACTGGAAGATTAATAAATGGCAACTAAGTGCCTGGCCAATAATTTGCATGTCGCCAGCTTTTAGATCTGGAACTAATCTCTTGTTTTTGTTCAAAAGATGAAAGCCAGCAAGAAAAATGCTGCAGGAGAATCAGAACTGCCACCCAACTGGCAATGCAAGTTTTGACAAACATTTTAATTCTGGTTTATTGCATATGGATTATCTCCCTCCATAGTCTTCTAATGTCATTAACAACAACCTAATTGTTGCTGTGTATCATTGAGTTAAAAAAAAGATACTAAGGCAGGCATTCGCCTGTGCAAAACTGAACAAGCAAAATGCCCTTTGCCAATCCTGACCCAAAAGAGGATATCATACCAACAGAAAGGGCCAATCAGAGATGCATGTTGTTTTCTCCATGGCTTTATGAGTCTTCTTTAGGCTACACAGCAACCCTCCCATTCACCCTAAAGTGCATGATGAGATTTAGCTGGTCGCTTCAGGGCCAGAGAGGAGTTTTTGGTTCACACCTAAATTGGCTAGTGGTGTGCATTTTTCCCGCATGTCCTGTTATGCACAGAAGGGGATTTGGGTTTTTGGCTGGGAGTGGGTTGCTTTAGGTCACCTTGACAGGTAGTGAGGTCAGTAGGGTCCCCTAAGGGCCCAGGGATAGGCACCGGGTTTCTTTTATACTGAACAAACTGTCCCAGGGTGGAGTTTATACCTGGGGATGTGGGTTGTCTGTTACAGGCCATGCGTAGGCTAGAAGGTTGGCAGCAGAAGGGAGGGGAGTCCAAAGAACTTGACTTTCCAGGCCTAGAGGAGGGTATTGTGCAGAAGGACAAGCCAGACCCCACTGCAATGACTGCTGCTGAAGATCCATTTGACTGGAATAGTTGTTTGGTTCCAGAATTATATTTCAATAAAGGAGGCCCTAGTTTTCAACCAACACTGGTGTTTGAATCTATTTTGGCGTGGAGCAGCTCTTTCTTATGCATCCAGTGAAAAAGAAAAAACAACAACATGTGGTTCTTCTACATAATAAAGTATTGCTCCACCATGTTAACTGACTACAAGCATGCTGACGCTCATTCTAATTTCTCACTATTCCTTGGAACTCTTAATATTCCCACTACCATATTTATTTCCCATAATTTTCCAGGAGAAAGCTACTTCTTGTATAGAGCCAGAGGTGGCACTCGGACTTCTCTCTGTGGACACTTGTGCAGTCACCCCAGTACAGAGTTCACACACACACCCTTCTGCCCAGCAGTCCAGCGAGAGTGTTTCCTTCCTCCCCTGTTGCTGTGTTGGCACTTTGCAATAAATAATTGGTTTGGGGTTGCAGTTTAGGTACTCTCTCTTTAAAAGGTTCGCCATCACTGTTCTTTTTTTTTTTTTTAAATATTTTTATTGAAGTTTAACAACAACAAAAATATTAAAAAGAGAAAACAAAAAACAATCACAAACTACATCTTACAATGCATCTTACAATGCTGAAAGTAAAAAGAAAAAACAAACAAATATAACATAATACAAGAAAAAGGAAAAATTAACAATAACAAGTTAATTCAGTTGTTTTCAATGCAATCAATCTCTTAACCATACTATTTATAGACATACCGTATATAATATATACTTTCACATTTTGTAGCAATGATCCTCTTCAGCATGGTATTACAACTTTTTTTTTGTTAAAAACATAATACATATATCACCCAAGTGCACTAAAGTCCTTGAGTCTGCCAGCCATCCCTTTTACAACTCAGTCATTCTGCCAAAAATACAATGTATTCAGTGCAGGATTATCACCTTTATTTTCCCTCAGTGTATATTGCAGAAAAGGTTTCCAAATGTCCCAAAATCTATTTTGTTTTATTAACCCCCTTTTTATGTTCAATTCCCATGTAAGTTTTTCATTAAGTGCCATATCCCAAACATCAGTATACCATTTGCTAAGTTCATAGCACCTTTCCAGTTTCTGGCCACTCGTCGTCTTGCCGCCATCACTGTTCTAGTGCATGACAATGGTCATTCCTGACTACTGCTAGTCAATATGTCAACAATATGCCTGGCTGATGAACAAGAATTTTGCCAAATATCTATCTATCTATCCAGTGGTGGGATGTCAAAAATTTTACTACCCCACCATGATGTCATCAGTGTGGGTGGAGCTAACATCATGATGTCATGATGTGGGTGGGGCCAAAGAAAAATTTAAAAAATACATACTAATAATAATAAAATAAAAAATTAAGCACGCACACACACACACCCCAACCCACACACACACACACCCATAACACAAACCCGTAAATAAATTAAATAAATAAATAACTTTTTAAAATACATTAAAATACACCTACCCAGTGGGGGAACCAGTGAAAAGGTAAGCCCCGAAGGTGGTTCCCCACAAAAGCTGCTACCGGTTCTCCGGGACACTGGGGAAAGTTACTACCGGTTCTGGCGAACTGGTGAGAACCTGTTACATCCCATCACTGTATGTATCTATCTATCTATCTATCTATCTGTCTATCTATCTATCTATCTATCTCACATAGTTAAAAGTAAAGGTCACCCTTTACAACCAGTGCTGTCTACATGTGGCAGGCATGGCTAGACACTGAAGGGCACAGAACACTGCTACCTTCCCACCGAAGTCATATTTATTTATCTACAGTACTTGCAATTTCTTGCTTTCAAACTGGTAATCCATCTCACATACACCTCTCTTAAAACTTAAGCAATCCTGTCTTACACTTCAGATCATGCTTGCTGAAATACTTTCAGGTGACACTTGTTTGAAAGTTGTTCCCAATATGATGAGGAAGGTTTTTCTCAAATCAAAAATTGAATCAAGAGTGGAAAGATTTGTTCTTTGGTTCTCCTATTTCCCTGCTTATCCTTTGGCCACCTCTTTTCAGTACCAGTTGTTTCTTTCTGGCTATTCAGGATGGAAAAGCTGCTATAACTGCAGGGGTCTAAAGCTTGATATCTGTTCTACAAATCAGATTATGGACACAATTTACCAAGAAAGTCTCTTTTCAGTGCCAAATGCATGAGCCAAGCAATCCATAATCAGATCTCCCTAACATTTTCACACAATGCAGCCAAGGGATCCACATTTGCTCAGAGCAGCAATATTGGAAGGATAGGACCAAAATCCTTTCACTGACGCCATTTCACCAACGTAAAAATATCTCCCCCACCAGAACTGCTTATTTGCCATCTAGCAAACATAATATAAGAACCTGTACAAACAAAAACTAAAGAAGCTGCTGTGATCTCTACAGCCAATACAGATGATTTCCTGCAAGAAGACTACTCAAATCTGCTTCCTAATTTCATTTCAGGAGAAATTGGTTGGAGCTATAGCAGAGCAGCAAGTTGAGCTACCTATGAATGTAGAGAGATGATTTTGGCCCGTGCTGTATGTACATTTTCCTCACCTGACAGCTGCAACATCTGGTGAGATCTTGCTTATGTGGACGTGACTCTACACATAACAACCACATAAGGTCAAGCACTGAGCTGCTGGCCATAGAGTGTGCAGCAATCAACAGCTGAAAAATTAGAGATCAAACCATGTGCATGCAATGTATGAACCAGCCTCCAGAAAGCACTCCACATACAAATACCCACATTCTGATTTTTTTTGCATCTAAGCAGACTGCTATTTGAAAGCCCAAGGATCTTTGGCACAATATGAAGAGGTGGCTGTGAATAAAAACAGATGGTAAAAGAACTGGGCATACTCTCCTTGTTCCCTTAAATGAAGATGGGGAAGAAGAGGGGGGCTTGCCTTTCTGAAATGCCATTCTTTGATAGCAAGCATCCAGACAAGATGAAACATGTAATCAGGTTTTTGCCAGGCTCCTAATTTTTTTTAAGAAAAATATATTATTGGGGGGTTTTTTAATGGAAAAAAAAAGTAATGCAACAGATGGATGTGTTAGGAACCTTCTGCTGAATTCTTCAGACAAGGTGGTTTTTCATCTTGTTGAAAGAACAAAAATATCAGCCAAGATCTGGAGAACTGTGATTCCCAGACTATATGCCTAAAGCAGTTCTTTTGGATTTAAAAGCAGAAAAAGGTGTCTTTGTCGCACCTTTAAAACAAGCAAGTTTCTTTTGGAATTAGCATTGGAGGGCAAAGTCCACTTCTTCAAATACATGAATTGTGATATTCAAGCAACAAATTTATACACACCTTGGTTTTGCTCATAAGGTTGGGGCAGAATGAAATGCAATATAGGTTGCCATTGCTCGAAAGCCAGTCCTATCTTACTCTAAGGTTCAGTGCTCATCTCTGTTTATAGCTAAAGGATATGTTTCTTAATCATGTGGTGCCCTTCCCCACCCACGGGCCCCACCCACTAGGGGGAAATCATATACGCTCATACACACACTTCCCTTTTATCGATTTCAAAAATAAATGGCCCAAGACAGTAATTTGTGGGTTCCTTATAGCACAGATTCCCCCACCATCCTGAGCTTTTACACATTGTTAAAACAACACTTCCTATTGTTACCTAAAAATCGCTATCCCTTTAAAATTTTAAAATTCGTCTGCTTGTGGAGACCCCCAAGAACCACAGAGAGTTTAATTTCAGACAAAAACAAGACTAGTTTATTGACAAAAATAGCATATATCCATATCTAACCCATTTTTGTCTGTTAGAAAAATCTACATGCTGAGCTTCCCTAAGATATTTGATGGGAGGGCTGAGTTGCCCTCCAAACGCAAGACCAGTTATACTCTTCTGCTAATCTTTACAGCTATCCAATTACCTATTGCTACATTCAAGTTTACAAAAGACCAGCAGTGGGGGTTTCATTCATAAGTTAGTTACAATGGTTTGTTAGCACCTTAAGTTCAAGATACAATGACAAGTTTTTATGCAAATACAAAGTCCGGAAAATGGTAAGGGGGAAGGAGTGGGAGTGCATGTCAATACATCAGTTAATGGCAGTAACATGGCTGGTGGCTTCTCCTGTCTGGCAGGCTTTATTACAGTGTAAATAAAAATTCCAGGGACAAAAGATGCAATGGGGGAAAACTCAGAGAACAATCCTTCCAGGTATGACCATTGTTTTTTGTCTCAGGAAACCTGGCTTTTTACTCTGTATTACCTTCTCACAATAATCCAGTGATGGGATGACAAATTTTTTACCACCACTCCATGATGTAACGACGTCATGGGCGTGGCCAATGTCATGACATCATGACGTCATGGGCGGAGCTGACATCATGACGTCATGACGTTGTGGGCGGGGCCTTAAAAATAAAATAAAATAAATACACACACATACACACCCCCTCAACCCAACCCACCCACCCACCACACAAACCCGTAAATAAATCAAATAAATAAATAAATAAAATTAAAATTAAATAAAAATACAACCCCAAACACAAACCCCTCACTTACCCCTGGGAGGGCTCGGCAGGGGCTGACGGCCACGGCAGGCCAGGCCTCAACTTGCCTATGGAGGGCTCGTAGCCCTCCTCTGAGGGCTGGTGCCGCCTGCCCACACTGCCGCCATTATCGCCATCACCGCCGTCATTTCCACTGTCGCCGTCGCCACCGTTGCTGCCGCTGCTGCAGCCATAATCGCCGCTGCCTTCATCGCCGCCGCCGTCATCGCCGCCGCCGTCACCGCCGCCTCCTTCATCGCTGCCGCCGTCATCGCCGCCACCTTCACCGCCGCCTCCTTCACCGCCGCCTCCTTCACTGCCGCCGCCTTCACCGCCACCTCCTTCATCGCCGCCTCCTTCACCGCCGCCTCTTTCATCGCCGCCGCCTTCATCGCCGCCGCCTTCACCGCCGCCGCCTTCATCGCCGCCGCCTTCACCGCCGCCTCCTTCACCGCCGCCTCCTTCACCGCCGCCTCCTTCACCGCCGCCGCCTTCACCCCCGCCGCCTTCACCCCCGCCGCCTTCACCGCCGCCTCCTTCACCGCCGCCTCCTTCACCGCCGCCGCCTTCACCGCCACCTCCTTCACCGCCGCCTCCTTCACCGCCGCCGCCTTCACCGCCGCCGCCTTCACCGCCGCCTCCTTCATCGCCGCCTCCTTCATCGCCGCCGCCTTCATCGCCGCCTCCTTCATCGCCGCCGCCTTCACCGCCGCCTCCTTCATCGCCGCCTCCTTCATCGCCGCCGCCTTCACCGCTGCCTCCTTCATCGCCGCCGCCATCATCGCCGCTGGCTTCATTGCCGCCACTGTCGCTATCGCTGCCGGTCTTTTTAAAAAAAAATTGGAGCTAAAATGGCTCCGACTTACTGCGCATGCACAGAAACTCAATCTGCCGCATTGCACATGCGTCAGATTTAGTTTCTGCGCATGTGTAGTAAAATTGGAGATAAAATTGCTCCAATTTTATTGCGCATGTGCAGAAACTCAATCTGACGCATGCGCAATACGGCAGATTGAGTTTCTGCACATGCGCAGTAAATCGGAGCCATTTTGGCTCCGATTTAAAAAAAAAGTTTCTTTCAGTGAGGCGTCCGGAACCGGACGCCTCAAAAGTAGACTCCCCTCCCGGAGAACCCTCCGGGATTGTTCCTACCGGTTCCAGGGATCCGTCTGGAACCGGGAACATCCCATCACTGCAATAATCCATAGACAAACAAAATTAACTGTCCTTTATACATGTGTTAACGTTAGAATCCAGATACAAAGGAGGAGATACAGGCAAACAAATAATCTTTGTGGCACCCAAGGCTCTCCCATGTGAAATCTCTGGGTGGTTCTCTTTCAGGAAATACCTTGGCAGGGTTGGAGACAGCCAGGGGATTGTGTTAATTGGTTTCAGGGTGAGAGTGCATAATGTCCTTTGTTGGAGGGAAATGGCCTTTGAGTATAGTCCTACTTTGAAAATATAGAACAGAACATGTTACATTTATAGGAAGAATACAAAACTATTACACAGCAAGGGAAATATTAAAAAGGACCTTATAGAAAAAGGAAGTTTAAAAGCCCCATTCAAATTTGCAGGGTATCAGGAATTTCAGCTCCCACACCTAGTTATGTTAATATGTTACTTGCTAATCTATCGCTTCAGCCTCAAGGTAAGCAGGATTCCAGGACAGTCGGGCTGTATTGATGAATAGGGCTTCATGTTTACCCATATGGCCTGAGAGGAAATCAAGAACTTAATTGAACAGTTTAAAGTACATTCAAACATCCTAGGTAACAGCAGTTTGAGATCTTTATAAATTTATTAAAAATCAACCCTTGCAGTTTTCTTACCTGCAAGTAATCATGGTATAGTGTGGTGTTTGTGGACATGTAAAACTAAACTTGAAGTGGATGGCAAATTAAAATAATGAGAGACGCGTATTTTATTGAACATAAAAGTATAAAAGTATAAAAATGTTAATTTCAAAATTAGGGTTATACTATGTTCAAGAGATTGTATATTTTAGATGAAGTGAGGAATGTCCTCTGTTGAATCATATTCTTGTTGGAAAATCATACAACGTTAGATAGTAATGTGAATAAACCTGTATAGAGGAGTCTTCATGGCCCTTTGTAGATGCTGTCACCTGGATATGCTCTGACTTAGATGCTGTATTTAATGCAAGCCCTGTTGGTGCAACTCTGGTCTCTTTTTGTCCTCTTATAATAAATAAGTTTCAGTTGTTTCAGCCTGAAGGTGTGGACCAGATCTTTGGAAGGTCCAAGTGTCTTGGACCCTTGCCCTCCCTGGCTTATAAAAGAACTGGACTGGCTGAGTGGGTTAAGGGAGTGATGAATGCAAGAAAACAGAATGCATAAAGGAGACAGTAGTAAGACATTTTAAAAAGATGCCCTCATTGAGTCCCATTGTATTGAATAATCATCAGTCAGCCTCCAATATTTATATTTATTTATTTATTTATTTATATTTCACATTTGCTATCCCGCCCCAATCGGGTGTACCCAATATTCCATTTTGGGCAAGGTTTTGGAGTGTGGGGTAGCAGATTATCTAGATCCATTTTGATATGTTTCAGACCTGGTTATGGGTCACCTTGGTGGACAATCTATGCCAGGAACTGGACCTCTCAACATCTACCATGCTATATTTCTAGGGCATCTTTCTTGAATGAGTCTTCTTGAAGGATATTGGTTTATTGAGGTTCCAATCACTCCTGGAGGGTGAAATTCAGGTAGGATTATGCAAATCCTATTCAAAACCCTGGTCAATGTGCCCTAAGGTTCAGTTATGTCCTGCATTTTATTCAACATCTTTATGACCCTGCTGGGAGAAGCTGTACAGAGTTTGAGGGTTCACTGCCATCAGTATGCTGATGACACTCAACTCTATATCTTCTTCCCTTTTAATTCAAAGGAAGCTATTCCATGCTAGAACTACATCTGTTGTCAGTAATGGAACAGTAATGAGTCACTTCGGCGAATAGAGCGGCATACAAATCTAAACAACAACAACAACAACAAACTGAAATTTTATCCAGACAAGATTTATTTATTTATTATTTATTAATCATATTTCTATGCTGCCCTCCTAACAAATGACTCAGGGCAGCTAAGATAAAAGTGCTTCTGAATAGTCACAAATTTATCATGGGTTAGGAATTCAGTCTGTAGGGGAAGGGATTACATTCTCCCTGAAAAGTCATGTTGCAGTTTGGTTGTGATCTTGGACTCAACCTTGACCTTGAATGCCCAAGTCTCACTGGCGGCCAGGAATGCCTCTGCACAGTTAGAGTGGATGGACCAGCTGCAGATATTCCTTCAGATATCTGATCTGACCACAGTGACACATGCCTTAATTACATCCTGTCTAGAGTACTGCAATACGCTCTATATGGGTCTACCTTCGAAAGAGTGTTCAGAAACTTCAGCTGCTTCAAAATGCTGCAGCCAGACTTGTGGACTGACACTGATTACAGGGAGCATATCAGAAAACAAAAACAAAAGAATAAAAACAAAAACACTGCAGCACTTTAAAGACTAACTGCTATATTTTTACTGTGAGCTTTTGTGGATCAAGTCCACTTCTTCAGACGAAGGAGTAAAACTTCCAGGCATGGTTTATACACACTAGATTCAGGGGTCAAGATGTCACAAGGCAAATGGATCAAAGCAATGAGGTAAAGAGTAATCAAGCAGAATGACAGACAAGCATGCATATCAATACAGCTTCCTAAATCTAGCAGTAACAAATGATTATTCAGATTAGTTTTAAATGTCCCCCTTTCAATCTTAAAAGTGTGAAGTTGCCAAGCAAAGCATATGCTAATGAGTTTACAGTGAGCATGTAAGTCTATTATTACAACAGCTTTCCTGACTCCCAGTCTGTTTCCATGCTCAGTCCAAACAGCTGCTTATTAACAATAAAACTTAATATAGCTTTGGTCTAGATCAGGGTTTTTCAACCTTGGGCCCAGGCCCCAGATGTTCTTGGACTTCAATTCCCAGAAGCCCTGGTCAGCAGGTGTAGTGACTTGGGCTTCTGGCAATTGAAGTCCAATAACACCTGCGAGCCAAAGGTTGAGAACCTGTAGTTAGGCTATTTAAAGGATCATATCAACCCATATAAGTCTAACCTGGCTTTCAATATCTGGGAAGGCCCTTATCTCAGTTCCAACACTTTCCCAAGCTTGTTGAAGAACACAAGAACACAAGAGAGGGCCTTCTCAGTGGTTGCACTCAGGTTTTGGAAAGTGGTATCGCAAGAAGCCAGGTTGGCCTCTCCCTCTTGTCATTCTGTTGTCAGGCAAAGACCTCCTACTTCAGAGGTTTAGGGACCACTCAGTCTATAAAATTTAAATATTTTTAATTGAGATATTAGGTAATTTAAACTATTTTTAATATTACCCAATATTTAATTGTTTTATACATTTTGTACAGTATTTTAATTTGCTATTGTTGTATGATTTTAATTTATATATACTGTAGCAGGATATCTAGCCAGACATCCCACTATGGTAATGGAGTAGACCGTACAGCCAGTGACTCAACACCAAGTGTCAGGTGGCAATTAACTAACCTGACTCCCTAAAGGAGCCAATGGCTACAGGCGAAGGAGCCCCTTTAGGTGGGGTGATGGTCCCCCTCAGTGGAGGAAATGCCACTGGAAACCATCATCTTGGGCCCAACGGCAAAATGAGCAGAAGAGGAACTCTGATTTCCAATGGTCATGGAGGCGGAAGAGGATATGCCACATAGACTGACTGTGAAGGCACACCTTGTCAATATCCTCAACGCTGTGGCAGTCCATTACAGTCCCGGTGTTGAATCCTGCATGTTTCATTTCGTGTGTGCTGCAGGGGATGGTTCCATGATGATAGTGTGTGGGTCACTTCATGGTAAACTGGGATCCATCTTAAACAAATTCATGCCAATGACATTTTTCCTGCTTCAGGAAAAAATGCATTCTCAGGTATGAGTTGCAGTCCCCGATGATATATATACAAATTCATTGGTGACCAACTTAACGCTAGCCTACAGCACCCTGCTGGGTGAAGGATGCTTTAGGCTAGTGTTATATATATTTAGGAAAAGAAAAGAAAGAAAGTGGTGCTTCCGACCACAGAATAATACAGTCGTTGTACCGGTGGATAGAATTATTATTTATAAAGATAGATCCTTTGAGGGGTGAAAAGATAGGGCCAATCTTATGCTAACATGAAAATCAACTCAGTTTTTGTGACCCTTCATAAGCAATACAATCACACACAAATGTTCAAATGTTTTAGCTTCCTGTTTGTCTTTTATGGATTGTTATTACTGAGCTGCAATTAAGACTGCTGGTCCTGAAGTGCTCCACACACCTTCCAATGCTAGAGATGTGCCTAACAAAGCTAATCAGAAATACCATAATAATACTCAATGAATTGTTCACCGGCTACACTCATTTCTTTGGAATGAAAAGGGGGAAGGTTAGAAATGGCCTTGTTAGCTAAAATAGCTTCTTCTCTCGTTTCTTTACCAGCTGCAATCCAACGTCCAAGGTGAGTTTTCCAAGCTGCCTCTGGAGAATTTAAATTGTACACGTGTTTTTAGCTTTTTCATACATTCCAAGGTGTACCTTTTAAACCATTTTAAAGTTATCCATTTACTTTCCAGAGCATTTATTTAGAGTATGGCACTTGTACACATTGACTCATTGAGTCAACATATAACACGAAAGAAAAAACATATAAACTATATAAAACTAAGCATTAATTTATAAACAATCATCTAAACAATTTATATATTCAATTGTGCTAGGAGTCGCCCTTAAAAAATGTTCTCTATTGTCCACATATGCTCTAAGGCTACATTGTTGTACTGTATAATATGTTGCACAGTCTGTCGTGGTGCCCTGCACTCACATGCTGGTGATGGTAATTTCCCCCATTTATGCAAAAAGTCTGAACATATACCGCACATCTTTCCAGAGCAGAATCCTGTCCATAAAATACACTTAAAGTATAACTGAAAGT
This sequence comes from Furcifer pardalis, assembly GCA_030440675.1. NCBI lineage: Eukaryota > Metazoa > Chordata > Lepidosauria > Squamata > Chamaeleonidae > Furcifer > Furcifer pardalis. The sequence goes on from CP126892.1 coordinate 93,895,801, forward strand.
GTGGCTATACAGTTAAAAAACAGTGTTGAAATAGGGGTGACCAACTTTTCATAATTCAAATCACAAGCTGCTTCACAGGAGAAATCCCAGGCAGGCACACTGCTAACTCACCGTGGGTGATGCCCACCCTGGCCACCCCCTGGCTACTGTTCTGTGTGGGATCTTTGATTTTTAAAACCAATTTCTTCTGTATTAACTCTGGTGTAAATATATGACTTTTAAGGGTCCAATTGTGGACTGAAACAATGCAAAGAAAAAGGAAGACAGAAAGCAGAACAAGCATATTGGTTTTTCCCATTTGCAGCCCCAAAGCCAGTCTAAACCTACATACTTTTTCTCTGAAATACTGTTACAAAATTTGCAAGGCTCTCTGGGACAGGAAAATTAGGCAGGAAACGTATGTTAGTTATGTAAATCTTATAAAAAAGCAGAATGAGGTGGGATATGCATAATCAAAGCAAAGTTAAAAAGAGAAACACTACAATTTATTATTATTATTATTATTATTATTATTATTATTATTATTATTATTATTATTATTATTATTATTATTATTATTATTATGTTCAATTTATAGGTAAGCATATAGTAGTGTTGTAGGGATAGTGGTGGTTTAGTCGTTAAAACGTTGAATTTGATGACTGGAAGGTCAGCAGGTCAGAAGTTCGAGACCAACAGAACAGTTCAAAAGCAAGAAATTGCAAGTAGATAAATAGGTACCACTTTGATGGGAAACTAAACAGCGTTCCATGCACTCCTGCGTCTAGTCATGCCTGCCACATGTTCATGGAAACTTGTGCTGGCGCAGACAACGCTGGGTCTCTGACTGTAAACAGAGATGAGCACTGAGCCCTAGGGTCGGATTTGACTGGCTTTCAAACAAGGGTGACCTACAGTAGTATTGTCAAAGTGGACAATTCACAGCTCAGGTGGCTGTGGATTACCAAAAAGGGGGAAAAATAAAACTCCAAGTTGTAGAGTAAGACAAAAGCTTTATTAAAAGATCTTTTTTTAAAAGGTTCCTCTTCTCTCTGCTCTCCTCCAAGAGATGGGTAGACAAACAGTTCAGGAGTACAAGCAGTTCTACAGATTTTTTTTTTTTAAAAAAAACAGGCAGATTAATTAGAAAACATATGTTCTATTGTTATTGCTTCCTGAGCATAAACCCCCTTTTACAGACTCAAGCCAGGTTGATGGCTGAGACATTTCTTTTGTGGCTGGGCCATTAAGGACCATCTCCTGTCTTCTAGAACCAGAGGTCAATGGGGATTAACATATAAAAATGCCCCAGAGGCAAGGTGGAGTTAGGAGTGAGCAAGAGTGACTCTTAAGACGAATACAAGATGGCTACATTTCTACTAGAGTAGCATAATTTACCAATATTGCTTTAACATAAAGAAAAGTGTCAGCAAGTAATGTTTGTGGAATGTGACACCAGAGTTTTTAAGGTTCCCTCTTTCCAGTGTAGCCTATTGTTCATGCAATCAAAACAGATGCCACTAATGTTCAGAGGTTGCTCTAAAGCAGGGGTTGACAACCTTTTTCAGACCGGGGCTGGGTCACCCTCCCTCAGACAGTTGAGGGGATCAGACTGGTGGTCCCCCTGCCATTTATGGCTGCCGTAAATGAGTCTGCGGCTGTCATAAACACGTTTGCGATAGCCACAGACTCATTTATGGCTGTTGTAAACGCATTTACAACATCTGTAAATGAGTCTGCAGTCGATTCCAGTGGGGGCAGCAGCTGCAGCGAGGGTGGGTTAGTGAATTATTTGGTGCCATATGTAACCCTAATTTTGAAATTAATATTTTTATTATTATATATACTTTTATTTTCAATAAAATATGCTTACTGTATTTCCCTTGTTCTGTAATATTTTGATTCTTAACATGTTCTGTTTGTATTTCTAAAACAGAAAAACTCTAAAAGTATTTTCCTTCAGAAAAGCCACCTGGACACTCCCACCCAGAAAACAATTAATCCGAGCTCTCACCTAAAGCCAGACTTTCTGAGACAAACAAACAAACAAACAATGGTCACACCTCAAAGGGAACTGCCCAGAGGTTTTTCACCTGGAAGAAATAAGCTGTAGCCTTGATTACCTTAAAGATCTTCCATCCAGTCTGTATCTCCTGCTTTCTGCCATTAACACATGAAACAAAGGACAATTACCTTTTGTTTGTCTATGGATTGCTGTGAGAAGGAAATACAGAGTAAAAAGCCAAAACCAGTTTTCAAAGATCCTCCAATACTGATTGGTCAAAAATAGTCCTCAGTAAAAAGCCAAAACCAGTTTTCAAAGATCCTCCAATACTGATTGGTCAAAAATAGTCCTCGCTTCAGACGTGCCCTATCTCTGACAGGTTCACAGCATCCTGCACAACATGCTCATTGGAGCAGCCCAAAAACCCACCTTACTGCCATTAAATTAATGTATTGAAATGTCACCCCACTCCTTCCCCTCTTAGTATTTTCCTTCTCCCAATGTCATTATTTGCTTAAGTGCTTGTCATTGTAAGGTGCTAACAAACCAGTTATTTACTTATGAAAATCCCCCACTACTGGCCTTTTGTTCTATTGCATAATCTTTAATGTAGCAAAGAGTAGCAGAAGAGTATAACTGGTCCTGCATTTGGAGGGCAAGTCAGCTCTCCCATCAAATTTCTTAGGGAAGCTCAGCACATAGATTTTTCTGGCATATAGAAATGGGTTAGATATAGCTGTTTATCCAGCAAGGGGGGGGGGCTGTTGCTTAGATGCTATTTTGTCAACAAACCAGTCTTGTTTCTGTCTGAAATTAAAATCTCTGTGGTTCTTGGGGGGCTCCGAAAGCAGATGAACGTTTTAATTTTAAAATGCATCTCCACATTAACAAGGGATAGTGATGTTTAGGTAACACATAGGCCAAATCCAGCCCCGGGCCATAAGTTGACTACTCTTGCTCTAAAGTATTATTTGGCTAACAATTCGTCATTTAAGGATAGGATGTTGAGTAACTGCCCATCCAACCCAGGATTATCAGCCCAGCTTTGACTGGTTGCAATAACCATTTGAGAAAGGCAACTTACTGGGAGCAGTAAGTTCTGAGGTTTGATCCAAATTTTTCATGCATTATCCATAGTGGTGAACATATTTGGGAGTTATGGCTTAGCACCTTGGAATCCTCATGCAAAATTTGGACATAAACCTGGAGCAGATTCACAGATTCCATAAAAGAGGTCTTTCCCAAGGCATTCTATCTTACAGACATTGCAAAACAGTCAAGGCCACCCCACTGAGCTGCTCCATCTTGCTTTTGGGGTCTCTTTGCTTGAAATCATGGGTTGGTTTAATGTAGAGTAGTCAGTGAGAGACACACTCTGCTCAGATGCTGAAAGGACCCAAACAAAAGACCTTTCACACCACAAATTATTGACTGAGCAGAGGCAGGATCACAAAGTCAGGGTCTACTCTAACCTGTGAATAAAAGCAGAACCAAATGGACAACCCAGCAATATCTGTCAGTGGAAACACCTTGTGTCCCAAGGAGTAGAGATATATCACCCCACCATTCTAAGATGGGACACCACTTAACACAAATAGGACTGACAAGATGGGACACCACACAGCACAGATAGGACTGAAAATGGATCCAAATTAACAAGAAAGGTAGTTCTAGCTAAAAGTTAGGAAGCAATACTAGACAATAACAATGGCTTACCTTAGAAGATGACCTTTCTCCATTGGAATGTTTTCAAGAGATGCCAGGTTTGCTTTTATTGTGGATACCCTCCATGAGGAATTTTAGATAAATTGACTGTTGAAGTTCTTTCAATCTCTTTATTTATATTATTTTCTCACTTCCTTACATCTGGGGTACACAGAAAGAGTCCTCAAAGATGTGCATAGTGATAAGATGCCTCAAACCTATACCAGTTGAGAAAATATATCTTCTTGTTGGTATTGCTCCACCTGAGATGAGGAGAGAAATAGCAGAAACTAACCTGGTTCAGACCCAGGAAAAGCTTTATGGCAAGAACAAACATTCTAGAGGGTAAGTAAGAGCAAAACCAAATTAGAAGATGAAGGAAGGAGCTCACTGAACAAGGAATAACGTTAAAGGAGGATATGGTTGAAGAACTGGATCTCCCCTATGTCACTTGGAAGACCCTGAATAAGCTGAGGGTTGGAGTCCCCAAAAGTAAGACCAACACGCTCAATTGGGGGCTGATGACAGACAACAACACACTGTATGAATGTGGAGAGATACAAAATCTGGCTCATTTGCTGGTCTGACAGTTCCTACAATGAGGATTTAAATTTGGCCAATGACAAAGACAAGAAGGCGGCTTCATCTGGGCAGTTTCTGACTGTGAATGTTAGTTATTTAGCCAACAAATGCAACCAGAGTATGCATCCATTTGGCTTAGCAGTCCCTTGACAACTACCCATAAGAATCGAGCGTTCTTTCTGACATGGAACCAAGAAGCAATCTCTTCACCGTAGTCACATCTTTGATTGACGGGCACTCTCCTGTTAAGATATTAATGTGCAAATCAGGCCACACAAGTGTATTTTGTTCTTGTTTTCCCTCAGTAACAAATATTTGATGAGGAACATGAACCAAAACTATAGACTGTGAAACTTTTCCTTCCCCACCTACAGTAAAATTTCACATGAAGCTTAACCAGAGAATGCTCTAGTTTCTTTGCATGAAGACACTTTTAATGAAGCTGGGCAAAATGCTCATTAAGGATCATGAATCTTATAGGCGGCAGCCATTCTTTTGGTCAGAAGCATGACCTTTCTGAGGTGTGTGCTTCTGGAAAGAATAAAAAAGGGGGGAGAAATCAAAATCCCTCCAAGAATCAATGCTGTTTGAAATTCCACCTAATTGGATGTCACTCTCTTTCACTCCCAAACCCACTTCCGTCTGTTTTGTTCTTTTTCTTACAATTTGTCAATTGAAAACTGTGCTGACAATAAATTCTCCATGAATTGTTAATGCCATTAATTCTGTGGATGAGCTTAATTTTTCACTGGTGAGCAACAAACGAAACCATTTTAGACAGGCTCCTCTTGTTAGTGCTGATCCCAGCTGATACCAAACTCAGAGATGAGTTGTTTGGATGTGGGCTCTTTACCCTTTGACCCAACCAGAAGCTTAATTGTTTGCTGAGATGCACAGTGGAGATGATAAGCAAATTAGGCCTGTAAAGCACAAAGTCAATGGCTTGTAATTCACATCCCAGAATCCGCTTGTTTTTATTATACTTTGGCTTGTCATCCCGCCAAGCCATTAAGACCAAATGGAGAGAGTTAAAGATGGGTCCCAGTCAAGTCCCAGGTCGGTGGAAACAACTGGTATTTCCCTCTGCTCTTTTCCTTGCTTAGAATGGTAAGGTCCTAACTCTGTTTTTGTCTATCTTTTTTTCTCCAGATGTTCTTCACTTCCTCCAAGCCCCAGCCAGCATAATCAATGGTCAAGAATCATGAGATATGAAATCTGCAACATCAGGAAGATCCCAGTGGGCCTAACATAAAGCATTGTTTTTAATGTGCTATTATTTGCATGCTCTAAAACAGGGGTGCCCAAACTCTTTGGGACATGGGCCGGTCATGTGGTTCAGCAGGCCGGTCACGTGATTCCTCCCACCAGATACGGAAGTAAAACGCACCTTGCAATCTGATTTGCAACAGGATGAGATAGATTTTAAGCTGCCATTTTCTCTGCTTAAACCAGGGGTGCCCAAACTACAGTCCATGGGCCAGATCTGGCCCCTGATGCCAATTCATCTGGTCCACACCACCCTCCTCACTCCCAGAAGCAGAAGTAAAATGTGCCCATATGGACAGGATGAATTGGCATCAGGGACGGCATAGTTTGGGCTCCCCTGCTCTAAAATTTGGGCTTGAAAGGAATAAGATAAAGTCCCAGTAATTAGGGAGCTGGCCATCTCTGAACAATGTTGCCCCCTCCCAGGCAGGCTGCAACTGGACCAGCCACTATCGTTGAGGGTTTCCATGAACTCCAGATTGCCTGAGCTGCCCAAACTGGATTCTAACTTAATGAAGGAGCAGGATGTAGAATATTGTTGGGACACTGAACTCACAGACAGTCCAAATTCCTCCTGGCGGCCCCTTGTTCCTGATACTGTACTGGCATTTTCAGACCAGGAGTGGCATAGGAGCTTCAAGACACCCTCAAGGATGCTGCCTTTGATAGGGGTGGACTAAGGGCAAGGAGTGGGATTGCTTTGCTTTGTTCTTTGTCATTTCTCCTTGGCTATAGGTATCTCCAACCAAGACCCAGTCCAGAAATCCTGTTCGAGGGTGTATTCTAAGCCAGTGATGGCAAACCTTTTAGAGACTGAGTGTCCAAACTCACCTTCACCACAGACTCAACAGGCTGCTGTCCACACCGCACTCTCACGCCACATGTGAGTTGTGCGTATTACCCCAGACAAGAGAGAGAGAGGAAGTGATCACATTGGGCTGCTGAGCAGAGAGGCAAGGCAAACTCTGTGCAGGGGTGACAGCACGCATGCTCACAGAGAAGGCTCTGAGTGCCTCCTCTGGCATGCATGCCATAGGTTCGCCACCACTGTTCTAGGCTATGGACAGGACAGGGTCCAGCTCCACCTCTGCTCCACCCCATTCCTTGTCCACTGAGACACCCCCCCACCCAATTCCCCTGCTCCATTCTCCCCCTCTCCTTTCCTTTCCTCTCCCTTCATCCTGGAGGCTCTGTTTGTGACCTGACCCCCATCTTTGACCTCCACATGTGCTTCATTGTCTCTCACTTCCACCTGCCTGGGCACTTCAGTCTCCCATGGGCCTTCCTGTGGGTGCAGTGTGGAGAGAGACGACCTACCAGGAGTGCTTATTACAACCCCATCACACCATCCTAGAGCCAAATTTGTCCCACAGACTCCCATTACCTTAAGGCACCAACTACAAAGCATTCTTCCCACTTACCTTTCCATCTTTCGCAGTCCGATTCTGAGTCTCATTTTCCCACCTGGCATATCCATAATCCTTTACCTGTGATTCTAAAAGGGCAAAACTTTTTTTCTTTTTGCTTTGTATGACCCTTAATTCCTACAGGGCCTCTCAGCATCTTCACTAATCTCTGAGAAAATTAAGAGCATTGAGCAAGGAAGAGGAGAGGGTATGTATAAGATAGTCTCTGATGAACCCAGCAAGGTCAAAGACTAATACACTATGAAACTGTTAACAAAGAAACTTAAAATTAACTAGTCCCTTGAGAGAGATTTGGCCCTAATGTGCATCGCCTTATGTTCTCTTCATACCCTATCCTCTAACTATTGGCGCTCTCTCTCTGGCAGGGACTTCAGATGGCACTATCAAACTGGCTGCCATGCAAAGTCCCCGGGGCACACGAATTTCCAGTGGGACGGGAGTGACATTTACTGTTCATACTTTAGAACCATTTAACACAGCTTTTTGCTGACAGAGGATATGTCTGTATTGCAGAAGGTGGCAGTTTAATCCTGTTCATTCTCAAACTATGAACCACTTACACATATAACTGAGAACTGGAAAACTATTTTCAAAAGAGTTATAGCTATACTTCCAGGCCTCCCACCCACCAAGCACTTAGCAGCTGCTCAACTTTTAAAAAGTAAAGCAAGCACACTTCTCTACCACCCCATAATGCTTAGTGCCCTCTCTGGGCGGTTCACAAGTTAATTCGCATTTTGCCCCCAACATGCTGGGTACTCATTTTACTGATCTCAGAAGGATGGAAGGCCCATCACCCCAACCATGGCCATTCTGTTTGAAATGATGGGAGCTATTGTCAAACCTATCTGGAGGGTTCCACACTTTAAAGCAAATATTTATTTACTCCTCTTGTATAATCCTTCCAGAACATAAAGCTTTCAGAATTATAGCAGTAGCAATTACACTTATATACTGCTCCATAGTGCTTAGTGCACTCTCTAGGCAGTTCACAGAGTAATTAGCATTTTGCCCCCAATTCACCAGGTACTCATTTTACCAAACTTGGAAGGATGGAAGCCTGAGTCAACCTTGAGCCCTTCAGGATCAGCTTAGCCACTGCACCATTGGAGCTCTTTTGGTCATATTGACTAGTAGCCTTTTATGAGGGTAAGCACTACCATTAGGCACCACAAGATAGCCACCATGAGCAATGTGGGAGGAAAGAAATATACAGGTCTACATAGGATGCTAGACTGCTGAACTGCTACCTTCAGTAGAATGCTCTGCAGCTGCCATCAAAATAAGCTCCTTGTTTTCAATTCCTACATGGAACGCGTAAGCTCCTGTCTTGTCCTTTGCTTCTAATAGCAAAAATCTTCCCTTGACACTCAAAGGTGTAAAAGATGAAGTACAGAAGAAGAAGAAATAAAGGTCTCGAGTTAGTTTCACCAGTGATACTGCATCCCTCCAAAAATTGGTGTACAGTACATGTTTCTTCTCCCACCCTCTCTCACACTTACAGACACACAGACACACACCCTTTCTCCATATATGAATAAACATACATAATTAAAATCATATTTAACTTAATTCATTGTACAGTACAGTACTTGGTTTCTGATACCCAGCTTTTTGGATCTCCAAAAGAGGAACAGACATGTTTGATGTTCATGTCTACAAAACCTATTTTATGATACAGTACTTTATTTTTTGTTTTCCTTTACTACTCTTCCCCCCCCCCCGGCCTCAGGCAAAGATCAGGTCAAGTGAGCCAGCCTTAACCCAAAAGGAAGCACTTTTTGTTTCTTTCCTTTCCATTACTTGTTATTGTTGTGTGTTTAATCCATTAGTGTGCAGACATTTGAAAGAAAAAAGGCCAGAAGATGTTTTAATGAGAGCATTTTACAGTTATTCCCTTCCAGCTTGTTTTACTGAAATGCTGGAAACCATCATGACAAGAAAACCCAACAGCCCCCCAAAAGAGACAGACTGTAGGTCTCCAGCGTAGACTGTGCACTGAAGCAAAACAAGTTTGGCTGACTGAATATGTAGCAGCACATCATGTTATATAGTTCTCAGGAAAAAGGAAAGCAAATGAATCCATAACAAGAAGCCATAGCATCATTGTGGTGTTGCTGATATTTTACAGTGGTTAACTTTGGGAAAGAACGATATGCCCACTTGATTGAGCATCACAATTCAAGGTACTAATGTGAAGAAAGATCTCTATTTGGTCATGGATGATTTACCCAGGGAAAAATGATAATCACGGATAACAGTGTCCTTTCTTTTGGTGTGTGTTTTTGCCATTAATAGCCTGGGTCCAACAGGAACAGTGGAAACATCATTTTGCAATGTTAACAGACGGAAGGCAATCCAAACAAAAGATAAACGCCTATGAAGCAGGAAGAAAGGCTATTAGCAGGTTGGATTTTTCAGGACAGTGTTAATGGAGCTGAATGAAAGATTATGAGGTTCTAAAAGAATTCATACAACAATGTTGTTATGAATTATTGCCTGACAAAAGATATGTCAGGCCACTATCTTTAACAGCCTGACATATATTTTGTCCATATATCCATATAGTATACAGAGGGTTCAAGAAAGTATACACATTTTAAGAGGTGTCTTGCTTTTTGAAGTTGAATCAAATTATGATAGCAATGAGTAATATGATGTTCGCTCAAAAGAATGATAACAAGCGCTGCCATGTGAAAGGCAAGACAGTCAAAGAAACATGAGACGTGAGAGCTTTTCTTGAAGAGAATTTGTAAGGACAATGGATAGGATGAAGAGGTGTGGTTGAGTTTCCCCCACGTTTTCCTGACTTAACACTCTTTGACTTATACCTATGGGGGACCTTAAAGGATCTGGTGTACCATAGAAAACCAACTGCACTGGTGGTACTCTGGGAAATAATTGAAACAGCATGTGCAGCAACACAAGTGGACACTTTGGTCAACATTACTCAAGTAGTAGTTCACCATAATCAGAAGTGCCTAGATGCTGATGGTAACCACTTTGAGCACTTCTTGTGATTACAGAAGGCAGTGGCCTTTCATCTGCCTTCCACATCGCAGCATGACACCCGTACCACTGATCCAGTTCTATGAGTCATTTTCTGGTCCTGAGCCCTTTTGGCACACAAAGCCTGCATTGGCCCTAGACCAATATTGATGAAGCTGCTGCCCTCCATCAACGTGGATTCAAGTGGAATTTAATCTACTTGGGGACCATCACTATTCCTTGTGGACTTCAGCACCCAAGGCTGTTAGTCCTCAGGATTGTCAGATTAGTTAACCACAGCTTGACACTCAGCATTGAGTTGCTGACAGTATGATCTACTACTCTATCACCATAGCAGGGTAACCTGGCCAGACTGACATAGGTAGATTAGCCAAACATTGTTTTTATTTTGTGTAACAGCTCCCAGAATTCACTAGCTAGTATGACCAGCTTTGACAGCCTGTAAGTTTCATTATTTGTCTGAAGAAGTGGACTTGATCCACAAAAGCTAACAATAAAAATATAGTAGTTATTCTTTAAAGTGTTTTTTATTTTATTTTTATTTGGTTTGTTTTGTTTTGTTTCCTGATATGCCTGAACCACAAACTAACACAGCTACTATTCCATAAAAATTGACAATTTTGCAACCTATTGTCCCCCAAAAGTCCTGTTTCTAAGCTCTGTCCTGATATGTTAGTCTTTGGGGTTTCATTTTCTAGATTTAGGGAGCTTTCAGACACAAAGCTCTCTATATCTTTATTCCTGATACAATCCCCAAACATGCCAATATGGGTTGCTATACTAGAAACCATCCAGCAAGTCTTAGCTATTCAGCATGGAGAGAAGCTGCCTGGTACAAAGAGGGAAGTGGGATATAAAAGAGAACTCATGCAAGAAATTGTTCTTAACCGAAATGCCAGAGCAGCTGCAGTTAATATACAGCTTTTGGAGCCTTCATGTGGATGAAGAAAATGTCACTTGGAATAAAATTTGGAGTCAGACATTGGTGTTTGCAACAAAGAATTGAAGAAATGATCTTAAATGGACATAGTAATGCTCCAGTGACAATTCCTTCATTCATGGGCTCCTATGATTCATCATCTCCCCACACACACACCCCATGCCTGCTTCAATTTAATTTTCTCTGTTCAGAAACATATACTGTACTCATAAGGGTTAAGATGGCAAGAATTGAAGCTATACTCACTGGGAGTGAGTCCGACTCCAGGGTGGGCGGGCAGTGGAGGCATGAAACCTGAGGAAACATGCATGAGGCGGAAGTGTAAAATGTAGATTGTTTTCTTCCCAGGAGTGAACAGTTCTGAGAATCCCTCAGCCATCAAAGGCAACAGGAATCATGTAACCCACAAGTCACACAACAAATGTATTCACATCTACTTCTAATAACTACTTTATTTTTAAAAAAGAAACAAAGAAAGAGGGGGAAAGAAAATAAAATAAATCTTTATTTTAAGAAAGAAAAAATATAGTATAAAAAATTTAAAAACCTAAGAAAGTAAGAGATGTTTAGGAAAAATTAAAGTGTCACTGTTAGAATGTATTATTTAGGTTATTTAGTCTGATTTATAGCTAGAATGTCTGTATCTCTGGTTAGTTATTTTTTGTCATTCTACTATTAGCATCCCTCTATAAATCATGTGTATAGTGACAGAATGCCTCAAACCTACACCAGTTGAGAAAATAGACCCTCTTGTTCGTATTGCTCCACCTAAGATCAGGAGAGAAGTAGCAGCAGACACCAAGAGAACTAAACAAGTGAATGAACTTTGACATTCTCTGAATGATGTGAGCCTCAAGCCCACCAGCTCAGATCTAGGAAGAGCTTTATGGCAAGAACAAACATTCTTGAGGGTATACAATTGAAAAACCAAAAATACAGGTGTTAGTCTTTAAAGTGCCACAATGAATTTCACCTTTTGTCATTGTTTTGTTTTGTTTACTTTTTGATATACTTGCACAGACTTACCACTTGAAACATTTGTAAAGCTAGTGTACACATGTATGTATGTACAGTATGTACAGTATTTTGGATTTGTATGCTGCTCTATTTGCCGAAGCGACTCAGAGTGGCTAACAACACAGATCACAAAATATCATATATCAATAACATGTCAAAGTATCACATATCACATATCAATAACATGTCAAAGTATCACATATCACATATCACATATCAATAACATGTCAAAGCATCACATATCAATAACATAAAGTATCACATACTTTTCAAGAAATCCCCCATCACAATTACAAAATTAAGACATCATTTAAAAAAACACCCCACTCTACCCCACTCACTAAGTCCATTTCCCTGCTACTTCTTTCCCCCTCAGCCAAGCTGGCTGAGCAAGCATCCGTATTGGTGGTAGAGGAAGGCTCTTAATTGCCCAAACCACAACAGGTAATGCAACACATTCCTGGCAAAATCCAGCTCCTTTCCAGCTATTCTGAAGATTGCAAATCCTTGCTCAAGAAGTTACTTTTTTTTCTACTATAGCTACAGATCATTCCCCCAAATCACCTATCCAGCATGGCCACTAACAATAGAGATGTGTTGTCTAAAAAAATAGCTTTTTAAGATTCTGGAAGTGCTAGCATGCCTGGTAGTTTCTAGGAGCTGTTGTCAAAAATGTTCCACATTCCAAGCTGTGCAAGCGAATATGCTCTATGAGTGCAGATCACCGCATGTTTTAAGAATTGGGGGAGGGGGTGAGAAATGAAATGTGTTGTGCCTGGCTGGAGGCTGGACTCCAGAGAGGCAGGAGCCCTAATGTCACAACACGTGTTAGAAAGCGGATCTAAATTGTCTGGGCCTGCACACAACCATGCCAGCAGTACATGTTTGCATCCTGTTCTTTTGTTAGCTCTCTGTCATCACTGACCTTGAGGTTGACCTTGGTCGCACAAGACTACAGTTATCCCATCTATTAAGGAAAAACAAGGTTGTCCATCTGCCATTTCGGGATGTTCAGAGATCCGGCACTTTGCAAGCATCATCTTGACAATTTTCATTGCCAACACCAGAGCACAAGTTGAAAAATTACATTCCAACTTCTGGTTAGTAAAGAAAACGCCGTCACATGGCGCCTGCCGTCTCTCACGTTATTAATACTCCCTTGTGGGTCCCATTCATTTTAATTAGTGATCAATTACCCAGCACCACAGACAGCCTAGAAACAGCATCTCCTCAGTCCTTGGAGAATAACTTTCTGACTTAATAACTCTTCTCCTCACTGCTTCCTTCAACTTTGCAAAACTCACTTCGCAATTAGCATCCTGGGATATTGAACCACAAAGCAAGTCCCTGGATTGGGTCTCTCTTGACCCCCAACCATTCCCTTCACTTACCTGTAGGGTGGGGGGTTCCTTGCCCTTTTAGCACTGGGATTTGAGTTCAGGGGCAGGGGAGGATAAGATGAGGGAGGAGCATGGGACAAGGTGAACAGCTGGGCGCCATCACTTTTCATTGCAGGTCTCAGAGAGACGTGGTTGACAGAGTGATACGCAGAGGCAGTCGCCGTTAATGACTTCACCATTCTCCATCATTATTCCTATCATTAGGAAATTAGGAGGACAGAAGGTATTTACTGTAAACCTGCCACCTCCCAAGGAGAGATAAATAGAAACTGATAAATGGGATCTTCTGGTGGTGTTCGTCTATTAACCTTCTGCTTCCCAGCTCAGACATATGCATATAATCCTGCCATTAATATCCAGTAATTGGCACAGCAGTGGAAGACAGCTTACCTTTTAATACATAACCCACCCACCCTCTCTTCTCTTTACACATTAAATGTATGGCGACTGGACCAGAAATGCATGCATAGAAATGGGAGACAGATGGAACTATTGCGCAGAAATTCTGCTAAAGGAAAAGAAGATCATCTCACCTCAGGAAATTACATGTCTCATGTAGGAGTGACACTCCAACATAAATTTCTACCCCTGTTATGAGATCCTCACAGGCTAGGCTGCCTTGTGGAGGGTGGCCACCCCAAGCAAAGCAAGGAGAAGTGAATTTGTGGAGAGTACTTTCTCTGTGGTGGCCCCCTCAATATGAAAGTACTGTATCTTTGAAATCCCAGATCAGGGCCCCTGTAATCAATCAATTAATTTTGATCCATTTTATCAATTACAAGCCATGTGTCTATTTGTTGATGATCAATTGGCTAAGACATCTTTGGAGGTGAAAAACACCTCTTTCTTGATTATATCTACATTAATAGAAATTCCCTTTAAGTTCCTAATGCTTGATGTGTGGAGATACTGTAAGGGTTGTTCTTCCTGTGTATTAACAACAGAGATTCCCCATAAAGAACTTAAGTGTCGTCATTTCAAACGTGCAACAAATGTGTAACATCTAATTCTCTCTGTGTTCCTGCTCCTTGTTTCATGCCACAGTCCCTTCGATTCACTCCTTTCTCCTCTTCCACTTATGTTCCAGAGAGCAGGAGGGGCAGTCTGTTTGCCAGAATAACAAGATGGCTTGGTAGCCCTGCAGCCAATCAGACAGCTTGGGTTACACCAGAGAGCCTGGCCAGCCAAATCACATCGTGACCTCCTTCATCTGTTCCTCTGAAAACTTTTAAATGCTTGAGAACTTCTGAAGGCATTCTGCTTCACTGCACCCAATCCTATGAACAATTCCAGAAATTATGGGATAAAGATGTTGCTTACAATCTGGTGTTTCTCTTTCCCCATTGGCACCTAAAATAACTGGGTACATAACTGCTCTTGAAGAATTATCTTTGAAGTTCTGGGTAAATGTTAGGAACCCTCCATCCAAGGGTCCTTCCACCATCCATTGCCACTATAGCCAATATCTATTGTCAAAGGTCATGAGAATTGCACTGCAACACTTCTGTTGGGCACCAGCTTGAGAAAAGCAGATGGAGGCAACAGTGGGCTAAATAGACCAAGGGAACAGAGGAAGTTGCCCAACTAGTCCAATGCTGCTTTGACTCCAGACATCAAGAGGAGGATCTACTGGAGAATGACAGGCAAACAAATCAATATCAATATTTCCAACCCTGCTCACTTTAATTTCTTTGAAAGCACAATACATCCTCTTCCTGGGAGAGGAGATACCATGATCTGCTACTCTTCTGTCAAGATGGAGGCATACTAGGCCTATACCTCAGGATAGAGTAGATATATGATACTGTCGTTTGCCCCAGGCACCAAAATGACTAGATGTGGCTCTGTGCAATGGCTGTGACCAAGGTTTCAGGTAAGGAAGATTCCTGCTCTACTTAGAGAGGGCAGGAATTGAACCTGCAATCTTTTGGCCTTTAAAAAGGTAAAGGTCTCCCTTGCTCGAAAGCCAGTCATGTCTGACTCTAGGAGGCAGTGCTCAACTCCATTTTCAGCCCTAGAGCCAGTACTGTCTACATATGGAGACGTTTCCATGGTCACATGGCAGGGATGTCTAGATGTCAGAGTGAACAGAACACTGTTACCCTTCCTGCCGAAGTGGTCCCTATTTATCTACTTGTAATTTCTTGCTTTTGAACTGCTAGGTTGGCAGGAGATGGAACAGATGACAGAACTCACTCTGCCACACCGCACTTGGGTCTCGAATCACTGACCTGCTGACCTACTGGGATACCCATAAAGAAGGCACTTTAATGACAGGGTTGCTCATGTAACAGTTATTCAACTGGCAGAGATGAGAACTACGATCAGGCACATTTTAGTTCCTCTTCTGGGAACGACGAGGGCAGTGCAGGCCAGAATAATTGCTGTCAGGGGCCACATCTGGCCCATGGGTCATAGTTTGGGCATTCCTGGTTTAAACAGAGAAAATGGCAGCTTAAAGTCTATCTCATCCTGTTGCATAACAGATTGCAAGATACGTTTTACTTCTGCTTCTGGTGGGAGGAACCCCGTGACTGGCCCACTGAACCACATGACCAGCCCACAGCCTGAAAAGTTTGGCCACCCCTGGGATAGATTGTGCTTTTAAAAAAAAGTATCTTTCTCTATCTCCCCCCCCCCCCCAATGCTATTCACAAAGAACCATCCATTTTGTTTACCTTCTCTGCTTTGTGCCTATCACCAAGAGAATCTTGAAGCTTTAGCTATTCTGCACAGCTGGTAATACTGCCAGAGGGTCAGTATGGATTCTGGGGAGAGACCATTTGAACTGGCCCTATTTCTGAGGGTTTCTTTTCCCTCATGCTAAACCTCTCCACTCCACAATCTGACAGTCAACCCACTGGAGGAAACACTGGAGCACTTCAGCAATACAAGCATACTGGTGACAAGCATACGTGAAGTGCATTTTTTTTCACCAATGTGACACTAATTGGGTCTGTCCAGATTGGGAGATTCTACACTGGGCTTTTTAATTGCCAAAGCCCTGTTCCCCTATGATCAAAACAAACAGGGAGAGGCTGCATCTTAAAGGCTGGTTACAGCTCCCTAGCCAGAGATCTGTTTTGTTGTTGCTTTACTTTATTTTAAAAACAATCTCTATTGTTGCTCTAAGATTCACAGATTCTTTCTAAGTCCAGGGAGGAGAGGAAATGTGAGTACATTTCTAAGAAATGAGTGAGCAACGTTCACCAGAAGGCAACTTTTAAATTTCCCATTTAGGTAACAAGCGTCTCAGCTTAGGAACACATGGCAATCATTAAGCAAACAAACAAACATCTCCTTGGCATGTAATGTAGAGAAGTACGGAACTGTATCTGTTCAACATTTAAGCAGTATGAGCCTGTGTTTTTACATGGAAATAAATTTCACAGAGATCAATGAAAATTCTGTTTTTAGGAATTGTACTTCAAACATTACTCTGCTTGTTCCACGGTGCAGATTTCTGAGGCAGATCTTTCTTTTTTATGCTTTACACTGGTTTTTAGCTTCATCCAAGATGGAGATTTCAATCTGTGGGAGACCCTTTTTCTCACATACCAAAGAGACTAGAATCAGTGGTGGGCATCAGCAGGTTCACACCAGATCACCAGAACCGGTAGCAGAAATTTTGGCTAGCCCCGCCCAGCCAAGTTTTGAAATAAAGTAGTCCTAATTCAGGTGCAACGCAGGGCTACGCCCACCATACCACACCCACAGTGTGGTAGTTAAAAAAAAAATTGAGCTCACCACTGATTGGAATGTGTAAACATGTTGGCCTTATGGGTTGGAAAAGATGGAGCCTAATGTGTGATAGGCATGTTATATTGTATAGTCATTGGCAGTACTCCTTTAGGGGAATGGCAAAGAGGTGGAACCTGAGGGAGGAGATAAAACCCAGAAGGTGGGGGCCAAGAGGATTTCTCTTGGAACCGATGCTTGGAGCTAAGGGAGAACTGCAATCATGTAGATGCTTAAGTTAGAAGGGAGCCACTGAGCTTTCCCCAAAAAAACAGCTTTCTTACTGAGCAAGTTGAGGAGGATAGTGGAGGACAGAAATGCCTGGCGGACAGTGGTCCATGGGGTCGCAAAGGGTCAGAATCGACTGTGTGACTGAACAACAAAATTCTGAACTTTTGATGAACTTTCTTCTGTAACTTACTTTGATTACAATATACAGTACTTTTAAAAGACCCGAGATGATGGGAGTGTTTACTTGGCTCAGCACTACCTTATCTACACCAATTGATTTCCTATGAGCTACCTTGCTTACCACCTAGATCTAGATCAGGAGTGAGATGGCAAGCTTTAAAAAGCATGGACTGTATAGTAGGAGGCAGGCAGTATCCAGCGTGATCTCATGATGAGGAGATTGTGGTGCTACTTGTGAGTAAGGTAAGTGTGACACACAAAGAGCCTCCTTGAAGATTGTGGTGTTTTTGAAGCACAATCAGACTCATCATGGTAACAGCAACCTTGCGTTGCTGGCTAATTGTTCTCATATTAGTTCAGGCAAAGAAACTGAAGAATGAACTCACTAAAAGGTAGCTTCCTTTTGGCAGTTTCATGTCTGGCCTAGACATGGAAGAAACAGCAACAATTATTTGGCAGTCCAAGATTTTTAAAACATTTTGCTTCACCCTTACTCTAGCCCTTACAACCAATATCCTCACTAAATGTCTTCTGTTTCGGTATATCGGCAGCTGACTGCGGTGGCTCAAGTGGTTAAGATGCTGAACTCACTGATTGGAAGGTCGGAGTTCGATTCCCGGGTACTGCATGATGGAGTGAGCTCAGTGGTGGGCAGCAACAGATTCGTGCGCAAACACCTGGGAGGGTGTAGTAAAATTGGGTGGCCTCTGAGCAGGGGTGTGGCAAAATTGGGTGGCCTTTGGGTGGGGGGGGGGCGAAATTGGGTGGCCATGTCCACCCCCTGCCCTGCCACATTAGGTTTTGTCCCTGCAAGTGATTCAAGGTCTCCTTTGCTTAAAAGCCAGTCATATCTGACTCTAGCATGCAGTGCTCATCTCCATTTACAGCCAAAGAGCCAGTGCTGCCTGTGTTTGCAGATGTATACATGGCCATATGGCAGGCATGACTAGATCGCCCATGACATAGGCTCAGCCCACGATATAGGCTCCGCCCACGACATAGGCTCTGTCCATGGTGTGGTAGCAAAAATTTTTGCAGCCCACCACTGAGTGAGCTCCCATCTCTGTCCCAGCTCCTGGCAACCTAGCAGTTCGAAAGCAAGAAATTGCAAGTAGATAAATAGGGACCACTTTGGTGGAAAGGTAAACGGCATTCCATGCACTCTGCTGTGGAGGCATGCTTGCCATATGTCAATGGAAACATCTGCAGATGTAGACAGCACTGGCTCTTTGGCTATAAATAGAGGTGAACACTGAACCCTAGAGTTGGATACAACTGACTTTTGAACAAGGGCGACCTTTACCTTTACCATCACAACAAGACCCCTTGATTAAAATTTTTAAAGTACCACAGAATTTCAGAGATGGAGTGTGACACAAAACTCTCCATCAAAGTCTACAATTGGAACAAAACAAAGAAATACCTTTTCCTTTAAGAAGCCAAACACAAAGTAATACTGGGCAACAGTTCAATATGATGCAAACAACCCATCCAAAACTTCTAGTTCTTATAAGCCCATGAAATAAAGGGCAGATATCATAGCTTAACTCAAACTGTTATTTATCTCATTTGTGCAAAAACTGTCCTTACAAATGTGAACGTTCTCATAAGTTTCATGTCTGGCCTAGACACAGAAGCAGCAGAAGAAGAAGGGGGGGGAAGGGGGAAGAAAGAAAGAAAATAATATTACACTTTCACAGGTGAGAAAAAAGTATGTGTATGTTCCTGTTTTCACATACCCAACATTCCTACTTACAGCCCCTTCAGTTAGGTCAAGACAGGGCAAACTGTGCCATTTCGTAGAGAGAAGCCACAACATCGGGGGTAGATTTTGGATGTTGAAAAGGGGCATCAGATGTTAACTTAATTGATTTTGTGTGTGCTTGCCTGTTCTATTGCCCAGAAGGAGGGAAGATTTTCTGCCTAGGATGCCAAAATAAATTGACTGACTCTTGAGTGCTTTTGTGTATCTTGTCTTGCGGGGTCACACCTTTTCCTGCTGAGCCAGCAAACTTCTTGAGATGATCATCAGCCAATAGGATGTCCACCATACTGCAGAAGGCAACCAGAGCTGAATGTAGCTTGCTAGCAGACTATGCGGCATACATAGTGAGGATTTGAATCTGTTGACAGATCCCAGCTCAGTCTTGAGGACAGGGCCATAGCCAGGGGGAGCCGGGGGGGGGGGAATGGGGACGAAAACCCTCCTTAGTTAACAACCCGCCCACCCCACCCTACCCCAGGATGCCAATGTTATATATGTGTGTATTACATTGTTGCCCTTCCTGAAAAAACATTTGCCCACCCCCAATCTAGAATCCTGGCTACAGCCCTGCTTGAGGATACACAAGAGCAAAACCAAATTAGAAGCTGGAGGAAAGAGTTCACTGAACAAGAAACAACATTAAAGGAGGATATAGCTGAGGATCTCAACCTCCCCTATGTCACCTGGAGGACCCTGAATAGGCTGAGGGTTGGAGTCCCTAAATGCAAGGCCAACATGCTCAAGTGAGGGATGCTGGCTGACAACAACACATGGTGTGAATGTGGAGAGAGACAGAATCCAGCTCATTTACTGGTCTGCCAATTGCTACCAGAGGCATGCACCAATGAGGACTTGGGTTTGGGCAACAAGAAAGTGAAGAAAGTGACTTCATTTTAGCAGTCCAGGGTTTGATCAGGACACAAAAGAAGAATACAGATGGGCACAGTGATTACTCAGATATTTTTCTTTTTAAAAAAATATCATGTCAGAAGCACACAAAGATGCTTTCTGGGTTGAAAGGATTTTTTGCTGATTTTTCCCCACCGAAGTGGCTCCTGTTTATCTACCGTATTTGCAATTTCTTACTACTGAACTTCTGGGTTGGCAGAAGCTGGGGCAGACATGGGCGCTCATTCCGTCATGAGGTATTCAGGTCTTGAACTGTAGACTTGCTGTCTTTCCAGCTAACAAAGCGAGCTTCTTAGCCACTGAGCCACCCCAGTCCCACTCATTACTCAGATTAACAAAATTTTATTGCTGACAGTTGTTTACAGCAGAACAACAGGAAATCACAAGGTGTGGGGGTATTTTAAAAGAATGTTACCCCAGTTCTTACACAGCTGTGAGCATTGTATAGCTATAGTTGCCATGTCCCCTTTCAATGAATGCTCAGTTTCATTGAATTCCAGAGGACTTAGTCGGAGGTAAATGTGGAATTAGCACATTATTCTGTTCCAAGTTTGTTCGTGTGTGTGTGTGTGTGTGTGTGTGTGTGTGTGTGTGTGTGTGTGTGTGTGTGTGTGTGTGTGTGTGTGTGTGTGTGTGTGTGTTGGAATCAGGAGATCTTTAGAAGTTTAATGTTTATCATTTAAAATAAGTGCAGAAAATGAGTAAATTTATTGAAAAATGGCCCAAGTTGCCATCTAGTGGGAAAGAAGAAAACTACTTGGCCTTTCTTAACAAAACTCTACAGGGGAATAAAACTAAATCAAAACCATTTAGTGGGTTTCACATTCACCTGGTTGCTAGTGACATTGGATATTTTCGTGTATAAGATCATGTTATGAGTGTTACTGTGCTGTTGCTATTTTGACTCTGTAAGCCGCCCTGAGTCACCTCGGCGAGTGGGCGGCAATACAAATCTGAACAAACAAAGAAACAAATCACTTGTCAAATGGCCTGATAAATTTCATGCAATTTGTTAATTTGCTGATTCCTGTTTAATAGGATCAATTATCAGCACAAAATGCCTTTTTTATGTTGAGACTACTAGGTCATTCCAAAAGTCAGAGTATGTATGAAAAAGGCAGAGCTTGCAAAAGTTCCTTTTTCGGGGTTACCTCTCCTAGAATCCCTGAGCAAGTACGGTCACTGGCTGACTGGATGATTCTAGGAATTTAAATTTAAAAGTTTTGCAATCTCAAAGACACTATCATGTCATGTCAAGCTGTCTGACTCAAGATCTGCTTGCCAAAATCTTGTTATAGCCAAGATCTAGTTCCGTAATGGTGAACCTTGGCTCTCCAGCTGTTCTTGAACTTCATTTCCCACAAGCCCAAGTCTCTGTGAATCCACATGAATGGGTTTACTGCACATATGCACAATAAATCCATTCGTGTGGATTCACAGAGACTTGGGCTTCTGGGAATTGAAGTCCAAGAACACCTGGAGTGCCAAGGTTGGCCATTACAGATCTAGTTCTACATGAAGATTACACAGCAGTTCAATTCCTGAGTACTGTAGGATGGAATGAGCTCCTGTCTTTGTCCTAGCTCCTGTCAACCTAGCAGTTCAAAAGCAATAAATTGCAAGTAGATAAATAGGGACCATGGAAATGTCTGCAGACACAGACAGCACTGGCTCTTCGGCTTTGAAACAGAGATGAGCACTGGACCCTAGAAGAGTTGGATGCAACTGACTATCGAGCAAGGGAAACATTTACTTTTACCTTTACTACTGACACTAAATTGGCCAGTCAATTCACATTAATTTTCCTCATTTCAAAAGAAAAGAATAACACACACCCAGGCATCTGTTTGCAACCTCTTTAGAAGTACAGAGACTTTTTAAAAGCCAAAAGTAACATATTCTAGTTTTTTGAAATAAGATTCACACCGAGAAGAGGAGGCACATTTCCAGCAGTCATGCAAAGAGGTATTATTTACAGTGACTCACCTCCTTTTTTACTCTTCTCCCTTTGTCAGTGATTCCAAAATCAGATGTGGCAGCTTTTTAAAAACTTGTCTACCAAGAGGAGCTTGTAAACTGTGGAGAGATTAGAGACCTGATTAAAAGTTTAATGAAGAGAAGTGGGAAAATATGAATTTCAGAGGCAAAAACATATCACTGTAAAGTGCTGTTTCTAAGGAAAACGAGATTCATTAACTTTGTAAATAGTCACTATGATCACATGTTGTGCATCCATCATAAACAGACACAAAAATATCTAGTGACAAGAATATTAACATTTATTTGTAGTAGGAAAAATATTCTCAAAACAAGGAACCTCTCATTTCTTCTTCTTCCGTTTCCACTTCTGCTGCCGCTTTTGTTGCCGCCGCCACCACTGCCGATGGAATCCGCATGAACCATAACATGAGCAGGACCAACAAGAAAGTCCTTAATAAAGGATAGTTTGTTCCAGAATGTTTCAAGAAATGGAACAAGCATCAGCTTGGCAGGACCAAGAAGAGCTTCCAGAAAAGGTTGCTTATGGTTTAATGCTTCTCAGAACCCATATTCAGAAATCAGAAAAGTTTATGGGATTACAAGTGGGTTGGAACAAATTAAGAACTGTAGCCTTTTACATCAAGCTGCCGTTACCACCTAGTTCAACTCTCAGAATAGGATGAGAAAGATCTAGGTACAAATTCCTGCTCATCCTAGGTTTAAATCCTCACTCATCCTAATCCACCTCATGGGACTGTTGGGACAGGTAAAGTCAAAGTTATAATTGTGACAAATAAAATCATCATCTGGTTAAGTCTCTGCTTCTTCCATGTTTAGGTCAACTGGTTGTAAAGGACAACCCGTACTAGTAGTGAAATGATCAGGCCAGATTGGAGAAATCCATGCACACGAGATGCAAAAAAAAGTAAAGAAAGTGGAAGCGTTTCCACTGTCCTTTCTTCTTGCAAACTTAGACTTAGACCTTCCCATGCTATGTAGCATATCGGGCAGCAAGTGATCTCCAACAATTTTGGTCTTGAGCAAGTACCTCAGCATCCTCCCATGTCATTTTCAGGGTCTTTAAATCTGTCAGGAAAGTTCTACTCCATGTATTTTGAAGGCATCCCCATTGTCATTTGATATGGCCTGCCATTTGGAGTCTTCTTCATACAACAATGTTATGTAATTTGTATGAGCCACTCCTTCAAAGCACCTCCTCATTGGTAATACAGCATGATCAAAATACTGAGTCTTTAAAATTCAGCTGAGGCATCTCTGCTGGAAGACGTTGAGTTTCTTGTTGATGTTTGCTGATGCCTTCAAAGACTTGCAGGCATATAGATGGCTGTCAGGATCACTATGGAGGGATCAATTCTTGCAGAACTGACCAGGTTTTGGGCTTTCTTTTTCACTTCCCTCTTTCTGTTTCCTGTCTTCACTGCATTCCATAGCAAAAACCATCACAGGTGGGGGCATGTTGAAGAGCACCTCAAAAAATGGTGATCTCATTTCCATTTGAATATTACATTAAATCCAACATGCTGCAGCTTCATTTATCAACCTATTCCTCCTCCACCCCAAGGAAGCTTTTCCTCTCTCTTCCAGTGTTTCTCCCCACACCCCAACTGACCTGGTTGGTCTGATTATGAATGATCAATGTGCCCATTTGCAGCAGAAACTCTTTCCACATCTCAGGACCCTGAGCCTTTAGCCACTCATGCAGATAATAACGGCACTTCGGGCTTCCTTGCCCATAACTCTAAGCTTCATTAAACAGAGGGCTTGTCATCCAAAGTCCCTTTAGCTGTCACTTGCTGCTCTTCGCTAGGAGAAAAAATGACGGTCCCAGAGAAAAGGAAGCTGGGATATAAATAAAGTAAAACAACAATTTGGATATTCAGCCAAATGCCTGTGGTATGCTGAAGCCTGCATGCACGAATCTACTCATTTACCGAAGGGTGAAGAGATTGTGGGAGGCAGGCAGGGTTTTAATGCTGTCTGAGAAGCGAGCTGGCACTTAAAACATGCCTGCGGTTAGTTTTCGGCTTCAAAGGGAAGACTGTTTCTTGTGGAATTGATCAGGTATTCAACAGGGAATGTGGCTTTTTCACTTACTGCTGTTGACATGCACTGTGAAAAGTCAAGGCTCCCCAGAGTGGCTGAAGGTTTTGTCATGACACCTCTGGGAATGCCACCACCATCCACCATCTCTGCATCACATGCCACAGCTTGAACACACATTTCATTGCAACATGGCCTTAGCAACAATCCAGCTTAAATGAGAAGCTTTTGAAAGCTTATTTACCTCTATAACAGGAGTTCTCAACCTTTTTAAGCTGGGGGCCGGGTCACACTCCCTCAGACAGCTTTGGGGGCTGGAAGGCCATTTTGCCCTTGCTCCACTACATGGCACTTCTGGGGGTGGTGGAGGGGGTGGTGGGCCACTTCAAATGGTGCTGCAGGCCAGATGCAGCCCATGGGCCACAAGTTGAGAATCCCTGCTCTATATGGACAAGATAGTAACAAGTTACAATATCATTCCAGATGGTTTGCATAAAAGAAGATAGCTGTTGGCAACCAGTGAGGACATGACATCATAGGGACACAGAGAGTAAACACTATGTATGAACATGTATTTATTGGTGTGGCAAAATCATCATCACCATGAACAACAACATGGCACTTTGCAAACTTTGGGAATATTTCTGAAGTACATAGTTATAGAAGTCTGATACTACTTGAATAGGCGGTCTCCACCTGATAGAATTTAAGGATTTGTAGTTTGGTAGAATACTAAGAACATGCCTGCCTGCAGAATTTCAGGAGTTGTTGTCCAAAAACATACATTTTCACATTTCCAGTGCTGAGCTTAATGACTGGAAGGTTGGCAGGTCAGCAGTTTGAGACCTGAGTGCTGCATGACAGAATGAACACCTGTCATCTGTCCCAGCTCCTGCCAACCTAGCAATTCAAAACAAATTGCAAGTATATACTGCTTTTGCAGGAAAATTAACAGCATTCTGTACACTCCTGTGTCTAATCATGCCTGTCACATGACCATGGAAATGACTACAAACACAGATAGCACTGGGTCTTTAGCTGTAAACAGAAGTGAACACTGTTCCCTAAAGTCGTACACAACTGGTTTTCAAGCAAGGGAGACCTTTAGTTAGAACTCTGCTAGGCATGCCTGCCACATGTCCATGGAAATGTCTACAGATGCAGACAGTGCTGGCTCTTCGGCTGTAAACAGAGATGAGCACTGAGTTGGATATGACTGGCTTTCAACAAGGGTGAACTTTGCCTTTACCTTTAGAGAGCTTGAGTGACCTTTGCTGAACAACAAATCCCAGGATTTCAAAAGCTGGAGCCATGACAGTTAAAGTGGTATCAGAGTGTTATAACTTTGTAGTGTCAATACATTCCAATTGCACTTCTTTTACAGCTTTTTAGGACACAGGTATTTAGCATAAACTAGCATGCAGATCACAAAAACTGATGCTAAATAAATCCTATCACTCTTTTTAATTATCTTAAGAGAAGTTACAGGTGGACTTGGTCCACGAAGGCTCACAGTTAAATACAGGAGTTAGTCTTTAAGGCACCACAACATTTTTTACCTTTTTTTTTTTTGGGGCGGTTCTGTTTTATTTACTCTCAGATAATTTTACTATAGAACTATTGGTGTGTTTGCCCCAAGAGAAAATGCCTAACTTCTATTAAGTAAGTGGAAATCTTCCTCTCAATAGGAGAGTACTAGCAAAATTAAAGAGCTGAACAATTGCAATAGAGTGTAGTTTTTAATTTTTATTTCTCCTCTTTGTGGATACACACAGAAAGAGCCTATAAAGTTTTTGTTGTATTGTGCCATCAGGTCACTTCTGACTAATACTACCCAATGAATTAATGAGCTCCTCAAAAATCCTATCATCAATCTCTCTCTTCAGGGCTCCCAAATTAAAAGCCATGGCTTTCTTTATTGAGTCAAGCCATCTCCCATCAGGTCTTCCTCTTTTCCTTCTGCCTTCCACTGTTCTAAGCAACATTTGTCTCTTACATTGAGTTTTGTCTTCTTATGATACATTCAAAGTTTAGTCTTTTAGTCATTTTCATCAAATTCAGGCTTGATTTCGTTTGCTGCAAAATAAAGGTAGACAAACAGCAGTTCATGGGCCCATACGCTCCAAATAACTTTTATTTATTTTATTTTATTTTATTTTAATTCCAAGACATCTCTTGATCCATTTGAGTATGGAGAGAAGCAGTTTTACCACATTGTCATACACCTCAATCTTTTTTTTTTAATGAGAGGAAGTGTGCTGTTATGGATAGAGTGTCAGACTAGAATTTAGGAGATTGAGGTTTGAAGCCATGGGAACTAACTGGCAGGGGACACTAACAATAACCATGCTTTGAACATCACACATACCTTTAAAAAATCATTAGATCTCCTTATGCAGAAAGTGTCTTAATGCTACCTAAATAACAAGAGCCTCGTTATTGGCCGGGGAACTGAGAACTAATTGGGAGCTATGGTCAAAAAAGTAACTTTTCCCAGTTTTATTTTATTCTTAGTAAAGTGAAGTAAACGTAGCTGTCTACCTAGTCCATTTCTGGACATGGGCTTGGGATCTAGCACTAGGACTAAACTTTTGACGTCATCTCAAAGTATCTAGGAGTCAATTCACACATTCTGAAGCCGGCAGTATAACGTCAAGTGTATAGTTGTGGAGTGCTGAGAAATCAAGAATATGGAGAGGAATACAGTTTGTGTGTCCTCCTCCTCCTCCTTTGGATAAAGGTCACCCATGCTTGAATGCCAGTCATATCCAACTCTAGGGTTCAGTGCTCATCTCCATTTACAGCCAAATTTCCAATGCTGCCTTTGTCTGCAGACATTTCTGTGCACATGTGGCAGGCATGACTAGGTGAAATGCTGCACAGAACACTGATACCTTTCCTGCTGAAGTGATAACTATTTATCTACTTGCAATTTCTTGCTTTCAAACTACTAGGTTGGCAGGACCTGGGACCAAGACAGGAGCTCACACCATCATGCAGCATTCAGGTCTTGAACTGCTGACCTGCCAACTTTCCAGTCATCAAGATCAGCATCTTAGCCACTAAACCATCAGAGTCCCCTGCTTCTTTGAGCTACAGAACCCACAATTGCTGCCAATGGCCATGCTGGCTGGGATTTCTGGAAGTACAAAAGAAGAAGAAGAGGGGGAGAAAGCTGTTCCTAGCTTTCAACTAATAAAGACATCATTCTCAGATCTGTTTCCAGGATTAGACCTGGTTGGATATTTGAAAGGGACAAATTACAATCGAGTGACAGCAATTCAGTGCCATGATTTAGGAAAAGACACCATTGTCCATCTTGACCCCAGAGGCCAAAAAACTTTTCAAGGAAGGGAGTAAAGGAAGAAATCCTTTGGGAGAACAAGAGGAGGAATGAATATAAATTCATCTGGCTCTTTAAGAGATGCTGAGATGGCCGTTTGTTGGAGGGTGAGAGATCAGACGAGAACCCCAACACCTGCTGGACCTAATGGACTCTGAAATGTTGTTTCAGAATTAATCAAGTCATTTAAAACCATGGCCATCATCCTTCCATTCATGACTCCCCTACATAGATATGCTGATCCTCCTATACTAATCCACACTGGGTGACTTCAGCAGTATATCACTATAATTGCTGTTTTAGGGCTGCAAATTGGAGCTAAAATAACCAGATGCAAAAGAGACGGCCATCTCAGGCTCTCAAGATGGATCTTCAAAGTTCAAGGAGAGTTCAAGCATGGAAGAGGAAATAGAAGAGGGTCAAGTGTAAGGAGATTGTTCACGTTCGGGAGGAATTAACTTTACAAATATATTGTTTCAGGAGGTGGTAATTGTCCCATCTTCCATCTATTCATACCTCATTGAATCTTCACATTTCTTTCCAGGCATTAGAGTGAGTCTCCCTCATTGAAATAAATTTGATTTTGACAAAATATTCAGGTTTGAAACCTACAGGCTAATTTCTCTAGCACTTGGAATAATCCTCCTGAAAGTCAAAGGCAGCTGGTCTCAGGTCCAAAAAGTTTGGCAAGATGGTCATCAATTTTTCAGGCAGCAGCAGATCTTCCCAGATTTTGTGCCTTGTAGATTTGATAGATTGCAAATCCCATCATCCCCATGACAATCAGCTTTTGCATGTCTGTCATCCTTGTAAGGCAGCTTTGCTCAGTCTAGTACCCTCCAGATGTGATTGACTACCAATCCCCCAAAATTTTGTAAAATATATTATAGTCCCAACCCATGGTGAGCTATCAATTTTTTTACTACCCCACCGTGGGCAGAGCTGACGTCATGGGTGGAACCAATGTCATGATGTCATGACATTGTGGGTGGAGCCAACATCATGACATCATGACATCAAGACACTGTGGGTGGAGCCAACGTAAATTTTTTAAAAAATAAACACACACACACACGCCTCAACCCACCCACCCACCCACAACACAAACCCGTCACTTACCCTGGGTCATCAGGGAGCAGCAAGCAACAGCAGCAAGCAACAGCGGTGGTGTGGCAGCAAACCACATCAGCAGCAAAATGCATTGGCAGCAAACCACCACGGCACCAAAATGTGGTGGTGGCAAACCGCCACGGCAGCGCGGTGGCCTGGCGACATGGCGCGGCAAGGAAAGACCGCCACCACAGCTGCTGCTTCTCCAGGCGCTGCCTTCGCCCTTTCCAGGCAGCTGCTAAAATTCAGTGGTCTCACTCAGAGTCCATCAACAACTACTAGAGCATGTAGGAGAGGCTTTACTGGGGTTTTACTGGAAGATGAAGCTCCCAGTCCTCTCTATCAAGCTGGTTTAGCTTTTAGAGCAAGAGGAGTTCCCAACCTATTCATTCCGTGGGCTGGACCATGCCCCCCAGACAGCTGAGTGGGCTGGTCACTTGGTTCCTCCCACCGTAAACAGTGCCATAAATGCATTTACGACAGCCATGGGTGCATTTACAGCAGCATTTACGTCAGGCACAGGTGTGTTTACGCATGCATGGGTGCATTTTATGGATGTCGTAAATGTGTTTGCTTCCGGTAGCGGTGAAGGTGGCAACGGGCCACATGAAATGGTGCCACAGACTGGATCTGGCCACCCCTGTTTTAGAGTATCAAATTTAATTTAATTTAATTTAATTTTTAGATTTCTATGCAGCCTCATTTGCGAAAGCTACTCTAGGCAGCTTACAGAATATACAGCAATACAATATATACAACAATTATCAATGCATTTAATGTCCATACACACTACATTTCCACCATTCATCACATGGCACTTTTTAAAAATCTTCAACAGTTCTTGTGGACATGAAAGGAGCCTCATTCAGGTGTCCCCTGAGTGGAGTTTCTCCAGCAAAAATCCTTTCAACCCAGAATAATTTTGGACATGAAATAATTATTGTTATTACCTCGTGAATGCTGGATTCAACACAAGAGACCTATGGGGTGCACTACCCCATCTTATGTACTCTTTTCTCCAACCTGTAGTCACCTCTGAAGTGAACAAGTAGCCTCGATTCAGTCTGCTTTTACATATTTGTCCAAGACTTGTCACTCCTCTAAAAAAAATCTGCTTCATCTAAAAACCCTTTTCTTCTGGGCTGTAAACATGCATGGGAAGTAGGGTGGATGGGCATTGTACATTACAGAAATTATGCCTGTGTGAGGAGCTCCTGGAGGACAGTCACCTGACCAAAGACATGCTCGACTTGGTGAGTTGCCCTGTTCAAGTGAGGTAGGAAGATAACAGCTCCTCAGAAGGGACAACACCAACTTTAAAATTGCCCACACTTAAAACTGGGACAGAAGGCTGAGCAGGTGTGCAGGCCACCTGGTTACAGTCTTCTCAAGACTGTAACATGAGAGGTCTTCATTCAGTCTTGTTTAAATGAACTAACAAGTCTAAATTTGTACCTTGAGTGCAATGAGTAACTTAAAGATCTTTGATTTCTTCAATGCAGTTAGTTCATCCCACAATACAGTTTACAACAATCCCCTGCCATTACTGTGTTCCTGGTTGCTGTGGCCACTTCCTCACCCAGTTGCCAATCTTCTGGTATGAAACTTCTCTATTCTTAGCTAGGCTGGTCCTCACTTAGAAGACATGGAGTCTGCCAATAGGGTGATATATAAAACTCATCCCATCTGTAGTCAGTATCACCTCACACTGGTGTCTTTGGAGTAGAGGGATCAACCAACAGGTGCTGTTGTAGTCTGAGGATGCCCAAATATATTCACATTCTTCAGGAAAGTTCTATTTCCACTACCATCTCAGTAGGACCTGCCAAAGCCTATCCTCCATGGACACAGCCTTCCAAAGCTGAGGGCAGTGGTGGGCTCAAAAAAAAATACTACCACACTGTGTGCGTGGTATGGTGGGTATGGCCAGGGGGAAAGCCATGCATTCCACCCGAATTAGGACTACTTTATTTCAAAACTTGGATAGGGAGGGCCAGCCAGGATTTCTGCTACTGGTTCTGGCAAACTGGTGCAAACCTGCCGATGCCCACCACCGGCTGAGGGGCACCATCTTTTCCTAATGGCCAAAAGGGGTTCCATGGAAGAAATTTGCATCCACACCTTCAAATTAGTTGGAGCAAATATTGAACAGGTCTGTGCCTTCTTTTCTGCCTCCTTTTAAAAAATTATTTGTCTCCTGCTTTTTGCTGGTTTGTAAATGGCCAGTCCAACAAAGGCTTCCCCCAAGCAAGAAATCATCCAGATAATGGTGAACTACAACCCTCGTCCACTTTAGCCAGTACAGTATAGCTAATGGTAACAGATGATGGGATTTACAGTCAGTCATCTGGAGGAGAGCAACTTGTCCACCCTTGTTCACAACATTTAGTCAGAGGTCTTGAGTCCGTGTTTTCTAGGACATCTTCAGCCCCATAGACTACTATCTTTGGTGACCTGCAGCAGGGAACTTTCTGTTTCTGCATCTTAGCCTCCTCCCCAAACATTTTCACCACATAAATTGCAATTCCCTCCCCATAGCTTCCACCTTTGATAAATATGACCAAAAGCATAACACACATATACCCCCCCCCCCTTTGGCTGACTCACACATACACACACATACCCATCTCCTCCCCACTTCTGTTTCTCTTTCTCTCTCTCCTTTTTCTGGATATCAGGCAGATAAGAGTTATCAGAAAAGGTCATTCTCAATTTCTGTACAGAAATTATCTGTCTCCGGTATGTAATAAACATTTATCCATGCCTTTATTAGCTATATTGGATTTGACAGTTCTGTTATCCCATTTTCTTTCATTTTGCTAGGTCATGACGGTTAATGCTGCTTAAAAAAATCTCATTGCTTTGATCACTGTATTGTCTTCCCTGCATAACAGGGATTTTGTAAAGGTAAGCAGAGGCTGGAATCACCCATTACAGTTACAGCCCATCAAACCCCTCCTGGCTGGGTTCCCCTCCCCTTCTTTTCATCATCACAATAAAAAAAAGCAAAGGCCCACAAGGCATAAATTCTACTTTTGGGGTTATATTTAGTTGGGCAGCTGACATTTCATTGAGTGGTTGCATTAAGTCCACTCAGCACTGGCACACGACTCCATCTTTCTCACATCCCTGAGCTTCAGAAATTATTGCTGGAAGCCATGAAAAAGAAAATGAGCCCAACTAATGAGAGGACATATTCCTAGCAATGATGACGTGTCAGTCAGAGGCATGCTGGGAAAAGCAAAGTAAATACCAGCACTGTGAATGGGGTTCCCAACCTAAGACCCATGGGCCAGATCTGCCCAAGGTACCATTTCATGTGGTTCCCCCACCCCTCCAAGAACATTGAAGAAACAAAATGGCAGCCCTTTTGAGGATATTGGGACAAAATGGCCACCCCATCATGTAGGCAGGGCAAAATGGCTGTCCAGCCCTCAAAACTGACAGAGAGATTGTAACCCGACCCCCAGCTTGAAAAGGTTGGGAACCTCTGATCTATGGCATTGGTTTTTCCAAAGATGCTTAGTTTGCATTCCCTTACCAAGTAAGAGGAACCAAAATTGTTGGGGTGCTTACATAACATGTACTTCAACATGTCAAATTTATTAGAAATATACATAACACCCAATGTGAAGCAGTGGACAGAGTCATGGATTAAGGCTCAAGAGACCTGGATCCAAATTTCTGCTTGGCCATGGAAACTCCCTGGAGGTGGGACTGGCAAAACCATTCTTTAAACGTTACACATATCATCATTTGATCTTGATGGAGCTCAAAGTTGGCTCAGCCTTCCATCCTTCTGAGGTCAGTAAAATGAATACCTAGCATGTTGGGGGCAAAATGCTAATTAACTTGTGAACTGCCCAGAGAGTGCAGTAAGCACTATGGGGCAGTATATAAGAGTAATTGCTATTGCTATTGAATCCCTCCAGCATTGGAATACTCACTACAGTAACTGGTTCTATTGTTATACTGCTCTAATAGTTAATATGTTTTTCCTGATAATCTATCATTGTTAATTGCAAATACTGCCTGGCTGAATATCCTGCTACAGTAATGGAGTAGACCATTATTAATTTATTTATTTATTTATTTATTTAGATTTATATTGCTGCCCACTTGCCAAGGCAACTCAGGGCGGCTTACAGTCAAAACAACAACAATACAATAAAAATTATAAAATGCCAACGCATAAAACAACCAAACCAGAACACAAACTAACTCCCGTCAGGCTGTTGTTGTGGGCCCTGAGGAGGGGGCGATGTTCTCATCCACTGCTAGGCCTTGGCATCTTCTTCCTCAGGCCGTTGTTGTGGGCCCAGAGGAGGGGGCGATCTTACAATCAGCGATCTTACAACCATACAACCAGTGACTCAATGCCGAGTGTTGGGCAGTGGTAAATAGCCTGACTCCCTAAAGAGGCCAATGTCTACAGGCAGATGAGCCTCTTTAGGTGGGGTGATGGTCCCCTTCAGTGGAGGAAATGCCACTGGAAACCATCAAATTAGGCCCAACGGCAAGATGAGTGGAGGAAGAACCACTTCACTATTCTGATTCTGCTATGGCCCAGGCACTGGCTAACAGCTGCTGCATCAAAAGTAAGAGAGAGTCCTTACATTCAGTTCAATGGGCTAGACAGAGTCATCATCAGGAATATCCAGGGTCAAAAGCCAGGCAAAAAACAACAACACAAATACAGATGTAACGGTTTTCCAGGAGCATCGTTGGGGTCACAGGCAGAAGTACAGAGTTCAATATCCAAAGGATCAAGCCCAGGTACGCAGTATCGGTTCCACAATGGTTTGGTCTGGCAAGAGCTTGCCAGCACACCCCTCCTTTAAGTAGACTCAGGCCCCACAGCTGAGGGCCAGTTCAGGAGGTGTGTCCTAGCACTCCTTCGCCTCACCTGCAGGTTTTGTCTCAAAGAGTCTCTCCACCTTTTAGATGTGCTGGCTTGCTCTGGATCCTCCTGAGCCCTGGCACCTGACCTTGCTGTCAAGCTCTGATCATCTTGCCTGGCTTGGCCATGAGGAGCTGGCTCTGAACTGACAGCCAGCTGCAAGGCTGGGGCCACGTCCATGTCCTCCTGTTCAGCATCCTGATCTGGACCGGCAGTGGGCTCAGGGACTGGCAAGAGGTCCTCTTCAGGCTCCAACTCCAGGTCAGAGCCCCCAGCAGGCAACTGAGCTGGCCGACTGTGCTCCTCCTCCTCACACCCAGGACTCCAGGCCACAAGAGATTCCCAATGGTCATGGAGGCGGAAGAGGCCATGTTAGATGGACTGGCTGTGAAGGTGCATCTTGTTAATATCCTCAAGGTTGCAGCAGCCCAGTGCAGTCCATATGCAGTTAAATTCTGCATATCACATTTCATGTGTCGCAGGAGATGGCTCCATGATCACAGTCTGTAGGTCACTTCATGGTAAGCTGAGATCCACCTTAAACAAATTCATGCCAATGGGATTTTTCCTGTTCGGAAAATTATTTCCAGAGGGTGGGGGGAGTTGTATACTCAGATACAAGTAGCGGCAGAGGACGACAATGAATTGCAAATGGAACTGAATCAGGTCTTGAGTTTGATGGAATCTTTAGTAACATGGACAAACAATAATTCTCATAATGATTGTCACAAAACATCTTTCCAGAACCCGAACTCATCTTTGAGAGCTCCAATGGAGGTAGAATTACTGCTTAACATATGCAAAACAACAACAACAGCAACAGATTTCTGTATTTCCTCCCTATTATGTCTTTCCTCACTATTTCTTTAGTTGATCTTATTTTATGTGTCAATTTTCCACCGAGGGCAATTGACACATTTGAGCCATATGACTTCATTGAGAAACTTCTCAGATCTTTTTGCTTTTTTGAAATGTCCATCCTGGTTGCTGCTAGTAATGTTAAAATCAAATCTTTATGCGATAAGGAACTATTTTGATGAGTAAAAATTGATTGATTGATTGATTGATTGATTGATTGATTGATTGAGTGAGTGAGTGAGTGAGTGAGTGAGTGAGTGAGTGAGTGAGTGAGTGAGTGAGTGATTGATTGATTGATTGATTGTACACCACCCAGAGTGGGAAATGTCCAAGATGGGAGGTATAAAAATATAATAAAATAAATAAACATACAGTATTTTTTTTACAAAAGCTGACCACAGTAATTGAATGTCTTGCTAGTTATTTCATTAGGAGTTCATCCAACAATCATTCAAAAACACTTCATGGGGATATAATAAACATAGGTGAATGAGTATGACATAGTGTCCACACCCATTCCAGCCTGATGCTGACTGTAAGCTATTAAACTTGCGTAATTTGGCAGGAGTTAAATGCCTTTAGCATATTAACAATAGTATATGTTCAGAAAACTGGGCAAATGGCTGATTTAAATGGTAACACAGGCCAAACCTTTCCCAGTCAGAAATCAATGCAGATAAATTAAGATTGGTATCTCACTTCACTTTGCTAACTTGGATTTTGAATGGTGCTTGAGAAAAGAGAGTCAGATGAACACACAGAGAGAGAAAGATACTGAGAAGGAAGGAAGGAGTTGTATCTTGACTTCATGGGATTGTTGCTCTCTTGATTGCCTTAGATCTTTGCATTGTGTATACTGCAAAAGCCCGACAAAAGCAAGATCAAGGGGGTTAAGCTCAATGCCCTGGCTAAATTAACCCTAACCTATAGAACTCTTCATGTAGCCAAGTTGGGGGGAGGGAGCCTTTTCTGCACTTCCCACTGGCCACCCAGTGTCAATGTTGCTCCATAATAACTCATGTTCATCCAATGAATGGCTCTGTTCAGGGGTGGAGGTTGTCTCCAACATGATGTACCTTTTCATCCAGCAACATTGCACTATGCAGAACAAAAGGAGCCACAGACCAAGAAGGTGCACTTTGACCTTGATTTTGCAGGACAGCAGGCAGTTGAACAACAGACAAGGTCATGGGAATCTCTTGCTCACATTTTAAAGGAGAGTTGGATATTGACAACAATGTAAGCTTCCTCAAACAAGCTGGAAACATTTTCTCAGATGTGCCTGGAACACGACAATATGTTCCCAATAGTTGCTGAGGTCTACTCATTGACTTCTCAGTCTCTCTTATGTCCAAGGTTTGGAAAAGTTACCTTTTTGGATGATAGCTGGAATCATTCTGAGTGTTGTCACTTAAAAATGTACCTTTTCCAAACTCTGATTCTGTTTTATCTCAGATTTTTTAATTAATTTTCCAGGCTATAGTTCTGAAATAATTGACATTTGTTGCAAATGTTAAACATGAGTCCAGATAATGGATTCTGTCTATGCTTCTATGTTTACAAACTACTAATCCACCTCATCAGCATCCTGTACAGCAAGCAAAAGAAGATCCAGAAGGCAATTGCAGATCTTGAACCTCTTCTACAAAACCAGCCCTCTGCACTGGACACCATACAAGCATTTCCCACCACAAGAAAGAATATCTATGATGCTTAACTTTCTTCCCTGAAGAAAAAGAAAGAAAACAAGCTGTCCAGCGTACTACAGAATGACTCCCCTGGCAACAAGGCCAACGTGGACCTACCGAATAACATCATAAATCTTTCAAGCTGCCCTCTGAGCCAAGCAGAGGAGTCAGTCCTGTCACGGGGCCTGTCCTTCTGTCCCACTAAACTCACACAAATTAGAGAGCTCTGTGGAGACCTGGAGGCATTCTTCCACTGACTACGACTCAAGGAATATTTCCATTACCCGGAGAGCAACCAGCAAGGCAATCCACAAGCTGTTCCTCACTCACTACAACACGAGGAGGAAACAAGCACTGATCCACAAACATCTTACTCCTGGCAAAACAGAAAGAAGAATTCTACGTGGACACCTCCAGAGGGTTGGAACAAGGAACTGGACTTCTACATTGAATGCTTCCGCTACCATGCCCAAGCAGAGATCATTAGCAAGGGAGGTGGTCCAATCTACAATTTCAGCCAAGCAGAACGTCAGGCCATAAGCAACCTCAGAAGTAATCCCAACATCATCATCAAAGAGGCAGACAAGGGTGATGCTGTATTTGTCATGGACAAATCAAGCTACACCCAGGAAATAGACAACTTTCCAATTCTAAATTTTACCAGCCTCTAACTATGAACCCAACCACCAAATATAAAAAAAAATTACAGAACCTTCTAAAAACTGTTCCTGGAAATGTTCGTGATCAAATCTTGACTGAGACACCACAAGAACCTCAACCAGCTACCTTTTATCTACTACCTAAAATTCACAAACCTGGAAACCCTGGGAGACCCATTGCTTCAAGCAGCAACACTGTCACCATTGGAGTATCTGGATATGTGGACTCCATTCTGAAACCATATGCCACCAATCTACCCAGCTATGTAAGAGATACCACAGACTTTTAAAGAAAACTTCAACACACACATGACCACCCGGATAACACCATCTTAGCTACAATGGACGTGGAAGCTCTGTACATCAACATTCCACACAAAGATGGATTACAAGCCATAAGGAACATCATTCAAAACAAAAATGAAGCCCACACAGTCACCTCCCTGTGCAACTTTGTACTTACACACAATTACTTCACCTTCAACAATGAAACCTACCTCCAGATCAACGGAACTGCCATGGGTACTCGCATGGCTCCACAGAATGCTAATATATTCATGGCTGATCTAGAACAACGTTTTCTTAACTGCTGTACCTATAAACCACTTGTCTATTTGAGGTACATTGATGACATATTTTTGATCTGGACACATGGAAAAGAAACCCTGGAGAAATTCCACCAAGACTTCTATAATTTTCATCAAAATATCAAACTCAGTTTGGACCAGTCTACACAACAAGTAAATTTCCTGGACACCACTGTGAAACTACAAAATGGACACATCTTAGTACCACACTATATCGCAAACCCACGGACAGATGTACCTACCTGCATGCCTCCAGCTTCCATCCAGAACACACAACAAAATCCATTGTCTTCAGCCAAGCCCTCAGGTATAATCGCATCTGCTCAGACCCACACGACATGGATGCCAAGCTCAAGGACTTACAAAATCCAAGGTGTGTGTGTGTGCGAGAGAGAGAGAGAGAGAGAGCACGTGCTTATTTTTAATTTATTTTTATTTTATTTTTTCTTTGGCCCCACCCATGACGTCATTACGTTAGCTCTGCCCACACTGTGATGATGTCATGGTGGGGTAGTAAAAATGTTGACAACCCACCACTGGACAGACCCCTACTCACTTATAGACAACCCTCCAATCTCAAACAACTATTGACACACAACA
Organism: Furcifer pardalis; assembly: GCA_030440675.1. Classification (NCBI taxonomy): domain Eukaryota; kingdom Metazoa; phylum Chordata; class Lepidosauria; order Squamata; family Chamaeleonidae; genus Furcifer; species Furcifer pardalis. The sequence goes on from CP126892.1 coordinate 93,933,739, forward strand.
GACTACACAGAAGTGGAGCAGATATGGAAACTAGACCCTGCTGCAAATCCAGATGTCAACTATGCCCCCACGTTCGCTCTGGAAACAGCATTACTGGACCCAATGGCACCACACACAACATTAAAGGGAGTTTTACTTGTGCTTCTGCCAATGTGATTTATGCCATCTCTTGCCAAAAATGTCCGTCTGTGCTTTATGTAGGACAAACAGAACAACCTTTATGCAAAAGAATTAATGGACACAAATCAGACATCCAGAATGGCAACACAGAGAAATCTGTCTCAAACCACTTCAATCTACCTGGACACTCTATCCAAGACCTGAAAGTTATAATTCTGGAACAGAAAAATTACAAGACTAGGATCGAAAGAGAGACAACAGAAATAAAATACATCCATCTGTTGGACACCCATCACAGAGGCTTAAATATTAGCCAAGGGTTTCTGGGACATTATCAAATTTGATACACAAATTGTTATATGCTGCTAGATATTTATTATATTTAGGTGTATTATACAATCTTCCTGCCAATTGTCTTTTACAACTTGAGTGGAACAGGAAATGGCCAGGTGGCAGAAAACAAGTGAGAGGTTAAATCAGAAACCAGAAAGGGCTTTACTTCACACCTTTGAGACTGAGAGGGAGACATTTAAAACTGATCTGAATAATCTATTGTTACTGATACATGTAGGAAGCTGTACTGTTATGCTTGCTTGTCTGTCATCCTGTTTGAGCACCTTTCTTCCTTTAACCCCTGCATTTGGTGGATCTAAACCATGCCTGTAAGTTTTACTCCTTGTCTGAAGAAGTGGACTTGATCCACAGAAGCTAACAATAAAAATATAGAAGTTAGTCTTTAAAGTGCTACAGTACTTTTGTTTTATTACTGTTTTGTTTTTGTTTTCTGATATGCCTGAACCACAGACTAACATAGCTACTGTTCCAAAAGATAAAGTGTAAGTGTCTTTTTCCCTTGCTGATCATAGTAAAAAAGTTTTATTCTAATTTTCCACTTTGATCACAAGTTGAAGCCACAGTTTCTATTGGCAATCAAGGGGGCAATGGAAAAAAATTCCCCTCCTTACTGATCCAGTCCATATTCTTCTGACCCATTCATTAAAATGTGTTACTAAAGCATAATATGACCAATTATTAGATCAAGGATTACTACAGTGGTGAACAAGGTGCTGAGAAATAGCAAGTGCTGTATTGATTTCCTTTTTTAGTTTCAAAATGATTTCAGGCTGTGCTCCAGAGACCAATCTATGGCCAATCAAGCTGTCAAGCCCTCTACTTATGTAATTGGGTTCCCTTTCCTGTTTGAGGAAGAGAGAGAAACTACTATTGATATTGATCTAATGGCAAGTTTAATACAACCTTGAAACTAATACCCTTCAAAAGCCACACGGCACCATTCAGTTTAATAGTTAAAATCATTCGTTCTCCAACAAAGCAGAAATCCTGCCCTGGGGCTACGAATGGTGGGGGTCTGCAAGTTGAAGCCTCACAAAACGTTGAGCTAACCACCCTCCTGGGTTGGCATGGAAGGAGGCTGAGGAGGTATGCAGAATTGGCTGAACACAGGCTGCAGAAAATGGAGTCTCTGTTAGGAGCCTGTGAAGTTCTGATAGCTTTTCCAACAAGAAGCATCACTGTTCCAGCCTCCCTTCCCACTTCTAGATGGGTGGCATCTTCTCTGCCATCAGCATTTATTGTCAAGGCTAATGTTTTCCCACTTTGCTTTAAAAAAATTGTCAAAATAATAGCAGGGAAGTTTCAGCAGAATTTTTGCTTTTCAAAAATAGAAGAAACTCAGCCGCAGCCTCTTTCCTGAGAAGATGCTTTCCAGAACAGAGAAGGAGGCAATTAATCTGATACATATTTTTGAAAAGAAAAATATTACTCTATTTATTTAATTTAAATTTTAAAATTAAATATCATTTACTCTGGATGGGGGAAAAGAAAAGGGAAGATTGTTGGGACAGTGATAGCAAACTAGTTCCACATGGAGACATCTATAAACTGCCAATCAAAGAGTCTTTTTTCCTGAGGTCTAGTAACTTACAATTACCATCAATGTAAATCAGGGGTTCCCAACGTAAGGCCCATGGGCTGGATCCAGCCCATGGTGCCATTTCATGTGGCCCCTCACCCCTCCAAGGACATTTGCGAAACAAAATGGCTGCTCCTTTGAAGCTTTTGGGACAAAATGGCCACTCCCATCATGCAGGCAGGGCAAAATGGCCATCCAGCTGGCTGAGAGAGCGTGACCCGGGCCCTGGCTTGAAAAGTTTGGGAACCCTCGATGTAAAGAGTACATTCCAAGGAGCAGTCAGGGTACAATCAACCATGACTGCTTCTTGGAAGGACAGATACTGAAGCTGAAGCTCAAATACTTTAGCCACCAAATGAGAAGACTCACTGGGGAAGCCCTGATAATAGGGGGCTGGTCACTATGGCCCACTATGGCTCGCAGAAGTAAAACATGCCCGTATGGCCACGTTTTACTTCCACTTCCAGGAGCAACGAGGGCTTCGTGGGCCAGATGAATTGGCATCGGGGACCAGATCTGGTCCATGGGCTGTAGTTTAGGCACCGCTTGTTTACACAGTGGGTGTGGATCTGGGCAGTCTCCAGAGGATGGCAGATGACAACGGAGGTCAAAACTCAACTTTGGGACTGAACGACAACAAAAAACTGACAAAGCTCTAATAACATGCTTCCACTGATGCACCTGGCCCCCGGGCCTTAGTGACCGGCTCCCTGAACCCACGGCCCAAAAGGTTTGGGTACCCCTGTTCTAATCTATCACTGACTCCTAAAACAATCAGAATGTAGGCCTCAAGGCAAACACTCCCAGGACAAGTCTGAGACACTGTAGTGATGACTAGAGCATCCTGCTTGCCCATATTTGGTCTGAGAGGAAATAAGCAGATTCTAATTGAATTGAACAGTTTAATTTATTTGACATCCTAGATGTAACTGCTAATGAAATAGAGTTAAAGGGTTAAGTCTGCTGTGGGGTTTTTGTTTTTTGTTTTTTTGTTTTTTTGTTTTGGCAGAAGGAGAAATGCCAGAAAGGAAAAATGCATTTTAAGCCAAACTGCAGTTCCCAGCCTTTTCATTGCTGAGACCCAGCCCGGGGGGGGGGGGGGATGCCCCTTCCAATAGCAGTTTGAGATCTTATAAATTTATTAAAAACAAACCCTGGAGTGCACAGAATGGTGTTTACCTTCTCACTGAAATGGTACCTGTTTATCTATTTGCAATTTCTTACTTTAGAACAGCTAGGTTGGCAGGAGCTAGGACAGAGATGGGAGCTCACGCCATCATGCAGCAAGCAGGTCTTGAACTGCTGACCTGCTGATCTTCCAGTAGCTAAGTTCAGCGTCTTAGCCACTGCTTCATTGGCAGGAACCATTTAACTACCACATAATAAAATATGTTCCCAGAAGGTTAGGAATCCCTCCAATGATATTTTTGGGTGGTATGGATAGCTGGAACAGAGAGGAAAAGATGTAGGTGTTGGCTCTCATTTTATAGATCATATATTCCAAAATTATTCTGATGCTTTAGAAAGCAGCCAAGGCTATTCCACCATTGTCATCACTACATTTTCATTTCAGTCTTTAAATGATTTCTGTCAGGTTTTGCACCTGTCAACTTTTAATGTAATTGCAGCTATTGAAATGCCCTTTCTTACCATATCAAGCTTGTTCTGCTGAGCATCCTGCTTCCAAGGGCCACAGCCTTCTATTCTTTTCTTCTTCCTCACCAGTTGCAATATTTTCCTCCTTGTATTTCACAGGTGTAGTAACAGCTCCCCAAAGCTGTGAGGGGGGAAAGGAGAAAGTAGGGCAGCTGCACACACAATTGAATAAACAGATGGAGGCAACATACGGGTCTCTTTGAATATATTTCCCTTAAGGTCCAAATTCTCCATGGGAGATAGCAGCGTATTTGTGAGGACTGATGGTTATCTCAGTCATTACAGCTAAGGGAAGAAGCAATGATTATCAGTGTCACTGAGAAGAGGGAAAATGCGAGCAATTTTGCAGCCCATCTATTAGAAAGAGGTGCCCATGCATTCCAAAAATAGGGTTCATGCCAGTGGTGGGATGTCAAAAATTTTACTACCCCACCGTGATGTCATCACAGTGTGGGTGGTGCTAACATCATGATGTCATGTCATGGGCGGGGCCAAAGAAAAAAAAATACAAAATAATAAAAATAGGGAGCTTCAGGCTATAGGGAGCTTCAGGCTAGCAGCTTCTCTTCCTCCTCCCAGTTTGGGAGGACAGCAAGGAGGCCGTGCATATGTGCCAAGCACTAGGCGTGCATGCACACCAAGTGCTTGGCATGCATGCGCAGTGGGGGAACCAGTGAAAAGGTAAGCCCCGAAGGTGGTTCCTCCCAAAAGCTGCTACAGGTTCTCTGGGACACTGGGAAAAGTTACTACCGGTTCTGGAGAACTGGTGAGAACCTGTTACATCCCATCACTGGTTCATGCACAATATTACTGTAGGCTAAGGTTGGGCAGAATGCACTTGTCCAGCTGTTGTTGAACCACAGCTTTCAGAATTCCTTACCACTGGGTGTGTCAGCCTGATGGGTTGTAATCTAGCAATACTTGTCATCTGGGAAACAGCCCTCTAGAGCAGGGTTTCTCAACCTTGGGGCCCCAGATGTTCTTTGACTACAATTCCCAGAACCACTGATCAGCAGGTGTGCTGATGTGGGTGTCTGGAAACTGAAGTCTAAGAACACCTGAAGGCCCAAGGTTTAGAAGCCCTGCTCTAAAGTATCAGATAAGATTTCCTTCCAACTCAGTTATTCTATGATTCTCTACTGTCAGCTCTGCTTTGATTTGGATTCCTGCACTGAGCAGTGGGTTGGAAAATGATTCTATGATCAATTACCATTTTCATTTTTTGTTTAGCTAGAGCAGGGGTTCCCAACCTTTTCGAGCTGGAGGTTGGGTCATGCTCTCTCAGTCAGTTTCGAGGGCCAGACAGCCATTTTGCCCTGCCTGCATGACGGAGGTGGCCATTTTGTCCCAGCAGCTTCCAAGGGATAGCCATTTTTCTTGAAGGCCCTTGGAGGGGTGGGGGCCGGATTCAGCCCACGGGCCTTAGGTGAGGAACCCCTGAGCTAGAGGACTGAACATGGGTCAGCTTTCATACAAGTTATTGGACAGATGCCTGAACCACCAACTTTGTGATTTGGAATTTGTGGGCTTCGGTAAAATAAAAAAATCCAGGGGTTCAAGTCGCCACTCAACAATAGTTACAGGGTAGCTTTAAGGCACTCAAAATTTTAAAGCCTCATTAACTTCACAGTTATTTGGAAAAAATGTTCCATGGACATCTTCCTAACCTCTAAGGAAAAATCAGATTAAAATCTGAATGCAAGAGTGGGTGACAATTTTATTAGACCACTAAAAGAAATCATATTTGTGAGCTAGCTTCTAACCTCATATAATAGTCAACTAAGATACTGTGACTTCCAAAACACACACATGTAATGGTAAGAATCACAGGCTCCAAGGGTTATTTTTTATTATGGTTGTTTAAGTGGCCATCTGTGAATCCATACCAATGGGTTCATTCTGTGTCTGCCCTAATATCTTCAGAACACACACTGGGTTTCATCTAAACTTTAAAGAAGTTATCCAAGTGCTGATCTTGTTTGGAGGACACATTGGAAAGTTCCTGTCAAGTTCAGTCTAAAACCTGCAGCAGATTCACATCTACATGAAATCAGGATCAGCTGCTACCACTTCTTCCCCATCACAGATTGGCAGTCATCAGTTCCTTAAGGTGGAAAATGGAAATCAATTTCCAGCCATAATCGGCTTTGATTTTTCTCTCTGTGTGAATTTCTTTTGTTTTCTTTTTCAGCCTTGATTATAGTGGCAAACCCTAAGAACCCCAAGAACTGCTGAAACTTGTCAAATTTTTTTCTCAATGGCTTTTTGCTATGCATGCAGATGGTAGTGTAACTGCAAAAGAATAGCATTAAGTTTGCTATAAGTCTAAATTTTTCTTGCATGATGCATTGAGAACTGAGAATTCTGTGCCAGATGTGACAAATCCTAGAAAAATCTGTCAATTTCACTCTTTCCTAGACTTGATTCACAATCCACTTTGATGAAGAAACCTGTGTATTTTGGTAATTTAAAAAAAAAATACTGAACTAAAAGGAATTCTCCCCTTCAGGGCAGGCTAAATTGGAACAACTATCCCAAACCTGGAGACAGCCATGTTTTTCCTCTTTGCCATAAAGATATAACCAAGGAAGCTCTTGGAAAAAAGAAGTAGCAACCCATTCAAATTGGGTTGGATACAGTACTTAGAGAAGCAACCCCAGCTAAGTGCTAAGCACTGATCCACAAAGGATACACAGTTCAGAATAGGCTTTCTCAGCAACCTTGAGATTGAAAGGGAGTCATTTAGAGCTAATCTGAATAATCTATTGTTGCTAATGGCTGTGTGAAGCTGTATTGTTGTGCTTGCTTGTCTATCATCTTGCTTGCTTCTCCCTTTGACCCCCTGAATTTGGTGTATAAAAACCATGCCTGTAAGTTTCACTCTTTGTCAGAAGAAGTGGACATCATCCACGAAAGTTAACAATAAAAATATAGCAGTTAGTCTTTAAAGTGCTACAGTTTTTTTATTTTATTTTTATTTTGTTTTGTTTGTTTTGTTTTCTGATATGCCAGTTCAATTTCAGTTTCTCCTACATGCCTTTTTTTTTTTTAAAAAAAAAATATCTCAGGTTCTTTCCCTCTCAGTCAATCCAAAATTAAGTGAAATAATATTTCTTCTAGTCCCTTGGAAGGAAGCAGTTTGCTCAGGTCCGGTCTTAAAAGCAGTGGATCCTAGACAGTGGCTACCTGCATCTACGAGCCAGCTCAGTGGCATCTCAGCCTTTGTCTACACTACCAAGGTGCAGTGGTTTGGACTCTGCCATGGCACTATTATATAGTCACTTGGGATTTGTAGTTTGGTAAAACACTTTGACTGTTCACTAGAGAACTCTGATACAAGCAACAGAGAAGTTAGATCTCTCTCACCAGACTTCAAATTCCACAGTTCTGTTGGCTCAAGGTACAGCATTTAAAGAGAGACCAAAGTGCTGTTAACGATGAAGCATTGATACATTTGACACAGAACACGAGGGCCACAGGGGAGGGTTATTTATTTATTTTATCATGGCTTGCTTTTGAGATTTCCATTCAAGGGCCACGTTGGTTGCCAACTGAATGCTGCCCTGGATGGGCTGCCTTATCTATGCCAGCCGTCTTAATGGATACAGATTTCTAAGCAAGAGTGGAAAGAGAGAGAGAGATTGAAGGAGAGTCGCTGATTTTCTCTCTGCTTCAGTTAGGGTTTGGCATCTTGTCACGCACCATTCACCATCCTTGAGGAGCTGCAGCATAAGGACTCTTCTCCGTCCCACCAGGAGGCAAGCCAATCTGTTCATTGCAGGGAGTGGGGGACAACAAAGTATATAAAGGAGCCCACCATTTGAACAAAACATAAGCAGGATTCACTACCAATAGTCCTTTTCATTTTGCTTTTGTAAATTTCCCTAGGTCATTCCCCCCCCCCCCCCAGCAGCATTTGATGATGATGGGGTTTCTTCTGCCATTATACATTGCTGCCCAAAGTGTATTTCCAAGAATTTCCTAATGCAAGTCTCTCTTTCTCTCTCTCTCTCTCTCGTTGAACCTCAAGCTAGCCAGCCTGTTCCTCTGAGAGGCGCAATATGGGATAGTGAAGAGAAGAGAGGCAGATGAAGGGGGGAGGTCCTTTGCTTTGCACTTGTGCACGGCTTTGAATGTGGACCATCTGTGCCCCCAGCTGGAATGCCGGCAATGGTCTGGCACTTGAACCACACCATATTTACAGATCTAAACACAAATGGCTGCTGCCTGATTGTTTCATGATTCATTAGGCAGACAAGCTCTCCTCTCCCGCCAGCACAGCTGTTACAGAGTAAACCTTTGTCACTTAATAGGCCTGATTATTACTTTCCATCAAAGGTATTGATCTGTGTCAGCTCTACTTAAGAGGGGAAAGGATGGGAGAAGGAACTAGGAAGCAAAAAATAAGAGGGGGAGGAATGGGGGTACCAAAATGTGTCAAAGGATCAGGCAAGGGAATGGTGGGAGGTTACAGGGGGACAAACTGTGGCATTAGAGGCAGCATGTGCTTCTGGTCAGGACTTCTAATTTCTCCTGGATGTACTGTATTCATTGACTCCGACAGTTGGCCATGTTGTTGGAGACAAAGCACTGTGCATGCATGATACAGCAGTTTTTGGTTTGTGCGTGAGATGGCTGCAACCAACCTCTCAACACAACCACAGATGGGAGTGGGCAGCTGAAAATTGCAAAGAGGGATTTCATTCTTATTAGTATCCTACCCAGCCCTTCCCAATGAAAGCTCTCAACAGCAAGCTGGGCTGGAAACAGCCATATCAGAAAAGTTGTTGTTGTTGTTGTTTACAGATTAACCAATCAATTCACAGTTCAGGATTGGAATAAAATTAACAGTTAAAGCCCTAACCAAGGCCCTAAGAACTGTTAGTTAAGGTAACGTCTGAGTATATATGCAGTTCCTAATAGAGTTGTCTTTTGGAGAGTTAGGATGCCCCAGTCCAATGTCCAAAATTTCCAAACATCTAGGGAGTCCTTTAGGTATTGCTCCAAGGGCTCAGATCACTATGGGAACAACAACAGATTTCTTCCTCCATAGTCACTCTACTTCAATTTGCAAATCACGATATTTTGTGATTTTCTCCAGTTGTTTGCCTTCAGTTCATAATGGTATATCAATGTCATTTGATTTACAGTTGGTTGATTTGTTAATAATAATAATAATAATGATGATGATGATGATGATGATGATGATGAGGAGGAGGAGGAGGAGGAGGAGGAGGAGGAGGAGGAGGAGATGGATGGATGGATGGATGGATGGATGGATGGATGGACAACAAGATGCTGTATGAATGTAGAGAGATACAGAATCCAGCTCATTTTCTGATCTGCCAATAACTGCCACCCTTACTTCATGCCAAATAGAACAGATTGGCAGGTAACTGTGTAATCTCCCCAACAATTTATTCATTCATTCATTCATTTATTGTATTTCTATACCGCCCATTTGGGTCATATCCAACTCTGGACAGTATACAAACAGATAATAAATAACAACAGAACACACTGCAAATCAAAACAAAAAAATCAACAAATGCATCACAAACTAAAATAAAATAAAGTAATTGGTGTCTGAGGCCAAGGGACTCAACCTGACTGATTAATTTATCAGTAAAGGAACGACACCCTGGAAAGCCTCCTTGAAGAAGAGAGTTTGTAATTGCTTTTCAAAGATACCCAGTGATGGATCCTGGCCTACCTCTACTGGTAGAGTGTTCCACAGTGTTGGTGCCACCACCAAGAAGGCTCTATTTCTAGTTAAAGACTTTTGAGCCATCTTTGGGTTCGGCACCTGGAGCTGCACCAACTCTGATGACTGGGTAATGTGGGGAGTTCTGAGAGAGAGACACTTCAGCAGATAGCAAGGTCCCAAGCCGTATAGGGTCTTATTTGATAACATTAACACTTTGTATCCAACAACCATTGTTTAAAATACAAAAACTATTTTACCTCAAAATTAAACTACAGTAATACCTCGGATAACGACTGCATCGTATAATGCTAAAATCGGATAACGATCTGTTAGTGTTATCCGATGTAGTCGTTCGTAGCAGCTGGGTGGCTGGAAAGCTGAACAGGGTTCTCCATTCAGCTTCCCAGCCACCCTGCAGCTGTGGAGGCAGGGGTGGGGTGGATGAAAAGCTGATGGGGGGCTCGCCCGTCGGCTTCCCCAGCCACCCCACAGCTGCAGAGGCAGGGGCGGGTGGCTAAGGAACCGATGGGGAGTCCCAGCGGCTTCCCCATCCACCCTGCAGCTGTGGATCAGGTACTCCAACCCCCTCCCCAGAGCCGGGAGGGAGGTCAGGGAGCCCGAAATGGGCAAAAAAAGTCATTTTTTCACCCATTTGGGGCTCCCTGACCCCCTTGCCGGCTCCAGGGAGGTCGGGGGACCCGATCCAAGCTATTTCCAATGTTTCTCCACCTCCCTGGAGGCTGTAGCAAGCCAAAACGTCGGGATTCGAATCTTGACATTTTGGCTTGCAGCAGCAGCCAGAGAGGTGGGGAAACTTCAGAAATAGCACAGATTGGGTCCCCCAACCTTCCTGGAGCTGGCAGGGGGAATCCCGAAATGGGTAAAAAAAAAGTCCCTTTGTTTGTCTTTTTTGGCAGTGCAGGGTATCTACAGAGCTCTCCTTTAGCACCAGATTTCAAATTGGGGTGGGGTGGGGGTCCCCTATCAGATTTCTTACCCCTACATGGCAACTGGGAGTACAATCATGTCGATGATCATGGGGTTGCTATCTAGTTATACATCCTTACACTTGATGATATTTTCTAACTCCTTCATTGTTACCCTCCTCAGTCTCAGTACAGTATTCTGATTTTTTGGCTGCAGTCCCCATTTAGATTGATGATTGAACCTAGATATACAAAATGTTCCAGTACTGTATCTCTGTTTCTTCACTGTCAGCCTTATAGTTGTACAGTTCTTCCATAATCATGACTTTTTAAATCTTTCCCTAGGTGTGTGTTTTTTCGATCACAGTTAGTCAATGGGAAGGCGGAAGAGATCTCTGACTCCCATCACCACTAACCATTTACTACATGGCAAAGGCTAACGGGAGCTATAGTCCATAACACCTGGAATTTTCTAATCACAGACATCTGAGATAGGGTTGGTTTAAGTTCCATGATTCCTAAAGGTACATCACCATCATTATTGTCATCATTTAGACACCCTGGGGATAGATCATTGATAAAGTCTGACTCTTTGTTTTCAGAATGTTACATGAAATTTTGAGATTCCAACACATCTTTTTATTTAACTCTTTAATAAAGTTACAATCAGAAAAACCACTGTACACACATGGGCAAAGATATGAAAATAAGGGGAGAAGCCAACGTTTAATGGCTGGTAAGGAAATAAAATCATACAAGGTTTAATTTAAAAAGCATTTGGAAACCTCTCCAAGGGGGGGGGTGATAAAATGGGAAGAGCCCACTAGTCACGTATACTCTGGCAAGGAATGTAAATAATTAAAGTTAATAGAAAGGCTGATTGAGAGTTGTCTTCCCATTTCCAAAGGAATGTAAACCAGGAACTAATTATGTTACTTTTGTCCCCATTTTCTGAGCATCAAGAGTCACCCAGAGGTGTGACAAAAGGTGTGGACTCAGTAGAACTGGTTTTTCCTCCAAGAGTCCCGATGAGTCATCTGGCAGAGGGTCAGCAGAACAATAGCACCTAATCACCTGTTATCTCCTATCTCCTGAAGCTTCAGAGACGTCTCAATAACTCCATCCTGAAGACAAAGACTTGCCTGCTACTTTTGTCACCACCCCATTGTAAATGTAAAATGCCAATGTGTATTTTTGGAAATTACTTCTGCACTGTTTTATTAAGCTTTTGTAACATGTAATCAAGAAGTGTAAATAACTCTTTTAATTGCCCCAGTTTCAGTAAACAACCTCTGTACGCAGATGTCAACCAGTGTAAATGTATAAATTGTTGGGGAGTGGGATGGATTCTTCAGCTCAGTCACATAATAGCGTGATGGGCTCCCGAGAGTGGTTTTCTTTAAAACGTTTGAGGTAGAGACTTCCAGTTTATATACCGGTCAATGTAAATTAGAACCCTTAATACCAATAAAACCAATTTTGTTTTGATCAAAACCATGCCTCGGTGTCTGTTTTTGAGGTTAATTAATTCTCCACCAAGAAACGAACCAAGCCCTAAAATTTAAGGTAACAAGAAGGCAAAATTCTACTGAAAAAGCAATACTTACTAGGTTACTTGGTTGATTCATGGTTCACACACCCGTTTTGAAGTATCATCTCCCACTGTTTCCGATCCCATGTCAGTTCATCCAGGGCTTCGGGAACTTTGTCCTAAACTGGTCTTCCCATCTGGCTGCTGGCCTTCCTAGTGGTTGCTTTATGACAAGTGTTACCCATTCTGTGATAGCTTTCATCCACCTGCCATCTTTGAAGCGGCACACATACCTGGCCCACTGATGCCTTGCAAACTAGGCTTTTCCTCCAGCCATTGATGTCTTGCAAACTGGACTTCGACCAGCCAGGCTCGAGGGAAGGAACAACACCTGTGGGGCGCCGGTCCGGCTTCAAGAGTGCTGCCACAGCTGCTTCCATCACCAGACTTTTTCCTCAGCCAGCCGGGCTCGAGGGAAGGAGGAACACCTGCAGGGTGCCGGTCCTGCTTCAAGAGCACTACCGCGGCTGCTCCTGCCACCGGACTTTTCCTTTGGCCGGCCTAGCTTGAGAGGAGGAGGATCCTCCCTCAGCCAGCTGCTGCCGCCGCCTCCAGACCCTGGCTGGTGCTGGGGTGGGGAGGACTGCTTGCCATGGATGCCCGGTTTCCAACATCTGCCAGCGTTCTTGGGCCCCACCCCGCCAGTCCTTAAAAGACAGCTCCGATGGCGGGCAGCAGAACATGTCATCACTGCCGCTACTGCTGCCGCTGCCTCCAGACCTCGTTGGAAGATGGGGGAGGGAGGCTCGTTATCCATGGGTGCTCAGACCTCCCTAGCTGCTGGCTACCCTTGCCCCCGCTGTTTCCGCTGCTGCTATCGGAATGTGACCGTGGCCACGGTGGAGGGTTGTGATAACTTTATATGCTGTTTTCGATTGTATTTTGTATACCGTGTGATGTTGCTACTTTTTATTCGCTGTTACTGTATATTGTTGATTTGCTGTTTATATTGTATTTATTGTGTATGATTTATTGTGTATGATTTTTATGATTATGTGAGCTGCCTAGAGTCAGGTTCTCCTGAGGTTGGATAAAATTTTGAAAATTAAATTAAATTAAATCCCAATCAACGTTGATGCTTGTTTTGCACCTGATCTTATGCGCAGTTCTCCACTTGCTATTGATCAGCCCATCATAGGTGTAGCATCCTTTGCTCAATTGCTCTTTGTGTTACATCAGTTTTTTTGGTGTCAGCTTTTGTTGGTGCCCATGTTTCACTGCCGTATAATAAAGCAAGCAGCATGGTGCTGTTGATTATTTCAGCCTGTAATTTTCTCATTTTGGCTTTACTAAGCACATCCTTTATGCCAGAGTTCCCAACCTTTTCAAGCCAGGGCCTGGTTCAGTCAGCTTCAAGGGCCAGAAAGCCATTTTGCCCTGCCTGCATGATGGGGGTGGCCATTTTGTCCCAACGGCTTCAAATGGGTGGCGATTTTGTTTCTCAAATTCTCTAGGAGGGGTGGGGCCCACATGAAATGGTGCCGTAGGCCGGATCCAACCTGCAGGCCTTAGGTTGGGAACCTCTGCTTTATACCGTTAAAAGTTGCCCATGCTACTTGCCTTTTTCTCGAGATTTCTTTTGTTAGATCATGCCTTAGTTTAACCTCTTGTCCAAGGTATACATATGAGTCAGCTTCTTCTACTATCTCATTTCCAGATCTCATATCTATGGCATTTGTTTTAAATTCTTTATTTGTAAATTTTCAATAAAAATGACACAATATAAAACAAACATACAATACAAAAAAAAAGTCACAAGAGTACTACACTTAATATACTTGAATGCAAAAAATAAAAGATTATAACACATTTTTCAGCTTTTATATCAGCTCTCTTAAACCAATAATTCTAATATCTCTATTATGACTACAGTATGCATTCTACATTACTTAATTCACCTCTGTGTTATATACAATGTCCAGGAGGGTTATGTCCGTTTACATTTTCCAAAAATTAACTTGTTCTGGTACAGGGTTAATTCCTTTATTTCCAACAATCACTTAATCCACAAATTTCCTCCAGATTCCCCAAAATCCATTTATTTGAACTATGCCTTTCTTAACATTTAATTCCCATGTCAGTTTGTCATTAAGAGCTAATTCCCACATTTCATTGTACCAATCTTGTATCTTCAATGTCACATTACTCTTCCAATTTTTTGCTATACATTGTCTTGCTGCAGACAGCATCACAGCCAACAGCTCTTTACCGTCCTTACTTATCTTATATTTATCCACATTTGTTATTAATGCCGTATCTGGTACCAATTCTAACCGCATATCCATTATGCTTTCAATTTCCTCTCCAACCTTACCCCAAAATTCTGATACCACGTTACAATTCCACCACATATGTACATATGTCCCAATTGAATGCTTACATCTCCAGCATTTGTTACTTATTTCCTTATTTATTTGATGCAGTCTTATTGGGGTCAGATACCATCTCCAAAGCATCTTGAAATTATGTTCCTTTACTCTTACAGACATAGTTCTCATTATTCTTTTTTTCCATTTTCTATGCCAATTCTCTTCCGTAATTGTCTTATTCAGATCTTGTTCCCAAATATTCTTTAAAACTTCCTGAATTTTCCCTTGTTTGTTCATTATTTTATAAATTTTGCTAACTATCCCTTTAATTCCCATGTTTCCTTTTCTTATTTCAACCAGAAGTTTTTCAAAAGTCGTAAGTTGTCTGTCTAGACTGTTATAGGATAAAACTCTCTTATTCCAATTATTTATCTGGAGAATCTGAAACCAATTTAATTTCAATTGTAAAAAAAGTGCCTTTCTTTTCTCTAGATCACTACAGATCTTCAACCAATCTTTTAGCAGTGAAACCCCACTTTCTAATAAAATTGCCTTAACATCTCTATCTAATTTAATTGGGAAGTTATTAAAATCTTCTAATTCTACAATTGGCGAAATCCCTGGAGTAAGATCTTCTCTAACTCCATTCCATTCTTCTATGGTTGTTTTTATCATCCTATTCTGTATCCCTTTATGTTTTTTACTATCTATTTTACTTAAAAATATAGCTTTGCCCACTTGTGAGAAATCTCTCTTTTCAATTTTTTCCCATATTGATTCTTCCCTCATCAAAATTTTAACAACATTTCTTACTTGAAAGGCTCTATAATAATTATGTATGCTTGGGATTCCCAGTCCCCCTTCTTTTTGAGATATATACCACAGTTGTTTAGATATCCTTGTTCTTTGTTTCCCATTACAAAAATTATTTATAATTTTTTGGAATTCTTCCAATTCTTTGTTACTATGTTTTATTGGTAAAACGTCAAATAAGAAATTTAGTTTAGGCAGTAACATCATTTTACTTAAGGCTATCCGGCCGAACCATGATAAGTTTAGTTTATTGTATTGTGTGATTCTCCTTTCAATATCCTTCTTTAATTTTAGATAATTTAGCTTTTTAAGGTCCCCAGTTTTGCTTGAAATCGTTATTCCCAAATATTTTAAATTGGGTTTAACTTGTATCTTATATTTTTCTTCAATATTTTCTCGCTCCTCTTTTTCCCCATTGCAATATATCATTTCTGATTTTTCCCAGTTTACTCTCAGGCCAGTTGTTTCTTCGAACGTTTGTAAATGCAAATATATTCTTTCTAATGCCTTCTTTGGTTGCTTGACAATTATAAGTGTATCATCTGCATATAAATTTATTTTATTATCCTCTATTCCACTTATTTCTTCATCTTGGCGTATGTCATTGGCTAAGAACTCCATTGCCATTATAAACAAAACTGGGGACAGAGGGCACCCCTGGTGGGTGCCTGCTTCCAATTTTATATCCTCTGTATATATATCATTAACTTTAACTTTAGCTGTTCCTTGTTGATATAATTTTGTAATTACACCCTGAAATTTATTACCAAATCCATATAGACCGATCATTCCATGAATTGTAGCCCATTGTAGAGAGTCGAATGCTTTAAATATATCAAGGGATAAAAATCCTATCTTCTCTTTTTTCCTTTCTGTAGAGTCCAACAGGTCCAATACTCTTCTTACCAAATCCGACATGTATCTATTTTTCACAAATCCTGCTTGATCTTTATTGATATATTTGTTTATAAAGCTACTCAAACGCTTTGTCAATATTGTAGTAAAGATTTTTGCATCTTGATTAATTAATGAGATTGGCCTGTATGACTCTACTTTCTCCAAATCTTTTCCTGGTTTGGGAATTAAGGTAATGATCGATCTATTCCATGAGTCTGGAATTGATTCACCTTCCATTATTTTATTAAATAATTTGCATAACTTTGGAACTATTACTTCCTTAAATTCCTTATAAAATTCGGCCGGTAACCCATCTTCTCCTGGTGCTTTATCTATTTTTAGTTTTCCAATAACTTCCCAAATTTCATTTTGTGTTATTTCCTCCTCCATTTTTATTCTATGCTCTTCTGATATCTTATTTATCTGTTGTTTATCAAAATATTCCTTAAGTTTTACTATAGTTACATCCTTTTTTGAATAAAGATCTCGATAAAAACTTTCAACAATTTTGACCTTCTCTGTACTTTTATTGCACCTTTTCCCTTTTTTATCTGTCAATGCACCAATCTGACTCTTGATCTTCTTTTCTTTAGCTGCTCTTGCTAACAATTTCGAGTTTTTGTTGCCAAATTCAAAATATTCTCTTTTTAGAAAAATTAAGTCTTTCTTAACTTTTTCCATATCTTTTCCTTCTAGTTCCTTTCTTATTTTTTGAATTTTTCCAAATATATCTTGGCTTTTAGTCCTTGCATGTTCCGATTGTAATTCTTTTAATTGTTTTTCCAATTCCTGATATCTGCTCCTATTTTGTTTATTTCTCGTGCTTGTAATTTTTATAGATTCGCCTCTAAAAATTGCTTTCATGGTATCCCACACTGTACTATAACTAACCTCATTGTTATCATTCTATTTCCAACTTTCTTCCCATTTTTCTATTATATAATTCTTAGTAGCTTGCTCCTTAAAAATTTTTGAATTATATCTCCAATTATACATTTTCCGTCCTGGGCCTTCTAATTTTATGTCCATTAGTATTTTTGCATGGTCTGATTCTTTAATTGTTCCTATCTCTATATCTTCCGTCAATCTGTTCAGACTTTCTGTAACGAAGATATAATCTATCCTAGAATACATATTATGTACTTGGGAGAAATAAGTATATGCTCTTTCCCGGCCCTTGATTTCTCTCCATACATCCTTTAAACCAATTGTGTTAATCCAATTATCCAATACATACTTCTTACTCTTTCTTTTATCTCCTGTAGTGTCCATATCCGATCTTATTAAATTAAAATCCCCCGCTACTATCATATTCAAGCTACCTTCTTTACTGAGAATTTTTTGCATTTTATCTAAAAATTGTTCCTGATTGTCATTTGGTGCATAAATATTAACAAGTGTCAATTCCTCATCGTCTATATTTCCTTTAATTATTAAATACCTCCCTTCTGGGTCTGAGATACTTTGTGTCATATTGTATCCAGTTCTATCAGAGATCAGTATCGCTACTCCTCTAGATTTGGATGTCCCATATGCCATTTCATAAATTTGCATTCCTTTTAAGACTAATTTATTTGCTTCCGCTGATTTTTGATGGGTTTCCTGTAAAAAAATGATATCTGGTTTATCTTTTTTAAGGCCTAATTGTAATTTCTTTCTTTTCAATACGCTGCCTGTACCCTTTACATTCCATGATACTACTTTAATATTTTTAATCATCTATAGTTAAGCTGTTTCAACATGTAGTAACCTTCCCTGGATGTGCAATCCACCACCTTACATAGAATAACCAAGAGAAACCCTAAACACCTACCTCTAACTAATCTAATTAACTTACCTGTTCTAATGAAATCTTTGGACCTCCCCACTCTTCTCTTCAGAGTTGTGCCTTCGTCTTCCGAAGAGGGGAGGTGGGGACATGAAAAGAATGGCATGATCTAATTACAGTCCCTGTATTTACCCACCCAGCTCCACCTATCTCTCACAGTCTTTTTTTTTTTTCATATAAAAGCAGAAGAAAACAAAAGGCATAGAAAAAGGAAAAGTAACATTCAGAAAGCAGTATCTACTCACCTACCGCTACCACACTCAAAGAATCATCAGTACCCCCCGTAGCTCCCTCTTCTTCTTCTTCTCCAGTTCGGTCTCTTTTTATAGCTCCAGATTCTAACAGGTCCTTTCTTAAAGACATCCATTCCGGTGTTCCCACCTTGACCAAGCCAATCTGGCACATATACTCCAATACATCCATTTCTGAATTAACAACGTGCATCTTTCTATCATAAAAAAAACATATTTGCTGTGGAAATCTCCAATTATAAGTGAGCCCTCTAGCTTTCAAAAGTTTTGTCACTGGCTTCATTTTGTATCTCCAAACACGTTCTTCTGGGGCTATATCATTGTAGACTTCCACAGTAGTCCCATCTATTTCCAGAACGCCAGCACCAGCCTGTTTGATAAAAGCCATCACCCTGAGTTTATCACCCCAATTTGCGAATTTGACCAAAACATTTCTATGAAAGCTCTTTCCTCTCTTTCCCCCCACCCTAAAAACACTGGCTATGTCTTCCGCAACAAATTCTTTTCCCATTTTGAGAGAGTTTAGCCAATCAACTATTCTTTCCTTCAGCTTGTCTGGCGTTCGTTCTGGCATTTTACGAATCACAATATTTTGCTTTCTTAAACCTTCTTCCACCAAATCTAATCTTTTTTCATGTGAACACACTTTATAATCAATTTCTTTTGTTTTGGACTCCAATTCTTTCACATTAAGTTGTAATGTCTTTACATCCTTCCTCGTATTCTTCATCATGTTTTCCATCCTTTTTGAATTATCTTTAACTTCCCTTGACAGGTCATTAAGAATTGTGGCCAAATTTTGGAAATTAGTAACAGTTGCATCTCTGTCCCGCTTCGTTTGCTCATTGTTGACTTGAATCTCTTTTTTCAATTCTTGGAAATTCCCATCTGTTCAACTTTCTTCATAAATTTACCTATCTCTACATAAAAATGCACGTTTTCTCCTGCTGAAGTCTCGGCCATCGGTGGTGGTGTTTGTCCATCTCTTTGTTCTCTTTGTTCCCTCTGTTCCTTTTGCTCTCTTTGGTCCTTTAACTCTTTCTTATCCTTTCTTGTTTCGGGTCTCTTTGGCTTAACAACTTCTTCCCCCTCTCCACCCTTACCCCCCTCCATGACTATGCTCAATTAATGTGCAAGATCAATATTTTTGGCTAAACAATTAAAACCAATTCCCTCCTCTTTTTCGCTCACTCAAAATAGCTTTTGAGATTCTCTAATTAATTTCAGTTAATCAGCCAATTTTCAGATTAATATTGCACACCATCCAAAACTAATCAAATCAAATCTACAGTAATCAAAACTTAATAATCAATTAATTTCCAATAAATCAAATATTCAAATATTCAAATTGGTCAATCTCGATAACATCAATCAATAAAATCTATTTCAATTCAATCAATTCCAATTATAATATCAAAATCAATATCTGATACCCCTAATCTGTTTCAAACTAATAGTTTTCTAAAAAAATAACTTTTTAATAAAAATCAATTAATTTATATGTATGATCCCAGTTAGTTACAAAATCATTCAATTTGATATCAGTTTAATAGTTTTTCTTAATTACTTAAAAATAACTTCCATAGCACAGTTTATGATTGATTTATCACCTTAAGGGGGGAGGGATTTGAGAGGGGAAATCAGGAAGAAAGGAATTTAGCTTAAAGGCTATGGAGCAATCTCTTTGTAGATGAGAGAGGGCGGGTATGACACACAGTTACAATAAAGCTCACACAATTACACTAAGACTCACATAAGAAGAAGAAAGGGGAAAAGGAAAACCTATAATTTGTTAATTTATTTTGTTAAAGATTAGTCTATATAACAAATAAAGCCAAATATAAAAAACAGCAGGCTACTAACAATTACTAACTGCAAAAGAGAAAAGAAAAGCAAAGGAGAAAGAAGAGAAAATATTTGAACAAATGGGGGCTAGCCCCAAAAATAAAAAATAAAAATTAAAAAGAAGAAAAAAAGAGAAAAAAACTCCTTCAGTTCTCTCTCTCTCCCCCCTCAAAAGTTAAAAGGTACCAAAAGAGGAGGAAATTAAAAAAAGGAGAAGAAGGAGGGAGGGGAGGGAGAGAAACACGAGAGGAAAAAAGAAAAAAAAGAAAAAATATGTACGTTGTTTGGTATAGTACTTAGTCCAACTGCTTTTAATCTTCAAAAGGGAATTTCTCTTTCCCCTCCCTTAAAAAAAAGAAAAGAAAAAGGGAGATAGTGTATTATTCTTTTAAAAACAATGCTCTGTCCCAAAAATCCTCGTCTCACATGCAGTTTCGGTTTCCTTAAGTTTCGTTTCTGTCTCTCACGCCGCCATTAATCCAAAGCGTACTGCTTCTTTATCCCAACCAACAAAAATAGCAAGGAACAAAGAAAACCCGAAAAAAGTAAAAAAGAAAGAAAAAAAAACGCCCCTGTTCTCTTCTGCAATCTATAGCCCCCAAATATCCACTTTATTTAAAAAGAAGAAAAAAATATCTCTTTAGAAGCTCACTTTTCCTCCGTGTGAGTTGCCGATCTCGCCACCCGCTGCTCAGCTCTTCTATTCACCGCTCACTCGTTAAGACAGCCAGCTGACCACAGGATCTCCACACTTTTCAACTTAGTTTTCCTCTCTCGGTGCTGCGGGAATTCTTATGTTGATCTCTGGCTCCTGAACCGGCTCAACGGGGCGAAGCCGGCAATCCGGAGCCTCTTTCGAGACCCCGGTCTGCCCCTCCCCCGGAGCGCGATTCCCTCGAGCCCCGACCTTCTGCTGTGAGCGCGGGCGGCTCGTTCGGCTCCCCCCGAACTTCTTGCTTCAATCAATGCTTAGAGCTCTTTTTTTTTTGTTTCGCTTTGTTTGGTTTAATCCCGTTGAAAATCTCATTAATCGGTGGAGCTAGGCGCAATGGCGACCGCTCTCTATGCCATCCTTAGCCATGCCCCCATATCTATGGCATTTGTGAAGGCACTCCATATACATTTTGTTTTTGACATACTGATCTTCAGGCGGGACTTTTGACTTTCTGCATCTAACTCTTGGAACAAATTCTGCACTTCTACTGAAAAAGCAATATTGTCTGCAAATATCACAAACTCCTTTGTGGGGTGCAAAACAGAGGGTTATGCCAACGAGTATAGCATAGCAGTATTATCCCTGCCAATTACAATCTAAGAGTCCCACCACCTATGACAGCACAAGTCTTATGGTCTAAGAAACTCTTCTCTCTTTCTTCCTCTCTTTGCCCTTTCCTAGCTAGGTTTGAATGCTACAGAATGATTTATTCAAACTCCAGAGCAGACCTTTTTCCAAATGACGAGGCTGCCAGGCTCTTAATGGCGATGTGGCTTGATGAAACACCGTCTCCCTACTATAAATAATATTTCAAGATCTGCTATAATGCTGGAAATTATCACTCATTAACATTGTAAGAAAAGGGCGATTAAACGAATAGTTCACTGAGAGGGATCTGAAGTGACAGGAGGCAGTGATTAGAATAAACTGACTTCGATATACATTTAAGCTTAGCTATAATGGGATGTGGCAGGAAACCAATACGAGAACATGGCCCTCAGCTCAAATCAATGAATTACTTTCTCCCAGCCCTCCCCATTTCTACAGCAGTATATGGTAGCTTAATGAAAAATCAATAGCCCTCTGTAATTCCAAATTGTACTCAATCGTTTGACCTGACAAATCCTTTTCTTTCTTTCTTTCTCACCCCCCCCTGACATGTGGTATCCGTGCAATGGATTCCTCCCCCCCCCCTTTCATAGATGACACAGTTCAGTTGTAAAGAGCTGTTCTTCACAAGACATACAGGAAGAATCTGCCACAGGCTTGGAACAATTTATTCCCACCACGAAACAGAAATGAGAGAATAGTGCTGAGGAAATTCTACAAGGCCCTCCTAAAAGGAGAAGAGACTGCAAAGATCCTGTCACAACCTCTGTCCTATCATTAAGCAGACTGAGATGGCTGTCTTGGGATCTGAAGTGACAGAAAAGTTTTGGGCCAGAAAATTGTGTATTTCACTGGTAAAGGTAAACATTTCCTTTGCTTGAAAGCCAAGCATGTCTGACTCAAGTGGGTGGTGCTCATCTCTGTTTACAGTCAAAGAGCCAAAACTGTCTGTGTCTGCAGAGGTTTCCACAGTTATGTGGCAGGCATGTCTAGATGCTAAAGTACATGGAACATTGTTACCTTTTCCACCAAAGTGGCACCTATTTATCTACTTGCAATTTCTTGCTTTCGAACTGGTTGACAGGAGCTATGACAGAGATGGGAGCTCACTCTGTCACAGAGAACTTGGGCTTCAAACTCCTGACCTGCCGCCCTTCTGGTCATCAAGCTCAGAGTATTAACCACTAAGCCACCATGACCCCTAGCAACCCTCTAAACAAAACATCTGCTTTCTGTTTTTATGTTGTCATGTGCCATCAATTTGTCTCCAACTTATTGCAAATGACAGATCTCCAAAATGTCTTATCCTCAACAGCCCTGCTCAGCTCTTGCAAACTCAAGCCCGTGGCTTCCTTTAGGAAGTCAATCTATCCTATATTTGGACTTATTTTTGTGCCACAGGTCCACTACAGCAACCAAGAAGGCCATCCTGGGTCACCCTGAAATGATCTGGCCAAAGGGGCTCTGGTGAAGTTACGACAGACCCAGCAAGCCGGCAATAGATAAGCTACAGAAACCCAAACAAGAGACAAACAGAACATAAATCTAACCGAGGAAGTTTTCAAACATCCCTGCTTTCCTGCTACCCCTTTTGCAACATCATATAAGGAAAATAACATGGGGGGGGGGTTGGATTCTTCCTCTCCATGATGTAGCAAAACATGGCTCTAATTAGCATCTGATCCGATTACATCCATATTAGATTTATGTTTTTCTTTTTCTTTGTGCTGCAAAAGGGAAATCTTTTGTTCTCCCCACAACCACTTCAGCTTCCTTATTTTATTTTAATGTTGGCGAGGAGGAGGTGGACTTCACAGTGTCGTCGCAGGCTCTCTCACCTTCCTGTGTCACCCTCCTCCTTTTGAATGCATGCAGACAAACACACACAAGGAAGTAACTCCAGGGTCTCAGCTGCCTGAGGCAAACTGGGACTATTTAACCCCCTTTGCAGGATGTTTTCACTGCCTGAGGCATCCTCCTGTTGTTCTCCCCACCGTGAGGAGCACCACCTGCTAGAGAGGAACATCAAGCAGAAGAACATCTCATGGGGCTTTAGCTGGGCTTTCTGAAATGAGACAGCCCAAAAATGTTTGTTGGCATGTATCTTAGGTACAAGAAAGTGGCAGCATTGGGTATGCGGGGAAATGTCTTTTCTTCCCCAAGAAGTCCCAAACTAGAACTTTCGACATCACTCAAAATCAGCCAAAGAGTTGGTTAGAGAGTTGTTTTGTCCCAGACAGCCATGATTATCAGGAAGAAGAATGACGGCCGAGACTGTAGGCAAAGGCAAAAATAGAAGTCACTGCCAATTGTTCACCTTGGAGTAACTCCACTTTGTTCTTGGCTCAGCAGCTTGCAATCTTAAAAGAAATCAACCCCAACTGCTCATTGGAAGGTCAAATATTGAAGATGAAGTTAAAGTACTTTGGACATCAGATGAGAAGCGAGGACTCACTTGAGACAGCCTTGATGCTGGGAAAGGTTGAAGGCAATAGAAGAAGGGGTTGGCAGAGGATGAGATGGCAAGATGGGCTTCTGGGAATTGAAGTCCAAGAACATCTGGAGTGCCACGGTTCACCATCACAGTAATAGGGGGTCAAAAGGAAGGGGCCTGAGACCATTTGCCCTTGCAGCATGTAGTACAAAGTCCAGATCTAGAGTCAATACATCTCTGAAAACCAGATGTTCAAGGTGGACAGCATCTGAAAGTCACACTTCTGCCTTTATGCCTTGCTCTGGGTGGCCACTGAGAAAAGCAGAATGCTAGAATCAATAGGCTGTTAGTGTGATATACTGCAATTGCTCTTCTATACCAAAGCACCACCGAGCTATTTCACAACTTCCTCAAGCACCATTGGGCCCACATAAATATGCAAGCGTTTGTTCAAAGTGTAACTGCTTAAATAAAGAGCCATAAATATAAATCCAGCAGCTGTTGTCCCTTATATTCAAAGCACAAAAGTAAAAAATAGTGGATATAAATTTTACCTGTGCAAACACCATAAGCCAAGAGGGCCTTGTATTTTACTCAGATGCACTGAACAATTCACATATATCTTACCCCTGTCCTGAGCTCGACATCGAGTGACTCAAATGACACAACATGGTTGGTAAAGGAAAGGTAAGGCCTGTGCAGGAAGCCCTTTTTGATTTTGTGCAGCTGAAAATGATTCTTGCAGACACCCAAACAATTGGTAAATGTCCTAACAGAGATGTAAAGGGGAGGGGCTAAGAAAATCGAGGGCCCCCCCCCCGGGAAAATAGGAAGGGAAAATTGACTTGGGAGGAACAGGAAAAATGGGGGGAAACACAATCAATGCTTCTGCAGTTCATGGGCGTAAGTTATTTTGAAAGAAAAGTCTTTAGCAGGCTGGGAGCATACAATTCCACATGGCGCAGAGCACCATAAAGTTGCATAAGTCTTGTGCTAGAGATTTAAACCTTCCAGGAATTTTGAAAGAAGGGAAGTTCGCACAAGCAAAGCATGTCGAGTATGCAGGGAAAAATAAATGCATTTCAAAAAACAATAGATTTTTCAAAAAATGTCATCCTTTTTTATTCCTTTGAATTTTACATTAAAGAGTAGTTCCCAAAATCATTCCATGGCTCACGTTACAAAATGAGGTTTACATATACCATTAATGAAGTAAAATATTTCTTTTACTAACAATACAATCATTCATTTAACTGAACTAATGGAATAATTATTAATTGGAAATTTTAGACTAACATAATTCACTGAGTAAGTAGAGGATAACAAAGTAATGATTTTTGTTTACATTTACTTTATGTTCCCAAAAACCTCTACAATTTTAATTACTTCCACACTCATCTGATGAGTCAAAACTTGCACTTTCTTCAGTTTCAGTTGTAACAACACTACTGTATTCTTTTTAACACTCACCACTTTTCTTTTCCTCCAGAAGCAGGTGGGACTGGACAGCCACTCATTTATTGACTCTTGTATTCATCAAGCGATTTCGAGCCGTAGTGTGTGTTTTCCCATAGGCAGACCAGATGCATTCAGAAGACAGTGACGTCGGGAGAATGGATAACAGTTTTATGGCCACACCACTAAGGATCTGACTTTTGCAGAGCCCCTTCCACCATGCAAGAAGTTAAGTGTGCTCTACACTTTCCCACAAAAGCTGCTTGCTCCAAAAGCCCATCTTTGCCTTGTATTCTGCTATGTTTGCAATGACTTTCCCCCAAACATGTCACATTTCTTCTGAATTATTTGTTATGAATTCCACTGCCCTGGAGATCTCATCATTTGATAGGTGTTTTCCTTGGAAACATGGATCAACTAGATTTACAGCAAAATGAATATTTCTGCAACAAAAGTTCTTTCTTTCCCTTATTATTTCCAAAAATCTCTGCTCCGCATTCTTTAGTCTGGGTGTTTTTACTAACAGTCCTTCAGGTCCTGTTATTTTCCTTGCTATCTCAGAAAACATTTCAGGTACATGAGACAAACATGTATTATCAGATTCTGTTCTTGCTATAGCAGTAGTTATGGGGTTTCAGAAGAGCAGTTCTAGATTGTACACGAGCCCAGAATACATCATTGTCCACAACAATCTTCCTTACAGTAATACCCCGGATAACGATTGTACCGGATAGCGCTAGAATCGGATTTTTGGAAAAATCTTGCATCGGATAACGTGATTTTTTAGCGTTATCCAGTATAATCGTGTGGGGGGAGGTTGGATTGGGTAGAACATCTACCCAATCCAACCCCCCCAGCGCATGCCTGCACGGTGTTTGGAAAGGGTACGGGGACCCATACCCTTTCCAAACAACGTGCAGGCGCACGCGTGTCAGACGGGGTTTGGGGAGGGTACGGAGATCTTCCCCGTACCATCCCCAACCTCCGTCTGACGCGCGTGCGCACGCCCGCACGATGTTTGGAAAGGGTACGGGGAAGATCCCCGTACCCTTTCCAAACATCGTGCAGGCACACGTGTGTCAGACAGGGTTTGGGGAGGATACGGGGAAGATCTCCGTATCCTCCCCAAACCCCGTCTGACACGCGCACGCGCATGCATGATGTTTGGAAAGGGTACGGGTCCCCGTACCCTTTCCAAACACCGTGCAGGCACGGTTTGGGGAGGATACGGAGATCTTCCCCGTATTCTCCCCAAACCCCATCTGACACGCGCGTGCCTGCCCGCCCGATGTTTGGAAAGGGTACGGGTCCCCGTACCCTTTCCAAAAACCGTGCAGGCGCGCTCATCAGACGGGGGTTGGGGAGGGTACAGAGATCTTCCCCGTACCCTCCTCAACCCCTGTCTGACACGCGGGTCTCCCCGGCCTCGTAGTGGCTCGGTGCGAGGCCGGGGAGATCCAGGTGAGGAGAGGCGCCTCTCCGCGGGATTCCCCCATGCTCATAGCGGCTCGCTATGAGTGTGGGGGTATCCAGGCAAGGAGAGGCACCTCTCCCCGTTCGGTAGAAGAGGCTCCCGGTGGCACACCTTTTAGCGCACGTGCGAGCGCCTCTTCTCCGGGGTTTTTTTTTTAGCGTTGTTCATTTCATGTATCGCACAACGCTAAAAACCGGAACCAAGTCATAACGTTGTGGAACCAAGTCATAACGTTATCCGGGGTATTACTGTATTTGTTTATCGAATGGTAAACCATCTTGAACAAAAGTTGCTTGTAGAGCTTCCTTTCCATCCAGGAGACTTTTCAGCATTATCATTATTCCTCTCCATCTGGTAACGGATGGAAGTTTCAGTGTTCTTGGAGAATTCTTCCGAGACCCTTTACTTTTCTCCTTTTGAATGCTCATGAATATTTGTTGAATAATGTGATGTTTCTTAACAAAATTGATAATTTTCTTAGCATCTGACTGAAGATCTTCCATTGCCTTTAACTTAATTATGTCATGAAATAATAAAATTAAACTATGTGCTGCACAACCAAACTTTTTTACTTGTGGATTTTTTTTGTGAATGTTCCATGCACATTTCATGGCTAAAAGTATTTTTTAATTTCTTATATATGAAAAACTCATTTTATTACATGTTAATCTTTACCAAATATGCATTTCTTGTACTGTTAATACACATATGAAATAAAAAATCTGAATGTAACTTGCAGAAATTACAAAGAAATAGTATTTACCCAATTTTCCAGGTCCCCCCCGAAATTCCCAGATTTTTCCCCTCCTTTCAAAATTCCCAGGAATGTTACATCTCTATGTCCCAATAATGTAGTCCATATGAAATGGAATGCAACTTTACAGAATTAGAAATTCCAAGTTATCTTCTGCAAACTTACTGCATGTCTTCATTGATACATACATGCACAAACACACATGTGCACAAGAGCACAACTTTGCAATGGTATGTAGGGATCTTTGCATGACAGACTATAACTGGGGTCATAAGACTTGTGGCTTCAGTTGGGTGGCCTCTGAGCAAAACGGTGGTGGGGGATTAATCCCAAAATGGTTGGACAATGTTTGCACACACACTCGTGTGTGAGCACACATCCTGCCCTCACCTAGACCACAAAGCATTGATGACCTTCAAGGATCTACCTTGGTTTTTCTCTATAATTCTGAGGCATGTCATGAGAGATCAAAGCAAAAAGTGGTCAACACTAAATGGCATATGTCACAGTGAAGGCCAACTTTGGCACTTCATGTGTTCTTGAACTTCAGAAGCCCAAGTCAACACACCTGCTGATCAGGGCTTCTGGGAATAGAAGTTATAGAACATCTGGAGTGCCAAGGTTGGCAATCACTGGTATGAGAACATAGGATGCTGCTTTGTACTGAAAGAGAACTTTGGCCCATATACCCTAGTATAGTAATGCTGACTGGCAGCAGCTTTCTACTGGGTACACAAAAAGAGCCTCCTCAAAGATTGTATTTTTGAACCACAATCAGGCATACCCGGGGCAACAGCAACTTTGTGCCAGTTAATCTTTCTCACACTAGGTCAGGTGAAAAGAGCTACAGAATGAATTCACCAAAAGGTGGCTTCATTTTGGAATTTCACATCTGGCCTAGACATGGAAGAAGAAGAAGTTTTACATTCTCAGATAAATCTATGTTTTATCTTGGATTTGGGCATTTTGATAAGTGGGCCATTGTAGGCTTACTTTCTGTTAAAGAGCTCTGGAATGCACCTTTTCTTTTAAGTGACAACAGGAGCCTGTCTTCTAACATTGGGGTGCTGAAATCAACCTTTGTTTTTTCTTTCTTAAAACTGTTTGACTACATTTTGAATATTCAAAACAAAATGCAACATAAAAAATAAACTTTACGGGATATATAGAATAGAGGGGGGACTAGTACTTCATGCACTTTGGAGACTACACTTCTGTTAATGCAGCCTAAAACCATGTTGGCCTTTTTTGCAGCCACATCGCACTGTTGACTCGTATTCAGTTTGTGATTTACAAGAATTTCAAGGTCCTTCTTTCGCATAGCATTACTGAAGTATGTACCCCACTCACACACACCTTGTATAACTGTGCAAGATTTCATATTTTGTATAAAAGCTGCTGCTTCTGGAAATCTGCAAGAAAAATAATGGGGGTGCCCATGCAGAGGGGAGAGTCACAAAACTGGCTCTCAGCCTGCAGGATCTATCCTTTCCTTTCTTCTTTTGCGAATGAGCTGGTATTCATTACCTGTCCTTCTGCCGCTTTCTCTCCAACCCAAGAAGCAGCAAAAGCCCCCTTCCTTCCCTGCTTGTTGTAATTCCTTGCTAATCAGCCTGTCAGCGTCGTTTGGCGCAAGGAGGAGGAGGAGGATTGCTTCATCTCCGCTGCTGGCAGAGGCTAATGGCCTTAAAAGTCACCGAGTCAATGTCAACGCAAAGGCTCCAATTCAATCAGAGGGCCTGGATGAAGGATGGCCCCTGCTGACATTAGCACTCATTTTGAGTTCAAGCATCTGGGGCCTAGTAAATAACCATCAGTGGGTGGGTCCGGGGGACAGGTCATTAGCCCTGCGAAAAATAAATATCGCTTCCCTTGATGGCTGCGAGTAATTTAGCTCAGACGAGGAAATTTCACCCTAGATTAAGTATGATGAGGCAGTATCAGTCAGCGGAGGCCAAACACTAAGGGCTTGATGAGTTCAGGGGAAAATTTATATGCAGCCGGCTGAATGTGAGATGAGTTCAAAAGAACCAGTGGGGTCCCCCTCTCTCCCCACCCAGTCATTAGCCATGGAAAGGAGCCCCCTCTCTCATGCCTCTTCCTCCACCTCCAAAGTTTCCCCAGCCCTCTATTCCAGGGATGCCCAAATTATGGCCTGTGGGCCAGATCTGGCCCCTAATGCTAATTCATCCAACCCATGCCACCCTCACTGCTCCCAGAAGTGGAAGTAAAATGCACATGTGCAAAACACTGCCATAAATACACCTACAGCTGTCATAAACATATTTACAACAGTCATGGGTACATTTACGGCAGTGTTTTGCACATGCCTGGGTGCATTTTACTTCCGCTTCTGGTGAGAGGAACCATATGACCAGTTCGGCCCTTCTGCTCTATTCATTGCATGTCTGCTCTCTTTAGAAACACTCATTGGCAAGAAAGTCCTAAAACCAAGCGCTTTGGACTCTCACATTAATTAGCATGGGCTTCAGAGTGTCTTGTCAGTCCTTGCCTTTCCACATCTCATCTCAAATATTTGAGTGGATCAGTTGCCCGCTTTGTCAGAAGGAAGAATTCTGCACAAGTTCAGAAGTACCTTTGCCTTCAAAGAGTGATGTCTGGATTAGGAAGGGGGGAAATAAACATTCGGAAGAAGAAGCCTGTGCTTGGTGTTAGCTTAATGAAGAAAATTTATTTTTTATTTATTTATTCACGTTTGCTATCCCACCCCAATCAGGTAAACCCGACTCTGGGCGGCTTACAGCGTAGCTAAAAACACAGACCAAATCCAATAAAAATAATAATGTTTAAAACCTCAAGAATTCATAAGAAAGAATTCATAAGAAAAGATTAAAACAGCGTAATGGATAAAACCCGGGGCAGGGGGGATGGCTATCTCTCAAATCAACCAGCCTGTATGGGATCCCGTGTTACTGGGTCCCCACACATGCTCCGCCTGCCAGGTCTTTAAGCCCTTTCGAAAAGGTAAGAGCTCTGCCTGTAGGCGCAGTTCCGTAGGGAGAAGGTTCCAGAGGGCCGGGGCGAACACAGAGAAGGCCCTCTTCCTGGTGCTAGTGAGGCGAGCCCCCCTAGCTGATGGAATAACAAGAGAGCCCCTCCGGTCCGCCCTGGTGGGACGGACAGACGTTCTTAGGGTGACGCAGTCTCTTAGGTATCCTGGCCCACTACCATATAGGGCTTTAAAGGTAATAACCAGCACCTTGAATTGCACCCGGAGACATACTGGCAACCAGTGCAGCTCCCAGAGCAGTGGTGTGGCATGAGCATATCGCGCGCGCCCCATCACTACCCAGGCCGCTGCATTTTGGACCAGCTGTAGTCTCCGAATGGTCACCAGGGGCAGCCCCATGTAGAGCGCATTACAATAATCAAGTCTGGAGGTGACCAGAGCATGTGTAACCATGAGCAAGGCATCCCGGTCTAGGAGTGGGCGTAACTGGCGTATTACACGAAGCTGTGCAAAAGCCCTCCTGGCCACGACTGCCACCTGCTCTTCGAACAGTAGTCGTGAGTCCAGGAGGACCCCCAGGTTACGCACCGGGTCCGTTTGGGGCAGAACTGCCCCATCCAGAACCAAAGCTGGTAGCTCCTGTGATAACACGGGGCCCCTTACCCATAGCCACTCAGTCTTGCCGGGATTCAGTTGTAGCCCGTTTCCCCCCATCCAGACCTTAACAGCCTCCAGGCACCTGGAGAGGACTTCCACTGCACCGCTTGGGTCCCCACGGGCCAAGATGTACAATTGGGTATTATCTGCATATTGATGATACCTCACCCCGTGGGAACGGATGAACTCACCCAGTGGCTTCATGGGATTTAGAAACAGCTGCCTCAAATGAGAAGATCCAGGAAGAGCTTTATGGCAAGAACAAACATTATTGAGGGTGTGCAAGAGCCACTGGCATCGCGAGGGGGACAAGGGGGTGGCATGGCCCGGGCAGCACTTTGAGGGGGCAGCAATGCCACTGCACCAGCCTTCCTGGCGGCCAGGGTGGGCACCGGGACCCTCTGTTACTGCCGGTGCCCTGGACCCTGTCCTGGGCTGGAGGACCAAGGCCAAATGGCGCAGTGGAGACCAGGGGGCGACCATCCCCTATTCTCTCCCCCTCCACCCCGGGCACCCCCTCCTTAAGGCCTCCCGGGCTGGGGTGACACGGTCCCAGCGGGAAGCTGACCATTGGGGTCCCAGGCGTGCGGCTGCCCCACCTCCGAGTCCAGTGGTGGCAGCTCGTCCGCCTTCAGTGGCAGCAGCACCCAGGAAGGAGGGAAGCGAGGCCAGCAGTCACCGCGGCCCAGCGCTGGCCAGGCTGAGGACCCCCTCCCCCTGCAATGCCTGGTGGGCGCTGCTCCAGCCACAATGACTGCTGGCCTCGCTTCCCGCCTTCCTGGGCATTGCTGCTGCTGCCAGGCTAGGAGGCTGGGTGGCCGTGTGCCTGGGACCTCGATGGTGCAAGCGAGGGGCTGGGGCGGAATGGGGTGGGCCCAGAGGGGAGCCCACCGTCTGTGTCTCAGATGCGCAGCCACCCCGCCTCTGAGCCTGGCAGCCGCTGCTCATCCGCCTTCAGCGGTGGCAGCACCCAGAGAGGTAAGGCTGGTGGTCGTTCCGGCCCAGCATCCGTAGCTGGAGCAATGCCAGCCAGGCAGTGGTGGGATGTCAAAAAATTTACTACCCTACTGTGACGTCATCACAGTGTGGCCGGAGCTAACATCATGATGTCATGGCCGGGGCCAAAGAAAAATAAATAAATAAAAATAAACACACACACACACATCAGCCCATCCACCCACCCACCCACAACACAAACCCATAAATAAATAAATTAAATAAATAAATAAAATAAAAATTACATTAAAATACACCCACCCACCCAAATACCCACCCACACACCCCAAACATAAATCAACCCATCCACCCACCCCAAACACAAACCCGTCACTTACCTGTTAGTATAAGTGCCTGGGCAGCACCATGTTGCAAGATGGATATGGTCATCGTACCGGTTCTCTAGGATAATATGCCTCAATGTAAATGTAAAACAGCTGTACCTCCTTAAGGGTTCTCCAATTGGAACAGCAAATGGAACAGCACAGGTATAGCTTATTGATGAGGTCACTCCAAGACTTTGCTTAAAAACCCCAAGCCAGGCCTGCCAGCCGCCAGGCCTTTTTGGGAACTGTGGTAGTACATCAATATTGGTAAAGGTATTAAATACACATTAAAATACACACAGACACACCACATCCAAAGGTGAGTCACTTACCCTGGGGAGCAGGCTATAGGGAGCTTCAGGCTAGCAGCTTCTCTTTCTCCTCCCCGCTTGGGAGGACAGCAAGTAGGCCATGCATATGCGCCAACCACTGTAGGCGTGCATGCACACCAAGTGCTTGGCACACATGCGCAGTGGGGGAACCAGTGAAAAGGTAAGCCCTGAAGGTGGTTCCCCCCAAAAGCTGCTACCGGTTATCTGGGACACTGGGGAAAGTTACTACCGGTTCTGGTGAACTGGTGCGAATCTGTTACATCCCATCACTGCAGCCAGGCCTTGTGGGGGGAGGTCCCCGGCCTCTGCCGCCCTGGCAAAGCCTGAAGGTAGGACTTTCCTAGGTGGAGGAGTGAGCCTGGGGGGCCGGCGAGTTCTGCCTGCGGCCCCGGGTGACTAAAACCTGCCCTACGCTACTAGCAAGAGTAAAACCAAACTAGAAGATGGAGGAAGGAACTCACTGGACAAGGAACAATATTAAAGGAGGATAAGGCTGAGGAACGCAACCTCACCTACATAACTTTGAGGATCCTGGATAGGCTGAGGGTTGGAGTCCCTAAATGAAAGACCAACATGCTCAAGTGGGGGCTGCTATTATTATTATGTCTTATCAATGCTGTGTGAATGTGGAGAGATACAGAATCCGGCTCATTTGCTGGTCTGCATCCATCATTATTGGTATGTAATGATGGATGCAGTTTGATGTCTCTACTTTTCACTATGCTCCCCAGGTTTCTCATAGCTTGTCTCCCAAGAATCAGTCACCTTTTTATTTCACGGCTGCAATCACCATCTGCAGTGAGCTTTGATCCTAAGAAAGTAAAATCTGTCACTGCTTCTATTTCTTTGCCATCTATTTTCCAGGGACTGATAGGGCCTGTTGCCATTATCTTGGTTTTCTTTATATTGAGTCTCAAGCCAGCTTTTGCACTCTCCTCTTTCAACCTAATCAGGAACATCTTTAGGTCTTCATCGCTTTCTGCCATTAGGGTGGTATCATCTGCATATCTCAAATTATTGATGTTTCTCCCAGCAATTTTGATCCCAAATTGTGTTTCCTCCATTCCTGCATTGCGCATTATGTGCTCTGTGTATAAGTTGAATAAGCAGGGTGACAAAATGCAGCCTTGTCTTGCTCCTTTTCCTATTCCAAATCACACCTAGGATTGGAACGTATACTGATCTTTTCCAATCCTGTGGCCATTGTGTTTTCCAAATCTGCTGGCATATAGAAGGTAATAATTTGATTCCATCATCTTTTAGGGCTTTGAAAAGTTCAACTTGGATACCCTTATCTCCACTGGCTTTGTTGTTTGCTGTGCTTTTTAGGGCCTTTCTGACTTCACTCTCTAGGATGTCTGGCTCAAGTTCAATTTCCTCATCATTGCAATTATCAGAGGTGTTGAGGTCCTTTTTGTAGAGTTCCTCTGTGTACTCTTTCCATCTTTTCTTAATCTCTTCTGCATCAGCTAACTCCTTGCCATCTTTGTCCTTTATCATGGTCATTTTTGCTGTAAACGTTCCCTTGATTTCCCTAATTTTTTGAAAAGATCTCTAGTCCTACCTCTGATATTGTTTTCCTCTACTTCTTTGCACTATTCATCCAGGTAGGTTTCCTTATCTCTCCTTGCTTTTCTTTGAAATTCTGTATTCAAGTGATTGTATTTTTTCCTTTCTCCTTTGCCTTTTGCGTCCCTTCTTTCCTCTGCTATTTTAAGAGCCTCATTGGACAACCACTTAGCTTTCTTATGCTTCTTTTCTTTTGGTATGGTTTTCCTTGCTGCCTCCTGCATGATGTCCCGCATCTCTGTCCATAATTCTTCTGGCACTCTGTCTATCTGGCCCAAGCCATTAAATCTGTTCCACACCTCCACTGTGTATTCCTTAGGGATGTTGTCTAGGTCATATCTGTCTGGCCTAATTGTTTTTCCTATTTTCTTTAGTCTAAGCCTGAATTTTGCGATCAATAGGTTGTGATCTGAGCCATAATCTGCCCCTGGTCTTGTTTTTGCTGACTGTATGGAGGTTACTTGCTGAGCTCATTTATATTCTGTGTCAGAAATCCCTGATTCAGGAGCACTTTAGGTCATACTCTCCAGAAGTTTAGAGATTAATCTAGGTGATACACAGCACACTTTTAGAAGAGGTGCTACGGCAAGGATAGAAGAAAACTTCATAGCATCTGATTTTCCTCAATTACATATCTTACACTTGGCCTACCATATTTTGTGATTGGTCATGAGACGGTAAGTACAGGCTTAATTTGCAAGTCTCGTTGCTGCAGTACATACCTCTGAAGAAATGTCATGGTGCAAGGGAAATGGGTTATCTAGAGGAAAATATGCATTCCCCATAATGTCTTGTTTGACCCTTCATCTGTAACCATAGCTATTTATTTGATCTATTTGTCTTCAGTATTCCACCTTTCTGCTTCAAAGGTAAAGTGATGTAGAGCACTCAATATGCTCTCCTTTGAAAATCATGCTGCCCTGAAGCCTGAGGAATTAGGTGGCCAGAGGCACCAGACAGGAGGTTTGCCTAGATCAGTGGTTCCCAATGTGGGGTACAGGCCCCACAGGGGAACTTCAGTTCCCAGAAGCCTAAGCCAGTATATTGACTGATCAGTGCTTTGGGGAATTGACTTAAGCTTCTGGGAATTGAAGTTCAAACACCACCATTTGGGAAACACTGGAGATCTTTAATAGCTATGCATTCATTCACAAGAGATGCATGAGTCAAGATGATATAATAATAATTTCATGTCAGAAATTATTCTTGGTTGAAACAATTTTTGCTGGAGAAACTCTACTCAGGGGATACCTGAATAAGGCGCCATTCATGTCCCCAAGATCTTTTCCCACCAAAGTGGTCCCGGTTTATCTGCTTGCAATTTCTTGCTTTCAAACTGCTAGGTTGGCAGGAGCTGGGACAGAGATGGGCACTCAAGTAGTACCTGGGTCTTGAACTGCTGACTTGCCGGCCTTCCAGCTAACAAGGTGAGTTTCTTAATAGATGGTATAATAGTTACATAAGATGGAGTAAGACTTAGGAGATCTGGGTTCAAGTCCTCCCTGGATGACCCTGGGCCAGTCACCCTTTTAGCTAAAGGTAAAGGTCTCCCTTGCTCAAAAGCTAGTTGTGGCCATCTCTATGAGGCGGTGCTCATCTCCATTTACAGCCAAGGAGCCAGTGCTGGAGACATTTCTGTGGTCATGTGGGCAGGCATTACTAAACACTGGAGTGCATGGAATGCTGTTACCTTTCCCACTGAAGTAGTACCTATTTTCCTACTTGCAATTTCTTGTTTTTGAATTGCTAGATTGGCAGAAGCTGAGACAGACAACCGGTGCTCATTCCATAGTGCAGCCCTCAAGGATCAATCTCACTGCAGAGACACAGATTTGAGGGACTGGACACAAAAGCACTTCCCAGAATTCTCCAGGGCAGCAGAGGGAGTTGTACCCTCAAAACAAAATCAGTGCATGTCTTCCTTTTCTGCTGGATAACTTCCATGTGCTATTACAATCCTAAATCTGGAGGCCGATCAGGTTTAAGAAACATATGAGATTTGATCAGGGCCTGGGAAAGTTACTTGCAATGCCCAGAATTATCCCCAAATCAGCACCAAGGTTTCTGGGAGATCTTGTCAAAACAAGTAACTTTTCCAAATTGTGGGTTTGGTGGGGATCAGAATTATTACCACTGTTTTCTGAAGCATGTAGGCAGTAAATACATGGGGAGGGCTGGAACAACTGACCAAATTAAGAGGAAGGTCAGTTTTTCACCTGCTAAGCAAAGAACTTCTGCAATTTTCTCCCTGAGCTGCTATTTATATAGAGCAGGGGTGCCCAAACTAAGGCCTGGGGGCCGGATGTGGCCCCCGACACCAATTCACCCGGCCCGCTAAGCCCTCGTCACTTCTGGAAGCAGAAGTAAAACATGCCCAGATGAATTGGTGCTGGGGTTGCATCTGGCGCCCAGGCCTTAGTGACTGGCTCCCTGAACCACATGATCGGCCCACGGCCCAAAAAGTTTGGGCACCCCTGATCTAGAGTCAAACTATAATGAAAAATTGCGAGGAAGTTGCATGGTATGTTTCTTTCTGATGTCCACCACTGCACTCCAAACACACCTGATCTCATCCAATTTCGGATATTCAACAGGGTGAGACTATTTAGTACTGTACTTAGACAGGAGAGCACTAGTACTTGGACATCACAATTCTACAACCACATCTGGAAGATTTCCACTTGAAACTCAGAAGATCTGCTGCCAGTCAGAGCTGGCTAAATAAGGCTAAGACAGAGCACTAGCCTGGGCTGTCGGGAGGCAGCTTCCAATCTTTTTGTTATTTTCATGAGTAGTGGGAAGTTCAAGGAAACTCCCCCGAAAGACCATTTCTCCTATCCATTGAGAGAATTTGTTAAGTAACCAGCTGTATTATATGCAATGTCATTGAAAAATCCAGAGAAATCACCAAGAATATGAGTAGCAAGATTTGGATGGGTGAAATGTCCAGAATCTGAAGTATTATCATTTTGGGAATGTCCTAGTCCAGGGGTGCCCAAACTATGACCTGTGGGCCAGATCCACCCTGTGACACCTAATAATTTGGCCCACACTGCTCCTGGAAGTGTAAGTAAAACATGCCCATACATGAGCAAAACGTTGCCGTAAAGCACCCATGGCTGTCATAAACAAATTAACGATAGCCACAGATGTATTTATAGCAGTGTTTTGCACATGTGCAGGCAAGTTTTACTTCTGCTTCCGGTGGGAGGAACCACATGACTAAAAAGTTTGGACACCCCTGTCCTAACCAGTCACCAATCTATGCAGCAATTCTTGTCTGTCTAGAACTTTTAGTATTCTAAAATTCAAGCCTCCTATGTAGTAAAGAATTTTTGGCTAAGTATTGAGAAGGAAATTAAAGAAATAATGGGTGTAAACCTACAGTTGGAGTCGAGCACCACTTTGTTGACTGAGGTAGATGATAATATAGATTCAAATAAAAAACATTTGCTATCTATTTTACTGACAACAGCAAGGCAATGTATTGCAAGGAACTGGAAGAATGACACTTTGGTAAAATTGGAAGATTGGTATAAAGAAATGTGGAGAATAGCATTGAATGACAAGATCACATGGGAACTTAATTTTTTTTAAAAAAAGATATAATTAAGGAAAACAAATTTTGGAATATATGGAAGCCATTTTGGAACATACATTGACACAGGGTAAAGGAGGCAGACCAGCACCAGGACAAATGAGTTTTTGGGAAAAGTAAGATAGAGGAAAAATCTCCAGGGCTTTGTAAACAACACAGGGTGGTTTTTCTTTCTCTCTTTTTACTCTTCTTCTCTTTCCTTCTTTCCCCTTTTTCTTTTTTTCTCTTTTGTTAATTATTAAGTTGTTATTTGAAGCATAAGTTTATATACTATTAGTAGTTGAGATTTAAATATACATTCATTAAAATATATAGTTAATATATAAAGAGTTAAATATTATAAAGTTGTTTAAAAGAGGGGGGTTTAGTCCAAATAAATGATGTTGAGAAATTATTTTGATGGAGGGGGAAGGGGAGGAGGGAGGGGGAAAGGAGAAGGTACCTTCTTTTCTTTTTTCTTGTATGTTATTACTGTGTTTGGTTATTGTATTGGTATGTAATGAGTTGTGAATTTTTGTTTGTATTGTTAATTTTTCTTTAAAAAAATAATAAAACCATTATAAAAAATAAATAAATAAAATTCAAGCCTCCTTTTCTTTTAAACATTTTCCAGCCTGACATCTTCCAAATGTTTTAGACTACAAATCCCATCATCCCAACCATGGCCATTCTGGTTGAAATGATGGGAGTTATAGTCAAATATATCTGGAGGGATCCATACTTTAAAGCAAATATCTATTTCTTCCTCTTGTATTATCCCTCCAGGGACATAAAGCTTTCAGTTATAGCAATTACACTTATACTGTACTGTATATCGCCCCATAGTGTTTAGTGCACTCTCTGGGCGGTTCACAGAGTAATTAGCATTTTGCTCCCAACACACTGGGTACTCATTTTACCAAACTCAGAAGGATGGAAGGATGAATCAGCCTTGATCCCTATCAGGATCGAACTCACAATGTTCCAGCTGCCACCAGGACTCATTGGTTATGGTGCCTGAGAAATCAGACAAAGGAAGATGTGTTTATCCCGTGATGGTCAACTTCGAGCAAAAGCAAGGCTTCTCTTCTTCTTCCTTACTTCCTTTGGCAATTTGCTAAATGCCGATTGAACCAACATTGTCTTTCCTCTTAAAGGAACTCTGCTTCTAATGATGTGCTGTGTTTATCATCTAGTTCTGCCCTTGGTGCGTGCTTCCCCCTAATCCAAATATATTGTCATCAGTATCATGATATATGACACTAAAAAGCTCTAGTAGACAAATCAAGAATATGTATAAGTATAGATGACACAGAATGAGTCCTCTGTGTATCTGACAAAGGAGATTTTGAGCTCTCAAATATAAACCCACCAGTCCTTTCCTTTCCTTTTCAATTTATTTTTTGGCCTCCATGCTGAAACAAATGAATAAAGATACAGTACCTCTTTGGAAATGACAGAGCAGGGATGTTTGTGGGAAGTTAGACAGGCAGGTGTCATTAATGGCAACAGATGTATTATGAATATTACA
This sequence comes from Furcifer pardalis, assembly GCA_030440675.1. Lineage (NCBI taxonomy): Eukaryota > Metazoa > Chordata > Lepidosauria > Squamata > Chamaeleonidae > Furcifer > Furcifer pardalis. Next base: position 93,973,015 of record CP126892.1, read on the forward strand.
TCTAGTTTGTGATGTCAACTTCCTGGAATGCCGCTGGACAATGAAGCACCAAGAACTTTTAACCTATGAAAAAGAATATATATATATACATCCTTTCTTTTCATACTGTAACTCCACATTATTCAAAAGCATAATGAAATTCCAGGGAACATCAGATGCTGAAGTACACGCAGATAATTTTGTTTTTATAACCAATTTCAGACAGATAAATACTAGCCTCCTTTCCAATTTCCCCCCCATTAAACTGAAGTGTCAGTGAGATTTACAGCCCCCTCAAGTTCTCTTTTCATAGGAACATTCATTTACATAAACAGATAATCCAAGATAAAAATTTCCATTAGACAAAGGTGAAATGGATCAATTTTCTCTGCCAAGGCAAATCTTAAATCTTGAACAGATAGGGTCATTATTACAAACCAGCCCCATTTCAGAAATAATGTGCTGGGGGTGGATTTAAAAAAAAAAATCATCCGATAGCAGCCATTTCCAGCTTTCCAATTATCTTTAAGAAAAGCTTATTCTGTGGACAATAAAGCATTTCAAAGCTGTTTAAATTAAAAAGGAACCACACATGGCACAGCTTCCACTGGTGGTGGCAGCACCAGGAGAGAGGGTAGCAGGCCACATGAAATGGTGCAGGGGAGTGGGGAGAATGGTTGGGCGCCTGGCCTTGTCTCACCCAAACCCCCTCTCCAGGACCCCAGTCCCAAGGATAACCTCCAGCCCCACAAAGAAGGACTAGCCTCATTAAAAAAAAAAAAAACAGCTCACTCTTTCCTTGAACAGGCAATTGATCTTATTAGTGTCAGTCAGGAGGGGCAAGGGGTCTGAAGCCTCCATTGATGGTTGGCGTCTTCCTCCCTTCTTCCAGGGAGAAACAAAATGACCACCCCTTGAAACTGTTGGAACAAAATGGCCACCTCAAAATGCCACCTCCATCATACAGGCAGGACAAAATGGCCAACCGGCCCACTCAGCTGTCTAAGGGAGCATGACCCAGCCTGTGGCTTTAAAATGTTGAGAACCCCTGCTCTAGTTGGTAGGCTTTGAAGTTCTGGCAAAAAATAAAATACATTTCACGACCCCAAAGATTGGAAAGAGTCAATTGGTTTAACTTTTCTTTGGGATCATTACTTTTTGTGTAAATGTTAATTTTCTAACAGCAAAGCATTCACACTTATATACCACCCCATAGCACTTAATGCACTGTCGGGGGGGGACAGTTCACAAGTTAATTAGCATTTTGCCTCCAACACGCTGGGTACTCGTTTTACCAACCTACTAGGGCAGATCTGATGCTCACACCTGTCTTTGAAATTAAACTTGCTGCTTTCGAAGTCCCTTAATCTCAGATATGAGCTATGGCAATCTGCACATGCTCAGAGAGATGAAGAGGAAAGTATTATCGAAAAGGAATCTGGACAAAAGCTGGCTGAAATGAAACGGCAGTTCCACTGTACAAAAAGTTTCTGCTTCAAAAAGTGTCATGTTGACAATTCTTGCCACCACAGTTGAAACAGTAATCATAACCTCTAATGATGTAGAGAGAGCTGCATTATAAAATTCACAGCTGGGTAGCTACATGGCTCAAGGCAACCATCTCCCTCCCTTTTTAAAGCCAATGTTTGAGTAACGGGTGGATAGATGTTTATTAAAACATTCTGTCTATTAAAAATATATGATGCATCATCGACATTCCATGTGATGTTATGCCAGGCTGTTTATCAGGCTCTCCACCTGGGATGATCTGTTGGGGGGGAAATCTGGCAAACATGTCTGACAAGCCCATAGACTCATAATTTAGGAGGCTATCAAGCAATAAATACATTTCAACTAACAGAAATTAAATCACCGGAGCTTCTCGGCCACTAGGCCTGTCCTTAAACTTGCAGGGCGGCAGAGTGACGGCCTGGCAGGCTTCGTTCTCCACTGTCACTCAAAGAATGCAATGAAGCTGACACTCCAAAAGATAGTAATTGCTTCATCTTCGCCTTGTGTCTGGAGTTGTACAGATGAATAATAATCCTGCTGTTCTTTCCAGAGCGGGGGGGGGGGGAGGGATGGGAGTAATCATAAATTATTTGACTATGGCCTCTTTGCACGTTAGTGCTGAGCTTAGCCTTAGAGCATGTGAAGAGGCTGGTAGCTACAACTTTGCATGAGCAATCTTAAAGTAGTGTAAGGTAAAGGTTGCCCTTGCTTGAAAGCCAGTCATATCAGACTCTAGGGTTTGGTGCTCATCTCTGTTTATAGCCAAAGAGCCAGCGCTGTCTGCCTCTGCAGATGTTTCTGTGGACACGTGGCAAGCATGACTAGACACCGGAGTGCATGGAACACTGTTTACCTTCCCACCGAAGCAGTCCCTATTTATCTACTTGCAATTTCTTGCTTTCGGACTGCTAGGTTGGCAGGAGCTGGAACAGAAATGGGAGCTCACTCAATCATGCAGCACTCGGATCCCAAACTGCTGACCTGTCGACAAGTTCACTGTCTTAACCACTACCCCACCACAGTGTGGCCACTTCTAAATTGCTAGGAGAGGAAACTCATCATTACCAATAAGAATGAAAAAGGGCACTTGTTTGCATGAACATTTACATGGCACATGGACATATGCATCTCCCACAGTAGTTTCTGCATCCCATGTAACCTCCTGGAACTTATGGTTTGCTACAAAAGGCAAAGGTCTGCCTTGCTCAAAAGCCAGTCATATCTGCTAGGTTGGCAAGAGCTGGGACAGACAACGGCAGCACTCCAGTTTGAAACTGCTGACCTGCCAATCTTCTGGTCATCATGCTCACTGCCTTAACCACTAAGTCACTACAGCCCTTTGATGTACTGACTGATGCTTCTTTAAGTTCTAAACTCTAAACTGGACAGCTTTCCAAACAGAGCATGCCTTCAAAAATCCATCTCTCTGCTTTCTAGGCCCTGAAATGCTCTGTAAATCCCAAACACTCCAAAAAGAAAGGCGTCTTCTGAGTATCTTCACCAATCTCCAGATTTTAAAAGTAACAACTTCAAGACATCTCCTGTTAGTAGCAAGTCACCACCAGTCTGCTCTTTCCGATCTGCCAGACGCAGCGAGACTAGAAGGGAAGACCAGATGAACCATCGTATTGAATGCACATCATGCTCCAGATATTCTACATGGAAGTAGTTGAGCTCCCCAAAACTCTACTTTTTCCTCTTCTCCAAAATAATGTGAGATCTATGAATCAAGGGAAGCTGGAAGTGGTAAAAAAGGAAATGGAAAAATAAGCATTGACACAGTGACGTAGTGTGGGGGGGCGGGGGGGGCGGATGCCCCGGGCAGCGGCTTTCAGGGGGCGGCAAAATGTCCCCTCCCCACCCTTTTGCTGGCGAGCGCCCCACGTGCGCTTCGCCGCTTGCAGGCGAGGAGGAGAAAAAGGGGTTTTTTTAGGCGGACAATTCAAGGAGGGGCCCGCCCGCCCCGCTGCTCGCCTCTGCCCGCCCAGCCACCCACCCAGCTTGCTGTGAGACGGGGCGCTCGTCGGGGGTGGGTGGCGCCGTGGCAGGGAGCCCCTGGTGGGTGGCTGGGCAGGAGGAGGTGGGCAGCGTGCGCGCGCACGCGGGCCGCCCGCCAGGAGAGCCCCCGACGGCCAGCCGGGCAGGCGGGCCCCTCTTTGAATTGTCCGCCTAAAAAAACCCCCTTTTTCTCCTCCTCGCCTGCAAGCGGCGAAGCACACGCAGGTTGCTGCCCTCGTGGGCTGAGGGCAACCTGGGGTGATCCTTCCCCACGGAGGGATTCAGCCACCCGCCGGTTTCCCGCTCCCAACCCGGGCCCCGTTGTGGGCAGCCAGCCAAGCGCCTTCCTCCCAGCTCCTCCTCCTCCTCCTCCCGCTAGCCAAGGCGACCCTTCTCCATAGGCTGTTGCTGCCGCGGCTGTACGGCGGCTGGCAGGCCGCAAAGCCTCTGGTGGGGCGCTGGGCTCCCCTCGGCTGTTTGGACCCGAGCGGGCTTCCCGGTTTAGCCCTCTGGGCTTCGCCTAGGCCGCCCCGGAGGCCCGCCGCCGCCGCCTCGCCCACTCCACCCGGGCGCGCTCCGTCCCTTGGGGAGGCGTGGGGCTCCTCTGGCTCCCATTAACCTCCGGCCCGGCCCGGGCCTCCTCCGCCTCCTCCTCCGCCTCGGGCTTCCTGGGAGGGCTGCGCAGTGCTTGGGCGTTGAGCAGCCAGAGAGGCGAAGAAGGACTGGGCCGGCGGGTCCCGCCTTGGCACCACGCGTAATGGCCCTGCCTGCGCGCCCTCAGGGGGAAGGCAAAGAGGCGGCTTGCTTTCGGAGGTAAGATGGGGGGGAATCCCCGGGGGATGTTTGCCACCCCCGGAGAGCCCCCGACGGCCAGCCGGGCGAGCGATCTGCCGAGGTGCGAGTGGACGGAGATGTGTGGCGCGCGCGAGATCGCGCGCGCGCTGCTAGTCAGCAGGGGGCTGACTTCTGCCTGGGTCGGGGGGAGGGGGCGGCGGCAGCGGCGAGCTGGGGGGGCGGCGAGTTTGTTCTTCGCCCCAGGCAGCTGAAGACTGCGCGACGCCACTGCATTGACATCCTGGGAATCAGTGAGTTAAAATGGACAGGGGTGGGCAAATTCCGCTCTGGAACTCATCATATCTACTACTGTGGACAAGAAAACCTCCGAAGAAATGGAGTAGCCATAATTGTCTATAAAAGAGTGAGAAAAGCAGTAATGGGATATAATCTTTAAAATGACAGAATGATTTCAGTCAGAATCTAAGGCAAACCTTTCAATATCACTGTAATCCACATATACGCACCAACCACTGGTGCAGATGAAGCCATAGTTGACCAGTTCTATGAAGACCTACAACACCTCATAGAACAGACACCAAGAAATGATGTCCACATTATCATAGGAAATTGGAATGCCAAAGTAGGAAATCAAAAAGTAAATGGAATAACAGGCAAGTTTGGTCTTGGAACACAGAATGAGGAATGGCAAAGATTGATAGACTGCTGCCAAGATAACACACTGGTCATAGCAAACACCCTCTTCCAGCAACACAAGAGGCAACTTTACACATGGACATCACTAGATGGCCAACATCGAAACCAGATTGATTACATACTCTACAACCAAAGATGGTGAACCTAATCAGCAAAAATGAGACCTGGAGCAGACTGTGGCTCAGATCATAATCTACTTATTGCAAAATTGAGGCTTAGACTAAAGAAAATAGGGAAAACAATTAGTCCAGACAGGTATGACCTAGACAATATCTGTAAGGAATACACAGTGGAGGTGTGGAACAGATTTAATGGCTTAGACTTGATAGACAGAGTGCCAGAATAATTATGGAAAGAGGCCAGAGACATCATACGGGAGGCAGCACAGAAAACCATACCAAAAGAAAATAAGCATAAGAAAGCAAAGTGGTTGTCTGACGAGGCTCTTAAAATAGCAGAGGAAAGAAGGAATGCAAAAGTCAAAGGAGAAAGGAAAAAATTCAACCAATTAAATACAGAATTGCAAAGAAAAGCAAGGAAAGATAAGGAAATGTATCTAAATGAACAACGCAAAGAAATAGAGGAAAGCAATATCAGAGGTAGGACTAGAGATCTTTTCAAAAAAATGGCGAAATCAAGGGAACGTTTAAAGCAAAAATGACAATGATAAGGGAAAATATGGCAAGGTTTTAGCTGGTGCAGAAGAGATTAAGAAAAGATGGCAAGAGTACACAGAGGAATTCTAGAAAAAGGACCTCAACACCCCTGATAATCACAATGATGAGGAAATTGAACTTGAGCCAGACATCCTAGAGAGTGAAGTCAGAAAGGCCCTAAAAAGCACTGCAAACAACAAAGCCAGTTGAGATGATGGTATGGCAGCTGAATTTTATAAAGTCCTAAAAGATGATGGAATCAAATTATTGCATTCTATATGCCAGCAGATTTGGAAAACACAACAGTGGCCACAGGATTGGAAAAGATCAGTATATGTTCCAATCCCAAAAAAGGGTAATGTCAAAGAATGTTCAAATTATAGAACAATTGTGCTCATCCCACATGCTAGCACGGTGATGCTCAAGATAATACAGGATAGACTTCAGCAGCACATGGGGAGAAAATTACCAGAGGTGCAGGCTGGGTTCCGAAGAGGCAGAGGAACTAAAGACCATATTGCCAACATACATTGGTTCATGGAGAAAACAAAGGAATATCATAAACAAGTCTTCTTCTTTTTCATTGACTACACCAAGGCATTTAACTGTGTGGACCACAACAAAATGTGGCAAGTAATTAAAGAGATGGGAATACCAGAACACCTCATGAGAAATCTGTACATGAGTCAAGAAGCAACAGTTAAGACAGAATACGGAATGACAGAGTAGTTTGAAATAGGAAAAGGAGTAAGACAAGGCTGCATTTTATCACCCTGCTTATTCAACTTATACACAGAGCACATAGTTAAAAGTAGAGACATCACCTTGCAAACAAAAATTTGCATAGTCAAAGCAATGGTATTCCCGGTGGTAATGTATGGTTGTGAGAGCTGGACCATTAGGAAAGCTGAGCGCAGAAGAATATATGCCTTTGAAATGTGCATTGGAGGAGAGTTTTGAGAGTCCCCTGGACAGCAAGGAGAACAAATAGGTTGATTCTAGAAGAAAACAACCCTGACTGCTCCTTAGAAGGTCAAATAGTAAAGATGAAGCTGAAGTACTTTGGACATCAAATGAAAAGAGAAGATTCACTTGAGAAAGCCTTGATGCTTGGAAAAGTGGAGGGCAAAAGAAAAAGGGGGCAGCCAAAAATGAGATGGCCAGATGGTATTGTAGAGACAATGGGCACAGAAATGAGCGAGTTGAGGAGGATGGTGGAAGACAGAAGTGCCTGGCGGAGAGTGGTCCATTGGGTTGCTAAGGGTCATAATCAACTGAGCGACTGAACAAAAAAAAAAGGGAAGACTTCCTCTTTAGTGTACAATTTGCCTCCTATGTTCACAGTAGACGCATTACACAGCATGTGCCTGTATGTTTTTACCTCTGCTCTCCAATACTACAGCTGCCTTCTTTACCATTCATCTTGGTCTATAAAAGGTCAAACACAATCCATTTCCTAAAGTAATTATCTTGTAAGCATTATGCTTGTTTGTTTATTTTGGCACCAGGTAACACTTTAACATAAGAGAAGAGTCGTCATTAAGCCTAAACGGCTAGCAAAATAAATCTGAGGCAGCCAATGCTATGTTAGCACACGGCAATGCAGCTAAATGTGGGTGGTGTTATTTCTGTTAACAGAGTATAAACAAATGGCTCGTCATGCCACTCCTCCATAATAACTGCAGCATGATTTAAAATGGGCAAACATTTCCAAGTAGAGAGAGCACCACTCCATTAATATGAAAGAACATGCACAGCATATCGCTGGCTTGCATTTACCTTCCAAGCTCACTCTATGTTTACTTCATCTATGTATAGAGCCATTTTTAACAAAACTACTATCAGCCCTGTGAAGTTAATACAACGGCAATTGAGCAAGCTGTTCTGCCTCATGTCCCATAATTGTGTTTCTTACTCAGGGTGTTGAAACACAGATTAGCAAATCCAGCTGTTCTTTGAAATTTCATCTTCGTTCAAGAGAGAAGCATCTGCAGCCACCCACAGTCAACTTGTTGGAGAAATGCGTCAAGCAAGAGTCAGCTTGGTAGAGAAGCCTGTGACACTGCACAATAGTCATGTGGAAGTGGTTTCTGACAGTGCTGCCTTTTCCAAAATATTCATTACTGCCATGCAGTCAAACTTTTTTCTCCACAATCAAGGAAACATGTTCCTCTGTCTCCAAAGCAACTGAATGTTCTTGGGGTTGTTCACTTTCATTTTGATAAAAGAAAACTTGAAGCGCATGTTGAAAGCAAGGCAATGCAAAGCTGCTCTTTTGGACCACAACTCTTGGAAGGCCATAGCTAGATTGCCATGGACTGGAATTCTGTTATAATGATCTCTTTTTTGTAAAAGTAAAGTTCTCCTTTTTTTGAATGTCACTCATGTCTGATTCTAGGAGGCTCATCTCCATTCACAGCTAAAGAGCATCTGCAGGCGTTTCCATAGCCATGTGGCTGGCATGACTAGATGCTGGAGTGCATGGAATGCTGTTACCTTTCCCACTGATGCAATACCTATTTATCTACTTGCAATTTCTTGCTTTCAAGCTGCTAGGCTGGCAGGAGCTGGGACAGACAACAGGAGCTCACTCTGTTATACAACACTTTGGTCTTGATTGAACTGCTGACCTGTCAATCTACATCTTAACCACTAAGCCATTGTGGCCCCTTGTAAAGGCAGGGATGTAATTGTAACCTGAAAAATCAGGACGTGATCCGTTTCCTGGTGGAGAAGTGATTAACCCCAAAAACTGACACCAAGGCATGATTTTAAGCAGAACAAACATTGTTTTATTGGTATTAAATAGTGTTCTAATTCATAGTGGCCATTCTATGAGAAAGAAGTCCCATACCTCACCCATTCTGGCAAAAATCACACCCACGTGAGCTCAAGCCATACTATTCTAGGAAAGAGCTCCCCTCCACAATTTCCAAGGCATTTTTATACAGTTCCCTGGTCGACAATTAATCCTGGATTAGTGATGGCCATTGCAAACGCTGTTTTACTAAAAGGGGGCAGCTAAATGAGTCTTTACACTTCTTAATTAAACAGTACAAAAGTAATTTCTGAAGTTACACATTGACATTTTTACAAATACACAGGTTAATGGTGAAATGCTGTAAAAGTCTTTGTTTGCTAGATGAGGAAATCTCCTTTAGGCAAGCTCTGACACAAAGTGTCCCCTTTTAACAATTTGCAGTCTGTAAATTGTCACATTTGTTTCCTTTCTGAATCTGTGAATGAATGAAAGGCTAGTCGCATAGTAGAAAGCCAGGCGCGCTTTAGCCAATGGGGAGCTGGTCTTTGGCATTCTCCTCCAATGGCAGGGCTCAGTTTGTAGAAGGCGGGAGGTTCTTGGTGTCAATCTGAGGTGAGGCTCCGTTGAGCTGTCAGATATCTGCTGCTGTGTTTGCAGGCTAAGAAACTGCTGTGGAACTTTGACAAAGGATAGATAAAGGGAGAGATTAGTGCCATTGTTTCCAGCCGATCCTCAGCTGGGTGACTCATTGGAACTCTTGGAGAAGAAAAACCGGTTCTTAATCTACTGCAATTGCTTACATTCTTGGTACGTGACTGCTGGGACTCCACTTTTAATCAAGTCCCTTTTCAAAGGTTTTCAGATAGAATTTGATATCAAGCTCCGAATAAATTAAACTTTATATTGCTGTATATTAAGCTCTGGGTTTTCCCGCCAAGGTTGCGATGTTTTCTCCAGGTATTTTACACCTTGGCCTGTGTGTACAGTGATTCTCTGGTTGTAACTTTATTAAAAAGAAATTAAATGAAACCGTGATGTTTGATCTTAAAATTCAGGTAACATAATATTGAGAGAGTATTTTAGATCTATGGAGGAATGAACAGAGAGTGTACAAGGAAGGTTATAAGTATGTGGTTGGAATATAGATATATGGTGATTGTTATATGAACTAGTGTGCTAGAAAGTAATCGATAGAGTATAATACAGTGATGGCCAACCTTGGCATTCCAGATATTCTTAAAGTTCAATTCCCAGAAGCCCTCATCAGCAGATGTGTTGACTTGGGCTTCTGGGAATTGAAGTCCAAGAACTCATTGAGTGTCAAGGTATAGTATAGTATATAACAGGGGTTCTCAATGTTTTTTAGCTGTGGGCCAAACCACATCCTCAGACAGCTGAGTGGGCCAGACTGGTGGTTCACCACCAGCACCATAAACGCTGCCATAAAATGCATCTACGGCTATCTCGCCTCTCCTATTTAACATCTACATGAAGCCACTGGGTGAGATCATCCGTTCCCACGGGGTGAGGTATCACCAATATGCAGATGACACCCAGCTGTATATCTCAGCCCGTGGAGATCCAATTGATGCAGTGGAAGTCCTATCCAGGTGCCTGGAGGCTGTCAGGGTCTGGATGGGGGACAACGGGCTACAACTGAATCCCGGCAAGAAGACTGAGTGGCTATGGGTAGGGGGTCCTGCACTATCTCGGGAGTTACCATCTTTGGTTCTGCATGGGGCAGTCTTGCCCCAAACAGACCCGGTGCGTAATCTGGGGGTCCTCTTGGACTCACGACTACTGCTCGAGGAGCAGGTGGCAGCCGTGGCCAGGAGGGCTTTTGCACAACTTCGTGTAATACGCCAGCTACGCCCACTCCTAGACCGGGATTCCTTGCTCATGATCACACATGCTTTGGTCACCTCCAGACTTGATTACTGTAATGCGCTCTACATGGGACTGCCCTTGGTGACCATTCGGAGGCTGCAGCTGGTCCAGAATGCGGCTGCTCGGGTAGTGTTGGGGTGCGGGCGTTATGCTCGTGCCTCACCACTGCTTCAGGAGCTGTACTGGTTGCCAGGATGTCTCCGGGTGCAATTCAAGGTGCTGGTTATTACCTTTAAAGCCCTACATGGTAGTGGGCCAGGATACTTAAGAGACCGCATCGTCCCAAGGACATCTGTCCATCCCACCAGGGCGGATCGGAGAGGCTCTCTTATCATTCCATCGGCTAGAGAGGCGCATCTCTCTAGCACCAGAAGGAGGGCCTTCTCCGTGGCCGCCCCGGCCCTTTGGAACCTCCTGCCAACTGAGTTACGTCTACAGACAGAGCTCCTGCCCTTTCGGAAGGGTATAAAAACCTGGCTGGCAGGGCAGGTGTGGGGCTCCAGGAATATGGGGTCCCATGTTGGGTGGCTGATCTGATGGGACAGCCACCCCTCCCTCACTCTTTTAAACTTTTTAAATCTTTTTAAACTTTTTAACCTTTTTAAATTTTTTAGATCTTTGTAAATTCATGGTTTAATTCTTTTTTTAATTGATTTTTTAAAGTAATTTCGAACCTCAAGGTTTTAATTTATGAATTTTCTGTAAGCCGCCTAGAGTCAGGTTCGCCTGATTGGGGCGGGACAATAAATCTAAATAAATAAATAAATAAATAAATAAATTTACAATGGCTGCGGAATCACAGCTGTCATAAATGCATTTACAGAGGCCGTAAATGAGTCTGTGGCCAAGTCCTTCAGAAGCAGCAGCAGTAGCTGTGGGGGTGGCTGGAGCGAGGTTGGGAGCCAGATTACTAGGCACCATGGGCCAGATCTAGCCCACAGGCCATAGGTTGAGAACCCCTATAGCATAATAAAATCTGAGTTTCTCTAAATGAGACATTTTTCTCTGTATTGTAGTTGATCTGTCGTTAAGAATATTGGCATTCTTCCTGCCATGTATATGACATTCCCCTTGTCCTGGTTAATAATGACATTTTCTATGACTCTGTGCTTTTTTTTAAATCCCTGGTTTATTTTTAGTCTGAATTACTTCCAGAGGCAAAATTTAAATCTCTATGGTGATGGTAATAAAGTATAAAGTCAATTTCTATAATCAGAGCCTTCTGGTTGGAAGCTTTCCACTAGCATTCAACACCCAAACAGTAACAAAATAAACTGCTAGAACTGAAGCTTCTACACAGATGTGATTTTTCATAATTTAAACTCAGGATGATACTAACATGTACCTTCTCTTGAGGCAATTCACCTTCCAAAGTTTTGCCATTAGGAATACATCATTACGGTTAGATATTTTTAAAAGCTCCTAGCTTTAATACAAAACAACTGGGGAAGGTGAGAAGAACAGTCAAGCATTTCCAGAAGTTCCACATTTTTATTTAATTCCAAGTAAGAAATACATGAATTGTTGAGAAATTATACTGAAATAGCATAGGACAACAGTTCTGCATTTTAATTGGGGGTTGAAGGCATAATCTACTATTTTTCTTAAACAGGGCAAAAAACTAAAATAAAAAAACAAACTTTCTTCATGAACAACGAAGACTTTTCCACCATCTTAACAGTTAACAGATATGTTGCAATATAACCTCTCTGGGCTGACAAAATGAACTCTAGTTCATGCGGCAACTGGTTCTGCAATAATAATTGTGATAGTCTTCAAGATGGAACATCAAGACCCTTTGGTGAGGTTTAGACCAACTCAGTTGAGCCTGTCATTATTTTTTTTCATCAAAAGGGTTGTTCTGATGAAAATTCTACAATGCCAGAGTGACATCTGCTGGAGTTGTGAAGAAAAACAACTTATAAAGTATACACTACAGTATATAACTAAAACAGTAGCAACAAGCAAAGACAAGCTGTGTGATCCATATACAAAATAAAATACATGCAGAAGGAAGGTGATACCATTTTTAGGACCACTTTTAAAAAATCAAACATTGCGAGCTGTTGTGATTCAAGATCACTTCTTCAGGCCCAGATATGCATGGCATGATGTTACAGTCAGGTTCTGTATCTCAGAAGTTTGGGGGTACGGTGGAGGTGGGGGTGTGGGGAGACAGCCAACTGTATCCTTTTACAATTCCCAAAACAAGAAGCCAGGTATTTGCATATTACCTTCCCTTTCTGGCCCTAAAGAAGTTATCTTGAATCACAAAAGGTCACAATGTTTGATTTTTTAAATGATCCTTAAAAAATGGATCACCTTCCATCAGCATTTATTTTATTTTGTATGAGCAAGTACCTTTTCACAATGCCTTTTGAAAGTCACATTTTCTGTCTCCCAAACCGGACATGAGTATTGCAGAAGGAAAGTATTCACTTAGACTTTAAATAACTTGAAATCTGTAGAATTATCATCAAATAAAGCTATGGCTGGCTTTTTCTTTCTTTCTTGTTTTCCTTTAGATATGCAACTACCATTGTTGGGTTCGATGTTAGCTGTGTTTTATTGTTCTCCCATTTTAATGCCAAACTTAAATTTTATTGTTAATATTTGATCATTTTTTGCTTTTATGTGTTTTGGCTGCAAGAGCTTTAGCTGTAATTATATATTATATATAATTGATTTCAATGGAACTTAGTCAAATGCATGAATACATAGGACTGTGGTTATTTATAACATTTACCACACATACTACATATTATAATGCAAAGAATGGGAAGAGGTTTGCAGCTACCCACATATTCAAAGATCCAATAGCAGCAGAAAAACACTGATCAAAATGGGAAAATGGATTAACTGTTTGTGATTCCCAACAAAGGATACATATAACAAGATCCTTTAATAACATTCATGTGGAAACAATCTTAGGAGTGCATGACTGATTGCTGGAAATACCTGAAAACTCTCATTATTTGGCTGGAGCTGGCAGGACGCTGACATAAAACGAAACAGCATGGGAGAATATAAAAATCATTGGGTTATGTAGCACAGCTGTCTGCATGATTTCATTGTAATTTATAAGGCTACAACATCTGGTCGTTGGCAGTTGTGTTTCCATCTTTTTATTTCATAGTCCAGATTTCCTTCTGCTATTGGGGTGGGGGTGTGATCAGGGGAGATTTATACATTTTGAGTCTCATGAAAAATGTTCACATTTGCTTACAAACAGTAAAACGAAAGAAACAGTGAGGTCATCAAGAAGCTAAGAAGAATAGCTTGATTTTTACCGAGGACAACATTTATAGAAGTTATGATTCTGGACCACTTCCAGACTCTGCTTGAGGTTATGATTCTAAATATAGAAGCACGAGTGTTGGAACATCTGACGCAGTCGCCGAAATCCACCAGATAAAAAGATGAAAACATCTCTGCTGCATCAGAACAAAGGTGAATTCTTCCTAGCAATCTGCCTTCCATGTGGATTGAGGAGGAAACTAAAAGCCAGGATACTTAAGAGAAGCCTCACCCCAAGAACATCTGTCCGTCCCACCAGAGACCAGAGCAAACCAGAGAGGCTCTCTAGTTGTTCCATTGGTCAGAGAGATGCATCTCTCTAGCACTAGGAGGAGGGCCTTCTCCGTGTCCACCCCAGCCCTTTGGAACCTCCTGCCAACGGAGCTACGTCTCCAGACAGAGCTGCTGCCCTTTAGGAAGAATCTAAAAACATGGCTGGCGGGGCAGGTATGGGGTGCAGAAGGTATAATGACCCCAGCACACTGGATGATCTGAGCCCCTCTCTTTCTCTACTTTTTTATTAATAGTTGTAGCATTTGGTGTGTTTTTAATCTTTTTTAGATTTTAATTTTAAATTTTAACAGTTTTAAGGTTTTTATATGGAAGCTTCCACTTCCTAATTCTGGGCTCTACCTGCCCAGAGAAGGCTAAGACTAACGTCCTCTGGCCAGGAGGAGGAATGGACTTCAACTGTTTGTGCTGTGTTGTTTTTTTTCTTATTGTAAGCCGCCCTGAGTCGCCACGTTGAGTGGGCAGCGATATAAACATAAATAAAAATAATAATAATAATAATAATAATAATAATAATAATAATAATAATAATAATAATAATAATAATAATAATAATAATAATAATAATAATTTCCCCACTGCACAAATGTCCTGCCAGATTTCTCCACTAAAACCCTCCCAAAGATGCTTGCTGTAAAGCCTCACAGCACAAGGTTAAGACAGAAGCTCCAAAAAATGCTCTCAGAAATAAAACCACAGCCCAATTATTTGTGGAAAGAGCAATTTTGTTCCTGCCCCTCCCTTGTCTGGACAGGTTATCCTGCTATGGCAACAGAGTAGACAAGGAGTTTTCAACCTTCTACAGCTGGGGGCCGAGTAACGCTCCCCCAGACAGCTTCGGGGGCCGGACAGCTATTTGGCCCTTCCTCCACCACATGGCACTTCCTGGTGAGGTGGAGGTGAGGGGCACAGGAAATGGTGCCATGGGCCACATGCAGCCCATGGTCCGCAGGTTGAGAATCCCTGGAGTAGACAGTACTGCCAGCTACTCAACAACGACTGTTGGGAGGTGGTTAAGTAACGTGACCACCCTGAGGACTAATGGCCTTGGATGCCAAAGTCCACAGAGAAGGGTGCTGATCCCCACGTGAATCCATCTTGATGGAGGGCAACAGCTTCATTAATACTGGCCTGGGGCTGAGGAAGACTTTATGTGCCAAAAAGGCTCAGGATCAGAAAGTGACTCGCGGGACTGGATCAGTGGTATTGGGGGGGGGGGGGTCATGCTGCGATGCAGAAGCCCACTGCATCATATTCTCAGGATAGTCTTCATGGTACAGGTACACAGAAAGTGCCTCCTTGAAGATTGTGTTTTGTTTGTTTTTTTAACCACAATCGAGCAAACCCTGGAAAACAGCCACCTTGTGTTGCTGGCTAATCTTTCTCTCACTAGGTCAGGCCAAAGAGACTGCAGAATGGACTCACCCAAATGTGGCTTCATTTTGGCAGTTTCACATCTGGCCTAGACACTGAAGAAAAATAATCATGTGTCATCACTGGCTGACTGGGGCCCCAACCAGGTGGTTTGCATCAGCAGAGGAAAAGAGGAAGAGGGGGCAGCAGGAGAGACCTAAGGCACAAAGGAATAAGAACAACCCTATGGCACAAAATGATTTTAAAGGTACTGTATTTCTAAGGATGTAATGAAGCAATAGTGAAAGTGAAGGTCTCCCTTCCTGGAAAGCCAGTTGTATCCAACTCTAGTGGGTGGTGCCAGTGGTGGGCAGCAAAAAAATTCACTGCCACACTGTGGGTGGAGCCTATGTTGTGGGTGGAGCCTATGTTGTGGGCAATCTAGTCATGCCTGCCATATGGCCACGTATACATCTGCAAACACAGGCAGCACTGGCTCTTTGAATGTAAATGGAGATGAGCACTGCACCCTAGAGTCGGATATGACTGGCTTTTGAGCGAAGGAGACCTTGAACCACTTGCAGGGACAAAAACTGATGTGGCAGGGCAGGGAGGTGGGCGTGGCCACCCAATTTAGCTACACACACCCTGCCCGAAGGCCACCCAATTTTGCTCCCCTGGGAGGGGGGGGGGTTGCAAACCTGTTGCTGCCCACCACTGGGTGGTGCTCATCTCTGTTTACTGTCAATGAGCCAGCACAGTCTGTATCTGCAGACATTTCCGTGGTCACATGGCAGGCACGACTAGACACTGGAGCGCACAGAACACTGTTACCTTTCCCGCCCAAGTGTTAACTATCTACTTACAATTTCATGCTTTCGAACTTAACTTTTTAATGAAGCAGAAATGCATATCCTAACATTTCCCCCCTTATTCTCTCTCTCTCACACACACCAACTGCATTCAAAGGGTTCTGGACAGGGAGGGAGGGGGCTTTAAACCCGGTCTTCCCTGACACGCATGCGTGATTCTGAAACTCCCCTACACTCCCCCTCCCTCCTATCGTTGCCTTTGACGTCATCCCTGGAAGGAATGGGCCGCTCGGCCGTTTTTTATACGCACAGCGCGCGCCGGAGCGTGACCGGGGGGGGGGAGGCGCGCGCGGGTTGACAGGCGAGCCTGATTGGTGCGCCAGGGAGCGGGGGGGGGGAAGCGGTCGCGTGACCGTCTCAGGCTGATTGCGCAATGCGACTCGGGTCCAGCCGGGCAGCGGGTGATGGTGATGGGGTGTGAGGGATCCCCGTAGCGAGGAGAGGCGCTCCTTTCTCGCCGCCATGGGCGGAGCGCGGCGGCCCGTGGCTTCAGCTGCTGAGGAGGCCGGGGGTGAGTCAGGTGTTGTTGCGGGGGAAAGGGTCCGTGTGACACAGCCGTGGGGAGGGGGGGGGCTTCTTCGCTACGACGGACTACAACCCCCAGAGTGCCACGGGGCGACTCTGTCGCGAAGGGGTTTGTGGGAGTTGTAGTCCGACGCCTCTCCAGGTTCAGGGCTTCTCTTGGCAGCTCCGTCTTTGGTTCTCTTTCCCACTCCATCCACCGTGCCTGTCCAGTACAACTAGGCGTTCTTCCTCTCGTTTTTGTTTATTAACTTAAAAGTATCCGGTTATTAACTTTTTTTGTTGTTAGTTATAATTTGTTTAGTTTGTTTATTACAGTATTTATGACTACTTTTCTATTGCAAAAGGTTTTTTTAAATATCTTGTAAGCCGCCCAGAGTGGGAAAATATCCCAGATGGATGGAATATAAATGTAATAAATAAATAAATAAATAAATAAACTGTAATATATACAAAAGCTGGGTTCTTCTTTGTTCCTCACAGGCCACTCCTTTTTGCTCATGCTTAATTCTGCTCCTAATAGTGTCATTAAATCAACGTGGGAAATAACAAGTAGTCGCGGTGGCTTAGTGGTTAAGACACTGAGCTTGACAACCGGAAGGTTGACAGGTCAGCAGTTTGAGACTCGAGTGCTGCATGACGGAGTGAGGCACCATTGTTTGTCTCGGTTCCTGCCAGCCTAACAGTTTGAAAGCAAGAAAATGTAAGTAGATAAATAGGTACCACTTTGGCAGGAAAAGTAACAGCATTCTGTACATGCTGGGTGTCTGGTCATGCCTGCCACATGACCACAGAAACATCTGCAGATGCAGATTATGCTGTAAATGGAGGATCAGAAACAACTGGCATTCGAACAAGGGAGACTACCATTACTAGTCGCAGGTCACATTTTTCTATAAATGTTCAGAATAGTTTCTTGTATACAGATTGATGTGAGTTTTTGTGAAAGCGACTACTTTTTAAAGCCTCAAACAACACTTTGAGTGGATCTGCTCTGCAGTCAAAACAGCAACAGTACAGTAACAATCATAAAATACAACCTCAGAAAACAACCAAAATGGAACACAAACTAACTCCCCTTTAGTGTTTTATGTTAAACACTAAAAACATGTTTATTAAGATGACTGATGGATCAGAAATGTTCAAGTAGCATGGCAGGACGTTTGAGTTTCTGCATTCTTCAGTAGGTCTGAATAGGACAGAAAAGTAAAAGTTTACATTAGAAGTTTTTTTAAAAAATTGTAAACAAAAAATGCATAAAAATAGTCTGTAAGTTTAATGGCAGCGCTTTTGTCTTGAGCAGCTGAAGAAGGCAGATGCTAAAATAAGCTAGCTTCCTTTCTTTTCCTCCACATTGTATTAGTACCATACCATACCATACCATACCATATTGTGGTGGTGGTGGTAGTAGTATGGTACTTTTCTGTGTGTAAGTCTATACTTACATATGGATATGTATAGAATTGTGCCTTAAAGCTAGTTTAACTACTGAATGTACTACACTAGTAAAAAAAAATCTATTCTGAAAGAGGTTGCAGAGGAGATGAAGCAGAGGGTGGAATATTCTTTAACTCAAAAGGGGGAGGAAGACTCATCCTTGCACCTTATATTTGCAAAATAATCATTTTATCCCTCCAGAGAAAAGCTCAAGGCAGCTAATTTTTATTCTGTACAGACATTATTTTGTTTGCTTGCCTCCCCCCCCCCCGAGTTTCTAATCAGTGGCTTTTAAAGAATCTAGAATCCAGAAAATACATTGACCAAAATCCTGGTAGTTACACCCATAATTGTAATGTAAACAGAGTAACTTCAAGTCAAGAAATAATAAATAAGAAGTTACATTACAGTAAAACCTCATATAACACTAAAACCTGGTTCCACAAGTCTTGGTGTTATATGATTTTTAGTGTTATCTGATCCTCTATGGGATCCATAGAGATACATTGTAACCACACAGGCTTTCGCGGTTGTTATCTGAAGCATCCCATAGGATCTTAATGTTATCTGATGCAATTCTTCCCCCCAGATTCCTTGATGTTATGCGATTTTCGTGTTATTCGATACTAATGTTATATGAGGTATTACTGTACTTGTTGTGTAATACAGTACATTGTGGAACTCCAGTGTGCAACAGATATTGTTTATGGTGACTTCTTAGCTTGGAATAATAATACAGTATTCCCAAAGTTAAGCCATTTTTGTTATGACCAGACTGAAATGCTGGTAGTATTTTGACTGCTTTGTTCCTGCCTCGTTTGCAAAATCTTGTTGTGTGCTAAATAAAAGGTTGCTTTTATAGAGAGGAGCAAAATGAACTAGTAGCTGTTGTGTAGAGTATTAGACATTAAGTTATTTTGTGCCTTTTAAAAATGTGTTTTTAGGTAAGGGATAGCAGAAGCCAGATGCCTTCAATATTATTCCATAACTGTTCCTGATGCCTTGGCTGATAATTGAAGCACTGCTAAGATGCATCAGAAACTCCTGAAGAATGCTCATTACATCGAGCTGGGGAGCTATCAGTATTGGCCTGTTCTAGTGCCTCGAGGAATTCGCCTTTATACCTATGAGCAGATTCCAGTGTTCCTTAAGGACAACCCCTACATCACCGATGGCTACAGAGCATACTTGCCTTCCAGGCTGTGCATAAAAAGGTTTGGATCCAAATAGTTCAGTGTTAAATTTACTAACTAGTCTGTATTGAAGCTGTGTTTCGTTTTTAAAGTAACTTGCATTGAACCTGTATTTTGTTTACAATGGCTTAATATTAAATTAATTAGCTGTGTGAAATAGTGATTCAGTTTGTCTATTGGGAAAGTCACTACTGATAATATCTCAAAAGGATGAGTCAGGTATCCCTTATGCTAATATTTTTTTAAAGAAATTCAACTTCCAATTCAGGTATAGTGCATACAGGACTTTGAGCCAAAATGGGTGGATGGTATTGTGTAATGTAACTCAGTTGGTATCTTCTGTTAGGGTGGATTTGATTTAAATACTGTAGTAATCTAAATCATGCCTCAGAAATAATCTATTTAATCATGTGAATATTCTTCTTCTTCTGCCATACCCAAATATAATGCAGTGGCCTTCCATTGGCCTTGTGCCTCGCATACCACTGATCCAGTTCTGCGAGTTGCTTTCTGTTCTTGAGCCCTTCTGGCATGCAAAGTCCTCATCAGTCCCAGGCCAGGGACTCAAGTGGGATTTAATCTACTTGGGGATCATCACCCTTCACTGTGGACTTCAACACCCAAGGCCTTTCATCCTCAGGGTGGTCAGGTAAATTAACTGCCGCCTGACACTCAGCATTGAATCGCTGACAGTATAGTCTACTCTATTACCAAAGCAGGATAACCTGGACAGACTTGCTCTCTAGAGTGCATTCTTACTTGTATAAACATAATATATATTTTTCACCTTTTTGTATGTGTCCAGATTGCCCATCTTCAGTTATCCATTGCCACTTTGAGTGAGAAAAGTTAAAAAAAATTGTCTACAGAAAGTTTCAGAGGCACTGTAGCTGGGGTTGCCTCTAAAGGAGTCAGCATCACTCAAGGGAACCACTAAAAGCAATCCTCATCCTGGCACAAATAACTCCTGGCTAAAAGACAGGATGCTGACTAATTTTGACAGCAGCAAGCCAAAATGCCGTGGCACCCTTATTTGGAAACAGGGTT
Organism: Furcifer pardalis; assembly: GCA_030440675.1. Classification (NCBI taxonomy): domain Eukaryota; kingdom Metazoa; phylum Chordata; class Lepidosauria; order Squamata; family Chamaeleonidae; genus Furcifer; species Furcifer pardalis. Next base: position 93,993,311 of record CP126892.1, read on the forward strand.
GGGTTGCCATTTATGAAAGTTGACTGTTTGTGAGCAAACCAGTTATGGTTGGTTTCTCCTTCATTTTCCAGCCTGTTCATTTTATCCAATGAAACAATCAACATTTGGAGTCACTTACTCGGCTTTTTCCTCTTCTTCACTTTGGGCATATATGACATGACGTCTGTGTTGCCTTCAGCGAGTGCCTCTAGAGAAGATTTTGTTATCTGTTCAATTTGTCTTTTCTGCTTTCAAGTGAGTCCCCTTACAAATTTTAGTCCGACCATGGGGGGAAAGTGGGAGGGTAAACAGCATGGTATCCCAAGGTAAGGCTTATGGAGTCCTGCTAACTGCAATCCCTTCAGTGGTTTGCCCCAGTCATTATTCACAGACATGGCAGCAGAATTGCTGTCAGTGCTTTTAGGTTTCTGCTCCCTATGTATTTGTAAATATCTGTGTCTCGTGTTCCTTTTTTTAGGCAAACTAAAAGCAGCTTACAAAAGACCCATAACAAACAAACATACCAGTGTTCTACATGTTTTGCAGAACTGTACATTTGAAGGAGGCAGTTGTCCTCTATTCCAACAATGTTTGCTTTTTAAAAAATGTCCCAGTATAGAAGTTTTTCCACTACATTTGTGAAAGCATGAATGGGATAAGAATTCATAGGTAGTAAAGCCATATCGTGTTCTGTGTTGCACAAGTAAAAAGATTTTCCTTGAGAGCTGCATAATAGGTGTAAGCCAGGAAACCAGAGCTTCTCATTTCAGCCTCCTGGCAAATGTGTCATTATACTGCACAACAACAATTTTGCTACTGGGAACAACACATGTGATTTACATGTGTGCTGATTTCAAATCTGAACTCAGAATTTGCCTATCATGTACAGATTTGAAGGCCTGGTGTAGCTGTTCAAATGGTTGGTAATTGGATAATGTATTTTTACATGGGAACATTATAACATTATGCCTGCTGCCGCTTCAGCTGAGTCACATCCTCTGGTGGCATGCATGTTCCAGCAGTGGCCAGGCATGTCTGGGCAAGTCAGTGAAGTGATGTCAGAAATCGGTACATAAGGCAAGATGGACCAAGGGCTTGTCTCTAGTGCGAAACCATCTTATAGTATAGTACAGCTAGGCCATAATGAGTTTGCTTTGAGCTAAAGATGAGTAGGTGCAGCTTTGTTAATGAACTGAACAATTTTTGCTACATTTGTGGCAAATATACTCCACGTGATCAACACAAGAACCTAACCAAGAGGGTGAGATTGGCTAACTTTAGATCCTGACATCGTAGGCAGAACTGGACTTCAGATTTGGATTCTGCCCACGTGATTTAGTGTAGGACACATGGATTAGACCAAGTAGCAGACAATTTTTATTTTATTTTTTGTGATGCAGTATGAGCAGAGTCTTCCTCTGAAGTTGGAGGAATAGGAATGCCTGTGTGACCATACTGCTAATCTTAGTGTAACAACCATGAAATCCCTGCCCCTTTCCTAGTTGAAAAGTAGGCAAGAAAACCTCAGCTTTTCTCCTTTTCTACAATAGGAGGCTACAGTTCACCATTGGGGAGGGAAGCAGCCACCAAACTTAGAATGGAAAGCAGAGGTAAAATAAACTTTGCACCTTTCCCTTAGATTAAGTCCTATGGATGTCCAGTGTGGTGTAGTGGATAGAGAACAATTTAAGAGACCTTGGTTTGAATTCCTGATCAGCCATGGAAGGTCACTGGGGATGTGGAACTGGTAAAGCCATTCCTTAAATATCTCACATATCTTGAAAATCCAAAAGCTAACAATAAAAATATAGCAGTTAGTCTTTAAAGTGCTACAGTGTTTTTTTATTTTGTTTTGTTTGTTTTGTTTTCTGATATGCTTGAAAATCTAGTTAGGGTCACTGTAGGTATGTTCCATCCAGCGTTTCCCAAACTGTTCCATGGACCACTCATGGATTTCAATTCCCAGAAGCCTCAATCAGTACATTGGCCGATCATTGCTGTGGGGAATTGACTTAGGCTTCTGGAAATTGAAGTCCAAAAAATAAAAGTTTGGGAAACACAGAGCAAAAACAACACATCTTGCCAAATGCATGAATGCTAAAGAATATCTCTCACCAGGACAAGATTCTGTCTGGAGCATTTGGAAGTCAATTAATAGACTTTGGAAAGAAGTAGGAAGATGAAAGAATAATCAATTAAAATTGGACTAATTGGCTACAGGACAAATTTTCTGTGGAAGTGGAGAAATTCAATCCATGCAGCCCTTATGTGCATGCAATTTATGCCCCACCATGTGTACCAAAAGAAATATCTAGGAAATGACTGACATAACACTAAAGTGACCTGCTTCTGGTCAAAAATAGTCTGATTATTTTAATATGTTAATTTGTTTAGATTTTACCTTTATTTCATATGCTCCATAATTTGAAATAACAGTGCTCTGACCCAAGTAAAGAAAGCTGGTTTCAGCTTTACAGCACCTAACAGTTGCTAGTCCTATGAAACAATGTGGATTTACTTCTGAGTAAACATTAGTAGGATTGCACAGGAGAGGAGGAGTCCTAGTGACCAAGAAATGTTGACTTTTCTGCTGGCTCCACCAGTGAAGGGGAATATGCCAACACAGTAGCATTAAAGGCTTGTGGGTTTGTATGATTCTGGCCCTTTTCAGGTGCAGACTTGAAGAGTAGACTTGCCGTTTTTCCAGAATGTCTTTCTGTGGGATATTGCACAAGTAACGGAGCCTTCATTGATAACTATATGAAGTATAGCTTATTGATGCAAAGAGAATTTAGGCACTTATACACTATTCCTAACCTGAAATGTGTTTTGTTTTGTTTAACATATTAATTAATTTGTATGTCTTACATGCAAGACACCTAAAGTTGACTTTTCAGGAATGTTCACGTTTCAGGAATGGTGTTTCTGTGCCTGAAATCTCTGTACCAAATGTGAATTAGAAAAAGCATGCTTATTCATTCCTATTTGTGAAAAATTGTTAGCTCTATAACATTTTTGTGTCTGATTGTCCTGCACATAACGATGGAATGGCCCAAATACACTCAAGCCAGTATTTGCCACCTGCAACTTTTCACAGTATTAGAAAGCACTTGTTCCCTGGTTAATTTTGTGTGCCTGATTATTAAATTTAATGTTTCAAATAATTTATGTAACCAGCTCAAATCGCAGCAGAGCCCAGTTTGATGATGGTGTAGGACCTTTACCCCTTATAACAGCAGCATCAGGGTAAAAGTTTTTGTGGCTAATGGAGGACCATTCTGCTTTAACAACCATAGAAAACACAAGTTTAATATGGAGACACAGTGGGGAATTGAATTCCCAACCTTTAGCTCTGCAGCCAGATGCCTAAACCACTCTCCAGCCAGCTTTTAATATGTTTTATTATGGCTTTACGGTTTAATATGGTTATTCTAAGTGGTATGTTATTGCTTGAGTTCCACAAAATTAAGCCCTGAAAAAAATAATGTGAATGTGCTTGAATTGGTTTTGTAGGTCTGCATGCTTTGCTCAGTAGGGTATCATCTCTTCTGTTGTCATCGCTCAGAGAAGACGAGTCGACGGTGGATGGCTTTGGATTATGCAGGAATCTCCATTGGTATTCTGGGCTGTTATGTGTCTGGAGTCTTTTATGCATTTTATTGCAATAATGTAAGTTGGCATTCATGCCTTTCCTCATATTGTTTCATCTTTGATGTTCTGATACTTCAGCTTGTTATTGTGGTTGCATAACTTGGTTTGCTGGGGAAAGTAATTAAGGATGTATGCTGGGAATTGGCATTGCTTCAAATAAAAGTATCTTTCCCAGGAAGAGAATAAAAGACGATCCAGGATGTCTAAAACCCAGTTTTCTTGAAAATAAGTTTGAGAAACGGATTTAAATGAGATGTAACCTGTTTTTCAAAAAAGACATAAGGGTTGTTAGGCTGTCATTTAGGATGGGACTTTTGGGATTTTGACCTTTAATTCACAGAATTCTGGAAGATGCAGTCAGAAACCTGAAGTTTATAGAACAGCTTTCATTGCTTATGTCTCTGTCACTATTAGTCACCTTTCAAGAAGGAAACTACCTTGATCCTGCCTTAGAGTGGCTGATCTTCATGGGATGGCTATTGCTGCCACTAGGCCCTATAGCAGTGGTGCCCAAACTAAGGCCCAGGGGCGCCCCCCGAGGCCAATTCATCCAGCCTGCGAAACCCTTGTCACTCCTGGAAGCGGTAGTAAAACGCGATATGGTCTTTAAACAAAATGCATTTTTCCATAAGAATGCATTGAAAAGTAAATATTCTGTTCTGGACAAACATAAAATGGCTCCAGCACTCGACTTCAACACTGTAATTCCCCCCCCCCCAAACTCCATTTTAAAAATCCTCCCATCTCACCCCGCTCACATTCCCACAAACGTTGAATTATATACTCCTTACTTTTCCACTGCTTGGGAAATTCAAAACTGTTGCAAAAAATCCAGGAATGGAACTCCAAAAATGATCATGAGTTTCCTTCAGGGCTTTTGGACAGTCTCCACTGCTTCCCAAGGTGTGAGCAGGCTTTGCAGAGCAAAATCAGTCTGTTTTGTATATTTGCCGCCACCGGCGCCGGCACCCACCACCACCACCACCGGCTTGACCCCACTATCAAATCCATGGTGCTTGGAGACTTTCATTAGCGCATGGCACTGACATCAGCACTTGGTTTCCCAGCTCTTGGATACTTCCTGGTTCAGCACCAGGAAACCATACACTGACATCAGCACCATGTGCTGATTGGCCTCCACAAAGCCTGCTCCCACCCTGGGAGGCAGTGTAGACTAAAGAAATGTGTGGCTGCCCCACGCCCCGATAGCAATGGAAACATAAGGACTGAGCGCACAAGGAGGTAGCGGAAAATTTTCAAAACAGACTGATTGGGCTCTGCAAAGCCTGCTCCCACCCCGGGAGGCAGCGGAGACTGAAGAATCACGCAATTGCCACGAGCTCTCAAACTGCTGAGGATTAGGTGGCTGAACAAAGTGGCAAATCTTTGGATTTTAAAACCAAAGGGATCGTGGTCGGACAAGCCTCCACTGCCTCGGGACGTGGTGGAGGCTATCTAAAACATGGGGAAAAGCGCTGCTGCGGCAAGTGATGTCTCGTGACTTCAGGTGAGGGGTTTGCGAACGCCTGTTCTAGTTGCTTAGCGAGTTTTTGGTCGTTCCACGAGGGCAACCTTTTCAAGAAAATCCCACTTGCTAAACGATTTAGTCGCTCAAAGAGGCGCTCATTCAGCAAGGGTTTACTGTATATTTTTTTTATAATGGTTCTATTGCTTCAATGTTAAAAGAGTCTGTAATGAATAAGAGAACATAGTGTACTGCCTTTATGGCTTTTATAAGTATTTTTCAAGACATGGGAGGCTTTCCATAAGTGCACGTTCCAGAATTTATCAAATTTCCCTTTCACTTGAGTATGTCTCTTAACTTGCCTTTTAAAAATCCATTTTCTAGTACTGGCGTCAGGTGTACTTGATCACTGTGCTTGCTATGATCCTGGCAGTATTTTTTGCTCAGATCCACCCAAGTTACCTCACTCAGCAGTGGCACAGGCTGCGCTTAGTCATCTTCTGCTCTGTGTCAGGCTATGGAATTATTCCTACCATCCACTGGATTTGGCTCAATGGTGGTGTCGCTGCATCAATTGTGCAGGTAAGCCAAGCAGTTACAAGGTGTTTACCCCAAAAGTAAATGCCACTTTAGGAGGACTCATTTTAAGACTGTGTTTGCATCTTCTAATTGATCTGTGACTTCAGTTGGGAAGGAAAAGAGAGTGTAAGTATTGAAACGTAGTTTACAGTATGTGCATGCCCCTCCCCTGCAAGGCAGAGCAGTCTAGGGTAACTGCTACTGCTTAGAGAGGAAGGGAGAAAGAAGCAAAGTCTCATAATTGTCCTGAAGCAGAGGTTTTTGCCAAGAAGAGCCAAGTTTGGTAGCCGGTCATTGGTAAACAGAGTCCAGAGGGAGATCCAAAAGCATAGTCGAATTCCAGGCAGAAGGTCCAAGGTAATCAGGCAGGTTCTACAGATCCAGAGTGTTATGGCATTGGGAAGCACACACCCTTAAGAGCACTCCAGCTGAAGGCTCGACAGCTGGGAGTGCTCTCTGCAAATGAGCTCGCGCCTCTTTTTTGTGCAGCTGGAGTTGATTTCACAGTTGTAATCTACAACACTCTGGTGTACTTGGCTCAGCTCCATCACTGTCATCCATGATTACTGGCTCTGCTTCTGTCATTTCCTATTCAATTGGATCAGGGAGAGGTAGATCCACGCTGACCATGGGCTGAGGCGCCGTCTGCCAGCTTTCAACCTCGGAATCAAGAGTCCAGAGCCACAACACATTATTATAGCCATCTCTGTTTCTAGGTTGTGGCCAAATTTGTGGTCTGAAATCCTGTTGCTTATAGTTGTAAGTCACAACTAAAGTAAGCCTACTGAATCAGTGGGGATTTGGTGAGTCAACTCCTCTGTGTTTTTCTGGTTCAGTGACCCTACAATAATTGCCACTTAGTATGCTGAATGACAGGATTTCAGCCATGGTTTTTGGAGAACAATAATTTCTACATTAGTAGTGTTGGATCAGAACTACTAAAGAGATAACTTGGTAACTATAGATCAGGGGTCAGCAAACTTGGCTCTCCAGGTGTTCTTGGACTTCAATTCCCAGACCCAAAGCAGCACTCCTGCTGATCAGGGCTTCTGGGAGTTGAAGTCCAAGAACATCTGGAGAGCCAAGTTTGAGGAACCCTGCTATAGATGCAATGTAGAGAAAATAATTCCTTTGTTATGAGATTTGAGGTGGGAGGTATCTGCTAATGAGGCTTCATCTCTAAATATCCAATGCTTTTGTACTAGGAAAGAGTAAAATACTTCATTCCATTTTAAGGATACTGTAATACCTCGGATAACGCTAAGACTTGGTTCCACAAGTCTTGGTGTTATCCGATTTTTAGTGTTATCTGATCCATGTTAAAATCCTATGGGATGGATTGGATAACGTTAAAGCTCCATAGAGATACATTGTAACTGCACAGGCTTTAGCGGTTGTTATCCGATCCATCCCATAGGACCTTAACGTTATTCGATCCAATTCTCCTCCCCAGATTACTTAATATTATGCGATTTTAGCGTTATCTGAGGGAAACGTTATCCGAGGTATTATGTACCTACTTTCAAAGCAAACAGAAGTATTAAAGTGAGCTTCTCTGTAGGGCTCATTTGTACTCTAGTATTAGGTACCTAGTTATCACTTGAACTTTTTTTGAAAAATGTAGTCTTTGCTGTCTTCATGTTTTTATTAACCTGGGCCTTGCTGATTTCCGCAGCTGCTAACCTTACTTTTATTTATTTTTCTTCCAGGAATTTGCCCCCCGTGTGATTGTGATGTACTTCATAGCTTCCATAGCATTTCTGTTCTATATTTCTAAAGTCCCAGAAAGATACTTCCCAGGTAGAGATAGTTGCTCATCGAGGCATGAACTTAGTAGCTCTTGGACCGAAATTGAATTGTGGCAGCAATCTTGGAATTGGCATGGTGCTGTGTACCTACCTACTAAAGGCAGAATTGCTTAATCATCTGGGCATCTTGGTGTTACTGTGACAAAGCCCTGCCATTGTGTGAGCATTAGAAACTATGGCGTAAGGTTCAAGATTCATTCAGTGTTTTGAGAGCACATATGATCCTGTTTATCCACTGCTCCCCTTTTGTATGGTATGTGTGTTTCTACATGCAAGTTTGATAGTTCTCTCCTAAGTATTGAGTTGCTAGTGGATGCCAAAATATCTATCTCAGGGGTGGCCAAACTTTTTCACAGCAGGCCTGACCATGCCCCCAGAAAAGCTGAGCGGACCTGACCACACCCCCAAAGTGGGGGCGTTTGCGCATCTGCAACAACTTCCAGGTGTGGCTCGGGTGTATTTGCGTATGCGTGGGTGCATCCACAACCAGTTCCAGGAGTGGAATGGGCACATATGTGCAGACACGTCTGCAGACACTTCTGGATTCAGCACAGGCATGCATGCACATTGTCAACTTTCAGAAGCAGCGAGGGTTGCTCGGTCCTGATGAATTAGCACCACAGGCTGTATCCGGCCCACAGGCCATAGTTTGGGCATCTCTGATCTATGTCATTCATCATTCCCATTTCCTCCAGTGGCAGCTCCAGTACCTTTGAGAATGCCTGCCAGTTGTCCGTAGATAAAATTGCATAGGAACAGACTGCACTGAAAATTTCCAGGAATCTTTTGACAGCTTTTCATATACTGATAGGCAAAAAGGATTATTTCCCGCTCAGCTTGAAATATATGATGCCCAGGTGAATGCAAGCATTCAGAGTTGTAAAAGAGTTATTTTTGAAATGAATAAACTACAGTGTGTTCTCCTTTCTTAAAGGGCAGTTAAACTACCTCGGCTCCAGCCATCAAGTATGGCACATCCTTGCAGTGGTGATGTTATATTGGTGGCATCAGTCTACTGTGCACATCATGCAGTACAGACACAGCAAGCCTTGTGCAGGCCACAGTGCACGCTAGCACAGAAAGGTATGATAGTCTCTTTATGGGAGGAGGTGAAGATGGGCTGTGTCCATGATGGCAAACCTTAGCACGCCTGCTGTTCTTGAACTTTAATTCCCAGAAGCCCAAGTCTCTGAATCCTTGTGTGGATTCACAGGGACTTGGGCTTCTGGAAACTGACGTCCAAGAACCAGCTAGCTGGCATGCCAGGATTTGCCATCACTGGGCTAGGTTGTAATGGGAAATACATTTTCCTTTTTTATTTTTAATGAAGCTGACCCAGGTGCAACTTTGGATCACCCAGATCACTCCTGCATAAAATGTGATCTCTTGCTGCTTGTTGCTTCAGTATGAACCTAATCAGAACATCTATTTATGTATTGTCTACACTGAGCACCTCTCCAAGCTTCAGGCAAAGGTTTTTACTAGGCCTGCTTGGAAACAACAGATTGATCCCAGGCCATGTACAGAGCACGGATGCCCCACTTGTCTTTTATAAATAGCATTTTCCATAAAATCATCTGTGTCCTCCAAACTTCCTTCCATGCTCAACAATTTACCAGGTCTCATGTTAATCATGGAGCAGCAGCATTACACTGGAAGTTCTGAGATCTGCTTCTTGAGTTCTAGCCCCTTGGGATGAAGAGATCACTGTTAAGCAGTCTTCTCTTAACTTGCTATCTTGACACTGTGTTTGTTTCACTGTAGACTTTTAAGGGGCCTCATCCTAGTGAAAAGTTGCCATCCCATGTAGTGAGGGAGATAGAATCGGCTGGAGAAGTACATTACATCCTTCCAGCACACAGTACCCTCTCACGTGTCTAAGTTGTATTCATGCCTTTCTTTTTCAGAACTTTAGTACTTTGAATCACTGAGTAACAATGACTCTGTGCAATCTTGTATCTTCCTACTTTGCATCTTCTCAGACTCTAGTACCAGACATTAACTTTCCTTTCCTTTTAAAACCATGGTGACCTTCCTGACCACCCTCTTGACTCTCAAAGCTTTCAGAGAGATAACCATGATGGCCCATTGGGCTACAAACAAAAGCATTACACCGCCTTTAACATTAGCAGGGCTATTTCAGTAGGAGCTTTTCTGGCTTGCAGATCACTTCTAAGACATAAGGGAGGAGTCCAATCTACAAAAGCTCCCTTGAATTAAAGAATTACAACAATTCTTTGGCTTTGATTTTGTTTTCGCTTGAAGGGTTTCCGTTGTAGAATTTGATCATAAGACTGCACTTGCACCCATTTGAAAAGGATTGTTTACTTTTCAGAAATACTCTGCTCTTCTGAAGTTGTGACCATGAATGTCTTCATTGTGTGCTGGCTTCAGGAGTACCTCAAGTGACTGTTCTCTTGGCATTCTTGTTGTTAGAGATGGTAAACAGGTATTTCTAACACCCTGAAAGAATTCTCCAGCAGCCAAGTAAGTTTCTGTTAAATGGAGAACAGTGAAAAAACTGCAGCGGTCACCCTGTATCGGGGTAATAAAATTAGACCATCTAAAAATGTAAATGGATTATTTTCAGATTTGTAGATCTCATATACAAATGGTAACAAAACATTTGCCTGAGGAACTTTTATTCTAATCATCTGAGGGAAATGCATGCACGTGAAGTCCCTGTTGTAATTGTTCTTTCAAGAGTGTCTGCTTGAAACATGGAAATCCATGTAGTCTGCTGTAACTTTTTAATATGTTCTTTGTCTTTGCACTGAAGTTTGTTGTTGTAAAATTCTAAACTATGAATTTGATGGGTTTTTACTGGACTTCCTCGCCTCTTCAACTTACCCTGTTAATCTTTGAAAGAGGTTTTTGACCCTATTAGTAATTTTCATATGTTGTTTGTCAGCAATGCAGCGACTTTAGCCTAAACAGAAGCCCTTTGTGTTTTAGGTTTAACTTATAGAAAGTCCAAGGATTTATTATTTTTAGATAACTGTAGGGAGACTCCGCATTCAATCAGCATGTATGCTGTTAGTTGACTAAAGACAATTGTCCTGACCCATCACAGAGCAGGATGGTATCTATTGCCAGATGAGAGCATTTATTTTGTGCCTAAGTAGCCACTCCATGGCCTTTGAGAAACTCATTTTATTTTATTTGGTTTTGTTTTGTTTTCTGATCAGCTTGTTTAGTGGTTTTGGCTTCACTAGGTTTTCTGAGCAAATGGATGTAAAGAAGACATTACACAGACGTTGGAAGAAAGGGTACTGAAATACATTTCCCATATCTCAGTTTAAGTTCTAACCTGTTTATTGCAAAACTAATTATTAGATTATGGGCAGAGGGAAAATGGGAATTGTATTTCCCAGGCCAAACCTGGGCCTGATACCTTTCACTGTTGGGAAAATGTCCCAACCATGGTATAGGAACAACGTATAAATATGTAAGCCAGTTGTTGTGTTGGCTCTTTCTCATTCTGTCTTTAATGTAAACTAGTTGGTTATAACATGTAGTAATACATATAATAAAAACAAAGACATCCATTGATTGGGCATATAGCGATAGAAAATACATAGTCCTGAGCCATGATGCTGTGTCTATTATATTTTGAACCAGAGCAGAAACTGCTTGCTCACTCTTTACAGATTCTTTTTTTAAATCAGCAGAGTTGAGCCAATTTATCTTGAAGACTCTTAATAATAAGCTTAAAGTTAGTAAATTACTAGAAGCCCAGCTTCCTCCATCGACTAGTGTTAAGTAGTAAATTGCCACTACTATATATACTTTTGTGTCATGGACATGCTCCAAACCTGAGCTAGCTCTTTACCTCAAAGTGCCAGACCTGCTTGTAAACTGAGTTTCAAGTACTGTTGTATATTTTGCCTTGTAACTACTGGTCCTAATTCTTTGCCTTATTTTGGTACAGTTAAAACTGAAAGGCAGTGGTATTATTGCTTCATTATAAATAATGATTATTGCTGTTCTTCCCTACTACCACTTTCTATGTGCCAATACTACAAGACTTGTCCCTATGACAATGGGGTGTAAAACTCTACACCTGTTGACTGCAGACAGATAGTGTTTTTAAAAATAGGCATTGTCTGCACCATCCTTAATTAGCAAATACAGTTGTATTAGTTTGAATGTCTAAATGTTTCTAAAGAATCCAGATCTGTAGGTTTTATATACCATAAACTTTACCTTACTAAACAAATTATATGCACAGTACAGTAATACCCCAGTACAATACAGTAATACGTTATCCGATTTTTAGCATTGTCCGATGCATGCATTGAACAACGCTTTAAAAAAAAAGCCCTGACTTCAGGGACAAACCACTTTAAAGGCAGGCAGGGAAAGAACTTTTCCTCCTTGCCTTTAAAGCCACCCCCCACTCGCAGCGGTCTCTGCGACTGCAGTAGGGTCAGGGAAAAGGACCCGCCTTTCCTCGACTCTACTGCAGTCGCAGAGACTGCTTGTGTCTCTTCCCCTCCCTCTATTTAAACTATTTAAGCTGTAGTTTAAATATAGGGAGGGAAAGAAAGACACAAGCAGTTCTCTGTCTCCCTGTAGTTTAAATATAGGGAGGAAAAAAAAGCGATCGTCTTTTTTCCTCCCTGTATTTAAACTACGGGGAGACAGAGGCTTGTGTTTTTTTCTTTCCCTCCCTGTATTTAAACTATAGGGAGGGGGAAAGAGAGAGACGTGATTGGTACCCAAACCACCCCACACCAGCAGACCATTGCATCGGATAACGCTAAGAATCATTATCCAGAATCGTTATCCGATGCAAGTTTTTTTCCAAAAAACCTGCATCGTTATCCGATTCTAGCGTTATCCGATGCAATCGTTATCCGGGGTATTACTATATTTATCAAAGAGCATGAGAAGCAAAGCTGTCCTTGTATAGGACAACCCTAAAAACCACCCTGGAGTAAAAAGTTTTTTTGGTGTAAATTTTTAACAGCAATACTATATTACGGTAGTTTAATATTTCCTTTACTCATATTCAGCATCTGCTTCTGAGTTACAGGCTTTGAAATTAATTACCGGTATTTAGTCAAGTGTTTTAGATCACTAGGCACAATTCTGTTGCCAATTTACACCTGAGTTAAAGGAAATTGCATTCTATCTTGATTGCAAAGTGGTGGTTGCATTCCTAGGAATTCTAAAACAGTAGCTCATCAGTGTCAACCAGCAACATACATCAGTGACTTAACCAGCTCCCCTTGGATGGTGGCCACAGTTCACTGAACTTAGAAATATAGCATGTTAAATCTTATTAGTTGGTGCTAAAAGCAATACAGATCTGCTTTGGGATAAGGATGTTTCTATACATGTTACAGAAAATTCCTCATAAACTGTCCTACCCATGCCCTAAATTTTCTTTTGAAACAAATCCCAGTTTAATGTTTTCAAAATAGGATTGTGCCCAGTAGGCTAGAAATATGTAATACAGTACAATGGAAGCTGGCAGCTTACCAGCAGCTTCTAAGAAAGCTTCTAAAGTACTGTTAGCTGTTCATCACAACTTTTTGCAAATGCCTGCAAATCAGCTTGTTTAAAATATTTATTTTAAAAGAATTGAGTATATAGAAGAGCCACTGTTAACATGAGAACTCCACAGAGATCTAAGAAAACTGAACTCAAAATGATTTCTTCCGATAACCATGGCTTCCAAAATAGTCCTCCAAAATAGCGTAAGCCTTGATGTTAGAGCAGATTTAAAAGAGTACTGTACTTCTGTTGCTTGTTTTACTTGTTCTGCCCACATTTTTCTTCTACATATTATGTCACTACAAAAACTTGATGTTTACGGATGTGCAATTTAATCATGTTATGCAACATGTGCTATGTAAATAATTGCCTCTGTAAATAAAACAGTATGTGGCAAATGTATCTGATTTGTTTCATTCGTATTTGTTGTTCAGTTGCAGTCGATTCCGACCCTTTGCGACCCAATGGACCACTGTCCACCAGGCACTTCTGTCCTCCACCATCCTCCTCAACTCGCTTAGCTCTGTGCCCATTGTGTCTACAATACCATCTAGCCATCTCATTTTTGGGCACTCCCTTCTTTTGCCCTCCATCCTTCCCAGCATCAAGGCTTTCTCAAGCGAATCCTCTCTTCTCATTTGATGTCCAAAGTACTTTAGCTTCATCTTCACTATTTGACCTTCTAAAGAGCAATCAGGTTTGATTTCTTCTAAGATTGACCTATTTGTTCTCCTTGCTGTCCAGGGGACTTTCAAAACTCTCCTCCAACACCACATTTTAAAGGCATCTATTTTTCTGCGCTCAACTTGCCTTATGGTCCAGCTCTCACAACCATACATTGCCACCGGGAATACCATTGCTTTGACTATACAAATTTTTGTTTGCAATGGGATATCTACTTTTCACTATGTTCCCTAGGTTTCTCGTCTCTTGCCTCCTAAGAATCAGTCACCTTTTAATTTCATGGCTGTAATCACCATCTGTAGTTAGTTTTGATCCTAAGAATGTAAAATCTGTCACTGCTTCTACTTCTTCCCCATCTATTTTCCAGGGACTGATAGGGCCTGTTGCCATTATCTTGGTTTTCTTGATGTTGAGTCTCAAGCCAGCTTTTGCACTTTCTTCTTTCAACCTAATCAGGAGCATTCTATAGAGACAAGCAAAGTGTTCAACAGCAGAGGCTGGGAAAGGTGAGAGGGGGAAGGCAATTACTAACTGTAGTGTGCATGCTTGTTTTTGCCACACTGGCAATAAAACCCACATGGGGTGCTCGGATTCAATTGTCTTGGCAGCATGGATCAAGACACTGATGAACTATTAGCATTAAAGAGAATATGCTGTTAGATGAATCATTGGTCTATGTCTGATTAAAATAGCTTCCTGCATTCACGGTCTTTAACATGGCACTCAGCTGGATGAAGGCAAATAAACCCAAGTTGAATGACAGTAAAACAGATGTCTGAGGGAGGCATCTGAAATCCAGAAATTGGCTTGCCTGTTCTGAGTGGACTAACCAGAGTGGTGTGTCTGTGTGTGCTTGCATATGCACGCCATTAGATCCACTTAGTGGAGGCTCATGGTGCTTATTGCCAGCTATGACTGATGTGTCACCTGAACATACACTAATCTGATGATTAGACTAGTGAAGTGCACTCTGTGTGGGATTGTACTTACACCTGCTCTGGAAAATGCAGCACCTAAGACAGTGATGCCGAACCTTTTAGAGACCGAATGTCCAAACTCACCTTTGCCACAGACTCAACAGGCTGCTGTCTGTGCGGCACCCTCACGCCACATGTAAGCTGCCCGCCTTATCCCAGATGGGGGAAGGAAGAAGCACTCTCATTGGGCTGCTGGACAGAAGGGTGGGGTGAACTCTGTGCTGGGGGAAGGGAGGAAGCACTTTCATGGGCTACTGGGCAGGAGTGGGGCAAACTGTTGAGGCAAAGACATATGTGCCCACAGAGAGGACTCAGAGCTCTCTCTGGCACGCATGCCATAGGTTCACCACCACTGGCCTAAGAGGCCGTCTTGTGGTTCTATCTGCAAAAGAGGCACGACTCTCAGGCACAAGGAAGAGGGCCTTCTCCGTTTCTGCTCTGGCCCTATGGAACCTCCTGCCAATTAAATTACGCCTCCAGACAGAGCTGCTGCCCTTCAGGAAAGGACTAAAGACATGGCTGGCAGGTCAGGTGTGGGGCAACAGTGGCCTCTTGGTTAATTAAGTAAATATTATCTCTCTCTTTTAATATTTTAATTTGTAACTTTAAAATTTTTGACGTTAGTTTTAATGGGGTTTTAAAAGAGTATTTTATGATGTTGAAGTTTTTATGTTATTATTTTGTACTTCTGTATGTTGCTTGTCATGTGAGACACCCTGAGTCAGGTTTCCTGAGTGGGCAGAATGCAAGTATGAAAAATTAAATTAAGAGGTCCCATGGAGCACTGAGATTTGCACATACTATACCTCCGCCAATAGAAGTACAGTGGCTACCTATTAATGTGCCATATTCAAGAGTTGCTTGTTGTCCGGCAAAGCTTAAAAACTTGAGATCAAGATACCCACCAGAGTGTCTTTCTCCATCGGCAAATGCACTGAGATTTTCTATTGAGGCCTTTTCAGTTGTTCCATAACGAAGTTAACCAGAGGGCAAGTTAACAGGAGATTTTGATACACCAAAACTCACACTACATAAAATGTTCATTTTTAAAAAAGTGCTGTAAGACTTCATAGCATAACTGAAAGAATTCATGAAAGAAATAATTGACACTGAATACAGGAACAGTAACTCACTTAAGCTATAAATAATAAAACTTCATGAGATACAACACATGGTTTACATGATTCAGGTACAGAACCAGAAGATGTGTCTACAGAATCATGGTATCTGATATATATATTTTATTTAGTAACAACCAAAACTTGTTTTCTCAGGTACAATTTTACACAAAAGTTAAAATTCTGTATTAGTGGCGTAAATGTGTGCATGCCACACGCACACACACTTTAGTAATTTCAAGTCTAACAAAAAAATGGAAGTGTGATCTGGAAAAGTGCACTTACAGCTGTTTACCAGCAGTTAAGATATAACATTATGCTGTTTTAGTCTTGAAAGATAGCCTAGTCACAAAACCAAACTTTGCTATATCACTGTATTTCTTCTCAATGAAGCACTCTAGAAAAATAACCAGCCTGGCACTGTTTTGCATTTCCTTGGTATTCTTTTAGCAGCTTTTGGCTATACAGTATTTGTTTCTCCAATGCCAAGAAAATGATTGCAACTGCAATGTTACGTTTTAAATCACAATCTCCAAGAGAGGTGATATGTGCATGTTTATGTTTTATATATGTCTCTATATAAAAATACACCATATCTCATTAAAAAATCTGCAGATAAACTGTATTTGCTATTCTCACAGTAGTAGCTATACCCATTTATTCTCACAGTAGGTTCCTCTTGTTCTTGGGAAAAAAGTAAAGACATCTAGAAAATCCTCTGCCAAATGATCTGTAAATTACTGGATGCTTGCCACAGAATTTGAGAAATGCAAAATCAGGCTTAAAAGTGTTGCCTTCAGCTTCCCCAAACTGATAATTGGATTTGTGATGAATTGTGTGGATTGAGTTTTTCAGCAGGTTCAGCGATCATACTTTCCAAGGACTGGTACAAATTTGGAAAGAAAAACATGGTATACTGCACACTGAAATTAAACAACCATGTTTAAGTGCTGCTCCCTGCCTTTGGAAGCACATCTGAATTAAATATTTGCCATTCTAGTCAGTAGAGAGGAGGTGCCTTAGGGGACCTGTTGTGTCTACCTGACTTAACTACAAAGCTCAGTTTGGAAGCTATAGAAAGGTCAAACTGTTAAATCAAGAAATCATGGCACATTGGTGACATGTAGGACCCCTCCCCCTAGGTGTCCCAGCATACTTAAATGCTCAAATATCACATCGTGTCTTCTAGAGGGCATGGATGTAATTATACTATGATTTGAGGAGGGGGGCAGCAGAAATCCTCCCATATTCTAAAAAATATTTTACAACCACAGCAGAGTTCAAGGAGACTTCTTCTACCCAGAGTGGTAGCCTGAACAGTATATTACCTCTGTGTTAAACAGTTCAGCACACAACTTATTTTCCTATTCCCCTCCCCTTTAATTCCTTCTCCATTGAGCTTCTGACAATCCTGGAAAATGGCCCTTGTCCCTACCAAGATTACTTACCCCTGGATTAAATGGGAAAATGCTGAAGGGGAAGAAAAACCCTCACTTGGGCAGTCATTGATATGAATCAGTATCTCTGAATCTTCCACTATTGTCAGGAAAGATTATATTTGATTTCAAATATATGCAGACATACATACACAGAGAATATAAGCAAATATATCTTCCCAGAGGGTGAGGAACCTTTCCATATGAAGTCTAGAACTAAAGGAACATTCAAATTATGCTGCATACTTTACACAGCTCTTGGTAAAAACCTAACAGGCAGAAATCAACTCCAAGGGTTTTGCCAATATACTCAAGTAACAGGTGGGCAGGCAGGTAAGATAAGCATACTTATTTACAGTAACCTAAGAAAAAACATGGAAAGAAAGTTTGTCCGGTTAATAATAAATGAAGCAAAGAAAACTAAAAGCCCTAAAAGAAAGCAAAAGTTGTTAGATATCATAGCCACCCAGGTTGCTTTGGCCTTAAAAGTTACGCTACAGAAAGTATGACTTGGCCCTGATCCTGTGGAGTTCCATGTATCTTTACTCTCAACTGCTCATTTATACTACCTACACTCCAAAAGAGCAGATCCCGTATAGTGGTAGCGAACCTATGGCACATGTGCCGTTGCCTCATCAGTTTGTCCCACCCCTCTGCCCAGCAGCCCAAAGGCTTCCTCTCCCCACCCCCCAGCAGAGTTTGCCTTGTCCCTCTGCAGCATGGACGGCAGCCTGTTAAGTTTGGCCTCTAAAAGGTTTGCCATCACTGCTCTAGGAGAGTCTCTAATGAAAAACAAGATTCACCACAGAGCTTTCCAAGTTTTCTAAGTCAAAGAAATTTTAGGGTGAGGAAGATGGGAATGATAATTACTCACATGTGCTACTTGTGCCCTCCTTGTCACTGAATTATTGTGGAATAAAGTATGCATCCCTTTGGTCAAAGGCATTTCATAGGTCTATGTAAAAAAAGTGTGTAAACATACTATCAATCTATAACCAGACATCAATTATACTATAAAGTCTTCTGGCAAAACACAGCAATCATGTAGGTTATGGCACATTAATTGCACAATGATATTATTCCAAAACAATCTTTTATAACACATACTGAGATCTTCCTAACTACATCCCAAAACAAGTTTTAGCAATCTGTTGCAGAAAGGAAGGCCTTTTTGGCAGGCCATAGTCCAGATGCCAGCTTCAGTTAAATACTAGATGTTGCCTCCAAGCCAGAGAAATGTAGTTAAGATTTGACTATATGAGTTACAAGTGATTTTACTTTAAATTCTCTTAATTTCAGTGGGATTTCAGTATGTCTACTGAACACCTACACGTCTAGAATGATATAGACATGATATAGTGCATTGGGATCAAAGCATTTCGATCAGCTGTTAAAGCCAGAATACCAACTCGTTTTGACTGCTTCAATCATGATATAGACCCCAGGCAAAAACCCTTTCTATGGAGGAAATAATCAGGAAACAAAAGCATGTCATAGCTTCAGTAAAGACTCTCTATTTTACTGAGAGTTCACTGCTGGAAAGCCCCCACATTCTGGGCAGGAAATTTCATTGTGGTTGATGCAGCCCTTGAATGCAGAGAAGCTAGTCGCTATGTCATAAATACATGTTTTATAGCAATATCTGTGTCATATTTGAAGAGACTTTGGCAGAAAAAAAGCAAACATTTTGAGGTACAGGCACTGCTAGATTCTATATTATGTGCTTACATCTAAATGACCTAGAATTTGTGCTTATTAAGAAAAAGAATGAATCCGTTCCAGGCTAGAGACAGTTTTGTATCTCACCTTAAAGGAATTTCCACTCAAGAAAAGAAAAAAAAGGCCACTTCCTCACATAAGCAGCAGTATTTTTTTAGAAAAGTACTTAGCATTTGTTTTAAGAGGCCTTGATTCTTTACCTCTTTTGTTCAAATCCATTATTTATTAACATGCAACAAATTACCAATTTTTTTCCTGTTTTGATATCTTCCTTAGGGGTAGAAATGACCACCAAGCACCAGTTAAGGAACTAACTCCATCTCTTATTTAATTTCATTTAGCCTGATACTTTAACTCCCCAGCCCATTCCATAGTGATACACTTTTTATTCAAAGTCAAGCTATCTAATCAAAACCAACATATATCCATGGTACAGCCAATATGCAGAAATGGACTCAGGTGCTTCAGTTCATATTTGCACACATACAACTACAGTAATACCTCAGATAATGATTGCATCGGATAATGCTGAAATCAGATGGTGCAAAATTTTGAAAAAAATATTTGCATCGGATAACGATCTCTTAGCGTTATCCAATGCAATCGTTCGTAGCAGTGGGGCGGCTGGGAAGCTGAACGGGGCTCCCTTGTCGGCTTCCCCAGCCACCCCACCGCTGCGGAGGCAGGGGCAGGGTAGCTGGGGAAGCCAATGGTTGGCTCCCTGTCAGCTTCCCCAGCCACCCCGCAGCTGTGGATCGGGTCCCCCAACCTCCCCGGAAGTGGCAGGAATGCTGGATAGCCTGAAATGCCCACTTCAGGCTCTCCAGCACCCCTGCCACCTCCAGGGAGGTCGGGGGACCCGATCTGCGCTGGTCCCGACCTCCCCAGATGCTGCAATCACAGCGTGGGATCGGTGCTTGGGTGTGGGGGTTGAACAGGCGTACGCCCGGTTCAACCCCCAACCCAAGCAGCAGATCCCACGCTGCAATCCACCTGCCTCTTTGGAAAGGGCAGTGGGGATTCCACTCATGGAATCCCCACTGCCCTTTCCAAAGAGGCAGGCAGGAAAGGGAACAGGGCTTTTTTTAACATTGTGCGATCAATGCATTGCACAACATTAAAAACTGGATAACTACGAGACTTGTGGAACCAAGTCTCATCGTTATCCAAGGTACTAGTGTATAAGCAAAGTCTCGGGATCCAGAATTGTCTTACACACACTCAATGGGATTTTCACTATATGCAGTAGTACTTCGTCTTCCCCACATCACAAACTAGTCTTGAATTGTTTCTGCTGCTCAGCCATTACTCCAAGATTCAAATATGAACAGTCACATGTATATGTGGATGTACACACTCACTCCTTACTGCAGTGTTCTCTTGATCCTGGCCACATGCCACTGTATAATACGGGGGCGGCCAACCTATGGCCCATGGGCCGAACTTGGCTCACGGCACCATTTCATGTGGCCTGCTGCTACCCTCGCCACTACCAGAAGCAAAAGCATTTATGACAGCCATGAAATATGCCTGTGCATGTATAAATGTGCCCGTGCCTGCTGTAAACACACCCGCAGCTGTCATACAATGCGTTTACAACAGCTGTGGACACATTTTACATCAGCATTTACAGTGGGAGGAACCACGTGACTGGCCCACTCAGCTGTCCGGGGGTGGGGGTGGTCCGGCCAGCACCATAAAAAGGTTGGGAACCCCTGGTATAATGTATTGAATTTCAGATTCACTTGCCTACTATGGGTATTTTCAAATTCAACTAAGCAACTCATTTCAGAAAGTTACGCTGGTCCATAGTATAACTACCTGCATAGGAAACATTCTGCCAAAGATCCCTTGTGTACCAGGCTGCTATTTGGAATTGCCATAGCTAATCCAGAACAGGCCAAAACCATCCAGGACATTTTCATTATAGCAGAAAGTTCAAGATGCATCATATACTCACCTTCTAAGTTCTACAAATGTTTGAACAGTATCTCAAGAGAACCAACGGACTCAGAGGTAAGTTTATAGCAGAACACAATGGTCCTGGTTGTAAGGCATTGGTGGTTTATTATAAAGTTTACTGACAGTTGACTCAAATCAGTGTTAATTTTCAAAGCCTCTTGTTTGCACCTCTTTGCTGAAAACTTTCTGAATTTCAAGTGAAAGGATTCTTTAGAGCTCAGTGTATTTTGCACTAATTCAGAGAAGTACAAACTTGTGAAACAGAATGTATTAAAATACTAGGTGAGAGCAATTTTGGATACAGATTACAAACATACACAGACTATCTGGAATACAAAACCTCAGTTAATGTAACAACTATTGAGTGAATGTTGTACCTAATGTTTGTACAAGTTTGAGTGTGCTACACATATTCGGTTCTCTTTTCTTCCTGCCCTGCCAGGAGGTAAGCCAGGCTGTCTTCTGAAATGGACTGTGTAAATCTTCAAAGTGCTATACAGAATCCAGCTGTGCTACTTTCAACATTTCCAATTTGCTCTAGCATTGTATTCCACTTCTTCTTCCTCCATGTCTAGGCCTGGCATGAAACTGCCAAAATGAAGGCACCTTTTGGTGAGTTCATTCTGCAGTTCCTTTCACCTGACCTAGTGTGAGAATAATTTCATAAGCTCTTAAAGAGTTACAGCTATCTCTGTTTTACAATAATGGCACTTATTGGGGGAAAAGCAACGTCCTAGCATAGAACGATAGAAAAGTTTTCGTCTGTGTTTAGCAACCAGTCTCAAGCCAACAAACTCTGATGTTCAAAAAGATGAAAGGGGCAAATCCATTAAAACTAGCAATGTGAAGTACTTTCAGTTTAGCTTCACTTCTTTTTGGGGTATTTTCTCAAGTCTGAATTGACAGATCCTGTCCCATTATTCCAAGCATGGGATACCCACAACTGAGATCTATAATCATGCTGCAAGGAGGGCATAGTGGTTGCATACAACACAATTATAGGCATTAGCCATTATTACTAGCCTCCGATCTCATTACTGATAACCTGCTCTTGATGAAAAGATTTTGCCACCTGAGCATCACAATATTGTATGCAGAAAATGGCAATTTTTAAAATCTGAGAGTCCAGCGACCCTTGAGAATTAGTATTCTGCCCTTTAACAAAACAGTTTCCCACAATTCAACCAGATGGATTGTGGTGGTATGTATAATCTAAGTTTAAATTATGGGGAGGTGCTCTTGGAAGAACCTACTGTTTGGAAGGAAATGGAGCAGCCCCAAATGGATCTAATTCTACCACCTGTTGTTGTTGACTTTGTTGTGATGGTACACTTGGCACAATCACAAGGTCTGTGAAAGGAACTGCCCCAAAATCATCTGTTAATTTTATCCCATCGCCAGAATTAATGCTTCCAAGCAGCGAACCCTGTCTAGGTCGCCCAGGCACTACACTGTTGTGGTCCCCACGATTATCGACCAATCCTTGATGCTGTGGCAGTCGCACCAGTTCTGTGGGGTGGAAAGGTTTGGCTCCAAAAGGGTCCAGAAGACCATCTTCTGCTTGCAATGGGTTGACTCTGTCCTTGCTATCAGACAGAGCAATACTTATGTTTTCCTTGGAATCAGAGATTGTCAGAAACTCATTGCTGCTCTGGGAGTCTCGGCGACCTGCCTTTTTGTGCCTTCGGGCTCTTTCTGGCGTACGGTAACTGGGTTTCAAAGTCTTCTTGGTGCTGGTTGGAGTCCCGTGATGGCGCTTCCCATTGCTCTTGGATCCCTCCTGTTTCATGCGTCTCTGGCGGGAAGAAAGTTTCTGCAGATTCCGTTGTTGCTGCTTCACTTTCTGCTGCTGCTGCTGAGTCCCTGCGATCTCCTCAAATGGGATAAGCCCAAAAAGGTCCTCTTTGCTCTCACTCTTCTTTGTGGTGGAAAGAGGTTGGAAAGGGATACAACCAAAAACATCCACAGTTTGGGAAGGTAAAGGAGAAGGAGGCTTCTCAGAATCTGAATTTAAGTCATCTGGTTGAGAAATTTTTCTGCTGAATGGGGCTTTGGTAAAGACATCAAAGTCATCCTGATCTTGCTCTGAGTCCTGAGAAGCAGCCTGGGAGGAAAAATCTTGGCAATCTGTTTGCTTAGGCTCTTGAGTCTGAAGAGAGAAAAAAGGAACTGCTCCAAAGATATCAAATTCTTGTTTCAGGTTCACTTTAGTTGGCAACTCTGACAACACAGAACATGGAGGAACAGGCTCTTTCTCTGCAATATTTGATGTCCCTTCTCTGTATCTATTACAAGGAAGCTCTTCTACAGGCCTAATACAACCAGAATCTGAATCAGTGCTTTGTTTATCGTCATCTTCTGCATCTTCTTCTGAATCCATGAGAAGAGGATGCTGGCCAAAGTTCTCTGGTTCAGTGTCATTATCATCTATGAAATCTCCATGTTCACCCTGCAATACTTCTTCATCTTCTTGCTCCTCTTCCTCACTGCTCTTAGGAGAAGGAGGATCTGACTCAAAGTCACTTTCTGAGTCATCGTTTCCTTTTTTCATGTGTCCTGTCACCTTCTTGGTGATGTCATGGTCCTCAGAAAACTGAGCTGGTTTTTCATTTTTTACTGGACTCACTATCTTGTTTTCTACATTGCTGACCAAATTATTAATTTCATTTCTTGGGGAACCTATAAGGATGAAGCATACACAAAAAAGTTAAGTTGTACTTACCAGTAGTAACTTTTGTTCTTTGAGTATAGTCTGTGAATTCACATTTTTGACCGGAGCTTTCAAGCTGATTGGATAAAGTTTGAATGTTAGGGCCACCCATCGTATCACCCACCCTTAGGCGCCATTTCAGGCTCTTTCCTCAGTTAATACATAAGCTGTACACAGGATAATATAAACTATCTCATTCGTGCAGCTCAAGTGGGGAGAAAGGGTGGGAATGTGTGAATTCACAGACTCTATACTCGAAGAACGAAAGTTACTACTGGTAAGTACAGCTTAACTTTCTCCTTCGTATAGTCTGTGAATCCCCACTTTTGGGAGATTAGCAAGCTCACACTTACTTGGTAGGCGGGCAGCCGGATGAGATGAATCCACAGATGACCACGTCAGATAGACAGGATGGACCCTCATGGGCGTGGAGCCTGGAGCCCTCTGGCAAGGACAACTTGACCAAGTCTGGCATCCGCAATGGCTCTGGTGTCCATCTGGTAGTGTTTGACAAATGTAGAAGGTCTGGACCATGTGGCTGCCTTACATATGTCTTCGATTGAAGTACCTTCCAAGAAGGCAGTAGATGTGGCAACAGCCCTTGTAGAATGTGCCCTGACGTGAAGCGGAGGAGGCAGAGATGCAGCCTCATAGGCAAGGTAGATGATGGAGGAGACCCACTTGGAGAACCTCTGTGATGCGATGGGCTCACCTTTGGACTTTCCTCCATAAGCCACGAAGAGGCATTGAGACTTTCTAAACTCCCTTGTTCTGATGATGTAAAACAAAGTCCGTTTCACATCCAGCATGTGCCATGCCCTTTCTTGATCAGAGGTAGGGTTGGGAGAGAAAGTAGACAACGATATTTATTGTCCCAGATGAAATGGAGAGACAACCTTAGGGAGGAAGGTGATGTCTGGGTGAAGGACCACCTGACCATTGAAGAACTTAGTAAAAGGTGCATCTGCACAAAGAGCTGTGAGTTCGCTGGCTCTTCTGGCAGATGTGATAGCCACAAGAAAAGCCGCTTTCCACATGAAGAGACGAATGTCTTTAGTGGCTAACGATTCAAACGGAGCCTTGGTGAGTGCAGTCAGAACAGTGGATAAGGACCACTGTGGTGCTGGAGTCTCTACCGGAGGAAAAGCGTTACAGAGGCCCTTCAGAAACCGTTTCACGGTTTGGTCCTTGAACGCTGTGGAGGCAATGGAACCTGTAGGAGAGTGTGTCACAATGGCCGCCAAATGGACCTGTATGGACGCAAGTCCTAAGCCAGTCTCTGCCAAATGGAGTAGGTACTCCATAATGTCCTAGAGGCTGTCATTGTTCAGGCTCAAGTGCTTGGAGACCAGACTTTGAGGCATAGGATTTCCTAGTGGAAGACCTTCCGCTCATGTTGAGTATCCTTGCCAGTCTGGGATTATCCTCCACGCTGTGAGATGCAGGCTGGGCAGATTGGAGTGGAGAATTAGACCTGTCTTCCATTTGGAGAAGCGATGGAGAGTTCAGCAGCGTGAACGATTGTGAGGACAGCTGCAACAGAAGGGGGTACCATGGCTGTCTCGGCCATGCTGGTATGATGAGGATCGCTCAAGCTCGATGCTGGAGCATCCAGATCAGGAACTTCTGGATGAGTGGAAACTGAGGGAATGCATAGAGATAGTCCAAGTCCCACCATTTCATGAAGGCAAACACTACCATTTTGAAGGATCTCAGAGCCTTCCAAATGGCGAGCAGTTCCAGGTAGTTGATGTGAGCAACTGCCTCCATTGGAGTCCACAGGTTGTTTACCGTCAGACCCACAAGCAGCTCCCCATCCAAGTTTGCTCACATTGGTCAGGGTCTGTAGAGTGGGTTGAGGGGAGTAAAAGTGTTTCCCCGTAGCCACGTTTCGAGTTAGAGTCCACCAGGTCAACTGAT
The DNA here is from genome assembly GCA_030440675.1 of Furcifer pardalis. NCBI lineage: Eukaryota > Metazoa > Chordata > Lepidosauria > Squamata > Chamaeleonidae > Furcifer > Furcifer pardalis. The sequence continues at coordinate 94,018,821 of CP126892.1, forward strand.
CTACTAGTTCTGGGATGGGCAGAAGACGTTTGGATTGGCTGTCCAGTAGCGGGTCGAACTCATGAAGCAGCCAAGACTGGAGAGAGCGAAGCTTGAGTTTCGCATGAGGGACCACGGCCATGGTTGATGTCATAAGCCTGAGCAGTCATTGAGCCTTCTTTGCCCGCACATGAGTCCTACGCCGAAAGACCTTGACCACCTTGGCAATGTCCTTTAGGCTTTTTGGAGGGGCATAAGCCCTGAGGGAAAGGGAGTTGAGTATTGCCCCAATGTACTCAACGCACTGAGACAGAATCAGCTTCAATTTGGTGAAGTTGATCCGTAGACGGAGACTCTGCATAAGCTGTACTGTGTATCCAACATCCCTGATGGCCCTAGATTTGGTGGAGGAGGATATCACCCAATCGTTGATATAGGGGAAGACCCTGATCCCCTTCTGATGAAGAAAAGCTGCCACCGGCGCCATGCATTTTGTGAAGATGTGGGGCGCTATCGACAGGCCAAATGGAAGACATCAGTATTGGTCCCTATGGCCCCTTTGGAGAGCAGAGTGGATACTTCCTCTTGTAGATGGGATGAGTACAACGCAGCTTGCCTACCCGAGGGATCTGTTCGAACTCGATGGTGTATCCAGCGAATAAGATCTTCAAGACCCACCAGTCACTTGTAACGCCCGTCCGCACATTGAGAAAATTCTGGAGATGAAGGTAAGGAAAAGGAGAGGGCAGAGTCTCAGTCAGAAGGAAGTCAAACTTTCTGCTTGGACTTCCTCTCTGAGCGCTTGCCTTGTTGTTGGTAAGGCTGATAACATGATCAATTGAGCTGACTGCGTGGTTGCCTGAAAGTAGATTGCTGCACCTCAGGCTGCTGCTTTGGTGGTGGCTGGTAGGAAGTGGCCTGCTACCATGTGGAGAAAGGCTGAAACCTTGGCTTGGAAGTGGAAGGGTTGGAGGACACCAAACCGAAGAACTTTGCCGTGGTCTTTGTTTGCCTCAGTTGGTTCAAGACTTTGTCTGTGTCCTGGGCAAACAGACCTTCGCCATCAAAAGGCAAGTCCTTGACCAGCTTTTTCATTGGCTCCTCCAGCTTGGTTGAGCGCAGCCAAGCATGTCTACGGAGCAGGATGGACATGGACATGTCCTTAGCGGTAGAGTCATTAATGTGGCGTGCTGTTCTCATCTGTTGCTCAGCCACATAGTTGACTTCATCGCAGAGGGAGTTGAACTGCACGTGGAGGTCGGCAGGCAACTTCATAGTGAAAGCCTTTGCCTGTTCCCATAGCTGGGAGTTATGCAGTTCCATCGCCGTTGAGTAGTTGGCAGCCCGAAGGGACGAGGCAGTGGCATACAATTTCCACCCAAGCGTGTCCAGCTTCTTACCCTCAGAAGAAGACGGAAGAGGAAAACCACTGATGGCCATCTTGCTCTGGGAAACATGGACGGCCATGGAGGATGGGCCTGCAGGAACTCCACGTCATCACCCAACACACGGTAGAAGCAGTCGACCCTCATCAAAATCACGTGGGAAACGGGCTTCTTCCAAACCACTTTTGCAGAGCTCAGCAGTGAAGGCAGCATGGCAATATGGACAGGTTCAATGATGTTCCTGTCCAATTTCACAGTGACCTGATCCTCCGCAGGCAATGGAGGATGGTCGGCCTGGAGACTCAATGCCGTGCCAAGGCAGGTCAGCATGGCTGTGAACAACTTCTGGTCACCTCCATGAGGTGGATCAGCAGCTCCAATATGGGCATCAGGTGTCATGTCCACCTCGACCTCCACATCCTCCTCTTCCGAAGAGGAGTCGGACTCATCCGAAGACAGTGGAGGAATCCTTGCTTCGACGTCAGAGCCATGCCAGTCCGGCCTGGGTGGGTCGACGGAGAGAACACTTGATGCCCTGGAAAGTGGTGGAGCAACGGCCAAGTCTTGGCCTGGGGGCACTGTGTCATCCGACTCTTGAGAGCATTGGAGGATGAAGGAAGCAGAAGCCCCAGGCAGTCGTGCAGCGGCAGCTGCCAGTTGGTCTCCAAGAGACCACACCACAGTCTCTAACAGTGGCTTGAGAAAGTCCAGTTGGAGAGGCTTTGGAGGAAACAGCGTGGTGGAGGCACTAGCACATGGTGGCAAAATGGACTGCGAAACGGTAGCTGGAGTCCATTGAGTTGATGGAGAGACAGAGACTCGGTGAAGCAGAGATCGTCCACAAGACGGAGGCGGAGGAGGAGGAGAGCTGGTAGTACAGATCGTATTAGTTGGACATCCTGAAGAGGAAAAACCTCCACCAATAGATGACTGTGGACACCCGGGGACGAAGAATTGCAGAACAAGGGGAGAATGAGGATGACAGACGCAGTGAGTGTGGAGGTCAAGGAGTGGAAGGCACAGAGTGGTGACCTGCCTTCTTGGATTTCTTTTTCTTCTCCCCATTCTTATCCTTCTTCTTCCTTGGCTCCACCATCTTGGAGCCTCCTTTATCTCCCGACGCCATCTTAGCTGCAGCAGTTTCGGCGGGAAACTGAGGTCCTTGAGCTGAAGAAGGAGCCAGCGCTATTTCCATAAGATGTGCCATTAGACGATTGCTCCTGTTTTGCACTGCAAGGCAGATAAATTTCTTATAGTGCACGCAGGTCTGAGTCTGGTGAGCTTCGCCAAGGCACAGCAGGCACTTATTGTGGCCGCCGGATGATGGAACCTTCTTGTTGCAGTCGACGCAACGCTTGAAGGTAGCTGAGGCCATCAAAGGGATACCCAGCAAAAAAATTACGACCAAATATCCACAGACGAACAATTGGCTGTGGTACAGGCTCCCTCGCGAAAAGGAACTGACACATGCAGAAAAATTGGAGAATTGGCACCCAACCCGCAATGGACGAGCACCTGAAAAACTGAGATAGCTGCTTCCCCTGTGAACAGGAAACAACCCTGAGGTAAAAAAATTCTGAAAACTGCTCCCCATGAAAGGAACAGTCACGGACAGGGTGATCCTGCCCAGAGGACAAGATCACCAGAAAAATTGACTTGAAAAAGGCCCTTTCCGAGCAAAAAACAGCAAAAATTGGAAGAGACCACTCAATGGTCTCCTGCTGCTACGGCGGAAAGAAGGTAACTGAGGAAAGAACGCAAAATAGCAGGTGGGTGGTACGGTGGGCGGCCCTAACATTCAAACTTTATGCAAACAGCTTGAAAGCTCCAGTCACGGCTCCGTGCAGGCGCAGAACCCAAAAGTGGGGATTCACAGACTATATGAAGGAGAACTTTAATTTCATCTATTGTCTCACCAAAAACATGTACATGTAGAAGTCCTTTTTGTTGCAAATTGGATGGACTGGTTGTTGTTGTTTTTGAACTTAATAATAAACTAAAGGTAGCTTATGAGATTAGATGTCTGTTATAGTGCTATACTGTTGATCTGCATTAGACTGTTGTCATAAGAAAACACCTGTAAGTTGAACAATTGTGAACTATCTGGTTCACCAAAAACACATGGTTCATAAAAAAAAATACTTCAGATTAGATCATTTTGTGTCTACCAACAGGCAGCCTCTGGAAAACTTTGAAACCAGGCATCACAAAAAATAAAGCCACCCACCCACAAACAGGTATAGTATAGAAGTTCCATTCTTTGTTATTTTGAACAGAAATTGATCTATCCTCTACAAATATTTCTAACAGTTTTCAAGCCATCCGGTTTGCGATTATCACTACATGCTTTTGAAACTGATTTCATAAATAATCATTGAAGCAGATCTTCCTACTACCATCCGGAAATTGTCAACCAATGCCAGGATGCAAATATTTTCCCCATCTATTAACTTGAGACCTTTCATCAAACATACCAAAGGGGTTCTAACAGGGCTGTCCAAAACAGATCATTCTGGAACTTCTCAATTTACTTGATATTTTGTTTGCATAAACTTCATTCTCATTTGACCAAACTGTGTATCATGGCAGACTCACAGGCAACTCCAATGATCATACCTCTCTACTGCAGAAAACAATTAGGCATACCTAATTTTTAATCAGATACTTATTAAATCTAAATACAGTAATACCCCGGATAACGATTGTACCGAATAGTGCTAAAACCGCATAACGTTATGAGATTTTTGGAAAAATCTTGTATCGAATAACGCGATTTTTAGCGTTATCCGGTACAAGCGTGTGCGTGGGGGGAGTTGGATTGGGTAGAACATCTACCCAATCCAACCCCCCCAGTGCCTGCCCCCACGATGTTTCCAAAGGGTAAGGGGATCTTCTCCTTACCCTTTCGAAACATTGGGCGCGTGCGCGCGTCGGTCGGGGTTAGGGCAGGATATGGGGAAAACCTCCGTATCCTGCCCTAACCCCGACTGACGCGTGCGCGCCTGCCCGCCGCCCGATGTTTCGAAAGGGTAAGGGGATCTTCCCCTTACCCTTTCGAAACATCAGGGGGCGGGCGGGCACTGGGGGGGGTTTGAATTGGGTAGATGTTCTACCCAATCCAACCCCCCCAAACATCCGCTAAGAGCGGAGGAGGCGAAGGAGCTGGAGAGAAAGAGAGGGGGGGAGGGAGGAAGGAAGGGGGTGCCGCCACCAAAGCCGCTGCTGACCAGCCAGTTGATCCTAATGTCACCTTGCTAAGGTTCCCCAAAGAAAGAAAGAAAGCAGTTTAAGAAACATTAGGATCAACTGGCGAGGCACAGCGGCTTTGGCAGCGGCGCCCCCTTCCTTCCTCCCCCCTCCTCTCTTCCTCTCCAGCTCCTTCGCCTCCTCTGCTCTTTGTGGATGTTTGTGGGGGGTTGGATTGGGTAGAACCTCTACCCAATCCAACCCCCCGTGCCCACCCGCCGCCCGATTATTCAAAAGGATAAGGAGATCTTCTCCTTACCCTTTCGAAACATCGGACGGCGGGCGGGCACTGGGGGGGTTGGATTGGGTAGAGGTTCTACCCAATCCAACCCCCCCACACACAAACATCCACGAAGAGCGGATGAGGCGAAGGAGCTGGAGAGGAAGAGAGGAGAGGGGAGGAAGGACGCCGCCCCCCTCACCAAGCAAGGGTCCAAACTCTCCCCCCCCCGCAGGGGAGCAAAGAATCTTGCCGCCAAAACGGCACTGGCCAGATACCTGGTGGTGGGAGGGGGAAGAGGAAGGGGGGATGAGGCAGTTTCAAAGGATACCGGCAACAGCGTCTGTTTAAAGTCCCCATGTCGGCTTCTCCGCGGGCGCGCACGTTTCAGACAGAGCCCGGGGAGGCTACGGGGAAGAGATCCACAGCCTCCGCGGGCCCCGTCTGACACGCGCGCGCGCCCGCAGAGAAGCCGACATGGGGACTTTAAACAGACGCTGTTGCCGGTATCCTTCGAAACCGCCGCCTCCCCCTTCCTCTTCCCCCTCCCACCATCAGGTATCTGACCATTGCCGCTTTGGCGGCGAGATGCTTTGCTTCCCTGCGGGGGGGGGAGAGTTTGGACCCTTGCTTGGTGAGGGGGGCGGCGTCCTTCCTCCCTCCTCTCTTCCTCTCTAGTTCCTTCGCCTCCTCCGCTCTTTGCGGATGTTTGTGGGGGAGGGGGTTGGATTGGATAGAACATCTACCCAATCCAACCCCCCCCAGTGCCCGCCCGCCGCTCAATGTTTCAAAAGGGTAAGGGGATCCCCTTTCCCTTTTGAAACATCGGGCGGTGGGCGGGCACTGGGGGGGTTTGGATTGGGTAGATGTTCTACCCAATCCAACCCTCCCAAACATCCGCAAAGAGTGGAGGAGGCGAAGGAGCTGGAGAGGAAGAGAGGAGGGGGGAGGGAAGGAAAGGGGGCACCGCCGCCAAAGCCGCTTCTGCCTCGCCAGTTGATCCTAATGTTTCTTAAACTACTTTCTTTCTTTCTTCGGGGAACCTTAGCAAGGTGACATTAGGATCAACTGGCTGGGCAGCAGCGGCTTTGGCGGTGGCACCCCCCTTCCTTCCTCCCCCCCTCTCTTCCTCTCCAGCTCCTTTGCCTCCTCTGCTCCTCGCGGTTGTTTGGGGGGGTTGGATTGGGTAGAACATCTACCCAATACAACCCCCCCCCGTACCTGCCTGCCGCCCAATGTTTCAAAAGGGTAAGGAGAAGATCCCCTTACCCTTTCGAAACATCGGGTGGCGCATGCACGCGCCGTTCGGGGTTAGGGCACGATATGGAGGTCTTCCCCATATCCTGCCCTAACCCCGACCAACGTGCGCGCACACACCCGATGTTTCAAAAGGGTAAGAAGATCCCCTTACCCATTCAAAGCATCGGTCAGTGGGCCGCGCACGCACGCCGTTCGGGGTTAGGGCAGGATACAGAGGTCTTCCCCGTATCTTGCCCTAACCCCAAATGACGCACGCGATCGCGTGCCTACCCAGCGCTCAGCTTGTCCGAAATCCCCCCCCCGGGGGGGGCGGGGGATTTTGGACAAGCCGAGCCTGGCAGGTGCGCAATCGCGTGTCTACCCAGGGCTCGGCTTGTCAGAATCCCCCGGGGGCGGGGGAATTTCGGACAAGCCGAGCCTTGCCTCAGCATGGTTCGTCCCTGACATCAGGGCTTTTTTTTTAGCATTATTCAATGTATGTATCGGACAACGCTAAAAACCGGATAAAGTCATGACTTGTGGAACCAAGTCATAACGTTATCCAGGGTATTAGTGTACTATGTTGAATATAATTATATCCAAACAGATAAAAGGGTTTTGGAAAATTCATGACTCCCCATCCATATTTTTCAGAACAGATCAGTAACCTAAATAAATTCATACCATCAATTTCTGCCTCCTTATACATTTTATTACTGCTCTTTGAGTTTACAACAAAGTATGTCTGTTCAAGAGAACTCATCAAAACCTGGCTGAAAGTCTAGGTGCCTAATTCACTTTGAGGAAACTAAATACAAACACATTTAACATGTTGATTAGGAGTTTTATCAAGGCCATAAATTATCAGGATTGACTGCCAGATTTGAAAACTTTCATCAAAACCAACCAGCCCTTCTGCCTCACAAACGTGAAGAACTAATGCCTCATTTTTTTTCATTCCTCCTCTTTTACTGTGTCTTTTAAAACTAAGACTGAAGACTGTCTTCTTTTTGATTTTTACAGAATGCTCTTGGGAGTTTTCCACCTCACAAACAGCATAAAATGCTGATAATGATAAAGGTATTAATTAATTAAAATGTTTATCCAGCAGATAAGAAAAGTTGGATTCCATAACCCCCAAACCAAAAGGTGTGGAGTCGTAATTCAAAATAAATTTATATTTACACTTTAAGAATTTTTTTAAATGAGGAAAAACAGCAAGCAAATTGAGCTTTGGACTGTTTCAGGTTTGCTCTGGTATCACGTTGTTCTTAGCTTAATAATTTGATTTTATACATTTAAAATTAAGATTTGATCTCTTTATTTGATAAAGATTTTTCAAAGGAATAGCCAAAATGCTGAAGTTTAGAAGTCATCTAAATCCTGCTGTTTTCCAACATTTGCTTGGCTATTGTAATTATTTATCTGGATGTGATTATTTTTGAAAGATTAAAAGCTTAACCTTTCTATACGAATATAACACAAAATTTCTGCTCAAACACCAATTTTCAAATGGTTATTGGAAAAGTGTTTTTTGACCCACACACAGAAAAATCAAATATGTATTTCATTTGTATGCATTTAAAAGGCTGCTTATGTTAGTCAACAACGCATTTTGTCTTCACTTTAGGCAGATGATCTAAATTATGCAATTTGTTTTTCAATGAGACAAGATTTGAGTTGGGGACTAATTTAGCAATCTGCAAGTGGACTTGTCTTCAACATACCTTAACATGTTTACCTTCCTTTTCAGTCTTATCTAAGACTTCACAATCATAACACTGATTTATAATGTACAAAGCATATGAGAGCCATTTTCCAACTCTATGCAAGGGAACTACAGTTGAACACTACCCCAATAGAATACTGTTTTTAAAATGTATTCTCACACATAAGGCCTAAATCTGTTTCTAAATCCAATACATTCCTGTGGCACATAAATCCATATTTCATTTAACATGGTTACATTTGACTAATGCCCAAGAGAGTGAAATCTCAAGTTCATTTTTAAATTAATACCATAATAATGTTGTAAAAAAGCACTTTAAGATCAGCATGCAGAAAAGAGTTGATTGAAGTAATCTCTGAAATAAACTGCTACAATAAACATTTCATATCTGAATTTTTGAAGAGCTGAGTAACTTTGTGGTATAACATCTGCTCACAATGTACTGTGAAGATTACATCATTCCTAATCATGTTTTCCTCTTGTAGAAGGCTATTGTTCTGCCCTCAAATCCAATGCAGGTAGAACATCTTTAATCAGAAGATCCCAATCTTCAACAAAAAATTGTTCTGATGTTCTTTTCTAGACATCGGATTATAAGAGGATGAATGGCTTGTAACAACTGAAGTAATTACATGCCTTCTGCTAGTTCATCATTTCAAAGGATGGGAGAAAACAGCTCCTGAATTGGTAGCATACTGCCATCATCATTTCACAGCAATTTGCCACATGTCAGCTCCATGGATTGCTGAGACACATCAACTAAATCTGTACTATTCTTTGGCAACGGACAGAACACCAGATGTCACACACCATGGTGGATTATGGAGCTGTTTACTGCTCTTATTTTGAGGCACAGAGAAAAACATGAAAATTCTGTGTTTCTTCATCTCATGCACAAATACACTGTATGCTTGCTATGAAATCAATTTAATGGTAGACTTTAAACTTTTGAGCTCCCCATTACTAATAACGAACATATCCACAATCACAAGTAGGAACCGTGAGAAAATTTCTTTTCCAGTGTTGAAAAGCACACAAACTAGTGGTGACAAATCTATAACTAATTTAAATTACCATTTGCTTTCCTAACACAGTAAGTACTCTCTCCAGTTTCATTTACATTTTAGGTAATGAATTTGTGACAAAGCTCTGGTTTCACACTCCTCCAAATAGGCTTTCAAACATGAGTGGCTAGTGGTCTCCTCCAAACATGTGCCTCCATTATTATGTTTTAAAATAAAACCATGCTGGTTGCTATAGAATAGTTTTCCTTTACAATATACCAGCAATCTTCACTTAAAGGATTAGACATTTAAATTCCCTTTATGATTGTGTTTAGTTGCAGAAGATAATTAGGTATTTTCACTTTTACTATTGTTTCCCTGTTATTTTAGAGTCACTCAAATTTAAATTTGTAAATCTGTTGTGCAAGATATAAATTTCAGTAAATTTCTCCCTTGCTCGAAAGCACCTATCAGTTGCCTTTGAACTTACAGGATAGAAAAGTAACAGTTGCTAGTTTATTCACAGCATCTATAAGCTGCAAGACTATTAGCACAGGAAAATCATCATGCTCCTAGCTGAAGATAAATGTCTGTTTAGGATGCTCTACTTTGTTTATACATTAACAAACTGATCACCTATCTTTCTTCTCCAGTTTCAATTTCTTCCTGATTTACCTGTTCTCAAGTCATCACCTATAATTGGTTTTAGCTGATGTCTGCCATTTGGAAAGAAGGGCAAAAATGCAAGAAAAAAATATCATCATAGAATAATTAAGTTGGGAAAGGGCCTATGAGGCCATCCAAAACCCTGATCAAGACAAGAATCTAAATCAAAGCAAATCTGACAGATGTTTGTCCAGTTTTCTCTTGAATGCCTCCATCATTGGAGTGCTCATCACTGCTCAAGGTCATTGGTTCCATTGTTTTACTGCTCTAACAGTTAAAAATATTTTCTGATAATCAGCCTATATCTGGTTTCCTGTAGTTAAGGAGAAAGGAAAAAATTCAATCAATTGAATACAGAATTTCAAAGAAAAGCAAGGAGAGATAAGTAAATCTACCTAAATGAACAGTGCAAATAAATAGAGGAAAACAACACAAGGGGTAGGACTAGATATTTTTTCAAAAAAATTGGGGAAATCAAGGGAACATTTAAAGCAAAAATGACCATAAGGGACAAAAATGGCAAAGATTTAGCTAATGCAGAAGAGATTAAGAAAAGATGAAAAGAGAACACAGAGGAACTATACAAAAAAGACCTCAACGCCCCTGATAATCACAATGATGAGAACATTGAACTTGAGCCAGACATCCTAGACAGTGAAGTCAGAAAGGCCTAAAAAGCACTGCAAACAACAGAGTTAGTGGAGATGATGCTATCCCAGTTGAATTTTTCAAAGCCCTAAAAGATGATGGAATCAAATTATTGCATTCTATATGCCAACAGATTTGGAAAACAAAACAGTGGCTACAGGATTGGAAAAGATCAGTATACGTTCCAATCCCTAAAAAGGGTAATGCCAAAGAATGTTCAAATTATCGAACAATTGCGCTCATCCCACATGCTAGCAAGGTTATACTCAAGATAATACAGGATAGACTGCAGCAGCACGTGGAGAGAGAATTACCAGAAGTGCAGGCTGCGTTTCAAAGAGGCATGGGAACTAGAGACCACACTGCCAACATGCGTTGATTCATGGAGAAAACAAAGGAATATCAGAAATAAGTCTACATTAGTACACCGGATAACGTTATGACTTGGTTCCACAAGTCCCGTCGTTATCCGGTTTTTAACGTTGTGCGATACATTGATCACACAATGTTAAAAAAAGCCCTGTTTCCCTGGAGGCTGCAGCAAGCCAGAACGTCGGGATTTGAATCCTGACATTTTGCCTTGCTGCAGCCTCCAGGGAGGTGGGGGAACTTTGGAAACAGTTTCGATCGGGTCTCCCCACCTTCCTGGACCCGGTGGGTGGGGGGTCCAGAGCCCCCCAAATTGGTAAAAAAACATCCATCCAGGGTCCAGGAAGGTGTGGAGACCCGATCCAAGCTGTTTCTGGGCTTCCCCAACGTCCTCAGCCAGTGCAGCTGGGTCCTTCTTTGACCCAGCCGGGGGGGGGGGGTCAGAGCCCCCAAAATTGCAAAAAAATGGACTTTTTTACCAATTTGGGGAGCTCTGACCCCCCCCCTCCCGCTGGGTCCAGGGAGGTGGGGAGACCTGGTCCAAGCGGTTTCCAAAGTTCCCCCACCTCCCTGGAGGCTGCAGCAAGCCAAAATGTCAGGATTCGAATCCCGAAATTCTGGTTTGCTCCAGCCTCAAAGAGGGTGGGGAAACTTCAAAAATAGCGCACATTGGCTCTAGGGACGTCGGGAGACCCGATGCGCGCTAATTTTGAAGTTCCCCAACCCTCTTTGAGGCTGCAGCAAGCCAGAACGTCAGGATTCAAACTCTGACATTCTGGCTTGCTGCACTGGCTGAGGATGTCGGGGAAGCTCAGAAACAGTTTGGATCGGGTCTCCACACCTCCCTGGACCAGGCAGGGGGGGGGGGGTCAGAGACCCCAAAATTGGTAAAAAAAAAATGGACGTTTTTTAAAAACCAATTTTGGGGTCTCTGACCCCCCCCCCACCGGGTCTAGGGAGGTGGGGAGACCTGATCTAAGCTGTTTCTGGGCTTCCCCGACGTCCTCAGCCAGTGCAGCAAGCCAGAATGTCAGGGTTCGAATCCCGACATTCTGGCTTGCTGCACCTGCTGAGGACGTCGGGGAAGCCCAGAAACAGCTTGGATCGTGTCCCCTGCCTGCTCCAGAGAGATCAGAGGACCCGATCTACAGCTGCAGGGTGGCTGAGAAAGCTGACAGGGACTCCCTGTCGGCTTCCCTAACCACCCGCCCTTGCCTCCGCAGCTGTGGGGTGGCTGCGGAAGCCGACGGGGGAGCCCCCCGTCAGCTTTCCAGCTCCCCCACCCCTGCCTCCGTAGCTGCAGGGTGGCTGGGAAGCTGAACGGAGAACCCCGTTCAGCTTTCCAGCCCTCCTGCTGCTAAGAACGACTGTACTGGATAACGTTAAAAATCGCGTTATTCGATACAAGATTTTTCCGAAAATCTTGTAACGTTATGCGGTTTTCACGCTATACTGTACTCGCGTTATCCGGGGTATTACTGTACTTCTGTTTCATTGACTACACCAAGTCTGTTGACTGTGTAGACCACAACAAAATGTGGCAAGTAATTAAAGAGATGGGAATACCAGAACACCTTATATACCTCATGAGAAATCTGTACATGAATCAAGAGGCAACAGTTAGGACAGAATACGGAATGACGGAGTGGTTTGGAATAGGAAAAGGAGTAAGACAAGGATACATTTTATCACCCTGCTTATTCAACTTATACACAGAGCACATAATGTGCAGTGCAGGGATGGAGGAATCCCAATTTGGAATCAAAATTCCTGGGCGAAACATCAACAATTTGAGATACACAGATGATACCACCCTAATGGCAGAAAGTGAGGAAGACCTAAACAAGCTCCTGCTTAGGTTGAAAGAAGAGAGTGCAAAAGCTGGCTTGAGACTCAACATCAAGAAAACCTAGATAATAGCAACAGGCCCTATCAGTCCCTGGAAAATAGATAGGGAAGAAGTAGAAGCAGTGACAGATTTTACTTTCTTAGGATCCAAGATCACTGCAGATAGAGATTGTGGCCATGAAATAAAAAAGCAACTGATTATTGGAATTCAAGCTATGAGAAACCTGGGGAACATAGTTAAAAATAGAGACATCACCTTGAAAAGAAAAATTTGCATAGTCAAAGCAATGGTATTCCTGGTGGTAATGTATGGTTGTGAGAGCTGGACATTAGGAAAGCTGAGCACAGAATAATAGAAGCCTTTGAAATGTGGTGTTGGAGGAGAGTTTTGAGAGTCCCCTGGACACTAGGAGAACAAATAGGTCAATCTTAGAAGAAATCAACCCTAAGTACTCCTTAGAAGGTCAAATGGTAAAGATGAAGCTAAAGTACTTTGGACATCAAATGAGAAGAGAGGATTCACTTAAGAAAGCCTTGATGCTTGGAAAAGTGGAGGGCAAAAGAAGGGGGCAACCAAAAATGAGATGGCTAGATGGTATTGTAGACACAAAGGGGACAGAGCTGGGTGAGCTGAGGAGGATGGTGGAAGACAGGGGTGCCTGGAAGGCAATGGTCCATAGGGTCGCAAAGGGTCAGAATTGACTGTGCGACTGAACAACAACAACAGATCAAGAGCAGGTCCTGCCCTTCCTCTTTATGATGATCTTTCAAGTATTTGAAAAGTGCTATCATAATCCCACCCCTCTTCAATCTCCTTTTCTCAAAGATAAACAAGCCCACTTCTTTCAGTCTTTCCTCATAGGGTTTGGTTTCCAGTTCCCTGATCATCCTTGTTGCCCTTCTCTGAACATGTTCCAGTTTGTTGGCATCTTTCTTAAAGTGTGGTGTTGAGAACTGGGCACAGTACTCTAGATGTGATTTGACAGGTCCTAAATAGAGAACAACTAGTACTTCACGGGTCTGGGAGAATATACTTGTTAATTCAGCCAAAAATAACAATGGCCTTTTTTGCAGCCACACACACTGTTCACTCATATTCAGCTTGTGATCTACAATAATTCCAAGATCCTTCTCACTTGTAGCATTACTGAGTAACCCCTGCCCATCTTGTAACTGTACATTGGGGGGGGGGTCCTCTAGGTGTAGAACTTTGCACTTGTCTCTGTTAAATTTTGTTCTGTTGTTTTCAGTCCAGTATTCAAGTCTATCAAGATCTTTTAGAATTCTACTCCTGACTTCCAAGGTATTAACTATTTAACCAATTTTGTGTTAGCCACAAATTTTATAAGAATTCCCTGCACTCCCTCATCCAAGTCATTAATTAAGATGTTGAATAGCATGGACCCAGGGCTGAACCTTGTGGTATCCCACTTGCTACCCCATTCCAATTGAGAAGGAGTGATTTTATTTTTGTAGAATGTTCCTTGGTATAAGTCAATATTCCATTATACTTATAGATATGGAAGTTTCAAAACAGTTTTTAGAAAGCTAAATTTGGGTTTCTATAAATCTGGAAATATGAGTACAATACAGAATAATGAAAGCAGAACTGCCCAGAACTGTTTAATCTCTTTTAATTTTTGTAACTTTTTAATCCTGTTTAATTCTGGTTTTATACCATGTTTTTACTGTGTTTTAAGTGTTTCTAAAGTTTGTTAGCCGCCCTGGGTCTTTGTGAGGAGGGCGGCATAGAAGTTTGATTAAATAAATAAATATACGGTGCATCACTATTAGTATAAAAGAGAACAAGAAAGTAAGGCCAAATTACAGCACAAGTGTAACAGCTTGGTGCAAACATAGGTGAAAGTATATGGCATAAGGCTTAATGACTTCAGGGAAATAGGAACTAGTCATCACTTCTTTAAATTATCAGGGAATGCAGAAAACAACTTGAAGTAAACAGAGTGGATAGCTTAATACTTAAATAAAAGACAGGACAAAAATGAAAGAAAAGTTATAAAAGACAAAAAAAAAGTATTCCAAAGAAGGCAAAAAGAAAAAAATGGGATGGGGAAAATGATAGTGAACCAATTGAGGGCAAGAATTATTTGATGTAACTTAATGTCCAGGAGAAAAAGGGAAAAAGCATGCTGAATAGGAGAAATAGCTGGATTTGGAGGGTTTTTTTTAATATAAAAGAAAAACACATTAATGACAATTTGGTGTTAAGAGTTCATTTCAGATGTAGAGAGCCCTTTGCAGCTAAGGTTCAGTAAAATCCAAACAAGTATGGAAAAGAAATTCTGGGAAGTTTCAGCTCTAAAACATCTAGGTAATAAATCTCTCCCAACTCCTCTGACCTTCAAAGAGGTTCCTATGTGTTATCAATAACTTGTACAAATTTTCTCAGAGTTTGTATAACTAGAAGACATTGAGTACAAGGAATGTAGAGAAAAGATGAACACATATAAACACACTTTAACAACCAACACAATCCAATTAATTCTGTCCATTATGCTAACCAGAATCTCTTAAAATTCATCCTTGAATTTTTTGGAACAGTAGCCATGTTAGTCTGTGGTTCAGGCATATCAGAAAACAAAATAAACAAAACAAAATAAAAAACACTGTAGCACTTTAAAGACTAACTGCTATATTTTTATTGTTAGTTTTCGTGGATCAAGTCCACTTCTTCAGACGTGGACTTAATCAACAAAAGCAAATACAAATATAACAGTTAGTCTTTAAAGTGCTACAGTGTTTTTTATTTTATTTTGTTTTGTTTTCTGATATGTCTTAACATTCAGTATCAGATGACAAACGTTAATTATCAGGCTTAGATGGGATTAAAGAAATAATTAATTTGGTTCTCTGGTAAATTTAACCTCAAGAAGGAGCCTCTATCATTTAAATCAGTCTCACTGCTTTTCTACCAAGTTAAATTTACATAAGAAGTGATGTTACATTATGTAACTTGCCTGGGTGAGAAATGAAAGGTACAGAACCAAAGGGATCTTCTGGAGGAAGGTTCTGTGGAGCAGAATGTGGCTCCACAATCTTATCTGAGGATGTTTTCCTCTCCACGAGCCTATCTGCAAAAAAATGAAAATGAAACAAAACAAAAAAGTAAAATAAAAATGGCAGCTATTTACGCCCATTAAAAATATTCTTAGCTCTTCTAATACCTGTTTCTTAAAGAGTTCATAGATAAAATATTCCAGAACTCTTCATACAAGCTCAACTAAAACAAACTGAAATGTTTGAAGTGGTAGCCCTGTTAATCTCAGATAAAACAAACTGGAATCGCAGAAACAGACAAGACAGAGTGTAACAGCTGACCCAAAATCAATAATCTCATACTCAGCAATTCAGTCTGGCTGGACAACAAGCTCCAATACCAGTTCTGGAAACTTCCCACATTTCAGCAAGTGTACAAGGCAAGAAAGTTGTACAGATATGGAACAGCCACAGAAAACGTGCCATTACAATAAGGAATTTAAACTAAGGAAATTTTGAGAACATTCAAAACTTGTTCAGAGTTTTGTAAAGTTTTCAAACTATTTGAATAAAATTTTCCCCAAATCATCTGGCTTTGCCTTTCTGCTGCAGCTTTCAGATACACTGTTAGTTCTAATGCACAAGACCATTGATTCAAAGTTAAATGTCATGAAAATACAAGAATTTGGGCAAGCCTATGGAAGGTTTTTCAGTCCCAGCCCTGATCATACTAACATGCATGAGCAGAAGACTGCTCTGACAACAGGAATTTTCCATCCACTTCTGACCAATCTATCCCAATGATATTCTCACTGATGAGAATCCAGGATATACTTGCCTTTAAAAATTAGTTATCATCCTCTCACACCAAACCAAATGGTTAAAACAGTAACAATACCAATATTTTACATAGTAAACTTAGAATTGTATGTTTATTTTTTGTAGTTGCCCAGAGCTGACCAGTTTACAACAGAAATATGTAGAACTTATTCACTGCTTGAATCACAGCTGTTATATACTCACAGACTAGTATGCAAGGACTATGAAGACAATAAAATGTGGATATTTTAATTAGTATACACATGTTAAGGGACAGTGCAAATTAAGATTGTAAGTTACAAACCTTTGTTAGCCACACTGCATCAAAATTTTTCTCAGGCAAAACTTTGTATAAATAAACAATTTGTGTTGAGGAAAGCAAAACTATGCTTGTGAGTCATTAGTTTTATTTCTTCTAATTCCCTCAAAGGTAGGGGGAACATTCAAACTAGTATTCTGTACAGGAAGTTTTCTCTTATACAAATTATTATGTATATTGGCTATAGTTGTCATTTTAATAGTACATAATATATCTAACAAAGGATAATCAAAACATTAATAGCTTGTTTATTATGCCGCAATACTTCACCATATTGTTAACTATATAAAAGTTATTTTCCTTTTGTAAATAACCAAGAATGTTTACAAACACGACAAAATCTGTAAGAAAAGGAACTTCTGGAGGGGTGTTGTTTAAATTTTTAACACCAGAAAGAGTAAAAGAAAACAGACCACATAAGGAAAGTTCTTAGGACTAATGAAAAATATTTATGTAATGCACATTTCAAGGCTAGCTCTAGTAATGATTTCTTCAGAATTTTAAGTTATCCTATGTGCAAGATAAGTGGAAAAAATATTTCTTATAGTAGAAATTCAATGAAATCACTCAACAGGCTGCAATAAAACATGAATCTGCTTTTTTATGTCTCTTAGATAATAATTTCATGACAGAGATTACTCTGGGTTGAAAGGATTTTTAGGAGACTCTTGAATGAGGCTCCTTTCATGTCCCCAAGTGCAGCTCTCGGATATCAAAACCCAACCTTCCAGTCTCCAGCTCAGTGCCTTAGCCACTAAACCACCAGAGGAGCTGCTGTTTAATTAAATCTAAAGGACAAAACAGAAGTAGCCAAAAAAAAAAAAACACCCTAGAATTTTTTTTACCAACCATAATCATATCTTTCTCTGTTGCTAAGCCTCACTCCAGTTCTACATAGAGCATTTCATTTTTCTACTAGTCCTATTTTGAATGCCCATGAATGTCTGTAAATTTACTTACAAAGTAGTTGTTCTGCACCTACAGATTATAAAATCTGGCATATGAATGACTAATCATGAAAAAGAGAACCTGGTGGTATAAGAGACAGTTGTGCAATGGTCCTTATGGGATCACATAAGAAAATAGGATTCTGGGCTTAGTCAATTAGATGATGACTGAAATAGTGTTTGGAGATATTTACAGTATAATCCAAGACATATCAGTCAAAGTATAGTCCAAGACATATCAGTAGTACTAAAGAAAGAAAACTTTTCTCAAGTAATTATATTTTTACTGTATATACGTATACTGTATATACATATAACATATACTGCTTTACTTTTGCTATATATTTCCTACATTTTGTAAATGGTCTGTTCATCGCAAATACTGGATTTTCAACATGTTCTTCATGTAACAGCACTATTATATAGAATAAGCCGTACAGCTGCAAAAAGCTAAGTCTTATCTGACAAAAAGAAAATTCTCAGCACATAATGGAAAATAGTTGTGAATGTGGGAAGTGTTCTGTCAAAAAGATGTGGAGGAAACTCAAGATAGGGTCCACCCTGTTTTGGAAACTAAAATCCAGAAGTTCATTCTAAAAATTACCTCGTATATGCATTTAGAAAACCATGTCAAAACAGTACAAAAGCATTAAGAAGAGTAAAAATTCTCTCTTGTCATCTCACATTTTCCTAAACAACTGATCAGAGTTCTGCTTTTGTCCCTTTTGTTCTTCTGCAGAACACATCAGATCCCCCCTTGATGTACACAACAATGATAATATGGAATAAATTAGTATTGGTAATACTTAAACCACTGCACTAAAATCATCCATTAATTCACTAAAAGCATAAAAAGCTATTTCTTGGAATGTTTTAATGGAAGCCATTTTATAATTTGTTCTTTTTTTTTTTAATCCAATAAATATTCAGCTAAATTACGTACAGCTAGATGTACATTTTTCAGGTGCAATGTGAATATAGTTAAATTTCTTGAAAAGCATACAGTAACACCAGAGGTTAGTATCAGGATTCTAAGAAAAAGCAAGGTAAAACAAGGCAGCTGGCAATAGCGACAACTTTTCAGACTTGTTATTTAACACTGAAAACATAGAACATTTTCTGTTTATTTTGATACAAATCTGAAACAATTGCAATTAAGTTCCTAAAATGCATATCAAACTAGTGATCAGAACTACTCTCACAGAATATTTTTGTTCTTGTACAAGATGTGTTTTCCTAGGAAAATCTTTGGTGCTTTTCCTTTATGTGGAAAACATAAAAATTCACAGCCTATATTCGCTCTCCCAAGTCTTGTATCTTCCTCCACAATTCATTTCTATGAAAACTATGTACAAAGAAAAGAGACAGAAGAACAAGTAATTTCAAGTAAACATGCTGGCTTTTTGACTTGAAGAGTTTATTGAACTATTATTGTTTCAGAACAATAAAGCAGCCTTTAACATTAAGCCACTGAAAAGACATTACAAAAACATTAACATAATGTACTAGGTCATTTAACCTCTTTCAGGCATTTTCAAAAGGCATCCCAGACCCACTGACTCTCCTGTTCTGGTGTGCAAGCGAACAAATCTGTGAGGTGAATTAATAAAAACAAATGACTAGGTATTCTATATTGCTGAGCATCATGTTATTATTATTATTATTATTGCATCGGGCACTCAAGAAAGCAAGTATTCAAGTGATAACCTTGATATTTTCTGTGGTGTTACAAATGCTAAGCAATTTTCTATTGCACACACTTTTGTGACAGAAGTACAAGACACACGGAGGGCCTAGTTGTGCCCTCAAATGCCCAGAAAGCGTTATCTCTATAACAGTGTGGCCCTTGAACAGAACAGTCTTTGGCACTGCTGGTTGTACCTAAAGAGCTCTTATTTACTGTGAAGCGAAATAAGCCTTCAAGTGTCCCTTACTTGATCTCAGGAGGTCAAACTCCCTGTCCAACAGCTCCTCTTCTGTGAGCTTGGAGAAA
This sequence comes from Furcifer pardalis, assembly GCA_030440675.1. Lineage (NCBI taxonomy): Eukaryota > Metazoa > Chordata > Lepidosauria > Squamata > Chamaeleonidae > Furcifer > Furcifer pardalis. Next base: position 94,038,229 of record CP126892.1, read on the forward strand.
TTGTCCTCTCCAAAGGGGTTCCAGCCAGACATGTCAGGAGGGTTACTAATGTTTTGTTTTGGATAGCTAGAAACAGACTCTGCATCAGAGGAAGATAACCTGCAAAAATTAATAGATGGAATGGCTTAAGATTACATTAACAATAATGAAAATGCAGTGAACAAAGAACAAAGTCAACAAGATGGAATGGTTATCTGATCATCTGTGCTTTTGAGGAAACATTAGCAAGCAGAATTTTACTTAAACAGAGAAAGTACTAACAAATGACTGTTATATCAGGCACCTTTAATAATGTAATGGTCGGCTATACAGAAAGAGCCTCCTCGAAGATTGTGGTATTTTTGAACTGGCTAATTTTGTGTTACCGGCTAATTTTTCTCACAATAGGTCAGGTGAAAGGAACTGCAAAATGAATTCCCCAAAAGGTGCCTTCATTTTGGCAGTTTCACGTCTGCCCTAGATAAAGAAGAAGAATGTAATAGTTACTGTCAATACCTTTAGCGTTTAATCACCCTCTGACCGCCCATGTACTGTACAAGTACTCTATACCTCTAAAGCAATGTGTCTCAACCTTTGGTTTTTGGACTTCAATTCCCAGAAGCCTAAATCAATTCCCAAAAGCACTGATCAGCCAATATACTGACTTAGGCTTCTTGAAATTGAAGTCCAAAAACCAAAGGTTAGGAAACTGCTCTAAAGAAAGATAATTCTTCAATGAATGTGTTTAAAATGTCATAGGATTCTACTGTTTAGTACAAAATTTAATTAGGATGTCCCATAGCAGCAATGGTATTGTTGGGGAAGCACAGCCATCAAGCCTACCTCCACAACTACAGTAATACCAGGGATAATGTTTACCTCGGATAACGCTAAAATCGCATAACATTAAGTAATCTGGGAAGGAGAATTGGATCGAATAACGTTAAGGTCCTATGGGATGGATCGGATAACAACTGCTAAAGCCTGTGCGGTTACAATGTATCTCTATGGAGCTTTAACGTTATCCGATCCATCCCATAGGATTTTAACATGGATCGGATAACACTAAAAATCAAATAACACCAAGACTTGTGGAACCAAGTCTTAGCGTTCTCCGAGGTATTACTATTAGGTCAATTGAATATACTTGCCTATTTGTAGAATAAGGGGTGTCCAAAGCTGCACCAACATGAGCTGGAAAGGACTTAGAATGAGACATTAAGGCTGGTGAAAATTCCTGAGGAGAGGCAAGAAATTCAGGAGAATGTTTCTGCGGTGGTATCTGCTTTGCAAGGACCTGGTGCTGTAGAAGTGCTTGTTGATACTGCTGCATCTCAAACAAGAAGGGGGAAATGTCGACCTTGCAGAACTGTTCCTCATATAAATGTTCAACAAGTCATTCAATTTCACCTTATTCAGAAACTGAACTGCTTAACTCCCATAACAGAATTCAATCAAAAAGAAGCACAGAGGTGTATATGCCAGTAAGCATTAAACAGTTAGGTTACTCACATTAAACAGTAATATACATATCAATAAAAATTGTTTGGAGACTGAGAAGACTGGTGAAGCATAGACAATGTTCTGACAGGGCATGCAGCTCACTAGCTGGAGCTCTGTGGGTTCATTCAACATTACAGCATTCACATTGAGGTACACAGAAAGAACCTCCTCGAAGATTGTGGTATTTTTTAATCACAATCGGGCGTACTCTGGTAACGGCAACCTTGTGTTGCTGGGTAATCTTTCTCACACTAGGTCAGGCAAAAGGAACTGCAGAATGAACCCCCAAAAATGTACCTTCATTTTGGCAGTTTCATGTCTAACCTTTCACATGCATTCTTTTTCTGGCAGACCACTAAGGTTTCTTTTCTTTTCAGTAGATCTACAGTGGAACCTCAGTTAACGAACGCCTCAGTTAATGTAATTTTGAGTTTATGAATGAATATCCATTGTAAATAATGCCTTGGTTTAAGGATTTTTAATGGATTAATTGGTTTTCAATGCATTCCTATGGGGAAACGTATTTCAGTTAACGTACTTTGGTTTTCAATGCATTCCTATGGAAAAACTCAGTTCACGAGTTTTTCAAAATACGAAAAGTCCCCGGAGAACGCATTAATCTCTTAAACCAAAGTTCCATTGTATTCTGGTTGCAACTTACTATGCTAAGCAATAGAATGTTGGCTAATATCTAACACAGGGGCACCCAAACTACAGCCCGTGGGCCCAATTAGGCCCGTGCATCTCATTAATGCGGCCTGCAGTGAGCACCCGGGTGTGCCATGGGCCTCTCCTTGCATGGCAGATTTTGAAGTGGGGAAGGCTCCGAAAATTTCCCCAAAGCAGCGATCCACGTCCCCAAAGGCTGATGAAGTGAGGAGACCGAGCCAGAAGGTGCTCGGAGTAGCAGGGATGAAGCGTGGTTGCTGCCTCCGCCGCCACCGCTGCTGATGTTGAAATGGTCAGGAGCAGCCCGCCTCTGCCCCCCACAGATGTGTATCAGGGGCAGGACCGCCCCACAGCAGGAAAAGTTTGGACACCACTGATCTAACACATGTCATTTTGCTGGTACATATAAACATGGGAAATCCCGCCCTCTCATTTTTTCCCCCTTCACTGCAGTACACACCAATTGTTTTGTTAAAATGTGATGATTAAAAAGCAAAAGCAAGCTAAAAACAAACTACCAACACGGACAAATTGTTTTAAGATTTTTTTAACGGCCAACAAATAATTATTCTTTATCTGTGTCATTTTTCTCTGTAAAACACATTTAGACAAAATAATTCTGTAACAAAAGTTAACTCACCATGGCAGAATATGAGGATGAAGGAGGCTGCTGTTGCTGCACAGAGCGCATCAAAAGCTGCTGCTGAAGCATGTGTTGTTGCACTGCTTGTTGATACTACAATTATAAAGGGACAGGATTTTTATTTAGTTTTATTTACACCAGAAAAGGAAAAAGCAGAAAAAGAAAATATATTGAAATACAAAGTGCTTCACCCCATGGGGACCATTTGGGAGTAGCAACTAATTGACCATCTAGAGTCACACCTCACTTTATTGACTCTTTAATGTGCTTTGACCCTTCCTCTTTTTTAATACAAAATTGATGGATTCTCCCCATATATCTATACATTATAAAACATGTAAGCTTATCCTTAATAGCTATATCCCAAACTTCCTTATACCAATCACTCTACTGGAACCTGGGGTACACAGAAAGAGTCTCCTCAAAGATTATGGGTTTTATGACCCACAATTGGGCATACCCCAGGGAATTGCAACCTTGTTGGGCCGGCTAATCTTTCTCATACTAGGTCATGCTGTTGGAACTACAGAAGGAATTCACCACAAAATGGCTTCATTTTGGCAGTTTCACATGACCCAGGCATTGAAGACGAATAGGAAATTCTACATTGTTTTCTGATTACTACCAATAATCAATCTCAAATGCTCTAGTTGTCCAATTATCTTCCTCCTTTTCAAACATTGATAAAAGCACTATTTTAGGATACATAGCTAAGTTTGGTTTCATTACAGTATTTCCTTAAAAACCTATTCTCAAAATTTCAATATATTCTTACATTCCCACCAATTATGAAAATAAATACCTACTTTCTAGCACATCCACCAGCATATCTTTAAATGATTAGCATCCATTGTGTTTAGTTTTACTGGAGTTAAGTATCTTCTCCAATCTAACTTGTAATTTTTTCTTTACCCTTGGTGACATAATTTCAGCAGTCTAATATTTCATATTTTTTCCAAGCACTAATACTTATTTCTCTCTCATACTGAATTCCCACAATTTAAGTGAATCCTTCTTATCTGCTCCCAATATTTTATAAACGTTGCTTGCTATCTCTTTTACTATTTTATTTTCATTTTTTGTACTATTTTATTTATTTACTATAATTTCTTTATACTTCATAAATTCTTTATAATTCATAAATTCCTAAACATTTACCACTTCCTTTTACCCAGTTTTTTGTCCAGTGCTCTAGATCTGAATAACATTATACAGAGGTACCTCACTAAAAGAGCATAATGTGTTCTATGAGATTGCACTTTAAGCAAGTTGCTCTCTAAGGAAAACACTTGGAAAAAGCACCACCACCACTGCCATTGTAAGTGACTGATTGTGACCTCTGGCGGGGGGGGGGATTGTGAACCCCGATTTAGCTGTTAAGCGGGTTTTTGGTTGTTTTTAGATGTTAAGCAAGGACAACCATTCAGATAAAATTCCGCTCTTTAAGTGAGTTAGTCTCTAAGCAAGGCACTCTTTATGCAACGTTTTAATGTACTAAGATATTTTATCCATACCTGTCATTTCTTTTATTTGCTCTTTATTCTTTATTTTTTCTAACCAATCCTTTATTTTTCTTAATAATCAATCCTTTTAGTTCACCAGATACAATGGAGAAAACGTTGGGATAAATATTTTTCTATATCTATCCCAAATTAAAAGTATGTCTTTAAAGATGGGTTTTCTACATTTTTATTAAGTTGTACGAAAAGAATATTTACTGGTTTTAAATGCAATTGTTATCTTTCCATATTCAGCCAAAGGGACAGATTGTTATAAATCACAAGCATCACCAGTACCCCGGATAACGTTATGACTTGGTTCCACAAGTCCCGTCGTTATCCGGTTTTTAACGTTGTGCGATACATTGATCACACAATGTTAAAAAAAGCCCTGTTTCCCTGGAGGCTGCAGCAAGCCAGAACGTCGAGATTTGAATCCTGACATTTTGGCTTGCTGCAGCCTCCAGGGAGGTGGGGGAACTTTGGAAACAGCTTGGATCGGGTCTCCCCACCTCCCTGGACCCGGCGGGGGGGGGGGTCAGAGCCCCCAAAATTGGTAAAAAAAAGTCCTTTTTTAAAAACCAATTTTGGGGTCTCTGACCCCCCTGCCAGGTCCAGGGAGGTGGGGAGACCCGATCCAAGCTGTTTCTGGACTTCCCCGATGTTCTCAGCCAGTGCAGCAAGCCAGAATGTCAGGGTTCGAATCCCGACATTCTGGCTTGCTGCAGCCTCAAAGAGGGTGGGGGAACTTCAAAAATAGCGCGCATCGGCTCTAGGGAGGTCGGGAGACCCGATGTGCGCTAATTTTGAAGTTTCCCCACCCTCTTTGAGGCTGCAGCAAGCCAGAATGTCAGGATTCGAACCCTGACATTCTGGCTTGCTGCACTGGCTGAGGACGTCGGGGAAGCCCAGAAACAGCTTGGATCCGGTCTCCCCATCTCCCTGGACCCTGCCGGGGGGGGGGGGTCAGAGACCCCAAAATTGGTAAAAAAAAGTCCATTTTTTTTACCAATTTTGGGGTCTCTGACCCCCCCCCCCGCTGGGTCCAGGGAGGTGTGGAGACTGACATTCTGGCTTGCTGCACTGGCTGAGGACATCGGGGAAGCCCAGAAACAGCTTGGATCGGGTCTCCACACCTCCCTGGACCCGGCAGGGGGGTCAGAGACCCCAAAATTGGTTTAAAAAAAAAACAGGTTTTTTACCAATTTTGGGGTCTCTGACCCCCTCGCCGGGTCTAGGGAGGTGGGGTGACCCGATCCAAGCTGTTTCTGGGCTTCCCCGCATCCTCAACCAGTGCAGCAAGCCAGAATGGCAGGATTTGAATCCCGACATTCTGGCTTGCTGCACTGGCTGAGGACATCGGGGAAGCTCAGAAACAGTTTGGATCGGGTCTCCACACCTCCCTGGATCCGGCAGGGGGGGTCAGAGACCCCAAAATTGGTAAAAAAATTGGATTTTTTTAAAACGAATTTTGGGGTCTCTGACCTTCCCCCTCCCCCCCCCCCCCGTCGGGTCTAGGGAGGTGGAGAGACCCGATCCAAGCTGTTTCTGGGCTTCCCCGACGTCCTCAGCCAGTGCAGCAAGCCAGAATGTCAGGGTTCGAATCCCGACATTCTGGCTTGCTGCACTTGCTGAGGACGTCGGGGAAGCCCAGAAACAGCTTGGATCGGGTCCCCTGCCTGCTCCAGAGAGATCAGAGGACCCAATCTACAGCTGCAGGGTGGCTGGGAAAGCTGACGGGGACTCCGTCGGCTTCCCTAACCACCCGCCCTTGCCTCCGCAGCTGTGGGGTGGCTGCGGAAGCCGACGGGGGAGTCTCCCGTCAGCTTTCCAGCCTCCCCCCCTGCCTCCGTAGCTGCAGGGTGGCTGGGAAGCTGAACGGAGAACCCCGTTCAGCTTTCCAGCCCTCCTGCTGCTAAGAACGACTGTATTGGATAACGTTAAAAATCGCATTATTCGATACAAGATTTTTCCGAAAATCTTGTAACATTATGCGGTTTTCACACTATACGGTACTCACGTTATCCGGGGTATTACTCTCTCTCTCTCTCTCTCTCTCTCTCTCTCTCTCTCTCTCTCTCTGTGTGTGTGTGTGTGTGTGTAAAGAAGGGATCAGCATGCTTTCATTTGAACATTCTGTGCACACTACATGCCAAACACAATATATTACAGAGATGAGCACTGAACCCTAGAGTTGAATACAACTGGCTTTCGACTAAGGGTGACCTTTACCTTTATATATGTAAGTTTTATACTTAATAAAGGTGAATTTAACGGTGGTTTACACTAGAACCAAAAGGCACTGGTACCTGTTGCATATATGCATCTTGAAGCAACTGCTGCTGTTGCTGCTGGTGATGTAAGTGGTGCAACTGTTGTAGTCTCCAGTCACCTTGTTGTAGTTGCTGCAGTACTCTATTTGGTTGTGGGTTTGGATTAGTTCCTTGGGACAACATACTTTCTTGATTATTTCCAGATTTGGAGGCTCCTAGAATATTTTTAAAGTACATATACTATTTAATCATTCCAAAATTCTTAGGTTTTCCAGAATAAAATGCTATGCCTTCATTCCAAGATACAGTACAACCAGCACAAGAATAGAGCATCTTAACTTTAAAATACATTTTACTACATAGCAGTTCAAAGTTGTCCTCAACTAAGCCATGACAAACTCCCTACTCAAGATTTTTCCTGTAGTGTCTCTTTGTCCTTGTCAAATTTATTTATTTATTTATTTATTTATTCTTCAAATTTATACCCCGCCTCGCTCAGGCGAACCTGACTCTAGGCGGCTTCCATACTAAACAAAACAATATCCCACCAACCCCCCCCCCCATTAAGTCCTCTATTGCCACCCAAGACCCCCAAGTTCTCTCCCTTCGAGGCCGGGTGGCCGAGGGTGAGTCCAACAAAGGGAAACGGCGGCGGCGTCTTGCACGGCAGCGGCAGCGGCATTTCCTTGCGCCTCCCCCGGCCAGGGAGGCCCCTTTTATCTTCCTCCCTGCCGGTGACGGGGGCCGGGAGGGTGCAGCGGCGGCAAATGCCAAACAGTGTCTCCCACCAGGACAAGTTTATTGCTGGACCATAAAAAAAAATTTAATAGAGTCTGAAGCAAAGTAGGAAGTCTGAAAAATAATCAAGTAAAGTAGGGCTACTCAAATACAGGGCACATTTTCTGAGAATGCTGAGAAAATCAATCAATGGTGCATTTATGTGTATGCAATTTATGCCCCACCACTTGTACAAAAGAATCCTAGAAAAAGGCAATAATATAATTATTTTAACATGTTAAACTGTTTGAATTCTAGCTTTGTTTCATATGTGTCCCTAATTTCAAATTGTGAAAAGCTTTAATACAAATAAAGATAGAATGGGCCTACTAAAGTATGATTTACTACAGTGTTTCCCAAATGCTGGTTTTTGGACTTCAGTTCCCAGAAGCCTAAGTCATTTCCCCAAAGCACTGATCAGCCAATGTACTGACTTAGGCTTCTGGGAACTGAAGTCCACCTGAAGTCCAACTGAAGTTCCCCTTGTTGGGAACCACTGATTTACTATGTCAAGCTAGAAAATTCTGGCCAGTGGCAATTAATAATGCATGTTCTTGCAATTCAACCATAATTCTACATAACGTCCTATCAATCCCCATAATTTTTGTAAGTAATCATGCTATCCAGAAGAAAGAAAACTGTTGTTAGTTCATTACATTTACACAGGAACATCTCACCATAACTCTATAGTGACAAGCGTACCTGCCCTGTGTTGAAAGTAAACTGAGTACAGTTGTACCTTGCTTAAGGAGCATAATTTGTTCCACAGGATTGATCTTTAAGCGAAACACCATTGTAAGTGACCAATTGTGACTTCTTGGGGGGGGGGGGATTGCAGACACTGATTTATTTGTTAAGCGAATTTATGGTTGTTTTTATTTTTTAGCGAAGCAAACATTCAGAGAAAATTCTGCTCTTTAAGCAAGTTACTCTTTAAGCGAGGTGCTCTTTATACGAGGTATGACTGTATTAAAATGAGTTCGCAATGGTTTTACATTGACACACGTGCAGTGGCTCAAGTTGCTAAGACACTGACTGGGAGGCGGAAGGTCAGCAGTTCGATTCCCGAGTACTGCCGGACGGAATGAGCTCCCGTCTTTGTCCCAGCTCCTGCCAACCTAGCAGTTCGAAATCAAGAAATTGCAAGTAGATAAATAGACCACTTCGCTGGGAAGTAACAGTGTTCCATGCGCTCCGGTGTCTAGTCATGCCTGTCACATGACCATGGAAACATCTGCAGAAGCAGACAGCCCTGGCTCTTCAGCGTTGAAACAGAGATGAGCACTGACCCCTAGAGTCGGATACAACTGGCTTTCGAGCAAGGGAAACCTTTATCTTTACCTTTACATGCATTTACAACTGCCAAATCCTTCAAAAAGAGCAGCTTTAAAAATAAAGGATTTAAGTTATTTTTTTCACTCAATATGTAACACAGAAACCTTTTTAGAAATCTGCAGTTACCTTTTTGTCCATTGTTAAGATCACCAAGGACTGGTACTTTGACTGGTGTTGCTGAACTCTGAATTGTTAACACACTGGAGGTGGCAGTACTTGTATTAGCCTTTGGTCTTTGTCGTGGTGCTATTGAGGTCTCTGTTGGTCCAATGGCATCTGTTATTCTGAAATGAAAGAAATTTGACAGCCATCTGTATTTCCACAGCATTTACAATAAAGAATTGTCTTCTTTTTAATCATCCCCAGTTACATTTATACTGACAAGGAATTTCATCCCAACAAAACATCTGAGGTGACAGGTCTCATCTGCTCAATTTTCCATGGGATAGTTTTTATAAAGTATTTTCATATATTTTTTGTATTTATATTTTCAAAAGTGACTTTTTTAAAAACATAAATATAAAATAGCCCCCAAAATTAGAAAAAAATTCTGTTGACATAAATACTCCACCATAAACCAGATTGGAGCAACAGAAATAATTAATTGAAATTAAACGGAGAACTTCCTCCTCCGTCATACCCTCCACTCCTGTTTCAGGTTCTTAGGCTCCCTACAACCCTTTATTATTATTATTTTCCATTGGTAAATCTGTAGTAGCCCCAAGACAGGCTCAAATCCTTTCATAGTGAAAAAGTGCCACCAAATTGCCACTACATGGATCCAAAACACTAGGGGTATTCCAGCACCATTTTTTTACTATTAGAACACATAGACACCCCATCCACAGACTCGGAAGGCTATCCCAGGACAAAACAGAGTCATAGGGCGCCTTGGAACATGAAATACAGGGATAGAAAGCTTTAATTGAATCACACTTAATTATTTAAAGCATCCCAATTCATTTTATGCTAATATAACTACACCAACTGAATTTTGCCCAGTGATTTTGTGATGTAACATTAAATTGATTAGTTAGAACTGGTGTACCGTATTAATTTTGTAAGCCGCCCTGAGTCACCACGATGTGGAGAGTGGGCGGCTATATAAATTTGAACTATAAATAAATAAATAAATAAATAAATAAATAAATAAATAAATAAATAAACTGCCCACAGAGTTGTCTGCACTAAGTCAGGTGATATATAAATACTGTATTAATAACAAACAAACAAGTTTTAATTCTAAAATTAATAATCAATGCCAAGTTTCTTTTATTTTAAAAAAATCCCAAGATATAATAATTAAATAAGGCTAAAATTTTGCAAGCTTATCCCTTATTGGGATAATTCACTTTAAGTTAAAATTTGTAATTGCATTTATCAAATTGCACCTTGTACAGTAATACCTCGCATAACGAATTTGATTCGTTCTGTGAGGCTGCTCACTATGCGAGTTTTTTGCTATGCGAGTCAAACTTGCATAACAAAAATTCCAATGGAAAAACTCACACAACAAGCTTTTTAAGGAGAAAAACTCACATAGCAATTTTTTTCGTTATGCGAGTTTTCCCCACAGAAACGCTCACTATGCGAGTTTTCTATGGGGAAAGTCCGACTCGCATAGCGAAAATTTTTTCATTATGCGAGTTCCCCCCCATAGAAACACTCGCTATGCGAACGTTTCCATAGGGGAAGTCCGACTCACATAGCAAAAATATTCTTTATGCGAGTCGGATCACTTTTTGAAAAATCCGCTCATTATACAAGTTTTTCATAAAGCGAAATGCTCGCTAAGTGATGCTTGACTGTACAGTAATACCTCGGTTAGCGTTTGTATCGCATAACGCTAACATCAGATAGCGTCAGGGAATTTGAGGCAAACATTTGCATCGCATAATGATAACATTGTGTGATGCAAATGTTTGCCTCCAATTCCCCGATGTTGATCTCTGCCCCAAAGCCGGCATGGCTGAAGTCGAGATCTGCAGGATTTGGGGCAGAGATCTCCGGTCAGATCGGCGATTGCTGGGACTGCCAGAGTGTTGGGGGAGAGATCCCTCCCCCACCTGGCTTGGTAAGGGGCTTAGCTATCCAGCCGGGGGGGGGGGTCTTCTTAAGAGAGACTGGGATAAGGATCCCAAGCCTCTCTTAAGAAGACCCCCACCCCAGAAAGCTAAGCCCTTTAGCAAGCCAGACGGGGGTTTCTAAAAAGAAGGTAGGAAAAAGGTGTTCTACCTTCTTTTCAGAACCCCTCCCCCCTGCTTGGCTTGGTAAGGGGCTTAGCTATCCAGGTGGGGGGAGGTGGGGGGTCTTCTGAAGAGAGGCTGGGATAAGGGTCCCAAGCCTCTCTTAAAAAGTCCCCCCCCCCGGGCGTGGATTGCTAAGCATTTTAGCAATTCAGACGGAGGTTTCCGAAAAGGTGAGAAAAAGTTTTCCCACCATCTTTTCAGGACCCCCCCACCCCCAATGGCTTGCTAAGCAAACCAGATCAGCCCCCTGTTCCCTTTCCTCTTTGGAAAGGGAACCAGGGCTGTGGAGTACAGGGATTTTTTTTAACATTGTGCGATCAATGCATCGCACAACGTTAAGAACAGGATGTTATGACTTGTGGAACCAAGTCATAACGTTATCCGAGGTGCTACTGTATTTCTTTCTCTATTTAAGAATTATTGTTTTCAATTTTATGTAGTCTCTCATTATGCACAACCACCACAAGAGGGGGCCTGCATAACATTCTTCCCAGAAGAAACAAAATTAACCACATTCTTACAGTATTTGTTAAATTTGCTGAAAACACTGATCTACACTCATTTGAAAATGATATTACTATCATTCATTTTACAAAAGCAAAGTCATTATAATAGTGTTTTAACAGAGCAAAATAACTACAGTAATACCTCTGATAACATTAGTATCGAATAACACTAAAATCGCATAACAGTAAGCAATCTGGGGGGAAGAATTGCATCGGATAACATTAAGATCCTATGGGATGCATCAGATAACAACCGCTAAAGCCTGTGTGGTTACAATGTACAGTAAAACCTCATATAACGCTAAAACCTGGTTCCACAAGTCTTCGTGTTATATGATTTTTCGTGTTATCTGATCCTCTATGGGATCCATAGAGATACATTGTAACCACACAGGCTTTCGCGGTTGTTATCTGAAGCATCCCATAGGATCTTAATGTTATCTGATGCAATTCTTCCCCCCAGATTCCTTGATGTTATGCGATTTTCGTGTTATTCGATACTAATGTTATATGAGGTATTACTGTATCTCTATGGATCCCATAGGATTTTAACATGCATCAGATAACACTAAAAATCGTATAACACCAAGACTTGTGGAACCAGGTTTTAGTGTTATCTGAGGTTTTACTGTATGTACATTCCATTTTATATGGCTACTGGATTACTCTTTTCATTGGCCCAAAATATCTATAGCAGAGGGACACAGCATCTTTAATGTGTGGACACTGTGTTGTAAGCCGTCCAGAGTGGGGAAATATCCCAGATGGGCAGGGATAAATGTAATAAATAAATAACTGAATAAAATATGCATTTTGTGGGTGGGATAGTTCACTTTTTCCCTGCATCTAACCATGTTGGGTGATGGAGCAGGTCAACTTGTTCCCAATGCATGCCTCTTGAGCCATCAGGGGGTCCTACTATTTTGGCACACTTCTTTATAGCCGAGTGTGGATACTGGGAACGGAGTAAAAGTTAGCCTTGAAGTACTAAAAGCTGCTTCTGATACTGGAACCTGAACACTTCCTCTTCTCATCTGCAGCCAGTCAGGGAAAGTTTTTTTTTTTTTTGTTTACATATGCTCAATTTTGCTGATACAATGAATCACTTCCGTTAATTTTTTAAAAATTACTTGTCTGTACTGTCAATTGAAACCAAAGCTGCAGGCAGTTTCTCAATTAGCAATCCACAGATGGACAAATAAAAACATTTTTTTAACCTAATAGAAATGATATATCACATCAGAGGCAATTTAGCAAGTGCAAAATTAATAATTTTACCTTTCCTGACGATCCACAAAAGATTCAGGGAAGCACTCAATGAAGATTTGAAGGATCAATTCCCACTTGGACAGAAGGCATGCACTGAATAGTACATCACTCCTCCCCTTGACCAAAATGGATTCTTTCCCACCCATTCTAGCCAGCACCAAAACAGGCACTTGGGACAGACCCTGGGCTTCTAATAGCTGAAACATACCCCACTACAGAGCAACACCACTAGAGTTCTTTTAACAGAAATATTCTGATATTCTTCTAAACTGTATTACAACACACAAAGACTTTAGAAATCTACTTAGGCATATTCCAGTCTAACACTATTAGATAATGGATAAAATGAGTAAGAGTACACTCACCTTGCCTTTATTTGGCTTTTCCTAGCAGCAGCTTCACTAGCTGTTAAGGGTTCAGGAAGAGTTGAGGGGAGAGGAGAATTCTTGGGAAAATAAATATACATTATTAAACATATTTCTAAATAATACCAACAAGTAAGGACTAGTTATATAAACTAACACTGAACTCAGTGCTGCTATGCTTGTTTCATTTTAGTAGCACACAATGGAAAAATATGCTATTTATCTGTCTGAAGGACTTCTTCCTTTCCACAGCAACACAGGAAAAGAATTACCTTTTATCATTCAGAATATTGAACCCCAGGTCACTGTAGGGATGTTATATCCCCCCAAAAAAAAATTGTTTTTTTTTTAATCAGGAAGAAGCATGCACTTTCCCCAGGGAAGACGGAACAGCTGTGACACCAGGACCTCTCCGCCCTCACCTCTGGACTCTCCACCGGGTGGAGAGGCTACCGCAGCTGTGGAGCGCCAGGGCCACTCCATCGCCAGCACCCTGCCCAGCCTCGCACCGGCTCAAAAGGATGCCACAGTGGCATATGGCTCTCACTGGTACTGGATTCTTTCTTTTTTGGATTTCTCTTTGGACTTTTCCCGGCTACCTTCTGTAGGATTTTGCTTATAATTATAGTGGGACTCAGTATATGTGATTTTTGTTTTTGCTGTTCTTTTTTGTAATACTTTTTTGTAACATTGTATTGTGATATTAATACTTTTTGATTGTTACTGTGTTTTTTACACACATACGCGTGCATGTGCATGTGACTGCAATGTTGTTACTTTTATAATATGTAAGCCGCCTAGAGTCAGGTTTACCTGAGAAGGGCAGGGTATAAATTTGAAATGAAATAAAATGCATTTTAGTATTTACACAATTAAAAGCAAATATGCATGTATTGATATGAAAGAGAAAAACATTGGATCTGATGTATTGGAAATCAACTGAAATCAATGGGATCTGTATACAACTGATCAGTGACTATTTTCCATCAAAGGCATTACTTCATAAATTGTTGTGTGGGTATCACTGGACTGTGAAGAAGGGTGAAGATTTCCTCTACTTTGCAATAATGCTAGTACAGTAAAACCTCACATAAAGAGCACCTCATTTAGAGAGTAACTTGCTTAAAGAGCAGAATTTTCTCTGAATGGTTGCCTTGCTTAACAATTAAAATCAACCAAAAACTCGCTTAACAACAAATCAGGGTTAGCAATCTCCCCACCACCACAACCACCAGAAGTCACAATTGGTCACTTACAATGGTGTTTCGCTTAAAGAGCAAACTCGCTTAAAGAGCAATCCCGTGAAATGCATTATGCTCTTTAAGCGAGGTACCACTGAAAACATCAATGAAGTTCAGCTATGTCTCAAAATACAAACCGGGCATAGGGAGATCTAAAGTACAGGAGGGGATGGCATCCTATCCTGTAGAGCAGGGTTTCCCAACCTTAGCCCCCCAGATGTTCTCAGACTTCAATTCCCAGTAGCCCTGATCAGCAGGTATGCTGATTTGGGCTTCTGGTAACTGAAGTCCAAGAACTCCTGGGGCCCAAGGTTGGGAAACCTTGCTATAGAGCAACACAGTAGCAAACCAGACTGTTCTTCTTAAAGTTGTAAAGGTGAAGAGCAGGAAACAACAGAGAGAAGGGAACCATTAAGAGATTACCCTGTTTTTAAAGAAAGTCATTACTGTATATACTCGAGTATGTCTAGTCTTTTAGCCCCCAAAATAAGGTCCAAAAAGGGGACTCGACTTATACTCGGGTCAACGACCCCAAGGGTCCCAAAATGAGGTGGTGCAAATTCAAACATACATTTTTTAAAAAAAACACTAACATGACCATAAAAACCCAAAAGCATATATCACGCATCGGTCATCCCAAATTTACAAGGGCACCTCCTTATCAGTTCCTGAGCCTCATGCTCATTACTGGAACTTAACCCTTGCCTCACCACTGCTGGGAGAACCAAGGAGATTAGAAAAGAACTCTTACCATGCTCAGGAAATAGAGCAGAACAAAAGGAGGTTTCTAGTAGCGCGTTGCCAAGTTGCCTTGTGTGTGTGTAATAAGAAAAACAACAATCTTCAGAGAGAAACAGCTGTTTTATTCTTCCGGTTCATTAATAGCAAAGTCCACAGAAAAACGCAGATTAAAAGGCCATAACAGGTATCAGTCCAGTAAAACTAGATTCTTTAAGTAATCATTGTGAAAGGAGAAAAATCCTACTACACAGCCAGATTCTTAATCCATCGGGAAACAGAAACGAACTAACTCACTTCTCTGCAAACATGGAGAATTTGCAGTCAGGTGGGTTACTCTTAGCCAATCAGGAACAGAGAAAAATATTCTCAAAACAATAGTTGTTTACACACGTACACAGAGAGTGTTCTAGCATGAAGTCTAAACATGAGGCTAGAAAGATAACAGCACGAACATTGGCTGAAAACAACCATCTCGTGACAGTCTTGTGAGACACACAGAGATGGGAAAAGATTTTTATGAGGCCTAGCTGAAAAATAGCATTTTCAAGCCTTGGGAAGCATGAGAAAATAGGTCTTTTCCTGACAGCATACTCACACAAATGTCTAAATTAATTAATTTTATTGTATTTTCATGTATTTCAACTACCGAAACTTACTAGAAGCTGCTGCTTCATTTTCCACCCCTGACTTATACTCGGGTCCATCTATTTTCCTAGTTTTAGAGGTCCTAATTAGGTACCTCAACTTATATTCGGGATGACTTACAGGCGAGTATATACAATAATTAATTACCCTTCTTTTGGCTCCCCAGAAAAATAATACATAGTCAATAAGGGAAAACAATTATACAGTACTGTACTTACATTAATATTTGATAGTGGGCAGTCCTTTTTGGCAAGTTTAAAGGCAAAATAGGATACTTGAAAAATATCAGGCCGTCGCTCTTGATCTGGTTCAAGCATGTACCCTGCAGATTACAAATTCCATATGAATACATCATAATGAAGATTTAGAAATTGTATCAAAAGTAATTTATAGAAATAAAACTCTCTTTCATCCTTTCAGGTACAGTAATACCTTGGATAACGCTAAGACTTGGTTCCACAAGTCTTGGTGTTATCCAATTTTTAGTTATCCGATCCATGTTAAAATCCTATGGGATGGATCGGATAACGTTAAAGCTCCATAGAGATACATTGTAACTGCACAGGCTTTAGCGGTTGTTATCCGATCCATCCCATAGGACCTTAACGTTATTCGATCCAATTCTCCTCCCCAGATTACTTAATGTTCTGCGATTTTAGCGTTATCCGAGGTAAACATTATCCAAGGTATTACTGTACTCCCTTCTAAGAAAGGTCTTTGGAGTAACCAAAGTACAAGTCAAACCTCATATAACACTAAAACCTGGTTCCACAAGTCTTTATGTTATATGATTTTTAGTGTTATCCGATGCATGTTAAAATCCTATGGGAGCCATAGAGATACATTGTAACCACACAGGCTTTAGCGGTTGTTATCTGATGCATCCCATAGGATCTTAATGTTATCCGATGCAATTCTTCCCCCCAGATTGCTTAATGTTATGTGATTTTAGTGTTATTCGATACTAATGTTATATGAGGTATTACTGTACTTGCAAATGTTTATATTCCAAAAATCTGCAAGCAACTTTAGCAGAACTGTTCAGGATACAGATTGCTTTAATTTTGTCTTAAAGCTTTCTTACATTTTTAATCATAAAAGATAACTGTATAGTGGTATTTCTTGTATTACTGAACTTATCTTCTCCTTGTACAAAATAAAATACTTATGAAATATCAAGATACTGGGATGCTGTATAATTATTTGTATTGTTCTTTTACCCAATTTATTAGACATTATAACCAAAATACATTACTAAGAAAGCCATATTCTGGAAAGCAAAAGTGACAGGATACAGGCACAAAAGTCCCTTTATCTCATGCCTTGCTGGTCTTCACAGGGGAAGCAGGTTTTTCCTTTTTAATCTGATCATTTTTGACAGTTTGACTAGCATCCCATTGGTTATTAATGTCAGTGCAAGTATAACAAGATAATCTGCAACAGCAAATTACTAGTTAATCAAATCATTAGTTGTGAGAAAACTGCTAAGCATCTGTGATGGCCTCTTCCAGAGAGAAGCATCACTTGAAATAATCATACAGAAAACTCTCTAAAAGTATTAAATTGGGGCCCTACTTAATGAATTAATGGAATTTGTTTACAAAATATTCTAAACAGTGCATGAATATAACATCCCATACTACATAATTAATAACTAATCCCTTTTTATGATGAAAAATGTTCCAGCTATAATATATATTAAATTTAAAACAAGTATCTTTAGAGAAAATTTTCCTTAAAAAGCATTTTATCAAACAAAATCCATATTGGATATTTAAAATCTGACTAAAAGAACAATCTTTTATATTTTTTTAAATATTACTGATTTTTCCACCCGTAGCTACTTGTGAAACTGCTTTTTAGTCTTTGAAAAAGCTTCAATTGAGATCTACCAGTTGCAGACCCTTAGATGAAAGCATACAAGATTGGATCTCACTCTGGAGATAAGAAATTGTCTCCATCCTTAAAAAGAGTATCTTATAAAGTCATTTTAGCATTTGGGACATTCAAGAACCACACGTTCACAGCTTATCAAGGAGCAAACAAAACAAACAAAAAAACAAAAAAGTTGTGGCACCTTAAAGATTAGCTGCTGTATTTTAATGTTAGCTTTCATAGACCAAGTCCACTTCGTCACCACTGAAGTTCTTCCTTCCCTTAAAAGCTATTTCAATGCACAATTTGCTTTTCTTTCATTCTGGTGCACATATGATACTTCACAAAAGTAAAGATTCACTTTTGCTACAGATATTTTAAATAAAGTTCTACTAAGGTTTAACTAATATTCGGTTTGGGTTCCAAACAGTATGTATGCATTCAAAATATTTCTACACCAATTTCACAAAGTAGTTTGCACAAGTGAATAAAACAAAGATCAAACAAAAAGCTACTATTCAACCTATGACAGAGTTCCAAACAGTTCATGGCAGAGGAATGCCAAGATGAAAATATTCATTTTCAGAACGTGCAAGACACACAATGCCTGGTACACTGTAGAGAGGAAACTATTTCACAGAGTTGAAATTGAAGTGGTAGCCGTGTTAGTCTGTGCAAGCATATCTGAGAGTAAATAAAATAGAATAGGAAAAAAAGACAAACATGGTTGTGGCACCTTAAAGATTAACTCCTGTATTTAACTGTGAGCTCACAGTTAAATACAGAAGTTAGTCTTTAAGGTGCCACAACATTTTTTTCCCGTTCTGTTTTATTTACTCTCAGACATCACAGAGTGAAATGCAAACATCTGTCCCTGCATCACAGGGCTTCTTTCTCAGAAAGACATGACTTCAACTATCTGGTAGCAGCACATGCCAAGAGAACTAAGCAAGAGAATAACCCTCAAATACCTCTAAACAGATATGAACCTCAAGTCTGCCAGCTCAGATCCAAGAAGAGTTTTATGGCAGGAACAAACATTCTTGAGTGTACACAAGAGCAAAACCAAATTAGAAGATAGAGGGAGGAGCTCAATGGACAAGGAACAACATTAAAGGAGGATATAACTGAGAAACAACCTTCCCTATGTCACTTGGAGGACCCTGAATAAGCTGAGGGTCAGAGTCCCTAAATGCAAGACCAACATACTCAAGTGGGGCTGCTGGTGGGCAAACACACACTGTGTGAATGTGAAGAGATACAGAAGCCGGGTCATTTACTGGTGTGCTGATTGCTGCCAGAGGCATGCACCGATGAGGACTTGGGTTTGGGCAACAACATAACAAAGAAAATGGCTTCATTTTGGCAGTCCAGGGTTTAATCAGGACACAAAAGAAGAACTATCTGGTGCAGTTGACACTACATACATCCCCAAATCTAAATTAGCCACAGCCTCTCTTGATTCAAATGCAGTGAAGAACTAAAACTGAGTGGGATTAAACAACTGATAGTGTATCACTTCAGATCTCCTAATTACTTGACAAGGTTGTATTCTGAATTTATTTATTTGCATTTGCATTTAATATTTTATTATTTATTTATTTATTTGCATTTAATATCCCGCCCCAATCGGGCGAACCCGACTCTGGGCGGCTTACAGCATAGCTCATAATATATATGGCCTTAAAATTCATAAAATTCATAAGAAATTCATAAAAAATTTAAAACATTGAACAGTGAAAACGGATAAAAACCCATAATAACAGTTACCAGATGGGGGCGGATGGCTGCTCTTAAATTAGCCATCCTGGATGGGAACCTGCATTGCTATGTCCCCACACTTGACCCGCCAGCCATGTCTTCAGGCCCTTTCGAAAGGGCAGAAGCTCCGCCTGCAGGCGCAGCTCTGTCGGAAGGAGGTTCCAAAGGGCCGGGGCGAACACAGAGAAGGCTCTCTTCCTGGTGCTCGTGAGGCGAGCCTCCCTAGCCGATGGAGTAACAAGAGAGCCCCTCCGGTCCGCCCTGGTGGGACGGGCAGACATTCTTAGGGTGACGCGGTCTCTTAGGTATCCTGGCCCACTACCATGTAGGGCTTTAAAGGTAATGACCAGCACCTTGAATTGCACCCGGAGGCAAACTGGCAACCAGTGCAGCTCCCGGAGCAGTGGTGAGGCCCGAGCATAACGCCCGCACCCCATCACTACCCGGGCTGCCGCATTCTGGACCAGCTGAAGCCTCCGAATGGTCACCAAGGGCAGCCCCATGTAGAGCGCATTACAGTAATCAAGTCTGGAGGTGACCAAAGCATGCGTGACCATGAGCAAGGCATCCCGGTCTAGGAGGGGGCGTAACTGGCGTATTACACGAAGTTGTGCAAAAGCCCTCCCGGCCACGGCTGCCACCTGTTCTTCGAACAGTAGCCGTGAGTCCAGGAGGACCCCCAGATTACGCACCGGGTCCTTCTGGGGCAAAACTGCCCCATCCAGTACCAAAGTTGGCAACTCCTGTGATAACACAGGACCCCTCACCCATAGCCACTCAGTCTTGCCGGGATTCAGTTGTAGCCCGTTGTCCCCCATCCAGACCCTCACAGCCTCCAGGCACCTGGAGAGGACTTCCACTGCACCGCCTGGGTCCCCACGGGCCGAGATGTACAGCTGGGTATCATCTGCATATTGATGATACCTCACCCCGTGGGAACGGATGATCTCACCCAGCGGCTTCATGTAGATGTTGAATAGGAGAGGAGAGAGCACCGAGCCCTGAGGCACCCCATATTGAAGGGGCCTAGGACTGGACCCTTCCCTCTCCAAGCACACCGACTGGGTCCTACCCCTCAGAAATGAGGAAAACCAGGACAACACAGTGCCCTGGATCCCCAATCCTTGGAGCCGTCCCAGAAGGATACCGTGGTCAACGGTATCGAAAGCCGCTGAGAGATCGATAAGAGCTAGAACAGACGGGTGGCCTCCGTCCCGCTCTCTCCAGAGATCATCCACCAAAGCGATTAGTGCAGTTTCCGTACCATATCCGGGCCTGAATCCTGACTGAAAAGGGTCAGGAAAAGGGGAATTAAAAATGATATCCTTAAAGTACTTCACAAAAAGACTGTCAACATGCAACCCCCACCCACCCCACCCCACAAAATATTCTCTGGCACTTCCCCTACAGAACTCCACTATTGCCCGTCCCAAGCCTGGATAAGAAAGGAGGAAAGTTGGGCATCATGTTAGCACCCCAGACCCATAAAACTTTATTGCTGAAGAAGAAAGGAAGAACCTCATTACCCAAAGTGTTGTAGTGGGAGACAAGTGCCCTACTGTAAGAACTGAATTTAAGATGTAACTCAAGGATGAAGATCATTTGGCCCACCATACATTTTTAATTTCATCTCTCAGAAGCCCAAGTCAACATAGTCAATATATATTGGAATTGTGGACACGGTGGTACAAAACATCGGAAGCATCAAAGGTCTTCCACCCTCGATCTAATAATTGCATAGAAACTATAATTTACATTTTGCCTCAGATACTTACTTATCAAACAATGTACACCATGGGAGTAACGTGAATTGTCTGGGATGGTAAAGCTGCCATCACAAATGGCAACCTGACTCTCACCAAAAGGAAGTGTGAAGAAACAAAGCTTATACAGCAAGCAGCCAAGGGCCTATGGAGTAAAAAAATATTGTTTGTGAAAAAGACACCAGGGTCATTCCATATCAATTCAACCAAAAAAATATTAACTTTCTCACCCAACATCTCAGATTTTGGTGAAACTTGGCTTATTTGTTCTACCCACAAAGATAAGTACCCATGCCAAATTTTAACACTCTAGTTCACTTTGTTTCCATTTTATAGGCTTTTGAAGTTTTGTATTTTTGGCAATTGTAACCAACGGATGTCGCAAAATGAAGGTCGCTGACATTTTGAAAATAATTTATAAATTTTTTATTTACCATCCAATCTTAATGAAAGTTTGTAGTCTTTTTCTTCAGAAAATGAGGATTCTAGAAAAAAATGCATAATACCTCTAAGAAAACCTACTAAGTCTGAAAAAATATTTTCGTTTACATCTTTGTATTTTTTAAAAACCAAAACATAGGTCAGCGTAAAATTCCATATCACAGAAAGGGTATTTGATATTTCCAATATTTACATTCTTCAACTTCTACAGTAACAAATTTAATGGAGGTTTGACATTTTCTCTTCAATTGACCTCATACATTTTTCAGAAAATCTGTAGGTCCTTCCAGTTGAAGTGTCAGGAGGATCAACAATTGAGAGTACATGAGGTATAGGCACAGCGCAAATGTCCTCTCGCTTAGGCCAATAAAATGATGGGGATGGCCCTGCAGGATGTAAAAACTGAACTGTCACATCACCTTCTTCTTTGTTCACTTCAGTTATGATTCCAAAGTACCATAGATTGTCATATTTACAAGCCACATAGCACGATGGGTTCAATTTTCTTCTCTCACAAATGATGTTAATTTGTTCTTTAAGTCAAGCGTGAGGGCGGGTTTCTCATCAGTACTGATCCTTCTTGCTTCCAAGTTGAAGAATGTAAATATTGGAAATATCAAATACATTGGTAAGTTTCCAGACCTTATCGTTTCTTTATGTTGTTGCGTTAGTCTAAAATAAAGTTATTGAAGAAGACAATTCTGGTTAAAATATTATGTTATCAACTGATGATAAAATAGGTAGTTGTCCAATCTTCATAATAGTCTAAACCTAGAGAATTTTAATCCCTTAAAATCCTTATTACTCAGTAAAATCGGTGAATAAAACAATTTGAGAAACTAATATATAACATAATGAAACACAACAAAGGTATCAAAACCCCATCATTTTTTTTTCTGCATTTGATAGCCCATTTAGTAAGGATCATTTTGAAAAAAAGATTTTGTGATTATCACATACCCTTTCTGTGATATGGAATTTTACGCTGACCTATGTTTTGGTTTTTAAAAAATACAAAGATGTAAACGAAAATATTTTTTCAGACTTAGTAGGTTTTCTTAGAGGTATTATGTATTTTTTTCTAGAATCCTCATTTTCTGAAGAAAAAGACTACAAACTTTCATCAAGATTGGATGGTAAATAAAAAAGTTATAAATTATTTTCAAAATGTCAGCGACCTTCATTTCGCGACATCCGTTGGTTACAATTGCCAAAAATACAAAACTTCAAAAGCCTATAAAATGGAAACAAAGTGAGCTAGAGTGTTAAAATTTGGCATGGGTACTTATCTTTGTGGGTAGAACAAATAAGCCAAGTTTCACCAAAATCTGAGATGTTGGGTGAGATAGCCTGGTTGAACTGACACGGAATTACCCACCACATCAATAATGCGTATGAAGTACCTACACATAAACTAACAAAAATACACCAGTGCTAAAATTTAACATTTGATTTATTATCTGGGATTTTAATTAATTAATTGAAGCCTAGTAACGGACTGCAGTGGCTCAAGTGGAAAAGACGGTGACTGGAAGGCGGAAGGTCAGCAGTACAATATCCGAATACTGCAGGATGGAATGATCTCCCATCTTTGTTCCAGCTCCTGCCAACCTAGCAGTTCAAAAGCAAGAAATTGCAAGTAGATAAATAAGGACCACTTCGGTGGGAAGGTAAACAGTATTCCATGCGCTCTGGTATCTTCTAGTCATGTCTGCCACATGACCACAGAAGTATCAGCAGAAGCAGTCAGCGCTGGCTCTTTGGCTTTGAAAGAGATGAGCACTGAACCCTAGAGTATGACTGGCTTTTGAGCAAGGGTGACCTTTACCTTTACCTTACAAAATAGATATAATAGCAAACATAAATAGTAGTCTCATTTAGCACGTGTAGTTTAACTTCAGTTGTATGGTTTATGACATTTTATTAAGAGGAATCCAATTGAATTATGTAGCATTGGTCAAGAATTCAAAACTTCTTTCCTGTATATTATTTATTATTATTAGTTCAAATTTATATTGCCGCCCACTCGCCGTAGCAACTAAGGGCAGCTTACAAACAATAAATTACAATACAATATGTTGATGGGGGCTCAGGGGGAGGGGCAGTGAAGTCCTCAACCTGCCCTGGCTTCATCTTCCCCTGGCAGTTGGTGTGGGCTCAGCGGGAGGCTTTTATATTAAAATTTTATTATGTAACAAATTACCAGAACAAAAAACCTGAATGAATAAAACAGCATTATGCTTTTATAAAGTGCAGTTATTAATTTTGCACCATATTTAACTAAATAAAAACAATAAATGCAAGCCACTTCATTTTTATTTTAAGCTAATGTCCTTTTTGGGAAAGGTAGAACATAATGCCCCACAGACACAATGCTCTATACACGATACCCACAGTAACCTGTAGTTGTGTGAGCCAGCAGTCACTCAAATGAAAATATTGTAGATTACACTTGCAGTATGTGGCAGTGAATCCTTTTTTGTTGAAACACCAGGAAAAGACAACCACATATTCAATTATTGCTATACACACAATACAAGTGAACAGACTACTGGCCAACATCCTTATAAATGCCAAGAAATGGATCCAGATTGCAGTACTGTATTTCCAAGTACAGTATTTACATCAAACACAGTACAATAGTACCTCGGATAACATTATGACTTGGTTCCACAAGTCATAACGTTATCCGTTTTTTAACGCTGTGTTTCTGAAAAGAAGCTGGGGAAACTTTTTCCTAACTTCTTTTCAGAAACCTCCGTCTGGATTGCTAAAGTGCTTAGCGATCCAGGCCGGGGGGGGGGGGGGCTTCTTAAGAGAGGCTTGGGACCCTTTCCCCAACCTCTATTAAGAACAAACCACCACCACCCCGGGCCCGGCCTGGATGGCTAAGTCCCATAGCAAGCCAGGCCCGGGAGGGGGGGGGGGGCTGAAAAGAAGCTAGGAAAACTCTTTCCTAACTTCTTTTCAGAAACCTCTGTCTGGATTGCTAAAGTCTTAGCAATCCAGGCCGGGGGGGGGGGGTTCTTAAGAGAGGCTTGGGACTCTTTTTTCAGCCTGTCTTAAGAAGCTCTCTGCCCCCCTGGCCTGGATAGCTAAGCCCCTTAGCAAGTCGGGGGGGGGGGGTGTTTCTGAAAAGAAGCTAGGAAAACTTTTTCCTAACTTTTCAAAAACCTACGTCTGGATTGCTAAGGGGCTTAGCAACCTGGGGAGGGGGAGGCTTCTTCAGAGGCTAGGACCCTTTCCCCAGCATCTCTTAAGAAGCCCCCCCTTGATAGCTAAGCCCCTTAGCAAGCCAGGGGGGATCTTTCTCCCCACACCCCAGCTGTCCCAAGCAATTGCCTGGGTCTGCCAGATCGTTGGGAGAGAAGCCGTGCCTAGGAAAGGCTGGGATGGTGGGGGAGAGATCGTGCACAGGCACGGTTTCTCCCCCAACACCCCGGCAGTCCCAGCGATGGCCTAGGACAGCTGGGGTGTTGAGGGAGAGATCGTGCACGCACACAGTTTCCCCAACACGCCGGCAGTCCCAGCAATCGCCTAGGAAAGGCTGGGGTGCACATGCACGGTTTTTCCCCAACACCCCAGCAGTCCCAGCATGTGATTGGATCAACAGTTTGGTTGGGGGGAGAACGGGCGCACATGTCCTCCCCCCAACCAAACCGCAGATCTGAGCAGAGATCTTTGCCCCAAAGCCTGCAGAGCTGGTCTTCAGCCCTGTATGCTTTGGGGCAGAGATCAACGTTGGGGAATTTGAGGCAAACATTTGCATCACACAACGTTATGTTAACATTGTGCAATGCAAATGTTTGCCTAAAATTCCCCAACATTATCTGGTGCTAGTGTTATGCGATGCAAACGCTAACCGAGGTATTACTGTATGACTAAATCTAGATCCAATCCCATGTCTTCACTTCTCCAATATATCTTTAACTAGCCTTCTTATTAACTAGAGTAAAATTATTAAAATTTCCTTACCCAGATATCTGCCTTAGTTGTAATTGGTTTTCCTCCATAAAGATTAATCATTTCAGGAGCTCTGTATGATAATGTAGTATACCTAAAGAGCACATAATTGGAAAAAGATTAAATGTAAGCACAAAAAGTATTAATTTATTTTTTTAAAGCCAATGTTTGTCCACTGCACTAAAACTGAACCAATATGAATGAGTACTAAATGCAAAAGCCTTAATATAAGTCAAAGAGGTATATCTGACTTGCTTATAAAAGGCTGTGCTCTTTAGAGCAGGGATTCTCAACCTGGGTCCCATGGCACCATTTCATGTGCACCCCCCTCCACCACACCAGGAAGTGCCATGTGGTGGAGGAAGGACAAAATGGCCATCCGGCCCCCAAAACTGTCTGAGGTAGTGTGACCCAGCCCTTGGCTTACAAAGGTTGAGAACTCCTGCTTTAGAGGGTCCTCCAAAAATAAGAAAATGATGACCTTACAAAACCAACAGATATTTTTCCAATTTTCAGATATATGTCCAGTATAACAACCCATAATCAGTCAGTAGTTCGTTTCATAACATCTGCTGTAAGCAGGTATTCTCAAGAAGGATGCATTAACTCCAGCCTGCTGCTTGTTGACAGGGAGCCAGGATCCCCACAAAGCACTGACTTACTACAATGTGCAAACTGAGCTGTTGTTTGCTATTACAGTCGTACCTCGCATAAAGAACATAATGCATTCCACAGGATTGCTCTTTAAGCGAAACACCATTGTAAGTAACCAATTGTGACTTCTGGCGGGGGGATTGCAAACCCCTATTTATTTGTTAAGCGAGTTTTTGGTTGGTTTTAGTTGTTCAACAAAGCGACCATTCAGAGAAAATTCTGCTCTTTAAGCGAGTTACTCTCTAAGTGAGACACTCTTTATGCGAAGTTTTCTTCTACTGTGTTATTAAAACTTAGAAGAAAATCAGATCATGAAAATCAGATCATGAATGTTAACAGCTGTAACATTCACTACAGCTGTTGGGATACACAGAAAGATCTTCCTCAAAGATTGTGGTATTTTTGAACCACAATCAGGCATAACCTGGTAATGGCAACCTTGTGTTCCTGGCTAATCTTTCTCACGCCAGGTCAGATGAAATGGACTGCAGAATGAACTTACCAAAAGGTGCTTTGGTAGTTAAATTATCAGAATATAGTCTCAAATAACTCATATAAGAAACTCAGCTTACTTTTTAATTTCTTCTTCTACCACATTAACACCATCTTTCTGAGGATTAAGAAATTTATTAGTGGCACTTCCAAAGTCACAGAGAACATAGTTTCCACTGTCATTCAACAAAAGATTCTCAACCTAAAAAAAAGGAAAGGAGGGAGGAAGGTTCATTTTAAAATAAGCACAAATTGTCCTAATTTTCAAATATTCCAAAATTCTCATCAAAATGTTTAAGTGCGCAAGATTGTTTTATATGCGGCACCAACATTATTTCTCTTTGGAAGAGTAGCCCAAACTCAGAACATTACAAGAAACAAGTAGATGTATAACACACTTTCTTGAAGGAGGAGGGGCTCCTCTTAAAAACTGAGCCAGCAAACCAACCAAAGTTTGCCAGCCATTAAGGTATTCCAAGTCCCCAGTACCATGTCATCTTTATTAACAACAATGGGTCAAGAGAGCACCCCAAGGAGAGTGCAGCCAGTTCTAAAACAGACTGAACATCAATCTCCAATACAATAAATCCCCAGTTTATGACACTGGTCCATTCCAACAGTCTTCGTCATAAACAAAAAAAAATTGTAAAACAAAGCATGTTTTCTCATAGGAATGCATTGAAAATTAAAAAACGGTCCCAACCGGACCAAATTTTAAAAAAAATACAAAAAAACACCAACAGTACAAAAAATGCCAGACACAATTGTCCACCACCACCACCACAAAAGGGAAATGGTCCCAACAGGACCAAAAATAATTTTAAGAATACTAAAACCCGACAAAAAATCCAAATACCAGACACGACCCTCTCCCACAAAAGGGACAAAGTGATCTCCCTACCTTTTCTACACCGCTGCTTCTTCCTGAGCGGTTTGTCTGGCCACCAGGGAAGCCCAATTTTCTCAGCTAGCAGCAGCAGCAGGTGAGTGTGGGGACCTTATCTGCTTGGTTCCCGCCTTCGTCCAAGCTACAGAAATGCATGCCTGGGGGAGGCGCACAACTGGGGGAGGCATGTGTTCCTGGCTGTAGCGGATCTGAGTGGATAAGGTCCCCAGACTCTCCCACTGCCAGTAGAAACAATAGACAGTGTGGAAATAGCTGCAAAAATGCCGCTACCACTGCAGCAGCAGCAAGTGAGAGGGGAGCGGGCGCCATTTTGACTCTAAAATGGCACTAGTCATCTCAATTCCCGGTCATAAACTGGGGGGGACCCATAAACCGGGGCATAAATTTGGTACAATTTGCCGTCATAAACTGCAGTAAACATTAACCAAGCTGTTTGTAAACTGGGGCTTTACTGTATGGCGATACCATCAATCCAGTGACTCTGCCCTATCCATCTCATTACTAAGTTTAGTCCAAAATTCAGTATTTCCACAGCATCTTCTGGTTCAGCTGATATAGATAAACATGGCTAGACACTGCATGGCACCTCACTTCAAACCTAAAAATGTCTTAATATAGATCTGTAAAAGCATGGAGGCCAAGATGAACTTATGCAGCACTTGACAGCCCAAATGCCATTACCGGTAAGTCAAATTCTTCTTCTTCAGGTGCCATATCCATTCCGGATAATGGCTATCATTATGGCAATAGTTTTCCTGTTCTTAGCTCCTCGAAACAGTTCTTCCAAGGACTGCCACACCAGTCTCTCAGACATGAAGTCTATCTACATCCAGGGCCTCTCTTTCCAGGGATCCGTCCTTGCAGAGTGAGTTGGAGTATTCTTTACTTTACATTGTTCCTTGTGATATGGCCAAGATATTGGAACTTTCTTAAAGAGTTCTTGCGTTTTACCCATCTGGCACAATACTTCTACGTGATATCCTTAGCAGCCGTCTATAGATCCACATTTCAAAAGCTTCAATTCTCTTTTCAGATGCCTTAATCAATTAAGTCGAATAGAAATCCATAAATAACATCTTTTGAATAGACCTACTATAACACTATGGTGCTGTCAAGTCATACGACTAGTTTACGAAGAACGCATGGTTCAGTAAGAACCAATATAATTTTACTCTTCCTGTCTTCTTTCCCTAGTCCAGTGATGGCGAACCTTTTAGAGACCGAGTGCACAAACTGCAACCCCAAACCCATTTACTTATTGCAAAGTGCCAACATGGCAACAGGAGAGGGGGGGAACTCTCCCATTGGGCTGCTGGGCAGAGGGGCTGGGCAAACTCTGCTGGGGGAGGGAGGAAGTGTTCTCATTGGGCTGCTGGGCAGAGCAAACTCTGTGGTGGGCAATTGCATGGGTGCCCACAGAGAAGGCTCCGGGTGCCATCTCTGGGACACATGCTATAGGTTCACCACCACTGCCCTAGTCTTATTAGAAGTCAGGGTCAGGTGACTAAAGCTGCCTGTTTCAGCAACAAACCATGAAGCAAATTATCTGTAGTTCCATTCTAGGTGAAGAAGACAGGGTAAACATCTAGTTATTAAATAAACCCATACTGAAATGGGTCGGTATTAGGAACAGACATGCTGGCATCTCCAGATCCTTAGCATCAATTTTGCCTTCAAGAAAAATGCATACTCCCTCCAGATATGGGTTCCTCTCCACTGAAAATGTGGAGCTCTGTTAACTTCATGCACTGTACAGTATTAGGAACTCCAGGAAGGCAGGTATAGGCTGAATATGGGGAGGGGGGCATCTTAACAGTTAGAGCAGTACAACAGTGGAACCAACTGCCTTGAGAGGTGGTAAGCACTCCAACACTAGAAGTACTCAAGAGAGAACTGAATAGCCACCTGTCATATCTGCTTTGATTCAGGTTCCTGCATTGACCAGGGGGTTGGACTGAAGGCCTAAAAGGCCCTTTCCAACTCAGTTGTCCTATGATCCAGGCATTCTCAACCTACGGCCTGTGGGCCACAACTGGCCCCTGAAGCCTTTTCATTCGGCCCCCACTCCTCATTCCCGCTGCTGCCTGGAAGCACCGAAAACCAGCAAAAACACACGTTTTCTTTGAGATCTCGACAAAATCTCACGATATCTCACCAAAAATGTGTGTTTCCGCATGAAAACTCACATGGAAACACGTGACCGGCCCACACAGCCATTCTGAGGGGAGTTATCTGGCCCCCACCCCAAAATGTTTGAGAAAGCCTGATCTACTCCATGATCAGGCAGCACAGTCAGTTATCCAGAATGACAGGATCTCTAATCAATCTCACTGGTACTTAATAACCCTTTCATTACTCAGAAAAGTCATAAGAAATCTTTCCATTTACACAACTCTACAATCATAAATATTGATGAAGTCACCACACATCAACACTAATGCTTAACATTTTGCATTCTCTTCAACCTAAGTATCCAGGATCCCTTTCAACATGGGGAAGCTTTTTGGAGCATCAAGATTTAGGAGGAGACCTGTCCATTCAAAAATTGTTACCAGCAGCCCCAGAGTGACAATTTTCAGAAATTAAAGACTCCCCCTCTCAGCCCAATACTTCCAAGGTTTTTCTCATGTTGAAAGAGATCCCTAAGGAGCCTCAGAACCTGAAGGGAGAATAGGAAACATTAAGCTACACATTAGCAACAGCAGCTGGTGACATCGTCAACATTTCTGACCATGCAGGATTCCTGGAATCATGGAAACACTGGCTGTTATATGCGTATATTTACTGCCACTAAGACAGGGTTTTGCAATCTACGGCCCGCAGGACCAATTAATCCAGCCCATGGTAAAAAAAAAACGCGGCTGCCACCGGAAACATCAAAAACAGGCCAGAAACCCCCAAAACTCGAGGAAAACCACCAGAAATACACTGCCCTTGCTCCCGCCACCATGGGAAGCGCTGGAGGGGGGGAATCCCAAAATGCACCATGAATGCACTCATCACCACCACCACTAGAAGTGGCGGAAACGGCAGCAGGAGCCATGCCTCCATGCCGCACACCTGTCAGAGGGGGCAGTCTGGCCCAAGGTGCGAAAAGGTTGTAAACCCCACACTAGGATATCTATACCATCTGCACTCCACTTACCAGCATCTTTATTTGGGGTTCTAAGACAGGAAGTGATGCTTGTGTCAACAAACCATCTCTATCACATCAACAAAAGATATGTGTTTCAATAATTTTCAACTTAGTGAAGTTTTCAAAAGGTTAATTCAAATTTAGTACCAGCATACTTATAAAAGAACAGATATAAAAGAATATTCATTCATCACTACGAGCAGCAAAAATAAAACTCACAAAAGTTCCACTCACCTTTAAATCTCTATGAATAATGGGAGTTTTGCACTGATGCAGCCTAGCAACAGCTTCACAGGCATCACAAAATATTCTTAGCACTTCTGGTTCAGTAAACCCTGTCTGTAATCTCTGATTCATCTGATTCACTACCTGTCCCGCTGGCCAAAAAAAAAATGAAGAAAAATGAAGAATTTCCAACAAAGTTTCAACAATATTTTCTTTTCAAGGTATCAGACTTAATAAAGAAAGACTACCAAGGAAGAGCCACTATAACTAAAACTTAGGAGGCCTGGGTTCAAACTGTGCTTGGCCATGGAAACTTGGGATTGGAGGGACAGTAAAAAAAAAAAAAGCTATTTCTTTATTCATATCTGAGCACTGCACAGTTTAAAATTATGGACATACATAACGTTCTAACAAATTAAAATATTAGACCAAATAACGATTTTTGACAAAAACTGGCTACTTCTATAGCATCATTTCAGACATTTACTAGTAATTCTTTTTAAATGAGAAGGGGTGTAAACTATATGCACATAAATGCTGCATTGATTGTATTTCTCCACATTCACAAAAAATCTGTCCGGTATTCAAATAGCCCCATTTTACTTTATTATTCTTTGGTCTTCCTACTTCACTTAAAAGTTTATAAAGTGACTTCCAGATGGTCGAGCCAGAATCTTGTCCTGGTAGGAAATATTCTTTGGCATTCAACCATTTGGCAAAGTGTGTTAGTTTTGCCTACCCCCTTCTAATATTTAGAGCATGAGAAAACTTTTCCTTGATTTTATCCATCATATAGTGGGCTGGTATCCACTTCGGTGGGAAGGTAAACAGCAGTCCGTGTGTTCTGATGTCTAGTCACGCCTGCCACATGAAACAGAGATGAGCACTGAACCCTACAGTCGGATACGACTGGCTTTTGAGGAAGGGTGACCTTTACCTTATCCATGAAGGGTTGGATTTGGTGTAGTATTACTTTATTTCATTCATTATTTTCTAACACCTCTCAATGTACTTCCAGAGGGGCAATAGAACTCATTCACTTGTTAGGCATGTGCTGATTACATTTATACAGAACTAGTATCTACTGCTGCAGAGTAGTATGGGGACAAAGATATTGTTCTTATTACTTGTAAAAATGCATCCCAGTCTTCAAGCCACTTCCTGACTATCACACATACCTAGAAAATTTTAATTATGGTCACCATAAGCTGTGAGCAACTTGCCAGCACATAATGGCAACAGTCATGAAAATAACCCAAGAAAAAGTAAATATAGGTAGTATAGTTTATACATGACATAAATATAAATTGACCTAAACCCTCATTGCTTCCTTCTGTTCCCTTTCTTGTGAAATTAAATGAGCTATAAAATCTGTTCCCAAAGGAAGAGCACAATAATCTATTTCAGGTAGCAAAGTATCATGTAACACAGTGGTTCCCAACAAGGGGTACACAGCCCACTAGTGGACTTCAATTCCCAGAAGCCTAAGTCAGTACATTGGCTGATCAGTGCTTTGGGGAAATGACTTAGGCTTCTGGGAATTGAAGTCCAAAAACTAGCATTTGGGAAACACTGTAACACCTTAAAGCCCAATGTGTTTATTATACCTTATACTTCTTTTGGCAAACAGCTCGCTTCTTATATGGATAAAAGCATCCAGGGAAGAGATCTGGCAGAAGCCATCCAGGGGGAGAGGCCATTCCCAAAGGTTCCACCACCACCACCCCAGAGGGAGAAGACATCCAGGGAGTGAAGAGTAAGGAGGAACATCGACCAAAACACCACCGAGAGCACAAGGATGGTTGCCATTGTAAAGCTCACACACCCAGGATGAGCTGAATAAAAACACAGACTCCTTGCTGTTTTTATCACAGACTCCAAGCTGCATACATGCATATAAGTAACTGAATTACCGCATCACTAGTTAGGTGAGTTCTTTATAATTGACATGATATAGTGGACTGTTCTTTTCATACCAAGGTTTTCCTTTTCATATTTTTGAAATGACTAACGAAATACTTTTTAACTTCTGACTAAATATATAACTACTTATTTCATATATCCAATACTAACCAACTTATCTTTGTAGTCTGTTACTTTGTGTTAAATTGTGATAAAATATATGATAGGAAAATACTGGTGTAGAAACTGGCAAACCTCGTCAAGAATTTTGCCAAGAAAACACCATGGATTGGGAGAAAAGGGAGAACAAAAAGGCAAAATAGATGGAACAGGATGTTGAGCCCATCAGGTCGGAAGATGAGGGAGGGGATAGGATAGTGGGAAGAGAAATACAATGTTGCAAAGAACAATACTGTACAGGAACTTGGAATGTAAGAACTATGAATCAAGGCAAGCTAGAAGTAGTAAAAAAATGGAAGGAATAAGCATTGACATCTTGGGAATCAGTGAGTTAAAATAGACAGGGATGGGCAAATTCAATTCTGGAAACCATCATATCTACTATTGTGGACAAGAAAATCTTAGAATAAATGGAGTGGCGATAATAGTTAACAAAAGAGTGAGAAAAGTAGTAATGGGATACAATCTTAAAAATGACAGAATGATTTCAGTCCGAATCCAAGGAAAACTATTTAATATCACTGTAATTCAAATCTACGCACCAACTGATGGTGCAGATGAAGCCACAGTTGACAAGTACTATGAGGACCTACAACACCTCATAGAACAGACACCAAGAAATGATGTCCACATTATCATAGGAGATTGGGATGCCAAAGTAGGAAATCAAAAAGTAAATGGAATAGCAGGCAAGTTTGGTCTTGGAACACAGAATGAAGCAGGGCAAAGATTGATAGACTTCTGCCAAGATAACACACTGGTCATAGCAAACACCCTCTTCCAGCAACACAAGAAGGGACTTTACACAAGGACATCACCAGATGGCCAACATCAAAACCAGATTGATTACATACTCTGCAGCCAAAAATGGAGAACCTCTGTTCAGTCAGCAAAAACGAGACCTAGAGCAGACTGTGGCTCAGATCATAATCTACTGATTGCAAAATTGAGGCTTAGACTAAAGAATATAGGGAAAACAATTAGGCCAGACAGGTATGACCTAGACAACATCCCTAAAGAATACACAGTGGAGGTGTGGAACAGATTTAATGGCTTAGACTTGATAGACAGAGTGCCAGAAAAATTATGGACAGAGGCGAGGGACATCATACAGAAGGCAGCAAGGAAATCCATACCAAAAGAAAAGATGCATAAGAAAGCAAAGTGGTTGTATGATGAGGCTCTTAAAATAGCAGAGGGAAGAATGCAAAAGGCAAAGGAGAAAGGAAAAAATTCAATCAATTGAATACAGAATTTCAAAGAAAAGCAAGGAAAGATAAGGAAACCTATCCAAATGAACAATGCAAACAAATAGAGGAAAACAACATAAGGGGTAGGGCTAGAGATATTTCAAAAAAAATGGGGAAATCAAGGAAACGTTTAAAACAAAAATGACCATGATAAGGGACAAAAATGGCAAGGAGTTAGCTGATGCAGAAGAGATTAAGAAAAGATGCCAAGAGTACACAGAGGAACTATACAAGAAGGACCTCAACACCCCTGATAATCACAATGATGACAACATTGAACTTGAGCATGACATCCTAGAGAGTGAATTCAGAAGGGCCCTAAAAAGCACTGCAAACAACAAAGCTAGTGAAGATGATAGTATCCCAGTTGACTTTTTCAAAGCCCTAAAAGATGATGAAATCAAATTATTGCATTCTATATGCCAGCAGATTTGGAAAACAAAACAACGGCCACAGGATTGGAAAAGATCAGTATACGTTCCAATCCCTAAAAAGGGTAATGCCAAAGAATGTTCAAATTATCGAACAATTGTGCTTATCCCACATGCTATCAAGGTTATGGTCAAGATAATACAGGATAGACTGTAGCAGCACGTGGACAGAGAATTACCAGAAGTGCAGGCTGGGTTCCGAAGAGGCAGGGAAAATAGACACCACATTGCCAACATACATAGGGAATATCAGAAACAAGTCTACTTCTGTTTCATTGACTACAGCAAGGCCTTTGACTGTATGAACCACAACAAAATGTGGCAAGTAATTAAAGAGATGGGAATACCAAAACACCTTATATACCTCATGAGAAATCTGTACATGAATCAAGAGGCAACAGTTAGGACAGAAAATGGAATGACGGAGTGGTTTGGAATAGGAAAAGGAGTAAGACCACGATGCATTTTATCACCCTGCTTATTCAACTTATACGCAGAGCACATAATGCACAGTCCAGGGATGGAGGAGTCATAATTTGGAATCATAAATTGCTGGGCAAAATATCATCAATTTGAGATACGCAGATGATACCGCCCTAATGGCAGAACGTGAGGGAGACCTAAAGAAGCTGCTGCTCAGGTTGAAAGAAAAGAGTGCAAAAGCTGGTTTGAGACTCAACATCAAGAAAACCTAGATAATGGCAACAGGTCCCTGGAAAATAGATGAGGAAGAAGTAGAAGCAGTGACAGTTTACTTTCTTAGGATCAAAGATCACTGCAGATAGAGATTGCAGCCATGAAATAAAAAAGTGACTGATTATTGGAAGCTATGCGTAAATTGGGGAACATAATTAAAAATAGAGACATCACCTTGCAAATAAAAATTCGCATAGTCAAAGCAATAGCATTCCCTGTTGTAATGTATGGTTGTGAGAGCTGGACCATTAGGAAAGCTGACCACAGAAGAATAGATGTCTTTGGAATGTGGTGTTGGAGGAGAGTTTTGAGAGTCCCCTGGACACTAGGAGAACAAATAGGTCAATCTTAGAAGAAATCAACCCTAACTGCTCCTTAGAAGGTTAAATAGTAAAGATGAAGCTAAAGTACTTTGGATATCAAATGAGAAGAGAGGACTCACTTGAGAAAGCCTTGATGCTGGGAAAGGTGGAGGGCAAAAGAAGAAGGGGGCGGCCAAAAATGAGATGGCTAGATGGTATTATAGATGCAATGGGCACAGAACTGGGAGGGAGGATGTTGGAGGACAGGGGTGCCTGGAGGGCAATGGTCCTTGGGGTTGCAAATGGTCGGAATCAACTGTGTGACTGAACAACAACAAAATCTGATATTGGAAGTATAGAATATCATTTTTGTTATTAACTTTAAGATGTAATCACCAAGAATCTATGGAGAATCAACTGTATTGAATCAAACAGTTTTCATAGTGTTAAACAGATGTATTAATAGTATATTTTTGTCATTCCAATAAAGACAAATTTCCAAGAGATTGCTCGTACAACCCAAGCAAAACAAAACATTCTAAATCACTCAAATTTTGACAAAGAGATTTGCATATACTCAAGAAGAACTGCTAAACTTAAACAAGGCTTGAATATTCCTCTTTGGCTAAACTATAATCTTAACATTAACTATATGTCAAAGTTTTCCCCTTAAAAGGCTTAATTGCCATGTCTTAAAACTAAGCTCTGTGTACCTATGAACCTATACCCCTATTGCCAAGTATTATATAAACCATAATACAGGGAGAAAGCCAGGTCAGAAATTAAATAAATCAGTACAGTTGTACCTCGCGTAAAGAGCATAATAAGTTGTAAGTGACCAATTGTGACTTCTGGTGAGGGGATTGCGAACTCCGATTTATTTGTTAAGCGAGTTTTTGGTTGGTTTTATTTGTTAAGCAAAGCGAATATTCAGAGAAAATTCTGCTCTTTAAGCAAGGCGTTCTTTAAGCAAGGCACTCTTTATGCGAGGTTTGACTGTATATAATAGAGTATTGGTGGCACAGTTGCTAAACTGCTGTACTGCAGCCAGAACATTGTGACTTGAGTCCTTCCAAGGTTGGTAAAATGAGTACCCAGCATGTTGGGACAAAATGCTTATTCGCTTGTGAACCGCCCAGAGTGCACTAAGCGCTATGGGATGATATATAAGTGTAATTGCTATTGCTAATTGCTATTGTCAATGGGTTCTCAAACTTTTCAAGCCACGTGCCGGACCATACCCCCTCAGACAAGTGAGCAGGCCGAATGGGTGATTCTTCCTGCCATAAACCATGTCCGCGGCTGTCATAAACATGTTTACGATAGCCACGGGCCATTTATGGCTGTCATAAATGCATTCACACCCACTTCCGCTTCCAGTGGTGATGGTGATGTGGGCCACATGAAATGATGCTGTGGGCTGGTTCTGACCTGCGGGCCATAAGTTGAGAACCCCTGCTATAGTCCTATGTCTGCATCTCAGAAGCACTACACACAATTTAAAAAATCCCCATCAGCATAGCACTACGAAAAATCAAAACTTTATTAACAGTAAAAGGAAATGTTCATTGTAAAAAAAAGTGGAAAACATCCACACTTCTTACTCTTTTGTCTTCTGGAGTAGCAGTGAGCAGTGCAGTGCAAAAGCTACAGCAACAGTAGCAGAGAGTTGAAATTCCTCTCTCCACCAATCCCTGAAATATTTTTGCAAAGTTTATTTGACAACTACTTAAAATCAAAAGAGAATTACTTACCACGACAGTATTCCATCAAGATGAGTACCTCCCAAACATTATCACTAACAGAATTAACAGCACAATCCAAATACCCTACAATGTTCTTGTGCCCAGACAGTTCTTTCTGAAAAAGAAACAAGACTCTTGAAAGTAAAAAAAAATTGCAGTGTTTTAAAAGGTTCATAAAAAACTTAGGTATCATAAAATTGCTATGCAATATACACTAGTTAGTGAAGCATACCATTTAGAGCAGTGGTTCCCAACATGGGGCCCATGCCTCACAGGGGTACTTCAACTCCCAGAAGCCTAAGTCAGTACATTGGCTGATCAATGCTTTGGGAATTGACCTAGGCTTTTGGGAATTGAAGTCCAAAACCAAAGGTTGGGAAACACTGATTTGGAGAAACAGGGCTAGCTACCCTCCTCAACTGTCACCATTCCATTAGGCTACCTGAGCTGAAACCTGACTTTTCTTCCTCTTTCTGCATCTTTTCTTCCAGTGTGTCTTGGCCTTGGCCTGTAATATCTGCTTTGATAGGGAATCCTGCATTGAGCAGGGGGTTGGATTCCATGGCCTAAAAGACCCAGTAATTCTATGATTCTATAACATGTAGACAATAAACTTTTACAACACAGATTTTAAAATAATTAATTTTAGCATTCTCAGAGCTTCTGGCTAGAATAGGTTAACTCATTTTCCCCACAGCAGTACAAACTGTAAGAAATGAACAGCAACTGGAAATGCACAATTATTATATATTTGGTAATGAAGAATGGTACAAATATTTTTGAACAAGATAAGGAAAAATATTGAGAACTAAATGAGGGACATACAGATTTCAAAATACTTAACTAAATCCCATACTGAATGATGGTATTAAAAGTAGGTCCAGCATCAGATAAAATACTAAAAAGTTGCTATTGTTTCCACAGCATACAGCTAAATTTACTAACAAGACTATTATGTGCTGTTTATGAATGTTGGTATTAACCCCAGTAATTTTTTACAAACTCACAACTTGACAATTTATGACACATACTTGGAAGATAGAGCATATCATGTGAAAATACTACTGGAACTCTTTTTAGACAGAACAGTTAAAAAGAGCGATGTTCCCAAATTTTGTAGCAGGTTCAACAAGAGAAGTGCTATTACAGTATCTTCTCAAGATAATACCACACATGCTATAATACTGCCACCCTCAATCCCCACATATGGTAGCAAACTCAAATTTTTATGCCAAGAGCTAACATAATATACAGAAATATATTCACAACATGAAAACTTACCATTATTGTTATTTCTCTCTTGCAGATATTGAGGTCAGACACATTATTAACATACATTCGTTTCAATGCACTCCGGATTCCACCATGTGTGCGCACGAGGAGCACAGTGGAAAAGCCACCTAAAGAGCAGAAATTAGATTATAAACAATCTATAAGCAAGAGTGGTTGCTTATTATTATTATTATATTGGGTGGTTTATTTATTTAATTTACATGCCATCTTTCTCCACATAATTCAGGTTTCACTACTGAGAACAGCAAATTCATGAACATTCCTTTAACTAGCCACTGTGGTATAGTAGTGGATAAAGTGAGAGACTAGGACTCGGGTGAGCTAGGTTGAAATCCCTGTTCAGGAATGGAAACTCATGCATAAATAACTCCTGAAAAATCTTGCATACAGTTCTGTACCTTGAAAACCCTATTATGGTAATTATATATGTCCAAATATATGTTGGATGTGAAAATGGCACACAACACATTCTAATTATCCTTAAATTAAATAACTTTTATTGAATATGGAAAATTATTAAATTGAATAATTTCTATTGAATAATGTAAATCAGATTTTGCAAGGAAGACTTTTATATAGCAAAGATACTCAAGTAGATTACAGCAAAGCCTTCGACAACGAGCATGAAAAGCTATGGATCATTGTCAAAAATGTTACAATATTTGATTGTTCTAATACATAACCTAGACTAAAGGTAAATAACCTAGACTAAAGATATATCAATTTAAATTCCCTGACATGAACTTCTTTGTCATCCTGTGTAAACCCACATTATGTGAAAATGAAATTTAAGTACATACACCTGGATATTATTATTATTATTATTATTATTATTATTATTATTATTATTATTATTATTATTATTATTATTATTATTATTATTATTATTATTATTATTATTATTGCATTTATTACTCTCTCCAATTGGGAGAACCCGACTCTGAGCGGCTTACATCAAGATAAAAATAAAACATAAAACAGTCTACATCAATAAAAATCATCAAAGTTAAAAAAAGTCATCAAAAGTTAAAAACAATACAGAAACTATGCACAAATCCCACATTCAGACCCAGGGGTGGCAATCCGTTAAATAAGCCACTTAGTATGGGAACCCACATTCCCGGGTCCTCAAACTTGTCCTGCCAGCCAGGTTTTCAAGCCCTTCCGGAAGGGCAAGAGCTCTGTCTGAAGGCGCAGTTCGGTGGGCAGGAGGTTCCAGAGGGTCGGGGCGGACACGGAGAAGGCTCTCCTCCTAGTGCAGGCGAGGTGGGTTTCTCTCGCCGAAGGAATAACAAGGGAGCCTCTCCGATCCGCCCTGGTGGGACGGACAGATGTTCTTGGGGTGACGCGGTCTCTTAGGTATCCTGGCCCACTACCATATAGGGCTTTAAAGGTAATAACCAGCACCTTGAATTGCACCTGGAGACATACTGGCAACCAATGCAGCTCCCAGAGCAGCGGTGAGGCACGAGCAGTGATGGGATGTCCCCGGTTCCAGACGGTTCCCTGGAACCGGTAGGACCAATCCCGGAGGGTTCTCTGGGAGGGGAGTCCACTCTTGAGGTGTCCGGT
Organism: Furcifer pardalis; assembly: GCA_030440675.1. NCBI lineage: Eukaryota > Metazoa > Chordata > Lepidosauria > Squamata > Chamaeleonidae > Furcifer > Furcifer pardalis. Next base: position 94,078,511 of record CP126892.1, read on the forward strand.
TCCGGACGCCTCACCGAAAGAATTTTTTTTTAAAATTGGAGCAAAAATGGCTCCAATTGACTGTGCATGCGCAGAAACTCAATCTGATGCATTGCGCATGCGTCAAATTGAGTTTCTGGTCATGCGCACTAAATTGGAGCCAAATGGCTCCAATTTTTTTAAAAAAATTCTTCCGAAGCTGGAGCCGCCCCTTTTTAGAGTGGCTCCGGCAGCAGCGGCGGCAGCCCTAAGAGAAGGGCATCTCCCCTGGCCGGCCACCGAGCTCCCACGGGCACGTTGGTGCCTGCCCGGGCCGTCCGCCCGCGCCGCGCCCTCCTAGGGACTTGGGCCCGACACACCCCCATGCCCTGGGTAAGCCCGGCGGGGCTCGCCACCACCGCATCCTCCTCCGCCGGGTGCCTGCAGCTTCCTCGGGCCGGTGCCTTTTCGGCCCGGCTCTGGCTGCGGCCACGGGCGGCCAGGGCCTGCGGGCAGCGGTGGCTCCAGGCCCAGCCCCTGGCCGCGGCTGGAGCCGCCACCATACCCACTGCTGCCCGCAGGCCCTAGCCGCCCATGGCCTCAGCCAGAGCCGGGCCGAAAAGGCACCGGCCGGAGGAAGCTGCAGGCGCCAGGAGGAGGAGGATGCGGCGGTGGCGAGCCCCGCCGGGCTTACCCAGGGCATGGGGGTTTGTCAGGCCCAAGTCCCTAGGAGGGCACGGTGCGGGCGCCAACGTGCCCATGGGAGCTCGGTGGCCGGCCAGGGGCTGCAGGCGGCTGTGGCGGCCGTGGCCGGTGGCTGCAGGGCCGGCCGCGGCCTTCGTAGGAGGAAACGGCCACAGTCGGGGGCAGCGTGTCTTGCCGGGTGGCCCCGGGCCACATGGAGGTTCATCGGCGCCAAGGAAGGTAAGTGAGGCTTTTATATTTAGGGTGGGTGGGTGATTTATTTGTGTTTTGGGTGGGTGGTTGTACTTTTATTTAATTTTTATTTTATTTATTTCTTTATTTTATTTCTTTAAGTTATTTACGGGTCTGTGTGCGTATTTATTTATTTTTATTTTTATTTTATTTTTTGGCCTTGCCCACAACGTCATGATGTCATGACATTGGCTCCGCCCATGACGTCATGACGTCATGACATTGGCCACGCCCATGACGTCCATGACGTCATGGAGTGGTAGTAGAATTTTTGACATCCCATCACTGGGCACGAGCATAACGCCCACACCCCACCACTACCCGGGCCGCCGCATTTTGGACCAGCTGGAGTCTCCAGATGGTCATCAGGGGCAGCCCCATGTAGAGCGCGTTACAGTAATCAAGTCTGCAATGGAGCTTTCAATGAATCTTTGAAGGCTTCTACTGGGCCAATATATGGCAAAGATGATCTTGTTTCAAAACCAAAAGATTTCTGTGGAACTAAGTTTGAAAGCCAACAAGATCCAAGTAATTATTATTTTGCCATTAGGTGGCAACATTCTGCAACTTTAAATCCATAGCAGATCAGAAGCTAAATTGCATACTGTAATTTAAATTTACTATCTTGTTTTGGTAAATAAGAAAAGTACTACATGAAGTTATTTAAACAGTACTAATAGGATCAGGAACAGTGTTTAATGGTGTAAAAAAGTAAAGCATTCATTTATACAACAAGTTCCTCTTAAACTAAAATTGTAATGCCCCAAAAGCTTAACATTTAAATAATTTCTGGTTTTCACATTCAGTTGTTGGGTGTCCAGGAAATTTATTTATTTATTTATTTATTGGATTTCTATACCACCCATCTGGGTGTTATCCCACTCTGGGTGGTGAACAAGCAGAGAAATCAATAACAGAAATACTGTATCCACAACAAATTAAAACCCAACAACAACAAATACCTCACAAACTAAACTAAACTAATTGGCATCTGATGGCATCAGGACTGAACCTAACTGGCTAATATTGATAAGGGGACAACACACAGTGGTGTGCATTACAATTTTAGTATATACCAAAAGCCATACAATTGAAATAGATGTGCAGCTTTGTTTCTCCAATACTAAAAAAAACTATACACACATTGATTTTATCCACTGTCAAGCCACTTACAACTTACAACAACTTTAACAGGATTTTCATATATGTGTGAGATGTTCAAACACCTCTCAGTGAGTTTCCATGGCTAACCAAGTATTTGAACACAACTATCATAAACTCGAATATGATATGGTCAATATACCATACTGGCTCTCCAAGATGCCAACAAATAAGGCTCCACTGAACAAAACTGTAATTATAAATGAGTAAAAATAGTTACTAGCTTACATATTGACTATAATCTACATCAGTATCAGAGGCTATCAGTTTCTGAATAACTGTTACAAGAAACAGCAATAGCAGGTCATGACAAAAGGAGGGAAGGGGTTCCTTGTACACAATCAGAAGACAAACAAAGTTGATATCTTTATTAGACCACTAAAATCTCAGAGAAGCTGACTTTCAGCTCCACACGAATCTTTGTTAGGCAGGGCATTACAAAGCTGGAGGATATGCAGAAAAAACACTGAGGTTCCAAACTGAATGGCCAATTGTGCGGACCAAGTTCTTTGTTTAACAGTAATAATTATTAATTAAATGTTGTCAAGTCAATGGTGATCCACTAAAGCAAGGGTTCTCAACATTTTAAAGCCGTGGGCTAGACCACACCCCCTCAGACAGCTGAGCTGGCCGGACTGGTGGTTCCCCACCACCACCGAAAACAATGCCATAAAACGCGTCCACAGCTGTTGTAAACACATCTGCTTCCAGGGGTGGCAATAAGGTGGGCCACATGAAATAGTGCCATGGGCTGGGTCCAGCCCATGTGCCATAGGTTGAGAACCCCTGCACTAAAGGTTTTCTGGATATAAAATACTGAAACAAGATTTACCTTTTCATTCTTTTGCAGGTATTCTAGAACTGTGATCACAGAACAAGACTACACAGGCTGGCACATCTCCATGGAGCCAGAGTAGGAAATCAAAATACAAACCTCTGGCTCTGCAGTCTAATACCAACTCAGATGCATCCACAAGCTCCTTGGTGAAAGCAACCTTGAAATAAAGGCTAAGAATTCACCCAAGTGTAGATTAGAATGCCTCCAATTTAAGATACAGAGCTGCAAGTACCTCACCTCCACATCACAATTATCTATATCAAAATACTTAGTTCCTTTTTAGCTGAGGGTCATGGTATTTGGCAGGCCACTGAGAAAAACAGGACACTAGACTAAAAAAAACTTTGATTTGACACAGTGCTACTTTTTAAAAGAGTGAAACCACCTAAACACAATATTTAATAGATTTGGATTAAATGTGTTTTCTATTTTAGTGTAATTCATTTTCTTGCCCTCTCTCCCTCCACATGGCCACCCAAAACCAAACATGGCATATTTTAGGTACAGGCAAGACAAATACATTTTCACAGTTTAATTCCTTTGATTTTTGCATGCAGCTCCCCCAAAGATAAAAGTGAATTCTACAGCATTTACAAGTATGGGTTCTAAATGGAAATACTGGTGCATAACTATTATTTTAACCAGACTTTCTTTGGTAATATAAAATTCTATTCACTCTCATCAAGATTAAGATTATGGAAACTTTTAAGATTTATTGTAATTGTACAGTAAAATCCCTACTTATGTAAAAGTCTGTTCCATAGGCTTTTATATAAATTGGTTTTTTACTTAACTCAAAGCATACCCATAGGAAAATGATATTTATGTAAATCAAAACAACCCATAAGAAAAATGAATTTTTTTACATAACTCGAAGCAAACTGATAGGAAATTGTGTTATGTAAATTGGGACATTTATGTAAATCAGGACATGGTTTTAGTGCAAAAATCATTATACAAATCAAATTTTATGTAACTCGAGGCATATGTAAGTTGGGGTTTTACTGTATCTTTAAAATTTTGTTCTATACTTAAAACTCAACAATAATAAATACCTGTAGTTTAGTCGGTCTTACTTGATTCCAGGACCCCACTCTCCTAAGGAGCAGTGTATTAGTACAGTGATACCTCACTTAAAGAGCATAATTTGTTCCACAGAATTGCTCATTAAGCGAGTTTGCTCTTTAAGCAAAACACCATTGTAATGGTCACCATTGTGACTCCTGACAGGGGGGATTGCGAACCCTGATTTAGTTGTTAAGCAAGTTTTTTGTTGGTTTTAGTTGTTAAGCGAGGCGACCACTCAGAGAAAATTCTACTCTTTAAGCGAGTTAATCTCTAAGTGGGGCGCTCTTTATGCAAGGTTTTACTGTTCAAAAGTTGTGTTACATCATGTAAGTACTAATTTACTGCACACAAACTGTTGGAAAGAAAAGACGGAAGACTGATTGGTATCTTTACAATCCAGAGTGCTCAAACTGCCAGGTGGGGGCAGAGGAGAGCTACCTACCTCAACCTCCAAACTAAATATGACAGGAGGAAGAAATGCACTGGCTTGCTCTACTCCATGGTTCCTGGGAGGCAGAGAGTGAGATTGTTACAACATATACACCCATACACGATCTCCCTCTCTCTTTCATTCACAAGTGTTGCAGAGAGCCCTCAACTGTAAAAAAAAATGTCTGTTTTCGAACCTTCTGCATTTAGAGGGCTTCACAATAAAGTTTATGCAGTCAAAACTCAACTAGATATGATGCAGAAGAGAATTCAGTAGATATACTAGGATTTCTCTACTGTCTTTAATATACAGTCATAATATATAGTTACAGCTGAAATAAGTTTTTCTTCCATTCAATATCCAAGTAGTAGAGAGCAAAAAAAAACAGCTGTAGGACAATGTCATGTATTATTTGCTGATCCAGGAAGAAAGAGCACAAGGTTTATTCAAAAAGAGGCTAAATTTATAAGGAATCTGATTCAGACATCACAATGAAGAGGGGGATGGACAGGACAGTGGGAGGAGAAATACGGTGTTGTAAGGAACAATACTGGAATGGGACATGGAATGTAAGAACTATGAATCAAGGCAAGCTAGAAGTAGTAAAAAATGGAAGGAATAAGCATTGACATCTTGGGAATCAGTGAGTTAAAATAGACAGGGATGGGCAAATTCAATTCTGGAAACCATCATATCTACTATTGTGGACAAGAAAATCTTAGAATAAATGGAGTGGCGATAATAGTTAATAAAAGAGTGAGAAAAGTAGTAATGGGATCCAACCTTAAAAATGACAGAATGATTTCAGTCCGAATCCAAGGAAAACCATTCAATATCACTGTAATTCAAATCTACGCACCAACTGATGGTGCAGATGAAGCCACAGTTGACAAGTACTATGAGGACCTACAACACCTCATAGAACAGACACCAAGAAATGATGTCCACATTATCATAGGAGATTGGGATGCCAAAGTAGGAAATCAAAAGATAAATGGAATAGCAGGCAAGTTTGGTCTTGGAACACAGAATGAAGCAAGGCAAAGATTGATAGACTTCTGCCAAGATAACACACTGGTCATAGCAAACACCCTCTTCCAGCAACACAAGAAGAGACTTTACACAAGGACATCACCAGATGGCCAACATTGAAACCAGATTGATTACATACTCTGCAGCCAAAGATGGAGAACCTCTGTACAGTCAGCAAAAAACGAGACCTGGAGCAGACTGTGGCTCAGATCATAATCTACTGATTGCAAAACTGAAGCTTAGACTAAAGAAAATAGGGAAAACAATTAGTCCAGACAGGTATGACCTAGACAACATCCCTAAAGAATACACAGTGGAGGTGTGGAACAGATTTAATGGTTTAGGCTTGACAGACAGAGTGCCAGAAGAATTATAGACAGAGGCGAGGGACATCATATAGAAGGCAGCAAGGAAATCCATACCAAAGGAAAAGAAGCGTAAGAAAGCAAAGTGATTGTCTGATGAGGCTCTTAAAATAGCAGAGGGAAGAAGGAATGCAAAAGGCAAAGGAGAAAGGAAAAATTCAATCAATTGAATACAGAATTTCAAAGAAAAGCAAGGAAAGATAAGGAAACCTATGTAAACGAACAATGCAAACAAATAGAGGAAAACAACATAAGGGGTAGGACTAGAAATCTTTTCATAAGGCCTCTCAAAGCAGTTTGTTGTTTCTCTTGGATCTGCTCCAGCAAAAGAGACAATAAAACAAAGGATATTGGATATCTATCAGCAACACAATTTAAATAAAATAGTCTTCTCTTTTAAATGCCCCTACCCAATAATATGAGGCCCTTATCTTACTTATCCAGCTTAAGTAACCCAGAGCATAGGAGATCACACACTCTTGCATTTTAACATGTTACCATCAGTATTCAAAGAGGGGTTATTTAAGAAAGTTCCAATTCAGGAGCACTTATGTATCTGTCAGGCTGGGAAGGTGGAGACACCTGAACACATGCTCCTAAAATACCAGTTTTATGACAACCTTAGATGTGACCTCATTGCTCCCTTCCCTCAGATTGAGGTGAATAGCCATATGTTTAGAGACATGCTCTCAGATAGAACAAATGACCAGATGGCTGCTTTTGCCATATTTACCTGGAAGGCTACCAGGGTATGTAGCATTAGGGAGAAGCAGCTACAGTGGGGACAGGTTAAAAACCAACAATAAAGATTTTTATTTTGCACTAGTAATTCTGTTTTATATCCTACTTATGTAATTATATCCACTATTTGCATTTATATAGAGACATTTTTTCATTTTATTTTGAACTGTTTTATGTGCTGTTTTATAATTTTTAAACCAGATACCTGTCCCAAATGTAGCATAAATTTAAAAACTGATTTTATTCTCTTTTGTTTTAATCCAAACGAATGAGTTTGTAGGGGTGCATTTTGACTGAATTAGATGCACTTAAACCATTTTTACTGCACTGGTCATCTACCTCAATAAAGTGTGACTGATTGATCAAAAAAAAATAGGGAAATCAAGGGAACGTTTAGAGCAAAAATGACCAAGATAAGGGACAAAAATGGCAAGGAGTTAGCTTATGCAGAATAGATTAAGAAGATGGCAAGAGTACACAGAGAAACTATACAAAAAGGACCTCAACACCCCTGATAATCAAAATGATGAGAACATTGAACTTGAGCCAGACATCCTAGAGAGTGAAGTCAGAAAGGCCATAAAAAGCACTGCAAACAATAAAGCCAATGGAGATGATGGTATCCCAGCTGAATTTTTCAAAGCCCTAAAAGATGATGGAATCAAATTATTGCATTCTATATGCCAGCAAATTTAGAAAACACAACAATGGCCACATGGAGAGAAAATTACCAGAAGTGCAGGCTGGGTTCCGAAGAGGCAGGGGGACTACAGACTACATTGCCAACATACGTTGGATCATGGAGAAAACAAAGGAATATCAGAAACAAGTCTACTTCTGTTTTATTGTCTACATCAAGGCCTTTGACTGTGTGGACCACAACAAAATGTGGCAAGTAATTAAAGAGATGGGAATACTAGAACACTTTATATGCCTCATGAGAAATCTGTACAAGACTCAATAAGCAAGAGTTAGGACAGAATACGGAATGACAGAGTGGTTTGGAATAGAAAAAGGAGTAAGACAAGGATGCATATTGTACATAGAGCACATAATGTGCAATGCAGGGTTGGACAAATCACAAGTTGGGATCAAAATTCCTGGGCAAAACATCAACAATTTGAGATACGCAGATGATACCACCCTAATGGCAGAAAGTGAGGAAGACCTAAACAAGCTCCTGCTTAGGTTGAAAGAAGAGAGTGCAAAAGTTGGCTTGAGACTCAACATCAAGAAAACCAAGATAATAGCAACAGGCCCGATCAGTCCCTGGAAAATAGGATCTTCCCCGTACCCTTTCCAAACATCGGGCGGGCGCGCGCGTCAGACAGGGTTTGGGGAGAGTACGGGGAACATCTCCGTAGCCTCCCCAAACCCTGTCTGACGCGTGCGCGCCTGCACAGTGTTTGGAAAGGGTACGGGGATCTTTCCAAACATCGGGCGGGCGGGTGCTGGGGGGCTGGGTTGGATTGGGTAGATGTTCTACCCAATCCAACTCCACACACACATACACGATTGTACCAGATAACGCTAAAAATTGCGTTATCCGATGCAAGATTTTTCCAAAAATCTTGCATCGTTATCCAATTCTAGCGCTATCCGGTACAATCATTATCCAGGGTATTACTGTATTTGGAACTACAATTCTTTACCACTGGCCATACTGAGTAGATCATAGCTTATGTGAAAATATTAGGTGGTATTCATCTTGTCTTTGGTTAAAGCAGGGCTTCTCAACCTGCAACCCATGGGCTGAATGCAGTGTGCCTCCACCACACCAGGAAGTGACATGTGGTGCAGGGAAGGGCAAAATGGCCGTCCAGTCCCCAAAGCTATTTGAGGGAGTGTGACCCTCTCCCAGGCTTACAAAGGTTGAGAACTCCTGGGTTAAAGTATCAGCAGCTATTTGTTCTATGCTATGCTATATACTACCCAGACATATTTTCAAAAGATAGTAACGTATATACTTAAGTGTGAGCCAACCCGAATATAAGCCAATTTTGACCTGAAATCCCAGGAAAATAGATTGACCTGAGTATAAGCCAGGGGTGGGAAATGCAGCAGCTCCTAGTGAGTTTCAATAATCAAAATACATGAGAATAAGGTAAAATTAATTAAATTGTTGGCGCATCTCAATCCGGCACGGACTTGGAACCCTTGTGGTTACTGATCTGAGTATAAACTTTGGGGGGCTCATTTTGGGGCTAAAAACTCAGCTTATACTCAAGTACAGTGGTACCTCACTTAAAGCGCAAAATGTGTTTCACGGGATTTGCTCTTTAAGCGAAACACCATTGTAAGTGAACGATTGCAACTTTTGGCGGGGGAGATTGTGAACCCTGATTTAGTTGCTAAGTGAGTTTTTGGTTGGTTTTAGTTGTTAAGCGAGGCGATGACTCAGAGAAAATTCTGCTCTTTAAGCGAGTTAGTCTCTAAGCGAGGCGCTCTTTATGTGAAGTTTTACTGTATAACGGTATGTAAAGCATGAAAGTGGACACTATAATACTTCAGATACTATTTCAGTTAATTGTTATTGAATCAGAGGCTTGTATGCAGAGAATTCACTTATTAAATCAATGTTAAATGCAACTTCAAGACTTGGTTCTAAGACATCATTACTACCTTAACACTATCATGTCCACAATGTTTACAATGATAGGAATGGCAGCATTCCCTCTTACAAAAATCTAGCAACTCTGTAGGGATCTAGAATTGAAACAAAAATAAAATAAAATAAAAACAAAATAATTTTGCTTTTTTGGAATAGTAGCCGTGTTAGTCTGTGGTTCAGGCATATTTCTGATATAGTTTTCTGATATAGTTTTGCTTTGCTTCCCTTATATTCTCATTTTTCAGTACAGTAAAACCTCAGATAACACTAAAACCTGGTTCCACAAGTCTTGGTGTTATACGATTTTTAGTGTTATCTGATGCATGTTAAAATCCTATGGGATCCATAGAGATACATTGTAACCACACAGGCTTTAGTCATTGTTATCTGAAGCATCCCATAGGATCTTAATGTTATCCGATGCAATTCTTCCCCCCAGATTCCTTAATGTTATGCGATTTTTGTGTTATTCGATACTAGGTAATGTTATATGAGGTATTACTGTACAGTAATACCCCGTATAACGCGAGTACCGAATAGCGTGAAAACCGTATAACGTTACAAGATTTTCGGAAAAATCTTTTATCGAATAACGCGATTGTTAACGTTATACGATACAGTCGTTCTTAGCAGCAGGGTGGCTGGAAAGCTGAACGGGGTTCTCCGTTCAGCTTCCCAGCCACCCTGCAGCTACGGAGGCAGGGGTGGGGAGGCTGGAAAGCTGATGGGGGGCTCCCCCGTCGGCGTCCCCAGCCACCCCACAGCTGCGGAGGCATGGGCGGGTGGCTAGGGAAGCCGACAGGGAGTCCCCATCAGCTTCCCCAGACACCCTGCAGCTGTAGATCGGGTCCTCTGATCTCTCTGGAGCAGGCAGGGGACACGATCCAAGGTGTTTCTGGGCTTCCCCGACGTCCTGAACCAGTGCAGCAAGCCAGAATGTCAGAGTTCGAATCCCGACATTCCGGCTTGCTGCACTGGCTCAGGACGTCGGGGAAGCCCAGAAACACCTTGGATCGGGTCCCCACACCTCCCTGGACCCAGCGGGGGGGTCAGACACCCCAAAATTGGTAAAAAAAACGGACGTTTTTTTTTACCAATTTTGGGGGCTCTGACCCCCCCGTCGGGTCCAGGGAGGTGGGCAGACATGATCCAAGCTTTTTCTGAGCTTCGCCGACGTCCTGAGCCAGTGTAGCAAGCCAGAATGTCAGAGTTCGAATCCCGGCATTCTGGCTTGCTGCACTGGCTCAGGACGTCGGGGAAGCCCAGAAACACCTTGGATCGGGTCCCCACACCTCCCTGGACCCGGGGGGGGGTCAGACACCCCAAAATTGGTAAAAAAACCGGACTTTTTTTTTACCAATTTTGGGGGCTCTGACCCCCCCGCCGGGTCCAGGGAGGTGTGGGGACCCGCTCCAAGCTGTTTCCAAAGTTCTCCCACCTCCCTGGAGGCTGCAGCAAGGCAAAATGTCAGGATTCAAATCCCGACGTTCTCGCTTCCTGCAGCCTCCAGGGAAACAGGGCTTTTTTTAACATTGTGTGTTCAATGTATCGCACAACGTTAAAAACCGGATAACGACGGGACTTGTGGAACCAAGTCATAACGTTATTCGGGGTACTAGTGTATATCCATTAGTTCAGGGGGTTCCCAACCTTTTAAAGTCAGAGGCCAGGTCATGCTCCCTCACAACAGCTGAATGGACAAGACTGGTGGTCCCCCCACCATAAACACTGCCATAAAACACATCCAGGGCTGTCATAAACACGTTTACGACAACCACAGGTACATTCATGGCTGTTGTAAACATGTCCGCATCTGCCGGCAGCACAAGCCAGATTTGGTGCCACAGGCCAGGGCCAGCCTATGGGCCATAAGGTTGCCCACCCCTGCACTAGTTACTTTGTAACCCTCTTTAAAGAAGTGTTAAAGAACCATGAATCCAGACTTTCCACCACTTATTTCACTCTAGTCCCTAGAATTCTTTAATTTGTTGGGGTGCAGAACAAAGCAACTCCTATCAAGGAATGAACTGCAAAGACTGATGGCCTAACTCAGCCAAAAAAAATTCCAGTTTTATTGTTTTAATTTCTTATTTTGCAAAAACAGCGTGGGGATGTTTTGGCTCTAAAGTTAATAACAACAAATGCATCTGCTTTCACATGGGTTAAAAATCGCCCCACCCAAGTGCCCTTGCACTTTCTTTTTCCTTTTAATTATTTTCTTTTTGCTGGTCTTTTCTCCCTCTAAATCTCAGTACAGTATTCAGCCTAGCACTGATATCTGCATAGGAAGGGAACTACTATCCATTTCATTATATAATCACCCAATTTTTACACAGATAGGACAATTTTTTCAAGCTACATTGACTGTAAGACCATGTGCCTGCACACGCATGCACAGAGAGATCGAGAGAGATCATAGCATATCACTAACCAAGCCAGTTTTCTTGAAATACTGATTACAATACAAACTGTTGTGTAATAAAATAAGAGTTGACAGAAGCCTAGTGGACCACAAATGAAGTGCTCAGTTTGTAGCCAGGGGCAAAATATCTCACTGTTGCAGTTTATGCCATGCTTAAAAGCACAGTACATCAGATGTCTTATGATCAGGCACTACTAAGAGTAGATTATCAGCAGAGCCATTTGAGGCTCCAGAAGAACCAATACTGAGATATAATCAAGGTGGGTATTTAAATTGGGTAAATAGCTGTGCAAATGTACAGTATGTTTCTGCCTATTAGTGTCACAGACCTTGAGAACAAAGTAAGAAACTTTCTAAAATATGTGCAACTATTTTTTGTTCACCAGAGTGAAAACATCTTATTTTGAAGTTTACCTGATGCTGTTTACAAAAGACTTCAGCAAATGCCTAGTAATGGTTCATGCACTATTAAAGCAGGTTATTAGCAGGGCTGTATAAGAACAGATTTCCAACTCAGTTACTTAAGTAGGAAGTTGATTTGTCTATCTATCTACCTATCTACTTACCTACCACACACTAAGGTAGTATTCCCACTCTAGGCAATTTACCCAATTAAATCCATACAAAACAGAGTAATGATGAACAAGACCCATCCAGCAGCAACATATTAAAACATAATACAGTACTTGGATCTCAGTAGATCCACCCTCCCCCCCCCCCTTTATAAAAAGCAAGTCCAGGAATTAAAGCAATTCACCCTAATATTGAAACCAAACTTAACTAAATAAACTAAATGGCTGGAAGGAGGAAATCTTTAAAGGCCTTATTGAACAAAACAGTTATCAATTGTTTTCTAAATACTGTACGGTCAGAGATGAGGCCTAATGCAGCTCCATTCACAAGATGTTCCACAATGTGGGTGTCACCACTGATAAAGTTCATCAAGAAAGGTCAAAACTCTGCCATTCTTGGTGTTAGCACCAAAAGGTGAGCAGTTTGGGAAAATCAAATGATGTGATAATACTGGGATATCTTGCCACAGAAACTTTGTGCAAAAGCTTATTTTTGGGGGATCCAATCTAACATTAAGGATATAACATTTGGATTTCAGCTCCTGAATTTTTCAAGAATTCCTCAATTGTGTAAGTTCCAGTCTACTCAAATGGAGAAGAGGCTAGATTAAATAATCTATGGCATAGTTCCAACTAAGATTCCTGCTAAAAACAGACAATGAATACTAAGGCTCCCTGGGAGGTATAGTTCTTTGGGACATACCCGCCATTGAGCCTAACGGGCAACAAGTCTAAACCTCCCATATTGCACAGAAGTAGCCAGCGCATAGCCATGAGGCCTTCAACCAATCTTCCAATGAGCAAAATGAGTGTGTGGACCGATTTTTAGGTGAAGGAACTGTAGGTGTGGGTTTGTGCACTGGAATTCTCATAATTCTTCTATCCAGAAACTGGATATCTTATTTATCAGATTATTCCATTGAATATTCATCTTTCCCCTATTTTTCAAACACAAAATTCAGGTATTTAGTTATTTCAGAATCCCTGTGTGACCACACATTAATGAAAATGAATTATGAAACAACAACAAAGTATTTTAGACCCTGCATACAAGTACAATGCTAGCAAATACTGGCTGGTTGGTCGGTGACTTAGGTACAGGTATTTGGCTGCAGATCTATGGCTGAGAGATCAATAGCCTACTGTAAATTTCAGAAAATGCAGTATCAGGCTGCCTCCAGAAGAAGGGAGTGGTAAATAAAGTCTGAGTACTCTCTACCTGGAAAACCCTGAAAAGGATTGTTATAAGTTAGAATTGACTTGATGACACACAATTATTATTAGTGGCAAATAAGTAAGGTGTCCCCTCTGACTACAGATCCACAATCAAAGAGGAAGGAGAGAATGGTTTTATGAGTTTCACACATTTGTTTGCCACTGTTCTTTATATTCCATACACTTCCAGCATGTACAGAGGGGACTGGGAACACTTACGGATTGGTGCTCAGTCCAATGTGGAAGAGTATCAGGTGCCAAATATTTCTAACAAACAGCTGATCACCTGTTCAAAGTAAACAGATCAAAGAGTGATTTCCTTACCTTTCCCTATCCATTTTCCATGAGAAAGGAAAACACTTGCATGTTGCATAGGAAATGTGATATTCAATGCCTCAATAGTTAGCAGAATTTGCAATGCCACATATCTACTTTGTCCGTGAAATCAGTGAGTAAAGGTATCAATAAGATTTTAGAATAATGCCATCTAAATGGGAACTGACCTGTGATAATAACATTTGCCCTCCAAGTGCACCCTTTGTACATGTTAAGTCCTAGGAAAAAGAGGATTACATGTTCCTACAGAACATATGATATATGACATATATGCTACACTTTTCATCTCCACTTTCCTGGTAGACACCAGATGCAGTTCTTGAGACCAAAAAATCTGCATAGCAATTTCCATTCAGAGGCCTGCTTCAGAGGCTCTGCTCAACTGCATAATACAAAACAGTTTAGGACAGCAGACACGTGACAAAATTTTCCTGATGGAGATACCACAAATATGGAATTCCCTTCGAGCTGGCCTATTTTGTCCACAAACTACTGTATAAGCATTTAGAAAGACCTTGAAAACTCATTTCTTCCCATACTCTTGCATTCTGAATACTGTACAATCAGTTTCCACCATCTCTGTTTCTCCTGAACAACTATTTGAAACTAGATGGTCCAGTGAACTGGGCACCTGGCTGTGGAAACAAGAGTCAAGAGTTCAACTCCTCACTTAGCCTCCCAACACAAGAGCTAACTGTGTATACTTCGGCAAACAACAGCCCCAGAGCGGTGCCAGATGAAGGAAAGAAGAAACCACTTCTCAGTACTGTACTTTATACCCAGAAAATCCTGTAAAGTGTCTCTGTAAATTTTAACCAATCTGACAGCATGTAAACATTATTAACTTGCTATAAATCCTGTGTGTACAACTCAATTAGGAAACATCATTTTACCTATAGCTTTCATAATAAACAATGGGTAACAAATAAACTGAATTATAGCCCAAATATAAAAAAAACAACTATCAGGAGGCTTAAAGCACTACTAACGTTACTTTCCATAGGCTCACATGATACACAATGACAGAATTACATAAATGGTCCATGTGAAAGCCACTCCAAATCCAGATAGGAAGGAACTATGGTCTAAAAACTTACTGTAACTTTCCCCCAGTACCCACATAAAAAGTTCCTCTAGGACAGTGATGGTGAATCTTTTAGAGACCGAGTGCCAAAACTGCAACCCCAAACCCCAAATGCTCCCATTGTGCTGTTGGGCAGAGGGGTGGGGTAGTCTGTGCTGGGGGAGGGAGGAAGCACTCTCATTGGGCTGCTGGGCAAGGGGTGGAGCAAACTTATGTGCTGGGGTGACAGCATGGGTGCTCACAGAAAGGGCTCCGCGTGCCATATGTTCGCCACCACTGCTCTAGGACAGTGGTTCCCAACAAGGGGTACACAGCCCACTAGTGGACTTCAATTCCCAGAAGGCTAAGTCAGTACATTGGCTGATCAGTGCTTTGGGGAAATGACTTAGGCTTCTGGGAATTGAAGTCCAAAAACCAGCATTTGGGAAACACTGCTCTAGGATAACCTTCCATGTTGCGATGGACAACAACTCATATAATTCCCTGCCAGGACTGCACTGTTCTTCAACACATCTGGAGGTTTCCTGGCAGAAGACCATTCTATGGCCTATACAGTACTCGACAACATCTACAACACTCAAGGGTGAACCTTTCTTGTGTCCACCCAGAGGTCCGAGACCAGTTTACTTCAACTTCAACTTGCTCTCTCTGCTGATGAATCCCACTAGGCAGCTACAATCAGGCTTATTTGAGTGAGTTGTGCAAAAGAAACCAAGTCGAGCTGTCACTCAGTATCTGGCAACAGCACTTCTCTTTTTTCAAAGGAGAATGCATGTAATTCTTGCGTGACCAAAGCAGAAGTTAGGAACAGAAGAGAGAGAAATAAATGGGGTTATGAAGCTCCTCGTCTATTTCCCAATGCAATCTATGCCCAAACTCACAAAGGTTCTTGTGAACCACAGTAACAAGGGCATCGAGTGCAAGAGCACCCAAGTCCCTACACCTAACAAAAGGGGCGGGGAAGGCTTGGGGGAGAGGCTGTCACTTGGGTGTCTCCTCAGGCCCTACGAGGGGGGTGTTTTCACACGGATCCCCTGTTCCCGGAGGTGGGAGATCTCAGCCCTCCTCTCCACCCTCACCTTCTGCCAACAGCTCCTCCACAGTGACCTGGAAGCGTCCCACAGCGAAGACCCTGCTGGTGCCCACTGCCGGGCCGCTCCCAACCCCGGAGCCAGCAGCCGTGGCCGACGCCAACGACCCGCCGCCGCCGCCGCCGCCGCTGCTAGTACTCCCTCCGGTACCGTCAGACTTGGGCATGCGGGAAAACTTCTTCATGGCGAGCGAGGAGGCACAGAGGTGGAGCAGCCGACGACGACAACGAAGCCGCCCCTTCTTCTTCTTCCCTCAGGGTCTCGGGTGGGTCTGCCGCCAGACCAGTCCACGCCCAGCCACCCCGTACTGGGAAGCCCCAGGCCGCTCCAGTGGGTTCTGTGTGGGAGTCTCGCCTCACACAAGGATCCGCCGCCGCGCCTCACATCCCGAGCGGGAAAGCCCGTGTGATGTGAGGGACGCCGGCGACGCCCCCCGAGCCGCGGCGCGAACAACCCTCCTCTCCCTCACGTGCACGCGCAGGAAAACACCCCGCACTCGCTTTACACGTTCCCTTCCCCGCCTCACAACCAGGGCTGAAGAAGACGGCTTGTGCAGAAGGGGCGCGCACTCACGCGCTTCGACCGTTGGGCGCCCTCCCTTTTCGCATGCGCATGCGCGCGCACCCACACAGAGTAAGCGCGAGCTGGACTTTGCACGCACCGCCTTTTTTTTTTTTTTCGCGCGTTCTCCTTCCTCCTTTCCCCCGCCCCTTGCCTTTTCCCCGCCCCGCCCCTTTCCCCACTTTCTCTCGTAAAAACAGAGGGCGGGGCGGGAAGCTGCGCAGGCGCATTGTTAAGTTTGACGCCCACCCTCTTTCTGGACTGTCTTCCCTGCCTTGCCCTCCCCTCTCCGTCTCTCTGCTGCCGGAAGTGAGGTTGTCCCGGCGGAGTAGCACGTGCTGTGGAAAGGAACGGGGAGGGCAAAAGGAGGAGGGGCTGACTGAGGTGAAGTAGGAGGGAGAAGGACCTCGCCTTAGGTGCGTGGGATAAATGTGCCAAGAGGGACCGTTAGGAGAAAGGGGCGTGGCTTCTGGAAATTGGATGTGGTACATCTCTGGTGATGAGATTAAGGTCTCTATACATATTTGCATATACATAACAGGATAAGAGAAATACAATATGCCCACGGTACCTCAACACCTGCTCTTACACCTGAGGAGCTGCAACGGTCATTAGACTGTTTCAAGAATGCATATTTATTTATTATTTATTCATTCACATTTTTATACTGCCCTCCTCACCGGGGCGACCCTGGGCAGTTTATGATCGTTGTCTGGCCTCACCACAACAAAATGTGGCAAGTAATTAAAGAGATGCCTCATGAGAAATCTGTACAAGAGTCAATAATAAGCAAGAGTTAGGACAGAATACAGAATGACAGAGTAGTTTGGAATAGGAAAAGGAGTAAGACAAGGCTGCATTTTGTCACCCTGCTTATTCAACTTATACACAGAGCACATAATGCGCAGTGCAGGGATGGAGGAATCACAATTTGGGATCAAAATTGCAGGGAGAAACATCAACAATTTAAGATATGCAGATGATACCACCTTAATGGCAGAAAGTGAGGAGGACCTAAAGAAGCTCCTGATTAGGTTGAAAGAAGAAAGTGAAAAAGCTGGCTTGAGACTCAATATAAAGAAAACCAAGATAACGGCAATGGGCCCTATCAGTCCCAGGAAAACAGATGGGGAAAAAATAGAAGCAGTGACAGATTTTACTTTCCTAGGATCAAATCTCACTGCAGATGGTGATTGCAGCCATGAAATAAAAAGGTGACTGATTCTTGGGAGACAAGTGATGAGAAACCTGGAGAACACAGTGAAAACTAGAGACATCAAATTGCAAACAAAAATTCGCATAGTCAAAGCAATGGTATTCCCTGTGGCAATGTATGGTTGTGAGAGCTGGACCATTAGGAAAGCTGAGCGCAGAAGAATAGATGCCTTTGAGATGTGGTGTTGGAGGAGAGTTTTGAGAGTCCCCTGGACAGCAAGGAGAACAAATAGGTCAATCTTAGAAGAAATCAACCCTGACTGCTCCTTAGAAGGTCGAATTGTAAAGATGAAGCTAAGGTACTTTGGACATCAAAAGAGAAGAGAAGATTCACTTGAGAAAGCCTTGATGTTTGGAAAGGTGGAGAGCAAAAGAAGAAGGGGCCGGCCAAAAATGAGATGTGAGAGGGAGAGTCCCTGCACAGCAGCACCTCCCTAAGCACACCAGCTGATGTTCCGGAAGCTGTCTTGAGTTCCCCAGTACAAGAATAAACAAATAGTCTTGCATGGGAGTGAGTGAAAAACAAAAATCTTTAGTTGCTAAATAATATACACAAGTGCTGGCTTCTATGTACAGTGCAGGAAAATAACATAAATGAAGAAATAATATACCAAGCTTATCTTCAGCTTTCTGTTGTCTTTAAACGAAGGCAGGAATGAAAACAAACAATGCCCAAACCTGGAAGCAGCGTTCTTTGTCCACAATGTATCCACAAGGTACAGCCAAATGTCCAAGGCTTCTGACCAATGGTCACAGCAATCCAAACAGTAGCACAAAAAGCAAGCAGTAGAGAGAGCATCAGTGAGAGAGGGGGGAAAAACCCACAAGCTTGCTGCTCTTATTTCCTTCACAACAGCTGCTTGTGCAGCAACACCCCATGGCCTTAAAGGAACAGACCATTATTTTGTCAAGTCGCAATCCAGACCTATGGCCCTATCAAGATGGCTAGATGGTATTGTAGACACAATGGGCACAGAGCTGAGCGAGTTGAGGAGGATGGTGGAGGACAGAAGTGCCTGGCGGACAGTGGTCCATGGGGTCGCAAAGGGTCGAAACTGACTGTGCGACTGAACAGCAAAAAACAAAGCTCATTGTATAACAAGCTGTTGCTACCTCAACGTTATTGTACAGCATGTCTGAAGTGGACCCTCAATTGCCAAGACATCAAAAAGCTTTAGTGCTTTTACCAACAGACGTTAAGGTTCATCTTCAACGTCAAGTGGGATGACTGTCACCAACACCACAGTTCTCAAGAAGGCACATGTAAATAGCATTGATGCTTCCATCATAGACCATTGTCTTAAGATGGATAGGGTATGTCCAGTGTATGGACGGTTCCAGGTTTCCTCGTCAATTTCTTTATGGGGAATGTAGCTCCAGTACAAGAGCTCGTAGAGCTCATTTGAAGCGTTATGATTTGCTGAAGCAAATCATGAAGGTGTCTGATATAAACACCCAAACCTGGGAGGCAGTGGCCGTAGATCTTTGGCACCAAATCATCTCTGCTGTCACAGACATGGAGGCTAAGCGACAAACACCGAAGCTTCATCAAACTCAACTATGCCCACCACCAACTTTTCAGTGTAATGTGTGTGGTCACATGTTTAATGCCAGGATTGGTTTATTGAGTCACCAGAGAGACATCCATCAACTGTGAAAATGACTTCCAGGAAAAATGTAAACTGTACTTGGATATGAGTAGCAGCTGCCACTGACAGCAACATATTTGTAGAGGTACATATCCAGCATACTCAGCAGTGACTACAACTTGTATCCAAGAATGCATTTTTTCCTGAAGCAGGAAAAATGCCTTTGGCATGGATTTAAAGTGGGATCCCAGCTTGCCATGAAGTGATCCACACACTGTGATCACAGAGCCATCTCCTGCAGTACATATGGAATGAGACATGCAGGATTTAACACTGGGACGGCAATGGACTGCCAGGCCCTTGAGGATATTATCAAGGTGCACCTTCACAGCCAGTCCATCTGGCATGGCCTCTTCCGCTTCCATTACCATTGGGAATCAGGGTTCCTCCTCCGCTCATTTTGCCGTTTTGCCCCAGCATACTACAGTTCATAGAACAAGTGAAACCTCGCTTAGAGACTTACTCACTTAAACAAGAATTTTTCTCTGAACAGTCTCCTCGCTTAACAACTAAAACCAACCAAAAACTCGCTTAAAAACTAAATCGGGGTTCACAATCCCCCCCCCCCGCCAGAAATCACAATTGGTCACTTACAATGGTTTTTCACTTAAAGAGCACATTCACTTAAAGAGCAATTCTGTGGAACACATTACTGTATGCTCTTTAAACGAGGTACCACTGTAATGTATTTTAATTTTAAGATGTATTTATATATTATTTGCATTTATATCCCACCCATCTGTGATATTTTTTCACTCTGGGTGGCTTAAGATGATTTTTAAAAATCTTTACAATAAAAATAAGAGATTAAACATAAAGAATAAATAAAGAATAAATAAACTGAATGAAACTATAAATAATATACTTTCCTCCTCACTAACTCCAAACAAAGAAACAAACTGAATATATACTTGGCACATAGGTCTGCAATTACTGAGGACTGCAACTATAACTATTGACTTAGCACCCATCTGTTAACAAGTTTAATTGACTTCATAGGGACTTATTCCTAGGTAGGTTTGCATACGATTGTAGACATAAGTGACTCAGAGCCAAGTCACAGCAAATCCCAAAAAAAAGCAACAAATGGCAATAAATAAGGACCCATATCTGCAAGCAGGAATTCTTCCAGGAATCTTGGAAAGGCACTTAATTCATCCACCTTAAACAATACTGGGCTAGATAGATCGTCAGCTGTTGAAACCAACAATATTTATTTATTTATTTCCTGCCCAACAACATAAATTTAACATATGATAAACCAAACAATAAATTATGGGCAAAACCAATAAATAATAATAATAATAATACCCAAGGACAACACACATTGGCAACCATATAAATTAGTTAATCCTATTGTTCAGCAATTATTAGTAAAGTGCTGTAATATTATCTGATTCCAAATGTTGGCTATCCAGGGGAAGAAGAAGCCAGGGCAAGATGAAGACCTTGCCGCCCCTACCCCTGTGCCCACCCCAACATATTGTAATGTAATGTATTGTCTATAAGCCGCCCTGAGTCGCCACGGCGAGTGGGCGGCAATATAAATTTGATAATAATAATAATAATAATAATAATAATAATAATAATAATAATAATAATAATAATAATAATAATAATAATAATAATAATAATAATAATAATAATAATAATAATAATAATGGATATCAGCCATGATTCTTGCCCTTCCATGTTGAGGCCAGATGTGAAACTTCCAAAATGAAGGCACCTTTTGGTGAGTTGATTCTACAGTTCCTTTCGCCTGACCCAGTGTGAGAAAGATTAGCTGACAACACAAGGTTGCCGTTATCAGCTTGTCCTGACAACAATACAATGTAGTGGTCTTCCATTTGCCTTCTGCATTACAGTGTGACATCCGTACCACTGATCAAGTTCCATAAGTCATTTTCTGGTCCTGATCCCTTATGGCACACAAAGTCCTCATCAGTCCCAGGCCAGGATTGATGAAGCTGCTACCCTCCATCAAGGTGGATTCAAGTGGGATTTAATCCACTCGGGGACCATCACCCTTCCCTGTGGACTTCACCACCCAAGGCTACTAGTCCTCAGGGTTGTTGGGTTAGTTAACCACTGCCTGACAGTTGGCATTGATTCGCTGGCAGTATGGTCTACTCCAGTGTTTCCCAAATGCTGGTTTTTGGACTTCAATTCCCAGAAGCCTTAAGTCATTTCCCCAAAGCACTGATCAGCCAATGTACTGACTTAGGCTTCTGGGAACTGAAGTCCACTAGTGGGCTGTGTACCCCTTGTTGGGAACCACTGGTCTACTCTATTACCAATGCAAAACACATGGAATGCAACAATGTAGAGTACTTCATAGAATCATAGTTGGAAAAGGCCTCAGGCCATCAAATCCAACCCCCTGCTCAAGGCATGGTTCCGAATCAAAGCAGATCTGACAGATGGTTGTCCAATGCTCTTTTGAATGCCTCCAATGTTGGAGTGCTCACCATCATGATGAGAAATGCAAACTGTTACAGCTGATTAATCAAGGTAAAATAAAGTGTGTGAGAGAGAGAGAGTGTATGTGTGTTAATTTGGAGGGGTTGCACATACAGAGGAAGGAGGAAAATAAAAGGAGGTGGGATGAAGTGGGTTTAAAGGATTGAAGACCCCTTTGCACTTTGGCCCTACTCACTTTGGCTGTAGTGTGGAGTCTAGACACTTTTGTTGCTGCAATGGGAGGTGAGGCCTTAGGGTCACAGGTAACCTGAGTTGGCAGCAGCCTCTTTACTACACAGGGATCTGGAAAAGGCAGACCAGGCGGCTGATTGCATGGGTATTTAGCCTGCTATTTGGTTGCTGCATGGACTGGCTGGTTCATACCTAAAAACAGCAATTGGACAATATCCTTACTCAAGCAAGCAAGCCTGGCTCCAAAATGGTCATACCTGGCCTCTTCTGGCCTCGGTCAGGAGTTTCTACATTTTAAACTCCCTTGGTCTGTTACCAGTATGCGTGATCTGCGTGGGGGGGGGAGTGTTTCCTTTTTTGGTCTGGCAATGTTGTGGGTGGATTTGTTCTTTTTTATGTACTGGTGGTGGCGGTTTCCCTACCACCACCATTCAGACAACACAAAGTTAAAATATGTTTTAACTACAATAAAGTTTGACCAGGAAAAAAAGTTGCTCTGTATCTTTAAAACCACTTCCTATAGGAGTTATTTATTTTGCTTTGTACTGGTGGCAGAGTAGCGATGGCAAGAACATTTCCATTTGAAAACTTTCAATATTGCAGCATTAACCAAACAAACTGACAAACATTTAACAAAGAAGAATATTTTGAAAGGGGTTTTCCAAGATTTTCTTAGGAGTTGATTGTAAAGAGAGCAACACACACACACACACACCCCACACACACGTGATTTCAATGTTTGTGAAAGATTTTTTATTCTTTTCTTTAAACGATGCTGATTTCTTATGAGTACAGTATAGTGGTATTATATGACCCCAGCTCGCTGGATGATTTAACCCCCTCCCTCAACTTCTTAATTAGTAAGATGTAGCAATTTGGTGATCTTATAAACTTTTTATTTTTTAAACAGTTTTAAATTGGAGGTTTTAGGCAGTGTTTGTGTTTTTATTGTGGTGTTTCTTATGACTTGTAAATCGCCCTGAGTCACCTCGGTGAGAAGGGCGGTGGATAAATATGAATAAATAAATAAATATCTGAACTCAAATGTCACTAAATTACATTAGCTAGCATTAGGCAAGGAAGACCAAATACCCCCTTTGAATACGCCCTTATTTAGAACTGCTTCTGATTTGCTTTCAGTGTTGCCCTTGTTTGCAGGTTAATCACATGTTCTAGTTATGGGAATTTATAATCTAGGCCAAATCAACCTGAAAGAAAATGGGAAAGAGAAGATAACATAAGCACTCTGAGTCACAGCCTTCATTTTAGAAGTGGAATCTGTAACAAAATGTTACAGCATGAACTGCTATGATTCAGGAGCATAACCGTAGCCAACTTGCATACTACATTTGAGCAACACTATTAATCCTCCCTGTTTCCTCTGTTTCTGCACTGTGATAATCAAATCAGTATTTGCATTGCCACTAAGCATGCACAGTCCTCATTAAGATGTTTTGGGCTTTCCCTCTAAAACATTCCCCTCTTTTTAGGAGTTGTATATTTTTTTCAAATTGCACATACATAGTAGAATTTCCCTTATATGCCTTATATGCCTCATGAGAAATCTGTACATGAATCAAGAGGCAACAGTTAGGACAGAAAATGGAATGACGGAGTGGTTTGGAATAGGAAAAGGAGTAAGACAAGGCTGCATTTTGTCACCCTGCTTATTCAACTTATACACAGAGCACATAATGTGCAATGCAGGGATGGAGGAATCACAATTTGGGATCAAAATTGCTGGGAGAAACAACAACAATTTGAGATATGCAGATGATAACACCCTAATGGCTGAAAGTGAGGAGGACCTAAAGAAGCTCCTGATTAGGTTGAAAGAAGAAAGTGCAAAAGCTGGCTTGAGACTCAATATCAAGAAAACCAAGATAACGGCAATGGGCCCTATCAGTCCCAGGAAAACAGATGGGGAAGAAGTAGAAGCAGTGACAGATTTTACTTTCTTGGGATCAAAACTCACTGCAGATGGGGATTGCAGCCATGAAATAAAAAGGCGATTGATTCTTGGGAGGCAAGCGATGAGAAACCTGAGGAGCATAATGAAAAGTAGAGACATCACATTGAAAACAAAAATTCGTATTGTCAAAGCAATGGTATTCCCTTTGACAATGTATGGTTGTGAGAGCTGGACCATTAGGAAAGCTGAGCGCAGAAGAATAGATGCCTTTGAGATGTGGTGTTGGAGGAGAGTTTTGAGAGTCCCCTGGACAGCGAGGAGAACAAATAGGTCAATCTTAGAAGAAATAAACCCAGAATGCTCCTTAGAAAGTCAAATTGTAAAGATGAAGCTAAGGTACTTTGGTCATCAAATGAGAAGAGAGGATTCGCTTGAGAAAGCCTTGATGCTGGGAAAGGTGGAGGGCAAAAGAAGAAGGGGGCGGCCAAAAATGAGATGGTTAGATGGTATTGTGGAGACAATGGGCACAGAGCTCAGCGAGTTGAGGGGGATGGTGGAGAACAGGAGTGCCTGGCGGGCAATGGTCCATGCGGTCGCAAAGGGTCGGAATCGACTGTGTGACTGAACAACAACAGTAGAATTTCCCTTAGCCTACTGATACCTTCCCATCGTACATCTCCTCCTTGTTAATGGAAAAGAAGCATGTCTATGATAACCAAAAAATGAGCAGTTCTATTTTTTTCAAAGATATCACAATGCTGAAATCCCCTCCCTTTTCATGAACAAATGTTCTTTCTTTAGTTTCACTGCCAGTGACCCTGGCTTGTGTGCTGTTTTAGATACTGTAACCAACATCTCTATCAAATGTTTACTTTTACAGCAACAAGAAGCTGAAAACACACAGTGGGCTTAAATGGGTTTGATTCATGTATGGGGCAGGGCACGGAAGAGCCAAGCAAGAAATGAGACAGAAGAACCATGGCTGCAATTATACCAATTGGCTTTTTCTTCTGCCGTATCCATTTTTTTTATTTATTATCCGTGCCACATTTTTTATAAAGGTTAGTACCAATCACAACATGTTTCATTTAACATATTGATATATATCACAGTAGTGATTTATTTTATTATCTCTCATGTAATTTGCAAACTTAAAAATGGGAGGTGAAAGGGCCACATAAGTGGAATAGCCTAGGGCCTCTTTTCATGTAAATCCGGCCCTGAATATAGGCAATAATCACGATGATCAGTCATGAAGACTGTCCTGAGAATATAATGCAGTGGCCTGTCATCTGCCTTCTGCATTGAAGCATGACACCCATACCACTGATCCAGTTCTGCGAGTCCCTTTCTGGTCCTGGGCCCTTTTGGCATGCAGAGTCTCCATCAGCCCCAGGCCAGTATTGATGAAGTTGCTGCCCTCCATCAAGATGGATCTAATCCACTTGGGGACAAGCAGGATCTAATCCACTTGGGGACAATCACTCTTCCCTGTGGACTTTGCCACCCAAGGCCATTAGACCATATGGTTGTCAGGTTAGTTAACCATCACCTGACACTTGCCATTGAGTCACTGGCAGTATGGTCTACTCTATTACCATAGCAGGATAACGTGGCCAGACATTAAATTGTCTTCCAATGAACCATTACTTCCATTTCCCAGCTGCAAATTGGAAATAAGCACCCAACCCATATTTCACAGTCCACTTAGTAAGTGATGTGAAGTCTCTTGGGAGCCCCCAAAGAGCAAACAGTATTGAACAGGATTAGGTACACAAACAGTTTCTTCCTTAAGCTTTGGTCATTTCCAGGTGGAAAGTGCCTGACACTAGCAATTAAGACATTATACAATTATAGTACAGTCAAACCTTACATAAAGAGCACCTTGCTTAAAGAGTAACTCGCTTCAAGAGCAAAATTTTCTCTGAATGTTTCTTCACTTAACCAAAAACTCACGTAACAAATAAATTGGGGTTTGCAATCCCCCCCCCCCCGCGCACACACACAATTGGTCATTTCCAATGGTGTTTCACTTAAAGAGCAAACTCGCTTAAAGAGCAATCCTGTGGAACGCATAATGCTCTTTAAGCAAGGTACAACTGTATTCTGGTTTTTTCTTCTGAACGGACTTTCCACAGTAAGAAAAAAGAAGGAGAAAACAAAGGGGGAGAGGTTACAATTACATATGAAAAATAACTGTGAAGACCTCCTAAAATTCAGTGAAGAAAGCAAGCCAAGAGACTGAAAAAGTCTCATCTAGAATTATTGTACTGTATATTTTGTGCAAAATAGTACAACAAGGCAATTTGAGGGGGATTTTGATGCTAAACTGCTTTCTTTTACTTAAGCAATCTTTCTTAGGCTAAATGTTTTTAAGCTATTTTCAGCATTATGATCTGAGTACTGTACTTCTTTTTTCATGTTCAGATCAAACTTGGTACTGCAAAAATGAAGCCACCTTTTTGGCTTTGTCATTGGCCAAACATAAATCCTCATTGGTAGAGGTTTTTGGTAGTAATAGGCAGATCAGCAAATGAGATGGATTATGTATCTATCCCCATTCACACAGCACATTGTTGTTCACCAACAGTTGCCACTTTAGCATGTTGGTCTTACATGTAAGCAATTTGACCCTGAGCCTATTCTGGGTCCTCCAGGTGACACAGGGGATGTTGAGTTCCTCAGCCATAACCTCCTTTAATGTTATTCCTTGTCCAGTGAACTCCTTCCATCCATTTTCTAATTTGATTTTGTTCTCTTTACCCTCAAGAGTGTTTGTTCTTGCCATAAAGCTCTTCCTGATCTGAGTCAGCAGACTTGAGGGACATCTGTTCAGAGGATGTCGAGTGTCCTTCTCTTGTTTAGTTCTCTCAATATCTACTGCTACTTCTCTTCTTATCTTAGGTGGAGCTTTACCAACAATACAGTATATTTTGGGTGTATATGTTGGGTGGCTGATCTAATGGGACAGCCACCCTTTCGGCTTCTTGCCTTCGTTGTTTTAATTTTAATTTTTGTAAATTTTTAAAGTTTTAAATTTTTTAGTATTTTATCAATTACAGTCTCCATTATCTGAATTGTTAAGTGTATTTTTCTGTATGCAAAGGGCATGATGGGACTGTTTAGTAGGTTACACTTAATGGGGAATTGATTGTTTAACTATGTATTTTTTAATATATGTTGTAAGCCGTCCAGAGTTGGGTTTACCTGATTGGGGCGGGATATTAAATTGGAATAAATAAATAAAATAAATAGATATTTTCTCAACTGGTGTTGGTTTGAGGCATCCTGTCACTATGTCAGATGTTGCTGATTTAACAACCTTAGTCTCTCTAGCTTCATCGATGAGTCACAGTGGATTGCCTACTGTAAAAAAAGAAAATAAAGAAATTCCCACAGAACTGCTATTGCTAAGTTCTTGCATGCTATAAAACCTGGCTTCCTTTCAAGTTCTAATTCACATCTCTCCTCTTTGTGATTAATAACTATAAAAATCCTTGACTCCCTCATGGTTGGCCAGTCAAACAGGTTTGGAAGATCCCTTCACTTAATAAGTTATCAACAAGTAACTTGCGTTGCTTCATGAATCAATGGACCTTTCCCCCAAAAGCTTTAAGGCTAGCAGAAATGTTTGGATCCAGAGCCTCACTGACTTCATGTGCACTTCCTGTAAATATATGAACTAAGATATTACTTTCAAAAATCAGATGTGATTTGTAAATATTGCTAGAACTCACCATTTGTCACCATTAAAACAAGCCAGATGACAAAGCACAGACTATGCAAACTATGTGTTTTATCACTGAGCAATGGTTCTTTCCCTAATGAAAGGGAGAAGCAAATCTGAAAAGTTGCAGGAGGGTTATTATTATTAATTTTTGTTATTTCAATTTGGCTGGAACCCTGCCTTTCTCCCAGAAACTGGAGTCAAGGGAACGTATACATTTCTTTAAAAAAAACCAAGTACCCAAATTTATAAATGTTACAACATAACTAAATCAGTTGTCATCCTAAAACAGAATGCAGTTAGAATCCAATTTAAACCCTTCAGTTAAAATAATTACATTTAACAATAATTAAGGATAATTGATCTCTCTTGTAATTTTTTTAGCAATGGGTTATCCATGGCCGGCTTGCTGGGCCTGTCACAGCTTCACCAGGGCCCCTTTGACCAGGTCTTTTCAGGGTAATCCAGGATGGCTTTGATGGCTACCATAGGGGCCCCGTGGTGCAAGACCACACCATACATCACCCAGTCCTAGCAATCCTTTAACTGGTCCTGTTACCACTTCTCATGACATGGAAGAAGATGGAGAAGGTAGAAATGTAACATCAAAGAAATATTACAGGAACACCAATAACACCAGTGAAGGCCACTAGAAGTGTCATAACAAGAACCTTACATCTCCATCTCCATCGACATCCATTAGGGTCAAAGAGGAAGCAAAGAAGAAGAGGAGAAGGAAAAAAGAATCGATGCTAATTAAGTGACTGCTTCCACAATGTTAGCTCCATATCTGATGACCCCAAATAGAATACTGGCCTTGAGCAATAACTCTCAGAATCCCTCAGACCAGTGGTGGGCTCCAAAAAACTTTACTACCACTCTGTGGGCATGGTATGGTGGGCATGGCCAGGTGAAAAGCCCTGTGTTGCACCCAAATTAGGACTACTTTATTTCAAAACTTAGATGGGCAGAGCCAGCCAGAATTTCTGCTACCGGTTCTGGCGAACTGGTGTGAACCTGCTGATGCCCACCGCTGCCTCGGACCGAATGGAAACAAATTCTGCGACTGCCAGATTGCAAACCAGCACGACTGCTCACTTGGCTTTCTAGTAATTGAAGTCCAAGAACACCTGGAGTGCCAAGGTTTGCCATCACAGATCTAGACTCTGAATGTCCAGATTAATAGCCAGGGTTTAATTTGCTGCACAAATGCAGGCAATGATGATGCTTCTTAGGCTTCCAAGAGGACAGCATTCTACATTTGGGTCATTTGAGCTGTGAATGCTCTTTTCTAGGTTTATTTATTTTTATTTATTTGTTCCCACTTGTATGCTGCCTTACTTGCAGAGCGACTCAGGGTGACTGACAAAGTATTGCAAAATGCCACAAAATATAAATTCAAACAATAAAACAAATTCATTCATTTTCATTCATTCATTTATTCGATTTGTATACCGCCCTACTGTCAGCATCATAGCTCATTAGTGAGGCCCAGTGGTTGGAGCCCAGGGCTCAATGTCCTCGACAGAGCCCTGGGCTCAACATCTTCGATGGAGCCTGGGACTCAATGTCCTCAATGGAGCCTGGGCTCAACGATCACAATGGTGACTTCAGCCGCTTCAAGACCCCGGCGGCCCTTTATCACATAGTGTTGCCAATGGCAGTACACAAAGGAGGATCCTGCCAGCAGATCTTAATAATCAGGCAGGTATAGATATTATTTGAGTAACAGAGACTTGGTGTCTTGCTGATCTCATGCCTCTAAACTACATTAAACACACACACACAAAAGGCAGATTGACTCTACAGACTGACCCATTTAAAATGTTATAGGTTTGAACTAGGACAGCAATTTGTTCTGGGAGACCTGTGGGAATCAGTGGAAATGAGCATTAATGTGCCTGTGTCTCCAGTGACTAACTCCCATAAAGAGGCAGGCAGCTGCATTCTGGGACAAATGTCAAAGGATGCAAATATAAAACCCAGTCAGCTGTAACTAGTGGTTTAAAAAATCCATGTCTTTGAAATTTTAATCTGTATTTACATTTAAAAGCCATACAGAAAGACACAGAGCAACCAGTTTAGGGGTGGGAACAAATCATACCTAAATAGATTGCATCATCCATTTTTAAAGTTTTGCCTACTTTATTCTTCTTTTATCTCCTTCTTATTGAAGGTCTCAGTGCAATCTGCTGAGCCTTTTCTGCTCTTCTTTATCCTTGATCATCCCAGGAAGTAGTTCAGCCCATTATGGTATGAACAGGGTGTCAGCTGTGTAATATTACAAAATAATAATATAGCCACTTTCATCTTCAAAGCCACCTACAGAATCAAGCTTATTAATTCTGACCATGTTCTTTGAAAAGTGATGAATAACAAGGCAGCCATGCATGATTAGAACTGGATAGTTTACTAATAAAACAGGAACAATTTTACGGAAGTATCAAACTCAAACTTTACTTTGGGACTAATATCTTGTGGGGAAAATCAGTGTATACTCCCTAGTTGGACAGCAATTTTGCTCTTCTGACTTGCCAATCATTGTGCAACTACACCCATGACTAAATAGTATGACTACTTTCCTGGACCAAAGATGTAGAGCAAGGGTGGCCAACCTTTTTGCACCATGGGCCAGACTACGCCCCCTCAGACAGATGTGCGGGCCGGAGGCATGGTTCCTTCCGCCACTTCCGGTGGCGGCAGCAGCAGTGGTGGGTACATTCATGGTGCATTTTCACCTGTTTTTGCCACTTCCACCAATTCCCATGGTGGCGGGAGCGAGGGCGGCATGTTTTTGCCATTTACCAGTGTGTTTTCTGTGAGTTTTTGCTGGGTTTTGCTACCGGGGGAAGGGGGGTTTCAAGTGTGTTTTTACTGCATTTTTGTCACATTTGTGCCACTTCTGGCACGGATGTGCTGAAAACACACTGAAAACATGGCAAAAACACAGTGAGACCAGGTGAAAACATGGTGAAAACATAGTGCTTCTAGCGCTGGAGACAGGGTCCTCACTATGGACCACATTAATTGGCACCGCAAGCTGAGTTTGGTCCATGGACCATAGGTTGGGAACCCTTGATGTAGAGCAATACAGTTGGTCAGCACCAAGGGCTTTCTTGCACAACTGCCAACTTACACTGTGTGAATGCAACATTGTTATACATCCACATAAATCTCCATTTATGTGGGTGTATAACAATGACTAAATAACCTTCTTATTATTCAGGTGCTGTATCTGTTCCAGATATTGGCTATCATCATATGGATAGTCTTCCTGTTCTAAACTCCTTGGAACAGTTCTTCCGAGGACATACCACACCAGTTTCTCATGTTCTTCAGCCATGAAGTTTATCTATGTCCAGGGCCTCTTGGAGTATTCTATATTTTATGTTGTTCCTCATGATACGGCCAAAATACTAGAGCTTTCTTTGCTTAATAGTCTTAAGCAGTTCTTGTTCTTTATCCATCTGGCACAACACTTCTACATTAGTCACATGGTCAACCCATGATATCCTTAACAGATGTTTGTAAATAAATAACTAAACAACCCCATCTTCCAAATGAAGCAAATAACCTAATAGCAATAATTAATACTTTACCTCTTGAAAAGTGTAAAAAGCAAATCTCCATTTCCTACTACATATGATTGTTTATTGTTTTTTAGTCCTTGAATAAATTACTTCTTTGGTCCCTGCACATGCTGTCTGGGACATGCTGTGAGTTGTGGTCCAGAAAGTAACTTTTCCAAGCTGTGATTTTGGATCCACCAGAGAATCACTACATTTACATGAAGCAATGTAATTCTGTTGGTAAGAAGCGTAGGAGAAGCTAGTCACTAGATTTGACAAGCTCAAGTACAAGCTCATGTCTGGCTGACATCCCGCTATGGTAATGGAGTAGACTGTACAGCCAGCGACTGAGTGCTGGGTGGCAGTAAATAGCCTGAATCCCTAAAGGGAGCAACAGCTATGGGCGGATAAGCCCCTTTAGGTGGGGTGATGGCCCCCTCAGTGGAGGAAATGCCATTGGAAACCACCATATTGGGCCCAATGGCAAAATGAGCTATGTTGATTCCCACTGGTCATGGAGGTGGAAGAGGCCGTGACAGATGGACTGACTATGAAGGCACACCTTGTCCATATCCCCAAGACTGCAGCAGTCCATTGCAGTCCCGGTGTCAAATCCTGCATCGCTTTTCATATGTGCTGCAGGATATGGCTCCGTGATCACAGTGTGTGGGTCACTTCATGGCAAGCTGGGATCCATCTTGAACAACTTCAAGCTAATGGAATTTTTCCTGAAGACACACCCATCAACTGTGAAAAATGATAGCAGCCAACAAGTAGCAGACAACGACTACCTCACATAGGCAGGTTGTCTGCTTACAGACATGTCTTTCTGTGGCTGTAACTTCTAGTGCTGAAAATTCTGGAGGCTGCTTGCTAATAACCAACCTTCACTGCCTGGTTGGAACAAAACAGAGCTGAGAACCTGCTGTGAGTTTCATTGCAAAAGAAGTTCACTTTCCACAGGAGGGACAGTAGCAATTTTTGCTTAGTAGTAATTCCATGAGATGAAACTAGAGGGCGGGACATTTATCAGATGCTGTGTCTTAGTAATGGTGCATCTATCTTTTTCAATGGAATAAATAGCAATACAATAGCTAAAAATTGTACTGTAGTGCTTATATGTTCTTATCCTAATTAGGGAAGAGGATTTGGATGAATTCAGAAATATGTGACGTTCTGTCCAGCTGCATTTCGCTCTTGTTCTGTCCTCTGTTGCTCTGGCTTTGCCTATTATTTTGTTTGATTGTGGACAAGATAGAATAATTAATAACTGTGTGCTTTCTGCAGCCAGTTTGTTCATTGGAGCTCTTGGGGTTGATCCTGGCTCCATGCATCCACATTTCACAGATGCTGGAGCACCCCAGTCTGCCTGGCAGTTGGCTGGAATTTTTACAACAATATATATGCTATTCCCAGCCCCATCAGCATATCTGATATTTGAATTAAACACTTCTTCCCCTCTTCTAAAGAGGGACAAGGGAAGTGTAATTATTTTCCCCTCCTAGCTAATTTTTGCAGTACTGGATAAGTTTGGAGGGTAAAGATTTACCTTCATTTCCCCCTTTTATCAACAATCAAGAAGCTGGTTATACCCATGGTTTCAATTAGCAATAAAAGGTGAAATGAATAAAAAAAAATTACCCTCCAAATTAATCCAGCACTATAACAATCAGCTGCAGGGGGAATAATTACACTTTCCCTTCTTCTCTGCAGAGGAGCAGGGAAAGTGTTCATTCACTTGTATGGAGAAATAGCTCCTCAGCCATTTCACCATACAGGCAAAGAAGGTCACTTGAGGTGTTTGGGTGGAGGAAGTTGGCTAAATGTTATTTAGTGACCTAATGTGACCTGAAAACCAGCAAGTCCAGACTGCCCCACAATGGGTGGTTGGACATTCTACTACGGAGTTATCCAACTGGCTGGCCAAGATATACCTCAGCTTAAAATGTGGGGGTACACACAGAGAGCCTCCTTGAAGATTGTGGTATTTTTAAAAACCACAATGGAGTGTCCCCTGGTAACGGCAACCTTATGTTGCTGGCTAATCTTTCTCACACTAGGTCAGGCAAAAGGAACTGCCCAAAAGCTGCCTTCATTTTGGATGTTTCACATTTGGCCTAGACATGGAAGAAGAAGCTTAAAATGTCCTCTGACAATTTGCTTCCCAACCCAACCCTGTTTATATCATTTTTATGACAAGCTTCATAAAATGTGATCTATATGATCTATATATTGCAGCATGCTTTGAAAGCTACAGAAGTTGGCAAACTATTTTACTTCTGCTCAGCTTGTGGCTCTTTTATGAGGGTTACTAAGGACTTTTCAAGATGGGAGAAAACTTTCACCTCAAAATGTCATACTTTGGCATAAAGGAGAATGGGGCATACTGGGATTCATGTCCAAACCACACCTTGGAAGTGGCTTCTCCTGTGAAATCCTTGAAAATTTTAGACAAGGCTCCACTTACCTACTGAAGTTTTTGGTGGAATTTTTCCTTCTTATTTTTGAACTCATTAAAAACTTTATCTGGCTCGAAAATGAACTTCCCATTGAAAGCACCATAATGTTAAACTCTCTTCTCCAAGAACAAAATGAGCAGTAGCTATAGCGCAGATGATAAGTCACAGAAGGACAACCATTACCAGATGAAAGCTTGTATCATATGGATGGTGACATCTTATTTGAAATCAACAGTGCAAAATCCAGAAGTGTAGCGTGCTTTGGCGGGGCCCCATATAAAAATTTGTTTGGGGGCCCTTAGGAAGGGTAAAGATTTGTTTTGCTTACGCACTTTGGAGGCCCCCGTGGCCCGGAGGCCCCATATAATTGATACGGCAGATACGGCGGTAGCTACGCCCCTGGCAAAATCTTAAACTTTTACAAAGAGTTTTGCCTTTTCTGGAAGGACCCTAGGTTGCCTTTTGCTTGAACTGTCAAAAGGTGTAGTGGCCTTTTTCAGAATACTGTATATGTAGATTTTATGGGAACCCAAAGCTGTTGAACTCTGATGGCGAGCCTGGAGCCATTTACTGAATTGCATTCACATAAATCTGCCATTGCACACTTCTGACATCATGGTATCTTTACACTCAGCCAAAGGCCACATCAGAAACTTGGCAAGCCTCCATCACAGAACTGAGAACTGGAAATTTAGACTACCCTGAGTCTAGAAGGAAGCCAATTGAAGTCAAATTACTAGTGTTACCTACTAGATCAGTTGTGGCGAACCTATAGCATGCATACCAGAGGGAGAAATCAGAACCGTCTCAATGGGCATGTATGCCATTGCCCCAGCAGAGTTTGCCCTGCCTCTCATCTCAGCAGCCCAATAGAAGCGCTTCCTCCCTCCCCACCAGCACATAGTTTGCTCCACCCCTCTGTCCAGCAGCCCAATGGAAGTGCTTCCTTCCACCCCTAGCACAGAGTTTGCCCTTCCATGTTGGTACTTTGCGATAAATAAGTGGGGTTTGGTTTGTTTGCAGTTTGGACACTTGGTCTCTAAAAGGTTCGCCATCACTGTGCTAGATGTAAGCAGATATTGTCTGCAGTTTGCAGTCCTGCTTGACCGAGGTTGAGAATCCGCATTACTTTCCTGATGGTACATTAATGGTGTACTCCATATTCAAAACAACAACAATAGAAAAAGACTGTGTAGCCCTTAAAATAATAGAAAAGCAAGTGATACATTTATTAGACCTCTTAAAAAATTGAACAAACAGCTAGTTTTTAATGAAAGGCTAAGGAAAGTGGATTAATTAAATTAAATGTATCCATCACAAGATAATGATGTCTGCTGGCTTGCAGTGCAAATTTATGCCAACAGGATTTCAGCTAGTGGATAAAAAACGTACATAATTAAATTACATGTATTTTGCACCTCCTGGAAGCTCAACATTTTAAGAGACAGAAAGTGAGAAAGAGACATATGTCTATATTGTTTCTGGGGAGAAATGCCCATTGAAACCATGAAATTCTAAGCAACTGAAAGGTAGAAAAATAAACATTATCAAAGATGACAGGTGGCAAAGCAGATTGTCTTAGAAATAATATTAATATTCATTATAATCTGGGCAAGTGTGATATACCTCACCCAGAAAACAGAGCATGGCATGTTTGGAAAAACAGTTCTGCATGTTGATTTGTCAGAAATATGGCAAAGAGGTTAAAACATGTGTACAGCACTATGTTCAACATGACATATTAAGAGTTTTCTAAATGTAAATATGCAGGTCTTTGCACTTGTGGTTACCTGAGTGTTAGACTGTGACTTGAGAAACTTCCCAACTGAATCATGAAGCACACTAGGAGGCATTGGTATAATCACACTACCTTATCATGAGCTGCCTGACGTGGTGGTTGTGAACATAAACCTGGCTGGGTGAGAACCATATACAGTACACCACTGTGAACCCTCTGGAGGAAAAATAAGTTATAAATAAAATGATAAATGATAAGCATTGATAACCTGAGAACCAAAGAACTGTAAAGCTGGAAGTAAGCGCACTTAATCAAGTCCTACCCTCTGAAGCAGCAGAAGTAAAGATTTCTTCACTTTCCATGTCATATGTCTTCAAATGTCTAAATACAGCTATTGTATTGTCTCGCATTCTTCTCTTCATCCTCCTAAACAGATGCAGCTTCCTCAGAATATGATTTACTAATCTCTGGACAGATTCTGCCTTGTCTTCCATAATATTTCATCAATGACTGGTGTGCACTGGATTTGAAGGGGTGCCTATCACTCAAATGTATCTATTGGATCAGATCAGATCAGATTTGATTCATTTGGAGTGGTGACACCAGGATTGAACTCGGGCCGGGGGGGGGGGGGAGTCAGATCCACACTCAGCAGAGCTTCTCAGACACATTACTGTGTATTACCAAAGTTGAACATTTCTGTTAAACCATAAAGCTCTATATCTAAAATTATTTACCTGTGATAGCAGGCTTGTTTAATGAATTTATACATTGTCTTTCTGCCAAAGCAGTTTACAATTTCAGAATACTGTAGTACAGCACAACACCAAAAAATACCTCACACCAACAGCCCAGGAGCTGCTGGTGTGAACCCCTTCATTGGCCTCATCCAGACATCCTATTTGCTGCTGTTAAAGGGGTGAAGAGGTCCTCTTTCAATTCACATCGATCTGAACCAGACACCTGCTGGATAACCCAATTTCAACCTTCCCCAAGAATACACAGTTCTTCACTGGATATCTGTCAAGTGTGTCCAAGCAAATTTGAAATGCTGTCAATTACTGAATGTGGTGGCTTGGTTTGCATGATATATTTAAATACTGTACAGAGATTTATAGTATCTTAAAGGAGTTTTCTGCAAGAAGCAGGAAAGCACCTTTCAAAAATAAACCTCTCTGGCCAGTGTTTTACTGCATGCCTCAGCTAAAGATTAAACATATTAAATCAACTGCCGTATGCTAAAGCAACGTGTACATCCTGTTCAGTCAGTGAATGTACTCTAGTAGATGCTAGCAATAGCTTACTAGCCACCTCCTTCCCTAATATACTGAAGCTTACAGAAAGGTTAAAGATGTTTATTGGCTGTCATGGCATAGAATAGATGATATACAATTGGAACAAGGTCAGTCCCTCAGATTTGGAGATGAGTGTCCCCATATCCATATCCAATCTATACAGTGCCTCTGATCACACACTTTGGTCAGATTGGGGAGTCTGAGTATGTTGCCTGTGCCTAACTACCACATTTGCTGTCATATAAGTCCCATTTCCTCCCTTAAAATAGACTGTAAAATGAGTGCATCTTGTACTATACTGTATATAATGGCCTATAGCGGGCTAATACAGTATTCTTTTTTGGTCAACAACTCTCAGAAGTCTAGAGTCTAAACACAGAATGACTTTCCACCTTGGTTTAGAATCCTGGAAACTGTCATTTAAAAGTAATTTTTCCAAGATCTGGACAATTTCTACAACCAAAGAAGTCTATGATCTACCCATTGGATATGTTAGCTAGGTAATTCAGGGTATAAAAAAGTATTTCTCTGTGGTGTAGCCCTATGTGATGTAAATGTGTCTTGTGTTTTTTGTGCATCAAATTACTTCCAACTTGTGATAGTCCTAGATTTTGAGATAATGTGAGATGTTCAAGGAGTGGTTTACCATTGCCCCGCTTAGGGAGTTTCCATTGCCCTGCAGGATTTTGAACCCAGGTCTCTCAAGTCCTCATCCAACACATTTATCCATTGCACCATAATGACTCACAGAGATTACCTAGATGTAGACATTTGTAGCAATTATATTAGCAGAATTCAGCAAACTGGACAAGGGAGCTTGTGGCTTTAAATTAGGAGGGATCACTTAGGATGATTGTGGTAAGCTCAAGACAAAACCTTTGATTTATTGTTTTAAAAAATCCATTCAGGATTGAACTGGACAATACCTAGATGTATAAATACAGAAGCTTCCAGAGCTGGCTTCCATTTTTGCTACCTGCCAAGTCCGGGGGGGGGGGGAGGAGGAGAGGAGGAGGAAGAGGAGAAGATACTCAATGAGAATTGCCACTTGACAACAAGGTTTGTGGAGCACACTTCAAGCTTCAGAGAGAGCACACGGCTAGGGCATCTCATCCTACCAATCGACTGCAGATGTTATATAACAACCATGAAGTATGAGTGCTTTTTCTTTCCATCCTGTGTCATTTCGCCTCCGGGTGTTGATTTTCAATCTGCACACAAGACATATTTCCATTGGTTCTGGAAATCTCATTGACTCTCTTCTGACAAAAAGACTCCTCTTGGCTCTCTTGCCAAAAACTATCAATATGACTGAGTTGGCACTGGGTTCCATCCTTCCTGACAAGCTCACCAGGTCCCATATTTCACAAAGCCATATGGACTGCAGACAAGAAACCAGCTGGAGAATGGTTATGTCTGGTGGTGGGTGGTGAGCCAACAGAATAATTTGCCAGTACAGTAATACCTCGGATAACGTTTACCTTGGATAACACTAAAATCGCATAACGTTAAGTAATCTGGGAGGGGAGGAGAATTGCATTGAATAACGTTAAGATCCTATGGGATGCATCGGATAACAACCACTAAAGCCTGTGCAGTTACAATGTATCTCTATGGAGCTTTAACGTTATCCGATGCATCCCATAGGATTTTAACATGCATCGGATAACACTAAAAATCAGACAACACCAAGACTTGTGGAACCAAGTTTTAGCGTTATCTGAGGTTTTACTGTATTGGAAAACGGGGCATAGAGTAGCAACAGAGAACTTTTGGATTTCTCCTCCCACCCCCACCCACCCCAAAAAATCTTTCTCTTTTGCATCTCAAAATTTAAACATTTCCTGCCTGCCTGCCTTTCTTCCTTCCCTTGGAATTTATGTATTGTTACTTGTGTTATCCAGATGATGATGATGTGTCATCAAGTCAATTCTGACTTATGAGAATCTTCTGGGGGCATCCAGGGACTGATCAACTTACGAAGGCCATATAGGCTGGCTTTTCTGGGATGCACAGCTGGGAACTGAACTCACAACCTCTGTCTCCACAGTCAGATAACTAACTCACTGAACTATTATTTATTTACATCCTTCATTTCAAAATACAGTAATACCTCATATAACATTAGTATCGAATAACACTAAAATCGCATAACATTAAGCAATCTGGGGGGAAGAATTGCATCAGATAACATTAAGATCCTATGGGATGCATCAGATAACAACTGCTAAAGCCTGTGTGGTTACAATGTATCTCTATGGATCCCATAGGATTTTAACATGCATCGGATAACACTAAAAATCGTATAACACCAAGACTTGTGGAACCAGGTTTTAGTGTTATCTGAGGTTTTACTGTACTACCGTTTGAAGAAGGCTTGCAATGTGAATAAGGTCAATCCTAAAGAACAATTAAAGATGTGTGGAAGAGCATTTTAATTTAGTGTCTAGGATTAAACAGAAAGACAGTACACAAAACATGACAGAAGAAAAAGCACATCTAGATATGACAAGGGGGTGATTCTGGTTGATTTCCTTCAAGAGGTAGCTCAATATTATGGAGCCACCACCAGAAAAAAAACACCTTTGTTTTCACTGGGTAATTTCACTGACTCCATTTTCTATGGTCAATCCCATTCTGACGTCACATTTCTGTAAATGTCTGTCTGTCACATTTCTGTAAATGGTGTTGCCACTACTCTTTGGCTTACAGTGACAGCTGAAATAGGAGTAAAGAACAGCGATGGGATGTAACAGGTTCTCACCAGTTCGCCAGAACCGGCAGTAACTTTCCCCAGTGTCCCGGAGAACCGGTAGCAGCTTTTGTGGGGAACCACCTTCGGGGCTTACCTTTTCACTGGTTCCCCCACTGGGCAGGTGTATTTTAATGTATTTTTAAAATTTATTTATTTAATTAATTTATTTACGGGTTTGTGTTATGGGTGGGTGGGTGGGTGGGTGGGTTGGGGTGTGTGTGTGCGTGCTTATTTTATTATTTTATTATTATTATTATGTATTTTTAAAATTTTTCTTTGGCGCCACCCACATCATGACATCATGATGTTAGCTCCACCCACACTGATGACATCATGGTGGGGTAGTAAAATTTTTGACATCCCACCACTGGTAAAGAAATGAACCTTACAGTGTGTCCTAGACACGCTTAGTTAGGAACAGTTCTCACTGTGTTCACTGGAGCTTACCCTAGGGCAGTGATGGTGAATCTTGGCACTTCAGTGTTCTTGAACCTCAATTCCCAGAAGACCTGATCAGTAGGAGTGCTGACTTGCACTTCTGATAATTGAAGTCCAAGAACACCTGGAGGGCCAAGGTTTACCATCACTGCCCTAGGGATTTTCCTCCAGTGGCTGCAGGTGAAACCTAAATGTGCAATTCATGTAATGGGGGAGGTCTTGCTGAAAATAGCTTGCCTGTGAATTTGTCACCTGCTTCAGAGATGTTTGCCTATTTCCTGCTTGCATATCTTCAAATAAATATTACAAAGAGAATTTCATTACCTGGTGTACTATTAGCTAACTGAAACAGAATCCAGTAAAACAGCCCATGCAACTTCTCACCACAAAGGCAAGTAAGGATTGATCTTTCTATAGCAGGGTGGTCAACCAATTAAAGAATGAATCATCTACTTCTTGGTTGATACACTTCTTCTTTGCTTCCTTTTTTACCCCATTGGGTGTTGAAGGTTAATTCACTGACTAATTAAATGTCTATTACTCAGAGGATGAAATCCTATTGACATGAAAATGGCCTGAGAAGGCTGATGACATCAGCAGCAGTTACCAATGTTCAGAAAATAAACATTCCATATTTGCACCCTCTTTCATCCTTTGAAAGCAATAGGAGCTGTGGAAAAGGAGGAGGAAGTATTTAGTGAAGATCGCTATTGCCAACAATCCCATCCCGGTGGTAGTGATTGCTAATAATGATTCTTTCCCCCATCCTGCAGCTTTCATGTGATGAAAAGGATTACACAGAAGCCATGGGAGTTATAGGACAGAAACAGGAAGCACGTAATTTTCAAAAATTGCCTCCTACTGGTAGGCTGTACTTGAGGATTTCTGCAATTGTTAGAAAAGGCCACTAATACCACTGTGATTTTTTTATTTTTTAGTTACAACAACACACCAGAACAAAGACTAAAATAAAGAAATAATGCATTCCTATTTTGTATGCCTGTGATTAAATTTTTCTTTTACTAATAAAAATTAACACAATTAGTGGCATTATTCAACTCAATTTGCTGCTTACACTTGTTAAATCTTGGTATGTATGTGGGTTTAGTATTACACAGATCATGCTGTGATTCTGTAACCATGGTAGACCCTTTGATGTGGACATGTGGTCATTTGAAGACCATTGATTTCATTGGATTTTCTGTTTAAGTATAAATAAGACTGAATCCAACACACCTGTGTTTCTACGGGTGTTTGAAGACACCCATAGAGAACATGCATATCACCAAATACAAACACACAGTTTGGCTAGTGATAGGCAAATGCATCTGTTTACAAACTCTCTGTGTGCGTCCGTACATCCATCCTAATGTCCATGAGTGTCCCCAAAGTAACTGTAGCCATGATACTTATCCC
This sequence comes from Furcifer pardalis, assembly GCA_030440675.1. Classification (NCBI taxonomy): domain Eukaryota; kingdom Metazoa; phylum Chordata; class Lepidosauria; order Squamata; family Chamaeleonidae; genus Furcifer; species Furcifer pardalis. The sequence goes on from CP126892.1 coordinate 94,119,760, forward strand.
ACCATTGCATTTTCCATTTATGATTTTGATCAATTGTGAGGCACATTGAGTCCTCCCATTGTGAGAAAAGTGGCATATGAATAAAGTAGATAATAGATGTCCAGGGACTGAAACATTAAATTCAATTTTAAATTTTAAAAATTCAAATACCAAAAGATTGTTACACCTGATACAAGTTCTACATATTGTGTAATTGAGTAAGCATCTGCATTTTAAATTTATCTCAAGAAAACGTGTCAGAAAAATATGTATCCTGTGAAGTTTCACCAAAGTTTGCAAAGTAGGATGAAATATTTCCCAAGCAACACAGAAGCTCATGTATAGCTTTGCAAGCAAATTCAGCCCTGGTGAAAGCATTATTTTGCTGTGAATGCATGTGCATTGTGTCCTTGCAACCAAGACCTGAAGTTCTAGGGATGATTCTATGAATGTAAAACAGCCACTTACTTCCTGTCAGGCTGAAATAATGATGTTTAAAGAAGTCCTTTAGTAATCAGAGCATATGTATTTTTATTCACTTATGAAAAGTGCAGCTTAGAGTAAAGCACTACCTTCCAGTAGACACTTTTAAAAACCAAAGAATGTTGAAGTCAGGAGAGGCTTAGACATCCCCAACCAGAATTTTGCAGTTGATTTGTGGTTTTATATGTTACTTTTTTCTATGTCGGAAGCCAGCCTTTTGTGGCCTCATGGTTAAGTGGGTATTTGTTGTCACCATCATGAGTGTGGTGAAGGGGGGGGGGGGCTTGTTTGAAAAATAATGGCTTTAAAAAACGTTAATGCTAGAGAGGCACAGCTGTAAACTGAGCTTTGGGGGAAAACAAGATGTCACTTTAAGAGGTATGAATGTTTCCAAATGTTAAGTATTTTCATCCCCCCCCCCCCCGAAGCCAGGGGTGTGCTGAGCACCAGGGGAGGGGGCTGGACAGGGACAAGGGGCAGCAACCAAGGCACAGGGGAGAAGGCTGCCCCCAGGAACCTCTTGGTCACTGCCCCTCGCTTGCTCTGTCCGGCACACGGCACTTTAGAATAAACCATTGTTCCAAAATGAAAGAGGGAGCTTGGACCAATGGCTTAATCTAAAGTGCAGCCCACTGGGCAGATAAAATAATAATAATAAAATTATTATTTGTGCCCCAGGGCACCAGAGGCGAGGGTGCACTTGGAGAAATCCCCGTCCTAGTAGCCCAGTCCATGCCTGACTGAAGCTGCATTTTGCAGTTTCTCAATTCCCCCTGTCACCACATGCATTCATACTTTGTACAGTGGTTTAATATTTATTTAACGCCATTTGACTTCCAACAGAGGACTATACAGCAGGATTAATTCCCATGTAGTCAACCTCTATGGTTTCATTTATGCCACAAGCAGAAATTGACACATTATTTGAGCAATGGACCTACGGATAAAATATTCTTCTTGCTCCTATTTATTGTTTACTTTAGGAGCTTGGTGGTGTTCTGGTTTGCTTTGTTAATTTTTCTTTTCTGTTAGGTGATGTGTACAGGAATATAAATAGAAACTGACATCACTCCAAGCTTCTGCCATCAAACGGCACATCGCAGGGAGAATGTAAATGCTGCATTTTCCTCCAGACTCTTTAGCTGAAGGAATTATACTTCTGGAAGAGAAAATGCACAAACTTCTGCAGTGCTTTGGAATGACACCCCCCCCCCTCGGTCTAATGTCCAGTTTCCTTGATTCCATTATGTGGAAGCCATCTGGCTTGCCTGTCGTTTCCCAACCAGTTTGTGACTCACACCTGGGATCACAGTCTTTCCATGTTGCTACACATGTTCCTCTCTAATTATGAATCCCTTTTGTGGCGACATTCAAAAAAGAAAAGGCTGACTGGAAGTGGTGCAAAGGAGGATGGAAGCCACTTCAAAAAGGGTGTTTTGTTTTGAAATGCTGATGGCCTCTAACAAAAAGAAAAGGAGGGAGGCCTCACCATGATTGGAGTTTGAGTTAAAAAAAGAAGAAAATATATTCACAGGACTAGAGGATGCTGAGAAACTAGGTTAAAATGACATACTCAAGGGAAGGCAGAGGACCAAATTTACCCGTAAAACTTTCACAAACACAGCTCAAATACCAAATGTTGAACTCTTTGTCTAGCTGCAGGTGGATGTGCTCTTACACCCACCCATCACAAAAATAAAAAAATAAAAAAAAATGATGTGCATTGTGATGGCTCAGTGGTTAAGGCTCTGAACTTGACTGGAAGGCTGGCAGGTCAGCAGTTCAAGACCTGAGTCCTGCATCACAAAGTCAGCTCCCGTCTCCATCCCAACTCCTGCCAACCTAGCAGTTCGAAAGCAAGAAAGATAAATAGGTACCACTTTGGCAGGAAAGTAAACAGAGTTACATATAGTCTGGTGTCTAGGCAGGCCTGCCACATGTTTGCAGACACAGACAGTGCTGGCTATTTGGCTGTAAACCAAAGATGAGCACTGAACCCTAGAGTTAGATAAAACTGGCTTTTGAGCAAGAGGGATCGTTACCTTACCTATTGCTCCAAAACAGCAGAACAGAGGGTAAATTTACATGTGCTGATTTATTTGTGCAGACTGACATTTTCTTCTCCATTTTTCCATTGATGTGACGAAGCACTGTTTCCCTTTTTAAAGGATTTCATGGTTTCTTCGAGCCTAGATTGCTCCAAAAGTATGAACAGCATAGCTCCAAACTAAGTAAGATTTATTTTTTTTTAAGACCTTTCACTTTTATATATAATGGAAGAAAACGTTTTACAAAACCTACTAATCATCATGACCACCAATGCAAATAATTTTACTAGGTTCTTGCATTATCAAGAGCGCTGGTGGCACAGAGGTTAACCTGCTGTACTGCAGCCAAAATGCTGTGAGTTTGATCCTGATGGAATCAAAGTTAACTTATCCTTCCATCCTTCCAAGTTCAGTCAAATGAGTTCCCAGCATTTTGGGGGTAAAATGATAATTAACTTGTGAACCACCTAGAGAGTGTACTAAGTACCATGGGCCGGTATATAAGTGTAATCGCTATTGCTAATTGCTATTTTTTTAAAGAGGGTAGCCGGTACTTTTTTAAATCACTCTGGACAGTAATAATCACCTCTCTTACTCAACAGATGGGTGGTGGTGGTCATGTATTATATAAAATGTTCCCATTATTCCCACTGCCCATTCTGCCAGCAATAGTTTTGAGCACAGTCCAGACATATTAATTAAAGGAACTCCTCTCACTTTCACTCAACATTTCTGCATCCATTTGTGTCTTCTCTACATATGTTTGCCTTTGGCACTTTTGTGTGACTGGAGACTACACTTTGAATGGAGCATTATTAATAAACAGAGCAGGTTGGCAGCAAGAGAGTAGCAAGGCTTCCTGTCAACCACTTGTAATGGATTCTGGCATTTTCTTCCCTACAAGAACTCTTTCATAGTAGTGAAGGGTTGCTAGGAAGCAGAAATGTCCCACTCCAATTGTTTGTCTCTTTCTCCTTTCCTCTCTTTCACTGCCCACCCCCAAATAATAACCTGTTCCCATTTTCTTTGAAGAACACTTAGGTTATTTACACATTCCTTCATGTAAAAACATCCCTTTTTAGAAGGAAAGCAAAAGAAACAGGTAGACTTACACTGCCAGGACTAGCAGTATGAAATTCACTGGGAATAATGAGAAAGAGTGGAGAAATGGGGAATGGATGAAGGAAACACAAAACCAACCCAGAATCATGTAAAAGGTGAACTGTGGTGGCAAATGACACCTATGTTTACAAAGGTTCCTTTGATAAACTTCAAAGGAAATTTCTTCTTGTTGCTCATAAAAACAGATGGCAACATCCGTGCCACCTTGAAAATTCTCCATTTGTTAACTCATTGATATTTGCCCCTTTTCTCTCCATTTCCACCATTTGTATTCAACCAGAAACAGTGTTCATCTGGCCAGGGCATAATATAATTTGTGACATGAAGCTGTCATGCATGGGATAACAATTTAATAACCAAAGGAACTTATATTCAGACCCATGTTCCATCAGTGATTAGAAAACAGCTTCCTATTCCATTGAGGATACATAATTCCTGAGTGATCATTTCCAGTAATGAAAGCAGAACATAAAACCAAGCTGGAAATGTTCTCACAAGTCGACAAGAATCATTTTATTGCTAGTATTCTCAGGGATTTCTTTCTGACCATGCAAAGACAAACCCAGGTCAATTCCTGAAAGAACATCAGAGCTCATGGAAGTTAACTTTTTGGATTGCAGCTATCCAAATCCCCCAATCCTGGCAATGCTGAAAGTTGTAGTGGAAAAAATATATACTCTATAAAAATTGTAAATTAAGGACTCAAATAATAATAATTTCACCATGCTCTGGAAAATACTAAATAGGAAATTGCAGCGAGGGAGGAATGACTGCGTACATATAATTTTGAAGTTAAGTGATCATTGTATCACAGTTGACCAAAATTGCCTTGCCAACTTGGAAGTTGTGACTGCTGGTGGCAATGATTTGGAGCTATTACAGACTCTCTCCAGTCCCAAAGAGACTAAATGTGTCTCCAGGGCTAAAAGGAGTTTTGGAACCTGAAAGAGGAAGACAGGAAGCTTTCAATTAATTTATATTAAATATTCCAGGATGGTGACATCACTTGGTTTGTGCAGTGTAAATTAGGTCAATAGGATTCCAAACATTAGGTTTTTTTGGTTTCCAGCTCAAAGATCTCTTGAGGTGGTTCATGTGAATAGTTGGATGGCAACTCTTTCATTTGAAGGTCTGTTTGAAGGTAATCTCATCATTGGCTATAAGGACAAGAGGTTTGACTAAAAGGAATAGGATGCTCTTTAGTTCCTTTGGAATTAATTATGTCTGTGATGCAACAGATCACAAATGGATCATCCAAAATGTTTCCCTTGAACACCTAACATTCTTGGTGCAGTGGTGGCAAAAACAGCACGTTACAATCCATGCTGTCCTCTGATTCAGACTTTTCCTTTGATGTGGCTTGTTGTTTATTAATTGTGGAAGAGAATTAAAATGTAATCAGTTAAAATGGTCAGTTTGTCTGGTGCATCTTTTTTTGAAAGGCAGAAGCAAAGAGAAAAACTCCAGGAAACAAGTGATAAGGGGTTTGGAAAACTAAAACTAAAGCAATTTTTGAAGAGAACCTGCAGGGTATATTTGGGTCTGTGGGACTGAAGTGGCTTAGTGGTTAAGATGCTGAACTTGACAACTGGAAGGTTGGAAGGTCAGTAGTTCAAAACCCAAGTGTTGAGTGATGGAATGAGCTCCCATCATCTGTCCCAGCTCCTGCTAACCTAGCAGTTTGAAAGCAAGACATTGCAAGTACATAAATAGGCATCACTTCAGTGGGAAGGGTAGCAGCCTTCTGTGCACTCGTGTCTAGTCATGCCTGCCACGTGACCACATATACATCTGCAGACGCTGACAGTGCTGGCTCTTTGGCTTTAAACGGAGATGAGCACTAAACCCTAGAGTAGGATACGACTGGCTTTCGAGCAAAAGAGACCTTTACCTTTTATATTTTGGTCCATAGAGTTAAAACCATTCCATTTGAAACACTCCTAAGACCACAAAAGTTGCAGTCTCACCTATCCTCCCATTTATATTGTGGGGTTTTTTAAGTCACTGGTGACAAGCTGGTGGCCAGGTCCAAAGCTACATAAAGAACTAAATGTTTGCAAGAGACAAAATAATTTCCTGCCTGGTTACCTAGAGGTTATAGTTAACCTCCACAAGCAACCAAACTAATGTCTGCTTACACACAAATATATACATGTACACACACCAGTGATCCAACAGCCCACAAGTAAGTCCAAAGCCTCAGTGTTGTCTCTTCCAGATTGGTTTTAAAAGGCTACAAACCTCTGGATTTCTGAAGTGGTGCCTGAAAAGACAATTCAGCATGCTTTGCTTTGTTTAGGCTTTTGGACTGCGTCACTGTCTTTATTGGCATGAAAAGGAAACAAGATTCTTCTAAAAAATCAACGGGCTAACAGATATAATGCTGCTTCCTCTCTGTATTATGTGACTTATAAGATTTTTAAGAAATGAAGGAGAATTATGCCCAATAAACCACAAGTATCATAAGGTCACCCTGGCTCGAAAGCCAATCGTATCTGACTCTAGGGTTTGGTGCTCATCTCCATTTATATCCAAAGAACCAGCATTGTCTGTGTTTGCAGATGTTTCCGTGGACATGTGGAAGGCATGGACACTGAAGTGCACAGAATGCTGTTTACCTTCCCACCAAAGTGGTATCTATTTTCTACTTGCAATTTCTTGCTTTCAAACTGCTAATTTGGCAGGATCTGGGACAGAAATTGAGCTCACTCTATCGTGCAGCACTCGGGTCTCAAACTGCTGACCTTCCAGTCTTCAAGTTCAGCATCTTAACCACTAAGTCACCAAGGGATGCAAGCAGGGAGCGGAAAGGAAGATAGAAGGACTGGCAAGTAAGACAAGGTACCATGCCAAGGCTGGAATTCAGAGCACACTGGCCTTTGGAAAGAGGAAAGGAGAGAGTGAACAATGGAGTACCAGTCTACTTCTCTGTGTTCCCAGAACAAGCCAACCAAATCCAAGTCAAGCCAGTATCAGATTCTACCACCTGTGCTTGATTTTGTAACCATCTTCCACACCACGGTATATGCAGGAAGCAGGAGCTCCGGCACACCTCTATCCTAGTACCTTTCTTCCTCTTCATTCTTACCTAGCATAAAGTCTTTCCCCCAAGGCTTCTATGTCCTTACTTGCTCAAGTTGCCAGGCCCACTTTCTGCTGTTGGTGCCCCACAAGGCGAGTGAAACAAAGGCAAAAGAGAGTTATAGAAGATGTGGAAGAGAGGGAGAGGATCAAACAAAAGCTAAAGAGTGTGTATATGAGAAAAAGAGAGGGGGAGAAAAAAGATTGTGGTTCCAAGCCCTTACAGTTGTTGTATCTATTCAGGGCTGTATCACTTGTCAAAAAAAATTTTTTTTTAAAAAAAGAAAAAGATATATCCAACCAAAGGACGGTTGAAGGGGAGCAGTGAGAAAAGGCTGGTGTTATAGAGTAGGATGTTCTGATTCAGGTAAACATTTTAGTGATTGAAAAGTATGCTTTATCAGTGGTTCCCAACATTTTGTGGGGGTCATGCCCCACCTAAGCATCTCTAAAACATTGATTCCCCTCCCCTATGACATATAATTCTTATTATTCAAAAAGTAAACTTCTATTCATGTGGAGGAAGCCTAAAAAGCCAAAACTTGGTCTAAACAAGCTCGAAATGCCCCCCTTAAAAAGCAAATTCCCCCCCTGTGTGCCCATGCTTATTCTGTATGAATAAGTAATAGTAGCTCAGGTATTAACTACTGCACAAAGCATAGTATAGAAAAGTTTGGATCACTCTGAATAAACCCATAATATTTTTCATCATAAGCAAACCCTATGTGTTAAGGTCAGAGAAGACGTTTTTTTTCTCACCTTCTGGATTTTTGCATTGTGGAAGGGATCAGTTTATAGGCATGAATCTTGGTCAACCTAAGAAAAATTCACATTCTTGCAGAAGACAGCAAAATGAAAGGGAAGGAGGGCAAATCAAAGGATATTAATGGCCCCATCAGTTTGTTTCATATTGTGATTAGTCTTCAGCCATAAACATGAAGTTCCTTCAGAGTCTGCCAGAATGATGTACTGTATCTCCAAGAATATGGTAGTTTCTCTTTAACAATCTATCTGTAATATCTGTCTCTGCCCTCCAAGCGAGGGAGTGGAGAAAGCTCTGGTTCTCATGCCAGACAATGGACAACGAAGGACATTGAACCAAAGCCAGCCTGTATAAAAGGAGTCCAGTGATTAAATAAGGAAAGAAATTAAATTAATTGAAGTCAGTCATTTGATTGCCTCCACTTATGATCTAGTCTGGGTTTCTCTCTTTTGTTAGATTACATATGTGTTTCCAAAAAGAAGTTAATCAGTTGCTTTGCTAATCAGATAAAATGGCACAAATTAAGCAGCTAAACCAGGAGTTCTCAACCTTTTAAAGCTGGGAGCCAGGTCACACTCTTTCAGACAGCTTCGGGGTCCGGACCACCATTTTTCCCTTCCTCCACCACATGGCACTTCCTGGTGTGGTGCATTTGGTGGTGGGCCACATGAAATGGTGCCGTGGGCTGCATCCGGCCCATGGATCACAGGTTGAGAATCCCTGACCTAAAATAACCATTTAATTGGACGACTCTTCCCTTGATATTTCTCACTTTTCCTGTTCCACTGAAACCCCATTCAGATTCTAACTGTCATGCAGGGAGGAGGGTCAGTAAAACAAGTTTAAGGTTGCTTGCAAAGACACACATGCGCACTCACTAATTCTTTTTTTCCAGCTTGTGTTTACATCACAACCAACAACTGTACATTGTTCTTTCTTCTTGTAAAGGCACATTGTGCCCTCCCGCCTACCGAAGAGATATAAGGCAGGCTTACAAGCTTCAGCACTGGCATCATGGCACAGAAAGTAAAGCAGCCGACCCAATTATGTGGAATAATTTTCCAAGTACATTAAATGCACAGTTAAAACATCTATACCAGCGGTGCCCAAACTACAGCCTACAATTAGGCCAGCACATCTCATTAATCTGGCCAGCACTGAGAATCCAGGCCGCCCTCCACCCACCCCCACCGACAAAAAAGTTTGGGCACCACTGATCTACACACTTTGATTCTGCATCACAGAGCATGGGAGAGTGGCTTTCCTGTTTGAGCGACTCCTGGGATCCCACCCAACCCTGCTGCTATGTTCAATGTTAGATGAAAGCAGTGGTGAGCTCCCAAAAATTTTACTACCACACTGTGGGCATGGTATGGTGGGTGTGGCCAGGGCAGGGGGAAAGCCCTCCATTGCACCCAAATTAGGACTACTTTATTCCAAAATTTGGATGGGCAGAGGGGCCAGCCAGAATTTCTGCTACCAGTTCTGGCGAACTGGTCCGACCCTGCTGATGCGCACCACTGAATGAAAGGCACAATTAAACAGAGTCTCTCTGGGCTTTCTGGTTCCCTTGAATTATCTTCTAAGGCAGGGGTGCCCAAACTATGGTCCGAGGGCCAGGTCCGGTCCCCAATGCCACTTCATCTGGCCTGCACCACCCTTGTCGGGCCCTGGATCTGGTCTGTGGGCCGTAGTTTGGGCACCCCTGGTTTAAGCAGAGAAAACAGCAGCTTAAAATCTATCCCATCCCATTGCAAAACAGATTGCAAGGTGCATTTTATTTCCCCTTCTGGTGGGAGGAACCACGTGACTGGCCCAGTGTACCAAAGTGACCAGCCCGCTGAACCACATGATCAGCCCACAGCCCAAAGAGTGCACTAAGTGCTATGGGGCAGAATATATGTGTAATTGCTATTGTTTTTTTTTAAAGGAAATCCCCCAAAAAAATATTAAAAAAAACCCAAAAGCAGGAAATCAGTACTGCACAATTTAACATGTGATACAGTAAGCTACGGCTTTGAAAACTGTGTAGCAAATAACAAGAGCAGATTGTCTTTAGCAACAGCAGTGAGTTTTTAAAGATTACCTTTTTTTATTCTTTTGGAGTTTCAAATTTGATACTCCAGTTGATATATGCTGCTATATATGTTGTATATGTTATATGTTGTTATATTATACCACCTTCACAGAAACTTTTCAGTAGAATTCCCATTCATAACATAGGCTGTCTCACAGAACAAAGGATGAACTCACACAATTGTCAATAGATGCTGAAGGTTAAACTCATTAGCAAATGTTTAATGCCAGGTGTGTGTCTCCAATTCTCCTACTATTTGGAATTCAACGGGGCAAAGATTCACAACCAATCTTAATAGCAACTGCTATTACCAGTTGTAAAAAGCCATATTGATTTGTATATTTATCTATTATGCTAACCATTCTGTACCTCTGTACCTGATGTGTATATTAGGGTGAAACTTCACACCTAATCTGAATAACAACCAGGTATCTTCTGCTACTACTAGTTGTAAATAGCCATGGTATTTTGTATACTTATCTGTTATGCTAACCAACCACTCTGTCCTTGATGTGTATAAACTGATATCATGAAGTCTCACCACTATGTCTGATGAAGTGAACGTGATTCATGAAAACTAACATTTAAAAAAAAATAGTTAATCTTTAATGTGGTATAGCATTTTTGTTTTTGCCCTTTTGTTTTTGTTTACTCTCTGATATATATTTTTTTATTCTGTGGCAGCAAGCCAGGCTTCTTCCTTTATTTCTGCTTTTCTGTGGACATATAGACACACACACAGAAGTTTCAAAGTGGACATTTCTGTTTCTATACTTCCCATTTCCAATTCTAATCAATAACATGCAAGCAAGACCTTGTCCATGTTCTTTTCTTCCTCTTTTTCTTGCTGTGCTGGTTCAAGCTAGCTCATCACCCGTCCTCCACACCCATCTCCAGATGTAATGATCTGGAAGTGGCCACTGGCCAGAACTAGAAAAACAACTGCATGAAAGAATCCTGATCTTGGCAGCATTTCTCCTTCTGCTGAGTCTGCAAAAGCCTGTGCCAGAAAGCACATGACGCACAGCTGAATTGTTTACTTCTTTCACAAGATCAGAGTGTAATGTTTGGGCTGTTTTAGTCAGCTAGGGAGACATTTTCTCCAAGAATCATTATGTTTCTGTACCTGAGGTCATTGTTGTGGGTGCATCTAAATGTGAAAGGTCAATGTATTAAATTAACACAATATTTCCAAGCATATCAGAGAGTAAACAAAAAATGTGGCACTTTAAAGACTAACTGCTGTATTTTAATATTAGCTTTCGTGAATCTAGTCCACTTCTTCAGACATAGGGGTGAGACTTCATGATGTCAATTAATACACATCAGGGACAGAGTGGTTGGTTAGCATAACAGATAAGTATACAAAATACCATGGCTATTTACAACTAGTAGTAGCAGAAGATCTCTGGTTGTTATTCAGATTAGGTGTGAAGTTTCACCCTGTTGAATTGCAAATGGTTGGTAAGAGGACACAAGACATTATTTCCAAGTTCGGCTTGAAACCGGGACAACCATCTCTACTTCTTCCCTGTAAAAACCTGGTAATACTATGTGGCTATATTACAACTCTAACATGAAAACACATGAGTGAGAACATCACAAAAACCACACTGTCTCTACCACTTTTAGCTTCCTGAAAAGAAATAATTATTATCATCTCTCCCCAGCTGTAGATTTCGGCTTGATGATTTCTTGCAGAGGAGGAAGGAAATTGCCAGGGACGGAAATGGCCTTGTCAACTTCTGCAGAACAAGAGTGGCATGAAAGAAGAGTGGTGTTATTTTTCAGACCCATTTGCTGAAGAGATGTCTGAACATCCTGTCATGTTTTGGTGTATGTTTGGACTGTGAAGACTGAAGGGAGAAAGAGTTTTGGAATTAAAAGATGATGAAATATTGTCCCACCCAAGAAAGAACATTCAATACTGCCTTTTAAAAATATGTCATGAATATGAGTTAGAACAGGAGCTCTCAACCTTTTTAAGCCAGGGGCCGTGTCATGCTCCCTCAGACAGCTTCAAGGGCTGAACAGCCATTTTGCCCTTCCTCCACCACACAGCACTTCCTGGTGTGCTTGGGGGGGGGGGGGACATGAAATGGTGCCATGGGACACATCCAGCTCACGGGCCTCAGGTTGAGAATCCCTAGCTTAGAAGGATGAATCCTCCTGGTATGTGTTTTTTAATGTTTAAGATCAGATGCAGCGCTTGTGAGATGACTCTAAAGAAGAAGGTGCTTGGAAGCATGTGGAGAATGCATTCCCATTCAATCCTAAGTAACAACTCTCAGCAGTCATACAGTCAAGAATAAGGATGAGCATTATGTTTGGTTAATGAACATGGCATCTGAATGTTTATTCAGTTCTGATACTGTTTACAAAGCTCAAGGTATTCCAGTCTTTCCCCACCTTTGGATTTTGGACTTCAATTCCCAGAAGCCAAAGTCAATTCCCTAAAGCACTGATCAGCCAATGTACTGACTTAGACTTCTGGGAATTGAAGTCATCTGTAGGGTGTGGGAACCACTGGCTTAGATGGTCAACTCCTAGGGAGCAGGGGCATTCCCCCGCCCACCAATATAACTCCAGCAGGCAGCATGTCCACTGCGGTATTCTCTCGTAACCTGAAGACAAACCAGCAATACATTATTATACATTTAATTCAATTTTAATATTCTTCTTCTTTTGTGCCTAGATCAGACTTTAAACTGTCAAAACAAAGCCACCTTTTGATGAATTATCATATTTGCTGATGTATAAGACACATCGATGTATAAGGCACACCCCGTTATTACCAAAATAGATGACTATAGGCCATTTTATACAGTACACGGCACACTCCATTTCCCAGTGTTTTTTAAGGGTGGGGGGAAGAGGGGTCTTATATGCCAGCAGATATGGTAATTCCATAGTTCCTTTTGCATGACTTAGTGTGAGAAAGATTAGCCACACAACATGGTTGTCATTGCTTAGGGTATTTTCTGATTGTGGTTCAAAAATACCACAATCTTCGAGGAGGCTTTTTATGTGCACCTTGATTTTAATATTATAACTTATGGGGTTTAATTTTGTTTAGTTTCTCATTTTCCAGTCTATCTTTGTTCCCTGAACTGGGAGAAAGGTAGGTTTATAACAAAATAAATAATGGGATGGCTTCCATTGGCTGCTGCCCAGGCTAGATGTTGGGTCAGATAAGGCATGGGGGATCACATCTTTCCCTTCCTCATCCTACCAGCTTTTAGCAGACCAACTACAGCCTGGTAGAGTGGAGCATCCAATTTGTCCTCAAGATAAGAGTTTGCCATAAAATAGCATTTTATGAGCATCTCTTAATTTTGTGGCTAGGTTCCATCCAGACAGAACCAGAATTTTGAGTGCTTTCAGAGTGCAATTGCAAGAAAAGACATTTCATTAGACACCTAAAATTCAAGGAAACATAAGCTGCCATTTTGCTCAGGTTTGGATTTTGCCATCTTTTACTTCTGACTGCAAACTATAATTCACTTGCTCTACCTTCCTAAATTGTGACATCTCGGGTTCACAGCCAGTTGGCTTATCCCAAGAATGGCATATTTACTCAGAAAGCTTAGCGAAGCCAATATTTTAGATGATAGCCTTCAGAATAACAACGCTGACTAGTGAATTCTGGAAACTATTTCTTAAAAGGCCAGTGTTTCCAAGTTCTAGTTATTGCCTTTTATTTTATTTTTTTATTGGCCACTAGTTCTTTGTGTTTAAAAGTGAATATGACCCCACCCAGTTGAAATTCTTAACAACCTATACAGGATCAACAGTTATAAAATGTTACACGTTATTTTGGTGCAAAGAAGGTACAGATAGTTCACAAGAGATATGTTATCAGAAGAGGAACAACACAGCTCAAAATGTTGGTGTTCCAACAATAAACTTCTTTTAAAACTCACACAGGAAATCAAGCCTAGCAACCAGCACAGTGCAGACAGATCAACTATTTCTGTGCTACAGCTGTAGGCAAACCTCTATCATCACTGAATTGCTTTGATAGCAAATGGAAACATTTGTTTTAATAGTTTTCATTTTCCTCTTAAATCCCTCTGGCTCCCTCCCTCACTTTTGGTTTGGAAACTTGAGACCCATTTTACCGAATGTCTCTAGACACAGACATGTGTTTTTATGGGTATGCATATATTAAATAATTTGCTTTTTCCACTACTTCTGGATTTCTCATGTAGAAACAAAAGAGAAAACTGGCTCCAGACAGTATATCGTCACTGTGGTAGTGGGAGCTTTTTGTCAGCTAATTCTAAGCATATTTACAGATGTATTTACCTGGAAATGGGATGAGAGCTATTTAGAGAGCCAATGTGATATAGTGTTTTGGGCTCAGATTCAGAATGCCTTGGTTCAAATCCCACTCTGTCATTTTAGCTCAGTGGTGGCGAACCTTTTAGAGACTGAGTGCCCAAACTCAACAGTCTGCTGTCGACACTGCACAGGGGCAAAGTAAACTTTGTGCTGGAGGAAGGACATGCTCCCATTGGGCTGCTGGGCAGACTCGAGGGGTGTGGCAAACTCTGTGCTGGGCAGAGGGGTGGGGTGAACTCTGCTGGGGTGACAGCACACATGCCTACAGAGAGGGCTCTGAGTGCCCCTTCTTGCACACGTGCCATAGGTTTGCCACCATTTTAGCTCATTGGATGACCTTGGGCCAATTGCACTCTGTTAGCCTAATTTTAGATGATAGTGAAGAGGAGCATGACCAAACCCTCAAGCTTCCTAGAAGGAAGATAGGACATATATGTAACAAACATAATCTTCTGCCAGCCTTCTGGTCTTCAGAGGTGGAACCTGATTCTTTACATGTATCCATGGCCCAAATAAGTATTTCACATGCATCAAAACTCCAAAACACTTACTGTGACACTGTAGGAGAAGATATTGTCTGTTGCCTTTCAAAAAGGTAATTTTTCCAACAATTCCATAAACAGGTTGGATACCACTTCCCTGAGTGAACAAACCAATCATAGTACTTCTCTCTTGCCAGGTATGAGAGACCTAGTCCATTATTGCCTCTATACCAATGTTTCCCAGCCTTGGGTCTCCAGTTGTTCTTAGACTTCAGTTCCCAGAAGCTCAATTCAGTAGCACTACTGATCAGGTTTTCTGGTAATTGAAGTCCAAGAACATCTGGACACCTGAGATTGGGGAACACTGTAGTGGTGTAACACTGTCATACTTGAGCTTAATAGTAATAGCTATTGGAGGTGGCTGTCATTTACTTATAAGCATCACCCGGTTCGAATGCATCTCACTGACATGTATTTATTCAATAGTGCAGATGTTTATATTTGAATTACAAGTCCCAAAGTTTCCCAGACAGCTATAGCTAATTCTGGGAACTGTAGTCCAAACTACAAATATGCCTGTTTCTGTGCAAGGTTAATCAAATGCATCTCTCTCTCTCTCTCTCTGTCCAGTGATGGGATGTAACAGGTTCGCCCCAGGTCACCAGAACCGGTAGTAACTTTTCCCAGTGTCCCGGAGAACCGGTAGCAGCTTTTGGGGGGAACCACCTTCGGGACTTACCTTTTCACTGGTTCCCCACTGTGCATGCGCGCCAAGCACTTGGTGTGCATGCATGCCTACAGTGCTTGGCGCGTATGCACGGCCTCCTTGCTGTCCTCCCAAGCGGGGAGGAGGAAGAGAAGCTGCTAGCCTGAAGCTCCCTGTAGCCTGCTCCCCAGGGTAAATGACTCACCTTTGCATGTGGTGTGTCTGTGTGTATTGTAATGTGTATTTAATACCTTTACCTATATTGAGGTACTACCACAGTTCCTAAAAAGGCCTAGCGGCCTGGCTTGGGGTTTTTAAGCAAAGTCTTGAAGTTACCTCATCAATAAGCTACACCTGTGCTGTTCCAATTGCTGTTCCAATTGGAGAACCCTTAAGGAGGTACAGCTGTTTTACATTTACATTAAGGCATATTATCCTAGAGAACTGGTTAGGCAAAGACTTAGTACCTAACTTCTTTAACTGTTGAAAAGTTGAAAAGTGCCAAAATGAAGCCATCTTGTGGTGAGTTCATTCTGAAGTTCCTTCCATCTGACCTAGTGTGAGAAAGATTAGCCAGAATAAGCTTTAAGCTCTGGTTTAAAAGCTCTGGTTGATTTGTGTTTTGTATTTTAATGTATTTTTTATTTAATTTATTTATTTAATTTAATTATGGGTTTGTATTGTGGGTGTGGGTGTGGGTTGAGGTGTGTGTGTGTGTGTGTGTGCGTGCTTATTTTTATTTTATTTTATCTTTTTTTCCTTTGGCTCCGCCCATGATGTTAGCTCCACCCACACTGTGATGATGTCACAGTGGGGTAGTAAAATTTTTGACATCCCACCACTATATCTATCTGAAACAAATCCCCCCCCCCCCCAAAATCACTGAACTATTCAGCTAGTCATCTATCTTTTTAACACTTGTTCTGTTCTGATCTCCAGCAGAGGTAAGAATTAGCTCCAAAACAATGGCTAAAGAAAGGCCTTCATTTCTATACTCTGTTGTGTTACAGATTGTTATCTCAGATTTTTTCTGCTGACTTTCTTTCATTCCTTTATCTCACCCTGGTACTTAATTTCTGTTCAGCATACACAGGGAGGGAGGGAGAGAGAGAGAGAGTCATGTGATCTAAGGACTGCCCTTTTTTTCCAGGCTCATCAGTTGACCATTGTTAAAGCAAGCTTTATCAAAATAATACCAGTAAGAAAAATAAAAGCTGTGACAGAACATTTTGTCTTTCGCCAGTCTCTTGTAAATGCTGTTAGACTGGATTTTGTTCTATTCTGACATTATAATACACAGCTCATTAAGCAAGGGATGGATCTGAATTAATGTAATGCCAGGAAAGTTCTTAAATATCTCTGAAGGCTGGAAAATTCTGTACCCATTGCCAGCTTTCAAGGTTTTAGACTATCTATATACATTACTTTGAAATATACTGTTAATTGAAAAACCTTTCAGACTGGGGAAAAATGTAATGGAGTAAAAAAATAATGAAAGGCCCAAAAGCAAGAACTTAAGGCAGAATATGTCATCCATTCCACATGCTTTACCCTGCCCTAGCTGAATTGTAGGGGTACACAGAAAGAGTCTTCTCAAGGATTGTGGTATTTTTGAACCATAATTAGTTGTACCCTGGTAACAGAAATCTTGTGTTGCCAACTAACCTTTCACACACTAGGTCAGGGATTCTCAACCTGTGGGCTGTGGTCCAGATATGGCTCACGGCACCATTTCACGTGCCCCCCACTACCTCCACCACACCAGGAAGTGCCATGTGGTAGAGGAAATGCAAATTGGCCATCTGGCCCCCAAAGTTGACTGCGGGAGCATGACCCGGCCCCCAGCTTTAAAAGGTTGAGAACTCCTTGACTAGGTCAAACAACAGGAATTGCAGAATGAACTCACCAAAAGGTACTGTTACCTGAATTTTAAGATCAAACATCACTGTTTCATTTTATTTCTTTTTAATGAAGTCACAATCAAAGAACCACTACATACACATGGGCCAAGGCATGAATATATGGGGAGAAGCCAACGCTTAATAGATAACATATGAAATAAAATAATACAAGGTTTGATATAAACCTCTGCAAAGGGGCTTAATTAAAAGGGGGAAATAGAACAAAAATTTATAAGAATTAATATAAAAGCCTGCCTAAGAGCATTGGTGAAGAATATTGATTATTCCAAGTGGGTCATGTACTCTGGCAAGGAATGTAAGCAATTAAAGAGATCTGGCTTCTCCCCTCCAAATAAGAATGTAAAACTAATTATCTCTCTTTTGTCCCCATTCTCTGAGCCTCAAGAGTTCACCCAGAGGTGTTGCAAGAGGTGCGGAATCTCAGTAAAACAAAGGCGCTCCTTTTCATTCAGTCACAACAGCCGAAGATACAGTATCGCTCTGCAAATACTTTCCTGAAACACCTTGTAATAGATTTACGACTGCCTAGGGGAGATTACTCCATCCTGAAGACAAAGACCTGTTGAGGCACTCGCTACTACCCCATTGTAAATGTAAAAATGTCAATGTGTAACTTCGGAAATTGCTTTTGTACTGTTTAATTAAGAAGTGTAAAGACTCATTTAATTGCCCCACTTTCAGTAAACAGCATTTGTACCTGCCTATACTTCATTGTCGACCAGTGTAAATGTATAAAAATGTTGGGGAGTGGGAGGGACTTCAACTCATTTCCTAGAATAGCTGGAATTGGGCTCCCGAGGGTGATTGGTGCTCGAACCAGTGAGGTATTGGGACTTCTTTCTCATAGGTGGCCACTATGAATTAGAATTCTGTTTAAAATACCAATAAACCAATGTTTGTTCTGATTAAAATCATGCCTCGGTGTTAGTTTTTGGGGTTAATTAATTCTCCACTAGGAAATGAACTAAGCCCTAATTTTTAAGATAACAGTACTTTCATTTCAGCAGTTTCACATCTGGTCTAGACATATAGAAGAAGCTGACTTGTACAATACAGATTTTAAGAAATACATGAATAAATAAGTACTGTATTCGAACTTCAAAGGATATAGGTATTTGGGACAGATTGACAGTCACTTTTTATATTCAAAGCACATTTTAGGCAGTAATTTCCTTCACAAGTTGGCTGGTTTTGGGACAGGTTTCCCAGACGTTAGTGTGCTCAAATGCATTACTGTCTTCCATATCTATTTGTACTAAAGAAAATAACCACGTCTGTCTGCTTTCTGTTGGCTCCTGAAACAAAATTTTTGCAGCATTGGCTGTTGTTTTCACAGTAGTAGCGCATGGGAAGGAAACATAGAAAGCGAATGAAGTAGAATAAAATAAATAAATATTTGCAAGCCTTTTCATTGACTAATTCCTCTGTTTAGAATAGATGACAATGGGGTAGGGGTTGGTATAATTGAAATGAAAGCTTAAAGCACCCCTCGTCATTTTGGTGAAACTTTTGACAATTTGTCTTGAGTCCTATTCAATCGTTTTTCCCAGGTGGTAAAATTTCTGGTCTACTTCCAGACCTCAGTTCTCCCTGTATTGTAGTGTTTCTGTGTGTTTAAACCAGACTTGGCATGAACCTTTCAAACAGAAGATTGACTTCTGAAAAGTTGTTCATTTGGCCAATTTAGAGAGTGTTGTATTTTAAAATTAGGCTACTCTGTTCCATGGTTTTTGCACTTCTTTGTTCTGACAGACAGTGGCCATTTTGCAGCCACTGAGCATACATTAGGGCTTTAGTAACAAGCAGAGGTTGAATGTGGGGATTCCACTTTTGATAAGGACACCCTGTCCCTTGATCTTTGGCCAGAAAAACTAGTTACTCTGAATTCAGGATGGACAAACACCCTTCAGCTAAAATCAAAAGTAGGTCAGCAATTACAAGCAATTCGCACATGACTGGAGGATACACAGTAAAAACAATAAACAGACATGTTTTTCAAGATTTCTGAATTCTCCCATAACCCATTTCTTTGCCCCAGATCAGAGGCCAATCTAAACCAATCTATCTAACCTGGAGTCCTGATATTATTTCTCCGTCTATACGTTATTCCCTTTTTTTCTTCCCAGACTATTTTTATGACTGGGTTTTGCTGTCTGCATTTTCCCTGCTATTGAATTATTTAATACCAGTTATCTAATACTTAATGCTGGTGGGAATGGCTTTAAATGTTTTATATGATATTTCTCTCTCTCTCTCTCTTGTTCACCTTTTACTTTGGGCAGAGAGAAGCTTTTGTAGGCAGAAAAGAAATCTGATTGCCTTCTATTTCATTTCCTTTGTTGACAGTGACTAGTGCTAAAAGTAAAGGTCTCCCTTGCTGAAAAGCCACTCTAGGGTGTGTTGCCAAAGATCCAGGGCTGTCAGTGTTTGCAGATGTTTCCATGGTCATGTGGCAGGCATGACTAGATGCTAAAGTGCATGGAACAATGTTGCCTTTCCCACTGAAGCAATACCTATTCATCAACTTGCTTTCAAACTGCTAGGTTGGCACAGGAACTGGTACAGATAATAGGTATTCACTCCATTGTGCAGAATCCGAGTCGCGAACTGCTGACCTGCTGATCTTCCAGTCATCAAGTTCAGATCTCAACCATTTAGCCACCACAGCATCTGGAGTGGCTTTTTGTTGTTGTTCAGTCACACAATCGAGTCCGACCCTTTGCGAACCCATGGACCACTGCACACCAGGCTCCTCTGTCTTCTGCCATTCTCCACAGCACATACAGATCTACTCCCACTGCATCAATTATTTATTTATAATTCACACTTATATAGCCGCCCAGTCACCATATCATGGCGACTCAGGGTGGCTTACATGATTAATACAAAATATGACAGACACGACTTGATACAAGAGAACGTATTGCACTGGAAGTTTGTGTGTACGTAATCCGTACAGTTCGCCGGATCGTGGTTTTATGATGGAGCAGATGCTGTCGCTTACAGTACAAACTACTCGAAATGCAACCAGTTCCGTTGCTTCAACTCCTAACAATTCTTGAAATGGTCCTGATGAGACAATCGGAGGACAGGGAGCAGTTCTTAAATTAGCAGTCGTAAAATACAGGTGTTTGCATGTTGGTCATAAAGAAAATGGTTATTCTGAGGGCTAGGAACGATTTGCCACTCAATCCCAACTTTGTCAAGTTCCACCTGGAAACAGCAATAATTATCTGGATTTCAAATAGTGAACACAATGTAGACTTCTGGAGTTTTCTCTCCATCACTGCAGCTAGAAACTGTTGCCATCTAGTCACCTCATCCTCTGCCACCCCCTTTTCCTTTTGCCTTCTATATTTCCCAACATCAAGGCCTTCTCAAGTGAGTCCTCATTTGGTGACCACAGTACTTGAGCTTCAGCTTCAGTATTTGTCCCTCCAATGAGCAGTCAGGGTTGATTTCCTTCAGGCTTGACTGATTTGATCTCCTTACAGTCCAGGGGACTCTCAAGAGTCTCCTCCAGCATCACACTTCTTCTGGAGTGGCCAGGCTCCCATTATTTTGTTTTGTTTTTTAGAGCAAATTTCCAGCTCTCACTTCTGCACAAGTTAACTGCTAGCGCTGGCTGCAGGTTCTGGAAGCTGAGTAGGTCAGCAATCTGTGATGTATGATTGCAAGTGTGAGATTGTGAACGCTTGAATACCACACAAGATCCAAGCATTAGAAATTGTGGGTGGCTTGTGGAATAGTCTAGGTTAGGAGGAACACCTCACTCCTAAAATTTGGTGGCTGGCCCCTCTCAATCTTGAGCCATCACTACCATTACAAAGCAGAATAAACTCATATTCTGAACCAGGTAACTGGAGATGTCACTCCTCCAGATTCAGTATATCTATCCCCCCCCCTTCATACAAATCCCACCAGCATGCCAAGAACTGCAACTCAAGTCTTCTAGTGGTAATTAAAACTGACTGAACATCAGAGTAAACAAAAGCCACCTGTGGTAAAATCTTAATCATTGAGCAGCTGGGCCTATGCAGCTGTCAGCATTAAAATACAAAGGCAGGAAAGAAATGAATTCCTTATATGAGTGGAGTTTCTCTTTGTTAAGCCACTACTATTAAGTAGAAGGTGGCAGCCATGGTGGCTTAGTGATTAAAGATGCTGAGCATGACAACTGGAAGGTCAGCAGGTTAACAGTTTGAGACCTGGCATGATGGAGTGAGCACCAATCATCTGTCCCAACTCTTGCCAACCTAGCAGTTTGAAAGTAAGAAATTGCAAGTAGACAAATAGGTACTGTTTTGGCAGGAAAGGTAACAGCGTTCCATGCACTGTGGTGTCTAGTCATGTCTGCCACATGACCACGGAAATGTCTGCAGGCGAAGACAGCACTGGCCACTTAGGCTGTAAACGGATATAAGCACCGGACGCTAGAGTCAGACATGTCTAGTTTTTGAGCAAGAGAGACCTTGACTTTTACCTATATTAAACAGAAATACTCTATCTTAAATGGACATCATGAACGTATCCTTGGGAATCATCACATGCAGTTCAGGAACCAGTAATTTTGCATGGGTGAAATCTGAGCTAGGATGGGTTTAGGATGTATACATATTACAACAATGTCAGTATTTTTTGTCCTCCCCCTTTCAAATAAAGAGGGGAGGGGGGACATGCTGAAAAGTATCCAAGAGTCCATAGCTGGGGGTGGGGGGGTGGGGGTGGCAATCTATCTTAGACTTCAGTTCCCAGAATCTTCTAGCCATTTTGGTCGCTTTCCTCAACTCTGGACTAGACAGGCTAGCTGTAGGTCTGTCAGGCACTGTCTGTATTCTCAGGAAATTGCTCTGCTTTCCAGGTCTCCAGGTATCAAATCAAATCAAATCAAAACATTTATTGCTCAATCAACAGACCACTGCGATGTTAAAAACAGTATTAGTAAAATATTAAAATAAAATAATCACATCATTATAACATCAAAACTAATATAAATGTAAATAAATAAATAAATTTAAAAACACTTCACACCTAGGATAAACAATCAATTTAGTACTTTAAAAGAAAAATAATACAAATATATACGAATAAGAAGTTTAAGTATCTAATCTTTATCCCAATTAAACTAAGTAAAGGTAATGGTAAAGGTTGCCCTTACTCAAAATCCAGTCATATCTGACTCTAGGGTTCGGTGCTCTTCTGTTTATAGTTGAAGAGCCAGTGCCGTCTGCATCTGCAGACATTTCTGTGGACATATGGCAGGCATGCCTAGACACTGGAGTGCATGGAACACTGTTTACCTTCCCACCAAAGTGGTACCTATTTATCTACCTGCAATCTCTTGCTTTTAAACTTTTAGGTTGGCAGGAGCTGGGACAGAGATGGAAGCTCATTCTATCATGCAGTACTCGGGTCTTGAACTGCTGACCTGCCAGCCCTTCAGCCAGCATCTTAACCACTAAGCCCACCACAGTACAGTACCCAAAAAAAGAAGAAAAAAGACCCTAGCAGAAGAAAGAGAAGTGAATTTATCTATGCATTGAAGTGTCTGCTCCAGCCCTGTGCCCTGTGGAACCTCCTGCCAATTGAATTGCGCCTCCAGACAAGAGTTGCTGCCCTTCAGGAAAGGGTTAAAGACATGGCTGACAGGGCAGGTGTTGGGCACCTTATTTAGTCAATATTCTCTCTCCCTTTTAACCTTTTAATCTTTAATTTTTTAATTCTGTAATCTTTTAAATTTTAATTGCTCGTTTTAATGGGGGTTTTAAGATTATCATAATGATGTTGAAATTTTTTATTTGGTACTATTATACTTATTGTAAATTGCTTGTTTGTTATATGAGCCGCTCTGAGTCGGGTTTCCTGAGTAGGCAGCATATAAGTATAAGAATTAAAATAAAATTAAATTAAAAATTAAAATTCTTGCCTCTAGTTCTCTGAAAAATGGCTGCTTATAAATAAACCAGCCTTCCCCCTTCTCATGCCATTCATAGATGTGGAACTACAACTCCAAACTTCTTCAGGCAACATAATTAAGAAACTGTCTCCATTTCAGTCATTATGAGAACTAACATCTGACACGAATAGATGCCTACATTTGCTTCTTTGCTTTGCTCAGTTACATTTCCTTTTGTGCCACATCCTTTATTTACTTTATTACTCTTAAGAAGAAGAAATAACTTGTTTTTGCCATCAGGTGTACATTTTGAGAGGTTTTCTACTGAAGAGCATAGTGAAAAATGCTATTAATAAACACAAATCTGTACATCAGAGTTCTGGGATTCTTATATTAGAATATGGAAAAGATACTATTTGAGCCACAACTGCCAGAAACTCATAATCAGCAAGATCTGCAGAATTCTGGGAACTGACATTGGTTGCTTTCCAAGCTCTGGCATTCAAACCTGGCTAATAAAACTGAACAATGCCCTAATCAAAAGCAACCAATCAGCACAATTATTTTAAAGATAGCCAAGAGAGGAGTAATTAGCAGAAGGCTAAATATGGCATTAATATTCCCTTATACTTTTCAATGTTACTTCCTCACAATACTATGGTGGCTTAGTGGTTAAGACGCTGAACTTGACGACTGGAAGGTCAGCAGGTCAGCAGTTTGACTCCTGAGTGCTGCATGACAGAGTGAGTTCTGTCTCTGTCCCAGCTTGTGCCAACCTAGCAGTTCAAAAGCAAGTAATTGTAAGTAGAGAAATAGGCACCATTTCATTGGGAAGGTAAACAGTGTTCCATGTCTAGCCATGCCTACTACATGTCATTGGAAACGTCTGTAGCTCTTTGATTGTAAACAGAGATGAGCACCAAATCCTATAGTCAAATACAACTGGCTTTTGAGCAAGGGCGACCTTTACCTTTTACCACCATACTTAATACCTAAATATTGAGAGTAAGAACCCCCTGGATATCTACCAGAGCCTACCACAAAGGTTTCCCGGTTAGCCCCAAAATAACTCCTGACAGAGGAAACTCTAGGGTGTCAAAATAGTTTCATTTGTGCTATTGTCATAGGTCAGCACAAAATTTTTATGGAAACAGCAAAGCAGAAGAGATGATTTCTCAAGGGTGCTGGGCAAGGATGAGTAATAGTGTAGCAACTCTGGAGAATCCAGTTCTTTAACTTTTCTGCTTTCTTCTTTCTTTTTCCTCAGGCCAACTGTAGCCTGAGCTACAAAAATCCTGTAAAACTGTACACTGTCTAGAAATTCTGCTAGCTGCATAATCCTATATGTTCTTAATCGGAAGTAAGTCCCACGCAATTCAGTGAGGCTTAGTCTCAAATGGGGGAGTGGGTATAAAACTGTTGTTATAGTAAAGTGTTCTAGGTCGCTTGACCATTAAAAGATGGATTCACACATATTTTGTGGTGTTTGAGTGTGTGTGTGTGTATGAGAGAGAAACAGAGAGAGAGAGAGAACAGAAACTGCTGCTGAAGGTGGTCACAAAAGAAAGAATTGGCTAACATTGGCGGCATGATGGCCAACAATATTATCATCTTGCTGCCTATCTGATACACCACACTGAGTCTCTG
Organism: Furcifer pardalis; assembly: GCA_030440675.1. Classification (NCBI taxonomy): domain Eukaryota; kingdom Metazoa; phylum Chordata; class Lepidosauria; order Squamata; family Chamaeleonidae; genus Furcifer; species Furcifer pardalis. Next base: position 94,144,310 of record CP126892.1, read on the forward strand.
ATTTATTTGATCCTTCTTTAAAGGAAGGAATTAAAAGAAACCAGAGAATCAACGTGATATGAAATTACACCTCAGGAGACCAAAATTCTACAAACTCACTTTTGGGTAGAAGTGATAAAAACCATTATTAGAGCATTTCACATACAGTACTTTGATAATCCTACTGCATCATTATGAGCTCTCCTATCAGTTCTGACTTATGGTGACGATGCTATAGTTTCTAAGGTATGCACAATACTTAGTGAGTGGTTAGCTCAATGAGTTGGGTAGACAGAGGCTGGGCGTTTGATTCCTCCTTTTGCCTCAAGGGAGAAGAGCCACCTTGCATTGACTTGGGGGAGCTGCACAGTCCCAGGATGTGTTCTGGAAAAAGGAAATAGTAAGTCCCTTCCTGAGTACAGTCTACCTAGGAAACCCTTGAAAGGTTTGCCATAAGTTGGAATTGACTCAACAGTATATGACTGATGACTTCCCAGTGCTACCCCATCAGTCCCACTGAGTTTTTTGAGCCAAGCAGGGATTTGAACCTAGATTTCCAAAGTCCCATTCTGGCACTGTGTTCACTACAGCACACTGGGTGTCTGAAAGCCTTGTTAGGGTTACCATGAGGTTAGAGGCAACATAACAACAACAGAAACATTCATGGAGATTAAGGTCTTAATGCTTCTGGGATATATATACATCCCAGAGACAATCTAGTTCCGTGATGGCGAACCTTGGCACTCCAGATATTCTTGGACTTCAGTTCCCAGAAGCCCAAGCACCCTGTGAATTCACACTAATGGGTTTACTGCGATTCATCCAGCTCACGCTGCCTTGTCGCTCCCGGAAGCAGAAGCCCATATGGGTGCATTTTACTTCCACTTCCAGGTCTTGAACTGCCAACTTGCCAGCCATCCAGCTTAAAAAACGAGCTTCTTAACCACTAAGCCACTGCAGCCCAAGCCTATTGTTAGTAAATAAATGGAAAATTTAACTCTGTGATCATCATTGTCTCCTCCAATACATAAAAAGAGTGTAGATTTATAAGATAAGCAATGGCATGATGATTAATTTAATTGGGTGTTTGGGGATTTTTGGCAAAAGAACCTAGGATTTTTTTAGGGTGAAAGACCCAGGGCCAGCTGTGTGCTTCACATAGAGCAGTACCCCATTAAAGCCTGATAACGTAATGGATGAAATTTCTGTTGAGATTTTTTAAAAAGTTAGCAACGGGATTCAATTCTGTCCTCAGCTCCTGCATTAGCAGTGGTTTAGACCTATGGGGTCATTTCCAGTTTGTGATTCTAAAGCATGAGAGATAGGAAATCGAACCAACTTTCTGGAACAAAGAGTTCCGCAGATTAGGTGTGGCTTCTTCTATGTCACCCTAGCCCAGTGGTGGCGAACCTATGGCATGTGTGCAATGGTGGGCTCAAAAAAAATTACCATGGTGGGTGTGGCCAGGGGGAAAGCCCTGTGTTGGACCTGAATTAGGACTACTGTACTTTATTTCAAAACTTGGATAGGCGGGGTCAGTCAGAATTTCTGCTACCGGTTCTGGCGAACTGGTGCGGACCTGCGGGTGCCCACCACTGCATGTGTGCCAGAGGGGGGCACTCAGAGCCATCTCTGTGGGCACGTGTTCCATCACCCCAGCAGAGGGTTTGCCCTGCCCCTCTGCCCAGCAACCCAATGAGAGTGCTTCCTCCCTCCCCCAGCAGAAGATTCAGCCTAATTTGGCAATAATTAGGATGCAAAGAGCCTCCCCAGCAGATCTTAGGAAGTGGATGGTTGGCTTGGGGAAAAAATGTAGACACCACTGGTGGTAAATGTCCGGATATACTATTTTCCCTTTTGGATTTCTGCCTTCACAAAAACTTTTGCAGGAATTCCTGCCCCAGGGCAATGGATGACAATAACTTCAAGGAAGAAACAGGAGAGAAATTAGCATGCAATATATAGCTCAGGAAAAGTGTAGGATGATTTCCTTCCCTTTCACATTAAGACTCATCTGTTAATCATTGTAATTCTGTGTATTCCATTACCAGCTGCAACCAGTGGTTGACCCCACCCAAACTCTGTGTCCAACAATACAGGACACATTGGAGGAAACCCAGTGGTTCTAATGTTCAATATCAACTCCACACTTGCATGTTATTTTTAAAGTTTGGACTTGGTAAACATCTGCCTTGATTTTCTCTGAGAACAGTATGTAAAATTTCCAGCAAAAAAAGGGAGGGGGGACTTTTCATCTTGAAATTGATTTTTAGATAAATCCATGGTATAAAACAACTACCCAAATTTGGGTTTTCATAGCTTTTTCTCCCCACCCCTTTTTAATTTTCACATTCAACCTTATTGAGAATTATACAGAATCTGAAAGCTCACATCATTTATGTATTTAAAATGTGATCTTAATAAGAGTTATTGTGGATTTTGAATTAACATTTAAGGGGCTTTTAATAGAGGAAGGGCAAAGATCAAAGGTAAGGACAGAATCATCTCCCTCAACAAAAACAGTCCCCATTTTTTAAAGCAAAACCAACATCACTAACTTTTGCAAGATATATAAAAGAGACAGGATAGTAGAAGACTGCAAAGCACAGAGGATGAGAAAGGGGATATGTTTTTTTAAAGAGCTTTGTCATTGCTTTATTACAGAGCAAGTTAACCTAAGATGGGAAGAAAGGAGGGGGAAACACAAACCACAGAAAGGAGAGAAACAACAGGAAATTGAGGGCTTGGAGGACAAGCCAGGAGGAAACCCACAGATGTTTGCCTTGAGACCTCTTTAAATGGAACTCTGCTCCTTCAACACGACTGACCTTGTATTTTCAGGAAGAGCTCTCACTAAATACTACTATTGTTGGAAATAATGGTTTCATTACAAAAAAGTACAAGAAAGGGCCTGATAAAAAGAATAAGGTTTAGTCTCTCTCCCACTTTTAAAAAAAACCTTCCATATCTGTGGCAAGTTAATGCTTTTACCTTCATAAATAATTGTTTGGTATGTTGTTTTCTTGTTTTAACCTAGAAACAGCCTGATCTGCACTGTGTCCCTTTCTTCAGGCTTGCATTCTTAATTATAAAAAATCTTTAAAAAACTTTGGGTTATGAATGTGAGATATTATACTAATGTGTAAACAAGGGGTTCCCAGCCTTTTTATCCCATGGGCCTGACCAGGCCCCTGGACAGCTGAGTGGGCTGGACAGCACACCCCAAAAGCAGGCACATTCACAACTGTTGTAAATACAACCACTTCCACATTTATGACAGCCATGGGTGAGTCACTTACCCTGGGGAGCTTCAGGCTATAGGGAGCTTCAGGCTAGCAGCTTCTCTTCCTCCTCCCACTTGGGAGGACAGCAAGGAGGCCATGCATACACACCAAGCACTGTAGGCATGGATGCACACCAAGTGCTTGGCATGCATGCGCAGTGGGGGAACCAGTGAAAAGGTAAGCCCCGAAGGTGGTTCCCCCCAAAAGCTGCTACCGGTTCTCTGGGACACTGGGAAAAGTTACTGCCGGTTCTAGCGAGCTGGTGCGAACCTGTTGCATCCCATCACTGCCTCTAACATAAGCATGATCTGTCTGTCTTTTCAATTTTTATGAACCATTTTAAATCTGAGGACATAAAATGTTGCTTGTTTCTGCAAGGGGGTATAAACAGTTTTACCTTTTCTTTTTTAAAGAAATCATAATTTGTAACCCCCTAGCCCAAATTTCCCCAAATTGGGCAATAAGCAAATGCGGAATGGCTGCTATATCTATGCCAAATTTTATGTAGATATGAATTCGAGTTTCAAGGTTATAATTTTTGTTTGGAATTCCCCAATTTTTTGAATTGCCTTGTAGAACATTGTTTGGTGCACAATAAATTGATTTAATTTGATTTATTCAATTTGTATGCTGCCCACTCAGCATACGCTGACTCAGGGCGGCTCACAAAAATCACAACCTATCAAACATTAAACGTAATAGTCATCACATGCCCTTAAAAGTCAATTCCAACTTACAAATTAAAAACACTTAATAGTAACGGTGCCAATCCCAATTTGTGATGGCTCTTTTCAGGAGTCAGTACCGTAGCGGGGGTGGGGGGCAGGGGGTGACCCACCCCGGGAGGCACTTGTTTGGGGCAGCATTGTGCCTGGGCGCTGCTCCCTCAGTCTGGGCGGGTGGGTGGGCTGGTTTGCCTGCCTTCGCCTGGCGTTGCCTTGTGCGGGAGGACGGGTAGGTTGGTGGAACAGCCCGGCCTCTGGAGATGGGGAATAGCAGGGGTGCCCTCCACCACTCACCCGACGTCACTTACAGCTCATCCCCAAGGCAGCAGAAACCCCTGCCAAAGTGGATCAGTGCCTTGTAAACATTTTTTGTTGTGTCCTCTTTGAAATCCGCAGCGTTAGGGACTTCATGGCAATGACTACATTTCCCAGACTCCCTTAGCCTGCAGCACTGAGGGAGTCTGGGAAATGTAGTCATTGCCGCGAGGTCCCTAAGGCCACGGATTTCAAAGAGAAGACACCACAAAATTTTTTTACAAGGCACCGATCCACTTTGGCAGGGTTTTCTGCTGCCTTGGGGACAAGTAGATCCATGCCAGCAGGGAGGAGCGAGGGCAGACTAGGCGGAAAAGGGAAGGGAGCTGTGGGGAGTGTGTGAGCCTAGATGGGGGGGAAGCAAGTTTGGCTGAAGCCCGCACTACGTGGCTGTCAGGGGTTTCTGGTAGAGAAAACACAGAAATGGTTTACTACTCCCTTCTCCTGGGGTTGTCCCAGGACTGTGTGACTTGCTCAAAGCCACCTAGGCTGGCTCTTCTAGCAGGAGGTGCAGTATGAGATTAAATTCCCAACATCTGTTTCCACAGCCAGATACTTAAGCCATTGATACTGAGAGCACTCTTTGAATGGTTCACAAGATAATTTACATTTTGCTCCCAACATGCTAGCTACTCATTTTGGTTGTTTATGTGGTTGCATTTTATAATTTTTATTGTGCTGTTGTTGTATTGACTGTAAGCCGCCCTGAGTCGCCTCGGCGATTGGGCGGCAATATAAATCTAAATAAATAAATAAATAAATAAATAAATAAATTTTACTAACCTCAGAAGAATGGGAGGCTGAATCAACTGAGTTTTTGATCGAAATCAGATTGTGAACAGCGTATTGACTGCAGTACAGCAACTTAACCACTGTGCCTCATGGGCTCTGTAACCCCCTTTGTATTTACTAATCTACATAGCAAGGAAATTGCTGGACCCATTCTGCACCTAGGACTTTGTTTCTGCTTAAACAGCACTTGACTTAAATGATCCCCATTAATCACTTAAAGCAACATGCTTTTAAAATACTTAAGGAAATTAGTTTAGACTGAGCAAAAGCTCAGGCTCTCCATAAACTCTGTGTTGAAAACACTACAAAAAGCAAAGTACTCTACAAGTTGGTTTCAGAATTTTGACCAAGTAGTTATAAATGGAAAAGCAAGTAGTTATCAATGAATGATTGTATTCTGATTTTTTTTTTGTCATTTGTATTGGGGAAAAGATCTTAGGGACATGAAAAGAGCCTCATTCAGGCTTCCCCTGGGTGGATGTTCTCCAGCAAAAATCCTTTCAACCCAGAATAATTTCTGACATGAAATTATTTTTATATCATGTGTATTTTTTACATATACAGTATTGTAAACTGCCCTGAGTGGTGCTCACATCAAAAGTACGGGTATAAAGGTGAATGAACAAACCAACCTGTTAAGTCAACCCTTATCTAAGGCTTATTGATTTGAGGGATCTGCTTTAACAGGAACAGAGGACTGGATTTAGCTTTTTGCCTATTTTCTATTATTCCAGGTAAAACCCTGAGGCATATGCACTACAAGGCAGTTCCAAGCAAGCGGCTCCTCCTCTCCCTTTTTGGGTGGTCAAGTATCTAAAATTCTGATTTCTAGGCATAGGTGTGGTGTAATACCTGACACAGGACTAAAAGGAGACTCTGATCTCAGTTCCCATGCCTGCAACTAGCAGGCTGAATTTATTTTAGCCAATATCCTGCTGGCGAAGAATGGTTCACAGAAAAGTCCATTCCATGCTCAGTTCATCAGTTTCCAACGTTCTGTGCAAGGAGGAATGCATTGATTCCTTGTGCTTGTGGAGTGTCCTACATTAGGCAAAGGGACAATCTTTACATAAACCAAAGATAAGAGTGGTGGGTGGAATTGTAAATTGCACTCTAGGCACAGAACTGTGAAAACACTTGGAATACTGGTTTTCATATTTCTTACATAGGTCTCACTCTCGTATGCAAGGATACCTGAAACAGCAGATCATAGTGGACCCTATATTTAACACATATACCTGAATCAGAAATGGGGGAGGTTTCATGTGCCTCCACTGTTCTGCATGAAAGCTCCCAAAATGGCTGCCTCTATTCCTTGTCAAAATTACATTGCAGACTCCACAAGCCATCCAGCCCTCTCTGTGGGCATGTGCACTGTCACCTCAGCAGCATAGAGTCCCCCCCCCTGCCCAGCAGTCCAATGGGAGCGCTTCCTCCCTCCCCACAGCAGAGTTCACCTCACCCCCTCTGACCAGAAGCCCAATGGGACCGCTTCCTCCACCAGCACAGAGTTCACCCCACCCTTCAGTTTGGGCACTCAGTCTCTAAAAGGTTCATTATCACTGGACTATACCTTCCATCAGCCTTAGGCAACTTAGTCATGAATGAAGAATGATGGGACTTGCAGTCCAGCAGAGGATTGGTTGCTTAGATTCAAAACAGGCAATGTTAAAAGCTGGCCCTTCCCATCTCCATTTTAGCATGCAAAACAAACACAAAGCAAGATGAGATTACCTGCTGTAAGCTCAACACTCTCCGTCCCCTGATTGCTTTGGCTGATGGGAGTTTGGAATCAAGCCACATATTCCACATCTCCATGGTAGAGGGTAGTTCTTACCTTGAGAAGTATGCTCAAGAAAGACGACCAGACAATCTGAGTATTATAAAGATCATCTTTTCCCCCCCACTGCCTGCTAAAATATCTAGGAAAAATAATTGAGATTCCATGCGCATCTGTCACAGTGGCTTGGTTTTGTTTTGACTTTGCTAATTGCCAGAGGATTTTGCTGCAAAAATGAGCCAGCGCTTCTGAGCTAACATACAGTATCTAATCTAGGGATTTCTGTAACAATGAGTGGGTGGAATTTCAAGTGCAACGAGGCAGCAGTCTCTATCTATAAGTCATGAAAAAACTCTTTGTCCACTGACTTCTTTCTCATCCGCCTGAAAGAAACAGGGAAAGTGCAGTAAGACCAAACCAGCTCCTATTCATACATGCTGGGAGGGACGTCTTTTGTTGCTTGAAGTGCTGGATTTTGACCACTGAAAGGGTGAGTTGGCTTTAAGACATGTGTACAACACAAGCCATGCAGCTTTTCCTCTGGTTCCATCTCCTCTACCCATAGTTGTTAGGATGGGAGATAGCAGCCCATTATGCATTTTGCTGAGTAGCCCTTTCATTTCATCACTGGCAGAAGGCAGCTTTCGGATGGCCACGGGGATAGGGAACACAAGCGGTGCCCTGAAAGCAACATTGCTTGGGCCACAAAAGGGTTTGCTTTCCTTGGCAGCCTTCCCGATTCTGACATATTAAGGCTCTGCCAGCTGCTTTTGTCCTTGACAAGTGACTGTCTGCTAGCAACACTAGAGCTTTTCATGACTGCTCCTTCCATACTGCCCTGCCATGACTGAGACTTCCACGGAGAAATCTGGTGTGGCTAGAAAACCATCCTTGTGCAAAAGCAGAGAGAGAAAAATGAAAGACACAATCAAAGGTGACCCACAACTTTTTGTTGGAGTTTAAGATAGAAAAACAAAATCGATTAATTCTCCATCCCCTCCCTGATATAAGTACGATCATCTTTCTTTCTTAAATGTAACTCCCAGAATGCCACACAACCACCATGGAATGAATGAATGAATGAATGAATGAATGAATGAATGAATGAATGAATAATCACTGAGTTGGAAGGGGCCTTTTAGGCCATTGAGTTCAACCCCCTTCTCAATGCAGAAATCTGAATCAAAACAGATCTGACAGATGGATGTCCAGTTCTGACTCGAATGTTTCCTGTGTTGGAGCACTCATCACTCTCGAGGCACTTGGTTCCACTGTCATATTATTCTAATCATTAAGAAGTTTTGGCTAATGTTCAGCCTATAGCTGGCTTCCTGCAGTTTCAGTCCATTATTATGCATCCCTACACTCTGGGATAATGGAGAACAGGCCTTTCCTTTCCTCTTTATGATTATCTTTCAGGTATTTGAGAAGTGCTATCCTATCTCCTCTCATTCTCCTTTCTCAAAACTAAACATGCCCAGTTCCTTCTGTCTTTCCTCATATGGCTTGGTTTCCATTCCTTTGATCATCCTTGTTGCCCTTCTCTATACCTGCTCTACTTTTTTTTTTGCATCTTTCTCTAAGTGTGGTGCCCAGAATTGGCCACAGTATGATAAAAGATAGATAGATCAGTGGTTTAGTGGGGGGGTTTTTTTTCCAGATAGCCAGCCAGACAGACAGATTGATTCTGTCCCTAACAATGAGGGTAAACCTTAGCAGTTTAACAGGCACTTCAATGCTGGGTGTGACTGCTTGTGGAAGAGCAAACTTACAAGCTTGTCATCTGCTCCCTCATGTCAGTGGCATTGCAAGACTCATCAAAAAAGCCAAGCTGCCCCTGCTTCTCTCCACCTAACGACCCAGCTGGTCCTAAGCACTCTGGTTATTAGATCATTTCCACAAAGTCCCACAAGCCAGTTAATCATTTGCACACAGCTGAAGTGAGCTGTAAAGCAGGCAGTTTGTAGGACTAACCAAAGCCATTTGAGGCCGGCGGTGAAAAATGCTGAAGCAATTCAGTGTCAGTTAAGCCTTTTATACACCCTATAACTTCAACCTTGTGTACATTTATACCTTTCAAATTAAAAGAAGGGATTTCTGTCAAAAGCGCTGGACTTTGGTTTTGTTAGCAAACTGTCTCCCAGATCGGTCAAGCACAGCACCCCATGATTCATGTTAGCATTGCAGGGCTATCATAAAGGAGTTGTTTCTAAAAGTAGGGGAAGAGAGCATGGCCAAACTGGCAGAGCAAGATTTATCAATTTATGGATCAGCTACCAGGGTGAAAGTTCAAGTTGACTATCACCACCACCCTACCTTTGCCTCTAGAGTCTAGATTGATTTGTGCATCTCTACAAGTTAGTGAAGTTTGCTTCAGCTTTTGAAGAGAAAGCCATGCTGAAATTTGAATATAGATAGTTGTATGCTCCAATTTGCAAACACTCTGACACACAAAAGAACAAAGCAAAAGAACAATTCATCTCAGTTGAAGGAAATCAATGGCTGAAGCACCAGTGAATGGCAAAGTCTCCCTGGGTAATACCAGTCATTGTGCCCAGTGACTCAGACTGACCTTGCTGGACTCTATATATTTCCATCTGTTGGCCTGATTCTACAATTTGCCTTTTCTTTTTAAATAGCTCCACTAAGTCTTTATTACATTTAGGACTTTAGTGTGTGTACATGTGGGTTGGATGACTGTGTCTCTTGATAGGATAGGTCAAAAAAGTATCTTTTAAAAAATCTCTTCCTGTTCTATACAGAAAATGTATAGACCAGTAGTTGTTTGCTAAGACAGACATGGCACCCCACCTGCATAAGATATTGGAAGCTGCATGGCATCTCAAAGAGGCATCCCAAGAAACCCAGTTTTGGCACCGTGCAAGTTTAACATGTAGACCAGTTATGAGATAGCTTTTGAATTCTTTGTTTTCTGTAGCTGAAAAGGTTATCGGAAGATAACCTTTTCGGAAGATAAGATCTCAAGTGTATAATTGTTCCAATTCTCCAACATACATGTATATCATTGGCCAAACTCTTGTTGCTTAACCTACTAAGTCTAGCAAATCCTCACTAGGGTAGCCCATTGAATCAAGGATTTGGTGATTCAACTCCTCTGCAAATTCCATGGATTCAATGGGGCTACCCTAGTGATGACTTATTAGACTAAGTACTGTAATAGGATTTCAGCCATTAACTTCTTAGACCAGTGGTTCCCAACAAGGAGTACACAGCCCACTAGTGGACTTCAATTCCCAGAAGCCTAAGTCAGTACATTGGCTGACATTGGGGAAATGACTTAGGCTTCTGGGAATTGAAGTCCAAAAACCAGCATTTGGGAAACACTGTACAGTATAGGTTATGGCAGCACTATACATGTGCTTAGGAGACAAGAAAGTATTTCAGGATTAATGTGGGAATTCTCTTCTCACACAGGGACTTCCTTGCAATGGGAGCAAAAGAATCCTTCCAAGACCATAGCAGAGACGAAGAGAGACAGCTGCATTGTGCTTCAGTATGGATTTTTTTTCTTCTTCAACCAAATCATGTGATGTTGTTTTCCTTGTATTTCTGGTGGCATTCTTCATGAGAAACAGTCAAATGCTCCTCATGATAACTCAAAATGTTAAAAGGAACTCTTTGTAGTTTCTGATTGCTTCTCTGCAACTATTTTGCCACCATGATTAGTGTTGTTCCCATCCATGTTTAATTCACTGCGCTGTGAATTATAATATCTTGCATTGACTTTACAAACAGGGCAGAAAAATAGAGGGAAGTATTCTCTGCTAATCTCTACTAGCCAATTTTGAAGAAAACATTTTTGTAAATACCAAAGACAAAACAAACAAAATTCACTTCCTGTGTAAGACTGTTAAGAAAATGGCACAAACCTGGACATTCTGAGAAAATTACTCTAAAATGCCTTAAAACAGCGGTAAAAACTATTTCTGAAGATAACTTGGTATTGCTCAGTGCATCTAAGTACAGTAATACCTCGGATAACGCTAAAATCGCATAACGTTAAGTAATCTGGGGTGGAGAATTGGATCGAATAGTGGATCCTATGGGATGGATCGGATAACAACCGCTAAAGCATGTGCGGTTACAATGTATCTCTATGGAGCTTTAACGTTACCCGATCCATCCCATAGGATTTTAACATGCATTGGATAACGCTAAAAATCGGACAACACCAAGACTTGTGGAACCAAATTTTGGTGTTATCCGAGGTTTTTACTGTAATTGAAATGCTACCCGTTTTACAGAAAAGCAACTTTGTAGATATTCATGATATTATTTGTTAGAAAAAAGGAACAAATTGCCAGAAACTACATTTTAAAAATTATTTACTTTCTATCTCTTCTCCTCCCTATCCCAAGAGAGAGAAGGGAAATTTTAAGACAAAAACTTTCCCCTGATGGGTTAGTTTTCCAGACAGAAAGACTCAGAGTAGTCTGGGGATGGTTTAGGCATGGAATGCCCAATTCAAGTTAAAAAGTCTAGGAAACATCGTGTACATTTTGTTATATGGATTAGTGTGGGTCTGAATCTGGGACTTCCTATAAACCTACTGCCATCTGCGGGCAGTTTATGGCAGGGGCATCTTTTCAGAGAGCCAGATGCCTGTCAGCAGCTTCATTGAACACTAGCAGTTTGCAATTGAGGTTTGCTCTAATTCTCCCCAGCCTGGAATGATAATTTAGGAATAGCTGGGTGGTGGAAACCAGACAGAAAAAGAATACGAAAAATCTGTGAAAGGTAAAAGAAGCAGAACTTACTGGAACAAAAAGAAATTTCCCCTCCCATTGTTCTTCTCAGAATTAACAATTAGGATGGAACTCAAATGTTGGCAACCACAGCTGCATTAGAAGGAAGTAGAAAATGCAAAATAAAGAAAGGGGGAAGAGAGAAGAAAAGAGAAGTTCAACTAAAGCAGCTGCAACTTCTGTATTTCACAGTTTGTACCGGGGAAAAGGAGGGGAGATTTGGTAGTGTGCTTTTTGGAGGGAGATGACCTTATAATTCCCACAAACATACCCAAGCAGTTATCCAACAGGAAAATCCCATGCCAGCCCCACTGAAATGACTGGGAACAAGACAAGCTTTGCTAAACACCCTTGTTAGCAAGTATTTTCCTCCTCAATATGCAACCGTTCTTTTCAATAGAAAAACTGCAGCTCACAAATTTGGCAAGATCCCATTTCTGCACCAGAGACACAGATTAATTGATGACTTATCTATGAAGATGCAACATCTCTTCATAGTGAAAATAACCAAGCCTTGTGGCATAGTAAAATACTGAGAGTAAAACCAAACCCCTGGAAGAAGAAGAAATGCCAGTGTTTCAACCATCCAACAAGCAACAACTAGGTCTGAACAATCAGAACACAAACTATGCTGGTCTTCAACTCCCAATGAGCATCACAAAATGGGAGATCAGGAAAGCTTGTGGGATTACACGCAACCGGCTTTTAACTCTTATGGAACTGCAACTTCTAATAATAAGCTCTCTATGTCCTCTAATTCTGCATTTGTACATTTATTATGGCATAAGCTTTCATGGATCAGTGCCTGTTCCACACATTTGCTGAAATATTGCCCACTGGTCCACAAAAGCTTAGGTCATTAATAAATGTCTTAGTTCTTAATATAAGGATTATGTTTTTGTCTGATATACACTAACACAGCCTCCTTCTCCAGAGTGAAGGAAAGTTTCTGCACCAATTTTCCACAATTCCACAGGAAATAGGAATACTATTAGGAAAAAGAAACTTCCCAATCAGTGTTTATGAAGTCCATTTAGCCCAGTGATGGTGAACCTTTTAAAGAGCAAGTGTCCAAACAGAGGGGTGGTGTGAACTCTGTGCTGGAGGGAGGGAGGAAGTGCTCCCATTGGACTGCTGGGCAGAGGGGTGGGGTGAACTCTGTGCTGGGGGGAAGAAGTACTCTCATTGGACTGCTGGGCAGAGGGGCGGGATGAACTCTGTGCTGGGGCAATAGAGTGCATGCCCACAGAGAGGGCTATGAGTGCCACCTCTGGCATGTGTGCCATTGGTTCGTCACCACTGATTTAGCCCAATATAAACAACTTCAACTGACAATGTCTGCTCATGGTCTGGCAGAGATTTTTCCAAGGCTACCTTTGAGCATCCTTGAGAATGAAACTGGAGTCTTCTGTGGGCAAATCACACAATCATGGAAATTGTGAGTTTTCCTTTATGCAAATGGAGATAGCATCAGGAACCTAGCAATTCTGGATCCCAGGTTGAGAACCGTTATCATAGATGTTTCCACACTTGAAAGAAACAGCCACACAGGCTGAGAAACTGGAAATTATATGAAACAAAACACAGATCAACAATGGAGGGATAGCATTTGGAAAGGGCTTCATTTGTCTCATGAGTGTTCCTAGCTGAACATTCAACTATACACAGACTGATTCCTATCTCTAGCACTGGTAGATCAGGCCTGTACAAAATGTGTGTGCAGATTTCATCCCAATATCACAGCGGGTGGAGAAACGAGCGTTGTCTGGAGTCTGAAGAGCTGCAAGAAAATAAGCAGCTGTTTGTTATGATGCCTAAAGGGGAAAGCAATCAAATGAAGCAGTGGCAATTTTATCCTTGCTTAAACGTTTTAAAGTGGCACAAACAAGAATGACAGAGTGCAACGGGAAGCGAGACAGCTCAACATTTGGTCTCAGTTTTCCTCCAACCTTCAGTCATCTCCACCGCAAATCCTGAGCAGCGTAGTTCTGTAATCCCCAGAAGTGTCAGACTGCAAGGAAAAATCAGGGGCAGGGGAATAACATGACAGAGGCTGCTTAGTTCTAGGAAAATGACAAACTGTTTATCTCCAAAAACAAACAAAGATAAAACTCTACAGCGTAGCAGAATTTTAAAGCGTAAGCTACAGAATGTTAGCCAGGCTGGATTAACCTTTACACTAAATATGCGATAGGTCAGGTCCCTGCTGGAAAGCGTTTCCCTCCTTAGCAATGAAACACTACCACAGTATTAAGAATGCAGGGAGAAAGGACATTTGGCTCCCCACAGAAAGTAACAGAATTTTGCAATGCAGCCTGAGGAAGGCCTAATTATCCATCAACATCTGGACAGCAAGTCAGGGTGCACATCTGCAGATTATCAAGGAAACTCCAGTTCCTCCATGCAAAGCCAAGCTGTGTATATCTATACAGGCTAAGGATGAGCAGCTTCCAGAAGTCTGGGAGCTACATCTGCAAACATGTTTTTAATGGTCATTTGGATCACCCCTTTCTTCTTCTTTACTTCCTCTTTTACCCCTTTAGTGTTGGAGGAGATACAAAGTTCTTTCTCTGGCACTTCTAATGGCCTCCACTGGTGTTATCTGGTGTTCTTTTAATATGTCTTTGATGTTATCTTTCTACCTGCCATTTGGGCCTTCCTGGTGCTCTTCGTCCTTCTCTTCTTTTCACCTATGCCTTGTAAGGCATGGGAGTTCCCAGACATTCACTCCAAGTGGGCAAAACACTTTATTTGTTGTTTTTATATGTAGTTTAAGACTGGCTCTATTTCTATTATTTCCCTTATAATCTCATTCCTGATTTTATCCCTTCTAGTCACTGCAGCCGCCTTCCTCAGACATCTCATTTCCATGGTAACCAACTTTCATTTATATTTTGTTTTAAGTGTCCATGTTTGGCACTGGTAACATAAGTCTGGAATGAATATGCTTTGTATGAAGTGTTTCTTTGTGCTGGTTGGTCTTGCCTTATGTTGTTTTGGCTTGTCTTATTTCACTGTATATTATTCTCTTCATCCCTTTTGCCATCTTCAGTAAATATTGTTCCTAGATCACCCCTTTACTTTATTAAAATCAGCACTGCCTTCTTTTAAAATTGGAAGTTATAATTGTTAGGGGATGTAAGTCTTTGCATCACACCCTAACTGGTTGCAAAACATATTGTGTCTGTGATGCCTTTAAGACCTTACTGCAGGGGCACACAGGTGCTGGGACTTTCCCCTGATGTGCTCCATGGGCCAGTGTATTTAGGTCAGAGCAGGACTGCAGACTTTCAGCTACAGTGCTCAATTTGCCTCAGCTTTAATGCTCACCTTCCTCTGCTGACAGTCTGGACGAAGATTCCTGCGTCTTCCAGAACCTGCTACGAGGACTGAATCTTTGCACTGATCCTGATGGTGGTTTTTGCCTGATATGTCACCCGTGCTTGCTGAACAAAGAAGGACTACTTGGGGTGAGCCTCCACCAGGAGGACAGAAGCTGAAGAACTCTTTGTCTTTGTCTGTAATTACAGCTTGCATTTACCCTGCTGGACTGGACTGCTACTGAACTGCATGGACTTGTATATAGCACAACTGAACTGTCTCAGTGAGGTCAACTGAGCAGCCCAAGAGAATACAGAACAATAATCATGAAGAATGGGACAGTCAAGGGGCCCTGGAGAGCCAAGCACCACCCCATAATATGTGTCATCAGAATTTGAATGCCTTCTCAATTTAATGCTTTGTGCATTTATTTATTACATTAATTGCAAAAATTGATCTCCTGGGGTAACTGAGCAGAGAGACACCTGGAAACAGGAACCATTTATAGATGGTGCCTGTACACTTTCCTCATGTCCACAAGACGCAAAATCATATTTTAAAAATAAGAATAAGACTTTTCATTCTTATGATTATTGGGAAATCCATGGCTGCTGCTGCCCATTGGCCAGTCCAGGAGAATATCTAATGACGCAGCTCTGTGTTCACTTAAGCTCTCTTAAGAGTTTCACTGTTTAAGAAAGTTACTTTTGTGGGGAGGGCAATTCTCAGAATCATCAGCCAAAACGGCCCCAGAATTCTGTTCACACATGCAATTAAGAAAAGGATAGACCTACTGCTGCTGACATTAAACTGTACAGACCCTTTTTGATTGGTCTTCTCCCCAACCTAGATGGAGCACCAAAACAGACTTGGATTGGTTTGTTCGGTGTGTCATCCAAACTGATCATTGCAACTTGTTGCCATGTTTCGCAAGCCAAGGACAAGCCAAACAACAGCATAACAAGCCAGGATTCAAATGTGATCTCTACATGAAACAAATCCCTCCAAGCTTTGTTCAGTAGGTCCTATTTAGCAAAGCACAAATATTGTTGCAGGGAATGCATAGGCACTTACTTGAATGGCAGAATACAAAGAGATCCCATAAAGCTTCTTGTATTCAGCTCGAATATCCAGAAGGTCAATCTCAGACCTGGACACTAAGATCCTGTTCAGCATGAATTCATCAGTTCCAGCACCCTATTAATAAAAAAAGAAATGTTTGTTTTGGATGTACAACCGACTTTCTTACCGTATAAAACACTGTACCTTTTCAAAACACACACATACAGAGCAATCATGGTGTTAAAACTAGAAACACAGAAAGCTAAATTCAGTCAAGCCATGAAGACTCATTTGTCTCCTTTGGCCAATATCTGAGTTAAGATTTGATTAGATCCATTGTGCATCTGCAGCTATTTTGATTTAACTATTAATCTGAAGTTTTTATCACTCAAATTGTTGTTCTCATCATTATCTCACATTTTTGTTGTTGTATACTATGTTGGAAAGATTTCCCTTAAAAGGTAGTCAAGAAATCTTACAAATAAATTTTAAAAAATTAACTAACATGCCACAAATATGGCATTCATTACTATTTCATTAATTCCCTCATTCTCTCCCTTGAGGACTGCCCATAACGTTCTCCCACTTTAAAATAATTTAAACATTTTCTAGGAAAATGGCATATAAATCTAAAACAGCCATATGAATGCATCCACTGAACCTGAGACAGCATCAAAAGCTAGGCAAATACTGAAAGAGATTTAGTATTACAACTTTCCAAAACTGTAGTCAACATAGGCATAAAGTTTCCAGGTTCCCGATCACACACGCACACACCCAAGATGCAAGGAGAAAAGCTGTGGATGCAAATGATCCCACCTAAAAGTAAAGCTGGCCAGGTTATCCTGCTATGGTAATAGAGTAGACCATACTTCCAGTGACTCAATGCCGAGTGTCAGGTGGCAGTTAACTAACCTGACAACCCTGAGAACCAACGGCCTTGGGTGGCAAAGTCCACAGGGAAAGGTGATGGTCCCCAAGTGGATTAAACCCCACTTGAATCCATCTTGATGGAGGGCAGCAGCTTCATCAATCCTGGCCTGGAGCTGATGAGGATTTTCCATGCCAAAAGGGCTCAGGACCAGAACGTGACTCATGGAACTGGATCTGTTGTATGGATGTCACGCTGTAATGTGGAAGGGAAATGGAAGGCCACTGCATTATCTTGTTCCCAGGACAGTCTTCATGGCTGATCGCCATGAGGATCGCCAATATTTGGAATCAGATACAGAAGAAGAAGAAAGGTAAAGCTGGGAATGGACTATATCTGAAACCTCAAAGCATCCTTGCCAGGCAACACACACAACATTTGGTTTAAGGCAGTGGCGTAGTGAAGCCAGGGCTCACAAGGTCAAAATACTGGGACTTTTTAAATTAACATGAACAATTTTGTCACCTGCCACCTCATCCCCTTTCAAGCTTCATGGTTCCCTTTGAGTTTGGTTGCAATTGGAACAATATTGGAGAAAACTAACATGTTTTGCCAACAACAAAATATAAGTATGAGTTCTTCCTGCCATAATGCAAACCACTTTGGGGTGAAATTCTGCTGTAATGCAACACACAATGCAAAGTGATATAAATGAGTGCCTTGATCTTCAAATTTTACTACTGCAGACCTGGGTAGATGTGCTAAGCATGTGAGATGGTATAAGGTGGCTTCCTACATTCTTACCTTCAAACACTTGTTCAGTCTTTCAGCAAAGAATGCAGGTGTATTGTTCACACATTTAGCTGTGAAAAGAAAGAACAGTTCAAAGTTGACACACATGCCCGTTACAAACCCAAGGAGTCAATCTTCTGAATTCAACTAGAGAAGGACCTATCAACCCAACTGCCTTTCTCCCAAAGCCAGCCTAAAACGCTTGCTGCTTCAAGATGAATGGAAGTTTAAGGCTGGGGAAATCTTCTCTAGATTTCTTCTATCTCTTGTAGGTTGAGACAAAATCTTTCCCTAGTTGGTATTCCTCTGGTAGCAATCAGTCCAAGCTAGCAAATGTAATGTAGCATCGGCCTTTGGGTAGGGCACCTTTTTTAGACACATGAACCCTTGTTACTCAAAAAATATTAAAAAAATTATTTAAAAAGTATACAAAAGTGGCAAAGAATAAAAATTCCAAAACATTATGAGAAGACAGGTAGCTGTTAAATAAAAAGTAGAAAATAAGGCAGATATTTCCCAAACCTAAAGGAAAATAATAAAGCCCTAATTCTAAGTAATCATGATGCAAAGCCATCCTGAGAGCTGTCCCATGCTCCACTTTCTCATAAAAGTTAAGCTGGGAGTGCAAGCCAAGGTTTTTAACCGGAAAGATTTCCTGGAACTTCATGATCTCGGGCGTACCGTCAAGGACTTGTTTACAATGCCTTCGCCAGCAGTTATTTCTTACTGCTGCCCTCGTGTGGGAAATTATGTTAATTGCCTTTGCAGTGCTGTTACTGCAGGATTCGTTAGCTGAGAGCATCTCCAGAAGGAACTTCTGTGAAAATGCAATTAACCTTTTATTGTGAAAGTGCAAAAAACAGATTAGGAGCTGTTAGCATTCGGGGGCTCCCAAAATAATCAATACAGTAACACAGGAAGGAATTACACCTTTATGAAAAGAACTTTCCAACAGTCCAGACGAGGAGTTCCCAACCTTTTCAAGCCAGGGGCCAGGCCATGCTCTTCCAGTCGTTATGCGAGGGTTTCCATGGGGAAAGTCTGACTTGCATAGCGAAATTTTTCGCTATGTGAGTCGGACTTGCATAGCAAAAAATTTTGTTATGCAAGTCAGACTGGTTAGCGAAAAACCCACTCATTATGCAAGTTTTTCACTAAGCGAGTCACTCGTTAAGCAAGGTTTGACTGTACTTTATTTCAAAACTTGGATGGGCGGGGCCAGCCAGAATTTCTGCTACAGGTTCTGGCGAACTGGTGTGAACCTGCTGAAGCCCATCGTTGCTGGGAACAATATAATGCAGTGGCCTTCCATTTGCCTTCTGCATTGTAATGAGACATCCATATCACTGATCCAATTCGATTGGTCACTTTCTGGTCCTGAGCCCTTTTGCATGCAAAATTCTCATCAGCCACAGGCCAGTACTGATGAAGCTGCTGCCCTCCATCAACTTGGATTCAAGTGGGATTTAAACCATTTGGAGACCATCACCCTCCCCTGTGGACTTTGCCACCTAAGGCCGTTAGTGCAAAAGCACAAATCTGTGTATGCTTAACAGGATCTGTTAAACTGCAAGATTCAAGGATATTGCCTTCTTACCAATGGCCAGCAATAAGTCTTCAAAGTGTCCAGAAAGTTCGCTCCTTAGGCTGTCTTCTATCTTCTTGCCACTGAGCTTTCTGTATTCATCAAAAGCTTTAAAAAGGAGATAAGAGCACAAGCTCTGTAAGTACTTTATCTGAACAAAATGTGCCTGGGTATTATACAGCCCCAGCCAGGTTGAGATACACCAGGGGTGCCCAAGCTACGCTAGCCCCTGACACCAATCCATCTGGCCCACACCACTCTTGCCGCTCCTGGAAGCGGGCTTGTTTTACTTCCACTTACTGGAGTGGCAAGGGCAGCGTGGGTTGGATGGATTAGTGTTGGGGGCTGAATCCAGCCCACAGGTTGTAGTTTTGGGCACCCCTGAGCTATACACCACATGAATCCTTGTCCATTTCCCCCACTCAAAACATACACAAAGCTATTAACATTGGCTACAGATGGAAGCATTCTGGGGTGGAGTGGGGGAACTGGCTTTCGCTTTTGATTTCATAAAACAAGAGTCAAGGTAGGGTTAACAGTTTTTGCACAGAGCCTGATGAAAGACAGGTAGTGCTGGATATATTTGCGGCAGCAATTCGAAACCCTGATATTGTCATACTCTCTCTCTCTCAAAATAATTAGAGCCAATCCACTCCAGTTGCTGCCCTTGACAATTTTTAATGTTGATGTTTGCCCTTTATGCATGGGAAACTCATTAAATATTTTCCCCCATTACAGAAGGGAACAGAAGATGATGTGCCCCATTCAGATCATTAGGTTTCCATGGACAGGTCTCTCTGCACACAGCTAAATGTTCTCCCCAGATCTGTCAATTTCTCCCTCCTCCACATATGGGTTCATTCCCATTTGTTCCTCCCATTTGTGTTGAGCAAGGGAAAGGCATCTACCTGTCAGACAATGGAAAACATAGAGCAGAAGATGGGAAAGAATCTCATTGAAATCCAGATTTTCAACTGGAGAATCCATTTGGCACCTCCCAAGTTTGAGTCTGAGATAAAAGCCACCTTGCTCCAGTAATTAACATGCCTAGAAGACTTGCTTTTAATTGCGTTCAAAATAATGCACACATTTTAAACATGAAAAGACATTCAACTGAAAAGCACGTCCAACCTCCTTTGAGCTGATGGGAGCAAGGCATCATAAATACGCAAACATTAGGGGGAAATGCATACAAAGCACCTGTATGTTATATAAACAAATGTCTACAGAAAATGCATACTAAGTTCCATGCAGTACGAAAAAACAAAACGTGCTACAACATTAGAAAATACTTTGCAATTTGCTCCAGAACTGACACAAGTAAATTCAAAGTGTTTTTAACATTTTCCCATGACATAAAGATTGATTCAAACTAACCTGTCCTTTTTTCCTTTCCAGTCTAGACTTTTTTCCTTCTGCCACTGGGGGCTTCTGCTTTCTTCTGTCTACAATAATGTGAATGATGTTTTGCCTGTGTGATTGTTTTTGTTCTACACAAGGACTGAAGGGTGACTATGGGTAGTTTTCTGATGTCATTGTAAACTGGGGCATAATGTTTTGGGACAGAAAGACTACCATCCCTCACAATCTTTCACCCTAGTCTCTCTGAAATATCTTTTGCTTACTATTTTTTAAATGAAACTATTGAGTCGAGATACATACATACACAAAGGAAGATAAGCACTGATATAAAATCAAAACAACTCTGACAAACTTCAGCAGACTACAGTATTTCCATGTTATATGTGTATGATTTACATTTATAAATAAGTTTTGAAAACTGTCCGTTTTTTCCTACTGCTGTGCAACCCTTTA
The DNA here is from genome assembly GCA_030440675.1 of Furcifer pardalis. Taxonomy (NCBI): domain Eukaryota; kingdom Metazoa; phylum Chordata; class Lepidosauria; order Squamata; family Chamaeleonidae; genus Furcifer; species Furcifer pardalis. The sequence goes on from CP126892.1 coordinate 94,165,397, forward strand.
AACTAGTGATGGTGAACATTTTAGAGACTGAGTGCCCAAGCTGCCGCCTGCCGCCTGCCTTACTCCAGACAGGGGAGGGAGGAAGCATTCCCATTGGTCTGCTGAGCAGAGGGATAGGATGAACTCTGTGCTGGGGGGAGGGAGGAAGCACTCTCATTGGTCTGCTGGGCAGAGGGACGGGATGAACTCTGTGCTGGGGGGAGGGAAGAAGCACTCCCATTGGTCTGCTGGGCAGAGGGACGGGACAACCTCTGTGCTGGGGCGACACCACGCGCACCCACAGATAGGGGTCTGCATGCCATAGGTTCACCAACACTGCTTTAAACTGTCCCAGCATCTTGACAGCAGGGCATAAAAAGAAAGCTGAGGATTGGCAAAAGGGCCATATCAAATTAGGTAGTACTTCTTGCAGCTTCAGATCAAACTGCATTGGTTTGATAGATCAGTGTCAACATAGGCATAGAAACAACCCGAGGGCTTTGTGGTCACCTAATCCACAGTGATCACAGTTTTGCCTCCACCTGATTCACAACTGCAATATTGTTACATCTAAAGTCTTATGACTGGATATGAACAAAAGATGGGAGGAAACTGCAAGTGGTTTTGGGAGAAATAAAAATAGAGGATGGGAGTCTCTCCTATCGCTCACAGACAGACATTGTTTTGTCTCTACTGTGGATATGTTTGTCTCTTGACAAAAGGATTTACATCTCCCCAGTTAGGGACTCAGTGGCTCAGTGGTTAAGAAGCTCGCCTTGCTAGCTCGAAGGCCAGCAAGTCGGCAGTTTGAGACCTGCGTACTGCATGATGGAATGAACACCCATCTCTGTCCCAGCTCCTGCCAACCTAGCAGATCGAAAGCAAGAAATTGCATGTAGATAAATAGGTACCACTTTGGTGGGAAAAGATCTTGGAGACATGAAAGGAGCCTCATTCAGGTGTCCCGTGAGCAGAGTTCCTCCAGCAAAAATCCTTTCAACCCAGAATAATTTCTGACACCAAATTATTATTATTATTATCTCCCCAGTTCTGTCCTGGAACCTCTCAAACTTGAAACCTTAATGTAAAAACTCATCAGAATATTCTGAAATACACTGACAGGGACAGTCACATGTTCAAATCTTAAACAATTTCTGAAAAATATGCATTTTCATACAAACATCTGCAGATAATCCAAGCCAATACCTTATTAAGCCACTACCTTTGAAAAAACTTACTTTCTCTGTTTGCCCCTTTCTACAACCTAGCAGTTTGAAAACAAGAAATTGCAAGTAGATAAAGTGGTACCGCTTTGGCGGGAATGGTGACAGCATTCTGTCCATTCCAGCATCTGGTCATGGCTGCCACATGACCATGGAAATGTCTGCAGATGGACAGTGGTGGCTCTTTGCCTGTAAATGGAGATGAGAACCGCCCTCCTAGAGTAGGACATGACTGGCTTTTGAGCAAGGGAGACCTTACTTTGGATAACTGTATTCTAAAGTAGGCATCTCTCCTTTCATGGAATATTCAAACACCACAGATCCCGCTGGCCCCTTACTTAGTTTTAGCTGAGGAATGCTACTGAAGCAGAGAACTTCAACAAACTTGTCTTCATCTGTTCCCCACCTCTTCTCCCCAGCATTGTGCAGGATCTAGAAAATATAAGATTGAAAGAGGAAGAAAGATGACATCTCTTTTGCACTGTCTATGTAAGGTTCTGAAAGAGGTACAGTACTTTTTGGGCCATGGATCAGTTCTATTATTCATAGAAGCATTTTCACCATCGTAAAGTTATGCTTTTGAACCACAGCTTCCAGAACCGCCCCTACTCTGCAGCATGCCAGTGGCCAAGCTTGTCTGGCAGTTTCTGGGATTAATAGTCTAAAAGAGTAACTTTTATTTATTTATTTAAATTTCAATACCGCCCTCCCAAAAACATCAGAACAACACAGGTTAAAACTTCAAAAGTTCTTAAATCCATAATTAAAACCAATCAAAACTACAACTAAATATTTGTGTAATTTAAAACTTAAAAAACGTTTCCAAGCTCTTGTCAAGAGACATTAAAATCCAACTTTGCTCTCCCAGCAGTGTTGCACACCAATCACTGTTGGATGACACTAATCTAATTTTACAAAGACTATATCACAAGAACATACATTTTATCCACATCTGGATAGATATCACAATCGTTTAAGTTGACCAATGCTGTTTCCAGCATCTGAAATAATCCTCCATAGTTTGTAGGGGATTAAAAGTCTGTTTGTATGTTGTAAAATTCAGCTCTTATTCCCAAATATGCCAAACAGACTTCCCAAACTTGCCATGCAAAAGAAGTTTTGGTTTATAATTCGCACAATGGGCTGCAGAGTGGGGCTGCCTGTGAGGCAACCAAACCGGTCACCTCAAAAAAATCGTTACCATCCTGGGTAGTCTCCCGGGGGAGGTTAGTACCCCCTGGGAGACCACCTGGGATTTTTACCAACGGTTTGGCAGAACTGGGGTGAACTGGCCCATGTCCACCACTGGGCGGAAGGCTTGAAACCCAATATCTTTCTGCTGCCTTGTTCTTCATTTTTGGTTCGAATTCTGTATCTTTTTTAGAGATGGGTTCCCCAGGTTTTGAAAAGAAGAGACCAACGCATTTAAAGACATGGAAATCTAGCTGTCTGTGTCAAGTTCAAGTCAAGGAACTTTCTAATTATGAAACCTTTTGATTGGCTCAATCTTAAATCACCATTACCTGTGCATCCTTCTTTGCAGCCTGTTCATCTGCTCTTTGACCTTCATCTCTTCTGCTCTGCAAAGATGGAAAAAATATCTTAAGCCCCAAAAGGAAGGTCCATCAAAAGGTAATACAATTTCTTAATACTTTACACATAAAATCTGAGAGCTACCAGGTACAAAATGTAGGACATTAAAAAAACAGGGAGACATCAAATAACCTAAAGATGAATTAAGAAATAGAATACCTTTGAGTTTGCCCTAAGAACCTGTTGAAACCAAAACTAAAAACACAGTCCATGCTCATGCAAATCCATTTCTGGTTTTCCTTTACAATCTCTCTTCATTTCAGGAACTTAATTAAGCAGAAGCACCCAATTGTTGTTGTTCCTGCTGCTGCTAAACCCTAGGAAGTGGGAAGCATGTCATGACCTGCTGTGGATCACCCAGTACACCTCAACTAACTGTTCACTCACCAATGCGGTTGGCTTGTGGTAATGACAAGCTGCCAAAGCAGAGCCTTTTTTTAGCTCAGCTCAAGAGCCAGTTGCTGTCACAGTGGAAATGAAAGAACAGGAAGGAAAAGCCATTTCTGAGCATGCACAGTAGGGCAGGCAGGTCCACCTTTCCCTTTTCTAATTAAGCTCAAAGCTCTGAGATTGGGTTTCCACACATCTCTAGAATCCATCAGGGTGGATTCACAGAGACCATTAAGAAGAACAGAAATTTGCAGGGCAAGTAATGGTAACTAATGAAGGATAAAATCATGTATATTAACCCAACCGTAAACAGTGAATACACTGCATGGATTTCTGAAGGATCTCTTACATCTGCCAAAGTTAGCAAGGCTTTCCTGAAGTCCCCAGTTGTGTCAGAGCTGATGTCATCTCCAAGGCTCTTCTTGTAGACTGAAATGAAAAAGAAAAAAAAACAACCAAGAGATAACCTCAGTGTCATTTGCTCAAACCAGTGTCAGTGAGAAAGGCAGTGCATATGAAAAGAACAAAACAATGGTCTTCACAGTTTCCAAGGCAGTCAAAACCTATCCTACCCTCTTGGTCTTGTTGATTCAGAACTTGAATTGTGTCATGATCATCTCTTTACTGAAGTGGTACCCTAGTTCACAAAGCAGGAAATGATAACTTTGGAGAAGGGGGAAGACCTTGGCCTTCACTAACATTGTGGATTACATCAGGCTTAAAAATGAAACTCCTATTTGAAACCCCAAGTGACCCAGATGTCCACTTCCAGATTCCTTCTTCTCCTTTCTCCTCCTGTGGTCTCTGAAAGTCATGGGAGCCCGAGAGAGCATGCTTTGCCCATGCCTGTCAGTATTCAGTGATAGAGCCCTTCTCCCTAGAGCAGAAAATCCTACATTCAAGGTCTGATATCTTCAATTGGCAATGGAAAATCCTGCTCCCAAATCCTTGACAGCTATTGCCAGTCAGTGTCAACAATACAGGGACAGACAGACCTAGGGTATTACTTAGCATAAAGTACTGCATGACAGAGTGAGCTTACATCTCTGTCCCAGCTCCTGCCAACCTAGCAGTTTGAAAGCAAAAAATTGTAAGTAAATAAACAGGTACCACTTCGGAAGGTAAACAGTGTTCCATGAACTCCGGTGTCTAGTCATGCCTACCACATATCCATGGAAATGTCTGCAGACACAGACAGCACTGGCTCTTTGGCTATAAACAGAGATGAGCACTGAACCCTAGAGTTGGATACGCCTGGCTTTCGAATAAGGGCGACCTTTACCTTTACTAAGGAACAGCGTGAGAACAGTGTGCCAAAAATATACCATCAACTAAAGTGTTTTTAAAAATAATTTTAAATATTGTTTGGCTCAATTAAACATCTGCTTTCTCACGTTCCTCTGCTCTCTGGAACTAGGAGGGCTGCCAAAACAGATAAAAATGGCTCCCACTCTCTCTCCTACCCAAATTACATCTCAAATGTTTTTTGCAAAATTCAAATTTTTGGCAGGGAAAGAACATGATAAGTAATGGGATTAGAGCAACTGTGAGGGGGTAATTTAACCCCTTCTTTGGCAGTGCTGGACCCTGGGAAATCCTTCTCCTGAAATCATGGTTAGCTAATTTCCACCCCAAGCAAGCAAGAGTTTCATGAGGGGATAGTTCCCAGATGAATTTGCCCCCCCCCCCCCGTGCCTATGTAAGTCCCATGGAGGCAAGAGGGCTACTTTATATCCTACCGCTTGATGACACTCAGTCCCATAATTCTGCCTGGAGGTTTTCCTATCAAATTGTGGGCTTGGGAGTTCATTTTCCCCATAAGATCCTTCCCTAGTGCATCACCCCAGGTACTGAAGTTGTTAATTGCAGCTTCAACATTGACCAGCTTAATAAGGCTGTTGTAAGCATGGCTTCAGGACAACATCTACAAAATGTGCCAAGCCCTTGGTCATGTTACATAAATGCAGTGAGCGTTAACCAGGTGCTTCTAAGCCCAGGGCATTCCATCTGGGTTAGTTCCAAGGATGCCACTGAGCAATTAAGTGGTGATCATTCACTTGGAGTGCCTGCAGGGTTAAAGGTTTCCAAACAGGTTCATTGCTGTTTTGTAAGCCTGTTCTGCAAACGTGTTTTATTTCCTTTGCTCAGCATGCATGATTCCCTGTTGGAATACAATGCATTCCAGTGGGAAGCTAAATCTGCTTCAAGGGGTGGGCTTTGGCCATCTCACCAGCAAAACAGCCATAAATCTTCCAGATATTAATCAAAGCCAGAACCCTGCCACTACGCAAGAGCAGGACCTTGCTCAAGTACAGACTTCACTGGGCAGGCTGCCTTAAACTTTCTAATCCATCTTGCTCAGCTTGTCTATAGCTCAGCAATTTATCTTCCCCAAAAGCCAGGGTCCCCTTTCTCATAGTGAAAGCAATTCGAGACAAGATGCAAAAAAATGCAATGCAGACAGACAGTAGGAAAGCAGTCCTGAAAGCAGGCTTCTTCTTCTTTCATGTCTAGGCTAGACCAGAAACTAAAACGAAGGGACCTTTTGGTGAGTTCATTCTGCTGTTCCTTTCGCCTGGCCCAGTGTGAGAAAGATTAGGTTGCCATTACCAGGGTACACCCAGTTGTGGTTCAAAAATACCACAGTCTTTCAGGAAGCTCTTTCTGTGTACCAGAGTCGCTCTGCGAGTGGGGCAGCATATAAGTCGAAAATACAATACAAAAATACAATACAATACCACAAAAGCAGGCTAACCACAAGTTAAAACTAAAGAAAGGAGATACAAGTTGATTGATCCTAATTGGAACTCCAGTACAATTATGTTAAGCTGGATGAAACCTAAAAGTGTTGATAATAGCTCTTGAAGAAACAAACTGTATGTTTGGCTACTTGAGCATACAGTAACTCCAAAGGTGTGTGTGGGGAATTGTGCACACACATATAGGTAAAGGTCCCCCTTGCTCGAAAGCTAGTTGTATCCAACTCTAGGGTTCAGTGCTCATCTCCGATTATAACCAAAGAGACATTTCTGCAGACCTGTGGCAGGCATTACTAAACACTGGAGTGCACGGAATGTTGTTTACTTTTCCATGGAAGTGGTATTTATTTATCTACTTGCAATTTCTTGCTTTTGAACTGGTACGTTGGCAGGAGCTGGGACAGATGACAGGAGCTCACTCCATTGTGCAGGACTCAGGTCTTGAACTGCTGACCTGCCCAGTCATCAAGTTCAGCATCTTAACCTCTAAGCCACCGCAGCCTACAAGGCTAACCTTAAATAATGCACATTACAGTAATCTAAATGCAGAAGCTAGCAATGCTTGAATTACTACAGGCAGGTCTTCACTGTTCAAGAAAGGACACAGTTTCTGGGCTCACCAAGGCCAGGTCCGGGCAATTCAAGCCATCGAGTTGACCTTATCCTTTAGGACACTCAAGCTGCACACCTACTATTTCAGTGGAAGCAAAACCCCATTCAACACAGGTCAGTCACCCAATTCCCAAGCTTCAGTCTGAATCTCCAATCAAGGACATCTATCTAGGGCTGTACACTGGGAAGATAACAACCTGGCCACTGCCTTCCTAGCATGCATCAGGTCAAAACTTTCATCACCTGTATAATATGCTTGGGATACTTCTTTCATTTGCTTGCTGGTCCTGGAGGCAAGGATCTCAATCAAGACTTTCTCATCTGTTCCAGCACCCTGGGTTGAGAAGGTGAAGATGGTGGAGAAAGTATTAGGAATTTTCCACTCTACAATTTATGATAGAGCCATGATGGCAAACCTTGGCACTCCAGATGTTCTTGGACTTCAATTCCCAGAAGCCCAAGCCCCTGTGAATCCACACGAATGTTTTACAGTATCTTAAGAAAAAGACTTTTATATTTTTATAGATGTATATTGGGCTTTATCTTGTACTATTCGTATTACAGATGGCAGTTTTATCTTCACCACCCTAGGTGGCCTTCTGGCCAGAAGGACAGTATATAAGCCTAATAAATAATAAAAACTATAATACAGTCAAACCTCGCATAAAGAGTGTTTCGCTTGGTGAAAAACTCGCATAATGAGCAAGTTTTTCGCTAAGCGATCCGACTCGCATAACGAATTTTTCACTATGCGAGTCGGACTTTTCCCTATGGAAAAACTCACGTAACAAGCGTTTCAAGAGGGAAAACTCTCATTGTTATGTGAGTTTTTCCATAGGGAAAAGTCTGACTCGCACTCGCATAGTGAGCAGCCTTGCAGAACGAATTAAATTTGTTATGCGAGGTATGACTATATAACAATCTACTTCCTTAAAGAGCAGTGGATAAATAAAAACATCAGGCAAAATTAGTTGACAAGTAAAGTACAGATGGGGCAAAGTCAACCTCTAGGGCTAATACCTTCATAGATTTTTTTAGTTGTTTAGCATCAAACACAGCTGGAGGTAACACAAGAGCCACCATAACACGCTCCAGATTTCCTGATAGATCACCTTTCAACGCATCTTTCAATTCCTAAAAAATAAAGTTTAAAAAGAGTTTTAAGAAATGTTCACTCACATGACCATTGTCAATAGATGCTAGGTCTGAGGAGTAAACTCATTAGCAAATGTATAATGCCACAACGTTTGTCTTGCATCCATCTAATAACCATTTGCAACTCAACAGGGCCAAACCTCACAACAAATCTGAATAACAACAAGGGATCTTCTGCTATTACCTTGGATACCTTGGACTCATTATTCACTGAGGAGTCCAGGCAAATAGTAGACATCTCAGTGACACCATTTCACACACACAAATGGACCTGGGAAATCAAATCCATCTGTATATGTTTTTTTAGCCATTTGAATATCACATCACTGGCTGGCTAGGCGGACCATAACTTGTGCCCTCCGTTTTCACCTTGCCCAAGGGATCTGATGGAGGATGCTTTCATGTGTCTTAGTCCCATCCTAACATCAGTGATGGGATGCAACAGGTTCGCACCAGTTTGCCAGAACCAGTAGTAACTTTTCACAGTGTCCTGGAAAACTGGTAGCAGCTTTTGGGGGGAACCACCTTTGGGACTTACTTTTCCACTGGTTCCCCCACTGCGCATGTGCGCCAAACACTTGGTGTGCATGCACGCCTAAAGTGCTTGCCGCATATGCACGGCCTCCTTGCTGTCCTCCCAAGTGGGGAGAAGGAAGAGAAACTGCTAGTCTGAAGCTCCCTATAGCCCGCTCCCCAGGGTAAGTGACTCACCTTTGGATGTGGTGTGTCTCTGTGTATTTTAATCTGTATTTAATACCTTTACCTATATTGACGTACTACCACAGTTCCTAAAAAGGCCTGGCAGCCTGGCTTGGGGTTTTTAAATAAAGTCTTGGAGTTACCTCATCAATAAGCTACACCTGTGCTTTCCAATTGCTGTTTTACATTTACATTAAAGCATATTATCCTAGAGAACTGGTACAATGACCATATCCTTGCAACATGGTGCTGCCCAGGCACTTATACTAACAAGTGATGGGTTTGTGTTTGGGGTGGGTGGGTTGGTTGATTTGTGTTTGGGTGGGTGGGTGGGTGTATTTTAATGTAATTTTTATTGTATTTATTTATTTAATTTATTTATGGGTTTGTGTTGTGTGTAGGGGGGGTTTGAGGTGTGTGTGTGTGCTTATTTTAATTTTATTTTTTATCTTTTTTCTATGGCCATGCCCACGACATCATGACATCATGATGTTAGCTCCACCCACACTGTGATGAAATCACGGTGGGGTAGTAAAATTTTTGACAGCCCACCATTGCCTGACATCAATGACAAGTGATGGTCAACACTGCCTAGTTAGACTGCTGAAGCCTTCCTGACCGATAAGGCTCTCACCTAACAAGGGCTTGAGGCTGCTATTACCAGTTGTAAAAAGCCACATTGATTTGTATCCCATTCTGTACCTTTGTGCCTGATGTGTTTAAATTGATGCTACGAAGTCTCACTCTTATGTCAGATGAAGTGGACTTGAGCCATGAAAACTAACATCATCTGCCCGTCATCTGCCCGGAGGTCAATAAAGGACCACTGGACGGCGGCGGTATGAGGACGTTCCTGCCCTCCTCTGGGCCCCGTCATCCGCCCGGAGAGAACTGCCGCCGGCGGGAACATTTTGTAGGATTTTGTTTATAATCATTGCAGGATTCAGTAAATGTGGTTTTGTTTTTCCTGGTTTTTTTCTTTGTAATGTTTTTTTTTTGTAACATTTTATGGTGATATTAATATTTTCTGATTGTTACTGTGTTATTGATATGTATATATCTATTTTTCTGATACTGTGATGATTGTGATTATGATAATGTGAAATTTGTGACTGTTATGTTATTTTTTATACTTTGTAAGCCGCCTAGAGTCAGGTTCGCCTGAGCAAGACGGGGTATAAATCTGAAATGAAATGAAAATGAAATGAAAACATTTAAATGTAGCAGGTAGTGTCTAATGTGCCACAACAGTTTTTTGTCTTTTTGATCTCTTTTGTTTACTCTCTTTTAGAAAGGCAAAGGAGGAGGAGTGAATACTTTTGCTGTCAAAATTCCTCCTGCAGTTTCCTGCCCCAGATCCTTTGCTGCTTGCTTAATCTCCCGCCTGGATTTTCTATTCATGTTGGCTGGGCCCTTGATGCTCCTCCCGGACATGACTCACCACTCTTGCATTCAAATCTTCTCAGAAAACTATCCAGGTGAAAGGTCCAGTCTAACCCTTTTCATTGTTATGCATTTTTGTTTGTACTGAGATGGGGAGCATTTGGGTGCTGGGCCCTACTACAACCACACCCCATAGCCTGCCCTTCTCCCACCCCATAACCTGCTCTTGAGTTCTAAGCACAATTCTGTGATAATCTCTAAACTCTAGGATATTCATCAAACTGAGATGGCCTGAAGCAATATTCTTGGTCAAAAGGGGAATCTAGTTCAGAATAAGGTACCAATGAATGTAGTGAGTGACTTTTACCAGTGGCAGGGAAGGGCAGGGAGATCAAGAGTTCAAGACCCCGTTATTTTCCTTTCTAGATCACAGGTTCCCTACATGTGGGTTTTCAGTGGGGTGGGATCATCGCAGTTATGCAACTCTCCCATGGCTTCGTGGTTAAGGCGCTGAGCTGGAGACTGGAAGGTTGTTTTTTTCTGCACTTGGGGACATGAAAGAAACTTCATTTGGTTATCCCCTAAAATCCTTTCAACCCAGAGTAATCTCTCACACAAAATTATTATCGCAGTTATGCTGCACTACGTTGACAAAGAAGATCTTGGGAAGACAACATGGGCAGAGTTGCTTAGAGAGACACCAGTATTTTGTGAGGCAGGTTGTGTTACAAAACATCCACGTTAGAGTTTTTAAATTTAAGAAACTATTTTTATGTGCTTTCTTCATTCCATTAAAATGCCTCTATATTCAAAGGTGACGACTTTCAGGATATTTGGCTATTATATAAAGGAGCCGTTATTAAAAAATGATTGAGAAATATCACTCCAAGTCTATGTTTGAGATAAATATTCTTTTAATGTTCTCTTCCTTTCCCACTGAGCTCACTTCTTGTTCCTTCCTCTTGCCAGCTCTTCTTCTTCTTCCATGTCTAGGCTAGACGTGAAACTGCCAAAATGAAGCCACCTTTTGGTGAGTTCATTCTGCAGTTCCTTTTGCCTGACCTACTGTGAGAAAGATTAGCTGGCAACACAAGGTTGCCGTTTCCTGGGTACACCTGGTTGTGGTTCAAAAATACCTCAATCTTTGAGGAGGCTCTTTCTGTGTACCTCCTTTTGCCAGTTAGCATAAATCTTCTCCATCACAGCTGTCAGCAAACATGCACACAATGAACTTAGAGGTACTGTACATGAAAATAACTTTGGCAGTCTTTTTCTCTATCACTGTCCTAAACAATTTCCTTAAGGAATAAAGCAACTTCTCTATTTTAATGCTGGTTTCCAAATCGGTTAAATCAGGGGTTTGCAACATTTTCCTATCACGGGCCAGACCTGCCCCTGATCACAGCAGTACAGGCCAGATGCATGATTCCACCCAGGGCTTCAATTTCTCATGGTGGCAGCAATTGCGCCTTTTTTTTTTGGCTGCTTGCACAGCCTCCACTGTTTTCCATAGTAGCAGGAGGGTGTTCGGAGCATTTTTGATCTGTTTTTGGAAGTTTTTCCAATGGTTGGCATCAGCAGGTTCACACCAATCCACCAGAAACTGTAGCAGAAATTCTGGCTGGCCTCGCCCATCCAAGTTTTGAAATAAAGTAGTCCTAATTCAGGTTAAATGCAGGGCTTTTTCCCTGGCCACGTCCACCATACCATGCCCACAGTGTGGTAGCAAAATTTTTGGAGCCTACCACTGACGTTTTTGCTGGATTTCTGCTGTGTTTTGGCAGCTAGAATGATGTGACGCTCTTACTCTTCCCAGGCAGTGCTGGAAGTACAAAAGTACCATGTTCTACCTGCCAAAACACAGCGGAAACGCAGCAAAAAATCCCAAAAATGGAGCAAAAATGCTTCGAGTACCCTCCAGCTGCCATGGAAAGTGGTGGGGGCTGTGGAAGCATCTGCAAAAGTGGCATGACTGCCACCTCCAAGAGGGTTTTTCTTTTTCAAATTTGCCAGCATCCAAGCAAAGGGTGCACCGCCAAAGGTATGGAGCTAAAAGGGAGGGGTATGGGTTAGGCAGCATACTTTTTAAAAATAAAATAAATGCAGCAGTTACATATTGTAAAAATTGTTACAATGGACGGTTTGTGTGTTTTTGGTTGACCAGAATGTATTTAACTTTTAAAAGGCCGAATTAAAAAGAGAAAGTCCCCTTCTGCCCTCTAGTGGCCAAAATCTATTTTGTTGTTGTTAAAAGCGAACTGTAACATGCAAGGATGCTGGAGTCTTTCAACACATGGTAAAATTGTCCTCACATTCACTTTAAAAAAAGGGGGGATTTTGGGAGGCATCTGGGGACTCCAGGCACATTGAAGGGGGCTACGAGATGTCCTAAGTAAATGGTAAAGATCTCTAGGGAGCAGTACTCATCTCCCTTTACAGCCAAAGAGCCAGCAGGCATCTCCGTAGTTATGGTCTGCTGTTACTTTTCCCACCAAAGTGATACCCATTTATCTACTTGCAATTTCTTGCTATCAAAATGCTATCTTGGCAGGAGCTGGGACAGATGATGGAAACTCACTTTGTCATGCAGCACTCGGGTCTCAAACTGCTGACGTACTAACCTTCTGGCTGTCAAGCTCAGCGTTCTAACTACTAGGCCCATGATGGTGAACCTTGGCACTCTTGATATTATTGGGCTTCAATCCTCAGAAGCCCAAGCCCCCATGAATCCACGCAAATGGGTTTTCTGCAATTCATCTGGCCTGTGCTGCGCCACCCTCATCGCTCCTGGAAGTGGAAGTAAAATGCACCCGTAGGCGCGTTTTACTTCCACTTCCAGGAGCAACAAGTGCGGCATGGTGTGGGCCGGATGAATCGCAGCAAACCCATTTCTGTGGATTCATGGGAGCTTGGGCTTCTGGGAATTGAAGTCCAAGAACATCTGGAGTGCCAAGGTTCGCCATCATGGGCTTAGAGAACTAGTTTCATCATGTTGATAAATTGGTGATTGTACTTGAATCTGAAGACATCAGCCATCGCACATGGGCAGACCATTTCACTGCCTTGTGGTCTTTTCTCCAGGCCCTACCTTTCCCGTCAATGCCTTGTACTCTCTAGCAATCATCTGCCGCTGAGCATTTGATCTCTCTGTCAGGATGTCAATCAAGGCTTTTTCATCCGTGCCTAAAAGGAAAACAAAATTGATACGCATGGAAGAGATGTCAACCAACGGGTAGGGGAACTCCCCAATACACTCAGATGACAAGCGCCACACTTTAGAACCCAATCAAAATATCTCATTTGTGCGCAGGTGAAACTCAGATTCAGTTCTCTCCAACCCTTCTCATCCCACCCACCCCGGCCAGGCTCTTTCCCCCACAGTCTAAAACACTTGCACATAAATTTATTTCTCTCACACACATCCCAATTCCACACATTCTCTCACGAGCTCAATTGCCATTCACCATCCCAAACACTCATTTACTCTTCTCCACTGATTGCTACTTCATCTTAGATAGGTAGAAAGTCAGTCCTTGCTTTAAATTCCCCCAAGAATGTAACCTTCATTTTCGGAAACAGTGTAACTCACTTAAAGAGCAGAATTTTCTCTGAATGTTCGCTTCACTTAACAAATAAAACCAACCAAAAACTCGTTTAACAAATAAATTGGGGTTTGCAATCCCCTCCACAATTGGTCACTTACAATGGTGTTTTCGCTTAAAGAGCAAACTCGCTTAAAGAGCAATCCTGTGGAACGCATTATGCTCTTTAAGCGAGGTACAACTGTACTTTTCAAAATCTCATCCTGGGAATACCCAATAGGTCAGTGATGGCAAACCTTGGCACTCCAGCTGTTCTTGAACTTCAATTTCCAGAAGTTCTGATCAGCAGGAGTGCTGATGTGAGCTTCTGGGAATTGAAGTCTGAGAACACCTTTAGTGTCAAGGTTTGCCATCGCTGCAATTGGAGATCTCTCTTGTCATATTGACTCATTTATAGATGAACCGTTTGTTGGCTGTGAAGTAACAATGCATGTGAACCTTGAGAAGCCATTCCATCCCCTAAAACAGGCATTCCCAAACCAAGGCCCATCAGCCGGATCCAGCCCATAGTGCCATTTCACATGGCTCATCCCACCCCTCCAAGGGCTTTCAAGAAACAAGATGGCTGCTTCTTTGAAGCTGTTGGGACACAATTGCCACCCCCATCATGTAGTCAGGGCAAAATGGCCACCTGGCCCTCAAAGCTGACTGAGGGAACATGACCCGGCCCCCGGGTTGAAAAGGTTGGGAACTCCTGCCTGAAAACAAGTACTACTTGCTAATGTTAGCATGAAATTGCCGATGGCTCCTTTGCAGAGCTTCCAGTGGCAGACTTTGATCTATCAAAGCCCCAACATCTGGCATGATGGGTGAGAATGCAAATGAAAGTGCAGAAAGAAATGCCTGTACAGCAATCCTACAGAGACACAGCCCACACAACTGCTCCTCTTCCTTCCTTCCTCAGATGGAGACGAGTCAAGGGGACCACTTACCTATTCCCCTGATGGCCTTCCGAATTGCTTCAGCATCTCTCGATGCATTAAACCCAGGGTAATCCCTTATTGTTCCTCTGTTTCCAGCCTGAGAGAGAGAGAGAGAGAGAAAGAGATGGAAAGGCAGGTTCAGATTGCACAGCCAATATACACATTTGGTTTCAGAGTGGGTTTAAGATTAAGAAACCAACCAAGGACACAACAAGGTTGGTTTGGGTGTTGCATTGACACAGAGAGTAAGCTTTGCATATCAGTGATTCCATGTTTCATCCCCAGGTTGGTTCCTCTGTTGACAGTAGCTCAGATAAAGGTTGCCCTTGATTGAAAGCCCATTGTATCTGACTCTAGGGTTCAGTGTTCATCTCTGTTTACAGCCAAAGAGTCAGCACTGTCTACATCTGCAGATGTTTCCGTGGACATGTGACAGGCATGACTAAACACCGGAGTGCACAGAACAGTTTACCTTCCCACCAAAGTGGTGCCTATTTATCTATTTGCAATTTCTTGCTTTCGAACTGTTGGATTGGCAGGAGCTGGGACAGAGATGGGAAGTCATTCTGTTGAGGAGTACCTGGGTCTTGAACTGCTGACCTGCCAACCTTCCAGTTGTCAAGTTCAGCATCTTAACCACTTGAGCCACTTTCTAGACAAGAGCTCTTCTGGTCAGAGAATTAGATCAATTCATAGTTAGTCAGGATAGCTAACTATTCCCTCCAGTATCAGAAGAAGCAAGTCTTCAAACAATGGTGTTCACTAGGAAGTACTGCTTATAAGCTTTGTAGAAAAATCTGGCTGGCCACTCTCTGAACTAAAGGCTGGGAGCTCCTTTGTGTAATCCAGCACAAATCTTGTTACACTTTTTTGTACTGTTCTAATATGTGGTAGCTTAGTGGTTAAGTTGCTGAGCTTGACACTGAGTAGTACACGACAGTGTGAGCTCCCATCATCTGTTCCAGCTCTTGCCAACCTAGCAGTTTGAAAGCAAGAAATTGCAAGTAGATAAATAGGTGCTGCTTCAACAGGAATGGTAGCAATATTCCATGTGCTTTGGCATTTAGTCATGCCTGCCACATGACCGTGGAAATGTCTGCACAGACAGCATTGGCTCTTTGACTGTAAACGGAGATGAGCACTACCCCCTAGAGTTGGACATGACTGGCTTTTGGGCAAAGGAGGACTTTCCCTTTCCCTAATGTACAGTCAAACCTCGTATAAAGAGCGCCTTGCATAAAGAGCGCCTCGCTTAAAGAGCAGAATTTTCTCTGAATGGTCACTTCGCTTAACAACTAAAACCAACCCAAAACTCGCTTAACAAATAAATTGGGATTTGCAAACCCCCCCCCCCCAACAATTGGTCACTTTCAAACTCGCTTAAAGAGCAATGCTGTGGAACGCATTATGCTCTTTAAGCGAGGTACAACTGTACTATCAAGTTGCTTATGCCTTATGGCAACCCTGATGGGTTTTTTTTGTGAGGCATCTGAGTGATTCATCATGGCTATGCTCTAGCGTATTTCCTATGCAATGGGGGGGGGGGGCTTAATTCACCAATTTCTATTCCTCCTCTACAAACATGACTTTATTTTTTTTAAAAAATTGATGGGGAAAATATGTTACTGGAATGCAGTGACATTAACTACTTTCTGTTATACTTGTGGCTTGGTCTCACAAGTGCTGTTTTGTAAATGCTAGAGGAGGAAAGTTGCAAATATACATTTCAAGTTCTGGCCTTTTGCTGGCTAGATCTGATCTAGCCACACAGAAGAGGAAGGGAAAGTTGACTTGGGTGTGGAGGATTAAAAAACCCAGAAGTTTATATGACTTCAGTCCTTCAGGAATGTAGACTTAGTTCCTATTTAAAAGAGAGAGAGAGAGAGAGAGAGAGAGAGGATTGCCCTAAAATCAGAATCTCATATTCATGACACATTGATCCTAACAATGCTCAACTGCAACCTCACTAAAGGGCACAATAAAACATACATAGATTCCTGACATTGTTCTTATCCTCATGTAGGCCTGGGATGGTGAATTACAGGATGTACAGAGTAGCAAGTGAATTATATACTGAGTAGCTTTCCTTTAAAACAAGGAGGCACAAATGCCAAGACCAGGGCAGGGGAACTTTTTCCTGTTAGAAGGCAGCATTAATTTAGCTATAATTGAATAAGGCCACAACCAAGACACTTCAATTTTATATCCTTAACAATGTTTACTATTTTGTAACAATCTAATGACTATGTACCATATATGCCGGTGTACAAGACGACTGGGCATATAAGACGACCCCCCAACATTTCCACTCAAAATATAGAGTTTGTTATATACTCGCTGTATAAGACTACCCCCCTCTTCTGCACACCTTCCACACACCAAATAAGACGTAAAAGAACATCAGATTTGATTTCAACATGTTAATTTATATTCAAATGCTTATGCCATGCAGAAAAACTGTCACAAGGCTGTATGTTATCAAACATGTACAGTAAACATGAAACAGTGCAAGTTTATTAAACGTAATTCACCAAAGACAATTCACTAAAGCTGAATGGAACAATAAAGCTATGGGAGCTGCCATGCTGTTTGTTTTCTAATCTGTTAACCAAACTGGAACTGTCAATGATAGAAGGAAGATAACAAATAGAGGGAGAGAGCAAATCCCTAGCAAGTTTGCTGGTGTGACAGTTTCCCTTTAAAAGCCTTCAAACTCCTGTTTGTCATCTGATATTAAAAGTTGTTATCCGATCCACCCCATAGGACCTTAACGTTATTTGATGCAATTCTCCTCCCCAGATTATTTTATTCAACTGAAGTGCACCCGGCGTACAAGACGCCCCCCCCCCTTGGAGGCATGTTTTTCAGGGATAAAAAGTCATCTTATACACCAGCATATACGGTATTTATTAATTACAAAAAATAATGTTAATTTTAAAGTTACCAACCTTAAAAATATAAAAGAAGAAAAATATAAAAGATGAACAAAAATGTGTTAATAAAAATAAAAGGATTTGCTCTGTAAAATTTGGATTCTGTCAAAAGGCCACCCTTAAGGACCTAGAGAGAGTGATGGCTTAGAGGTTAAGATGCTGCACGTGATGACTGGAAGGTCAGCAGGCCATCAGTTTGAGAATTGAATGCTGCACGATGGAGTGAGCTTCCACCGTCTGTCACAGCTCGTGCCAACATATCAGTTTGAAAGCAAGAAATTGCAAATAGATAAACAGGTACTCCTTCAGCAGGAAAGGTAACAATTTACCATGTGCTCTGGCTTCTAGTCATGCCTGCCACATGACCACAGAAACATCAGCAGACATAGACAGTGCTGGCTTTTTGGCTGTAAGCGGAGAAAAGCACCACCCTCTTAGAGTTGGATGTGACTGGTTTTTGAACAAGAGAGATCTTTACTTAAGGACCTAGAAGTGACATGTGGCCTCAAGGCACCAGGTTCTCCACCCTGGCCAAGACTATGACCAGGCCTCTGCCTATAAGGAAAGGATAACTCTGAAGCCAAGCTAGAGAGTGATTCAAGGAAGCTCAACATGGGATAAGAACTCAGTCTTTCAACAAACAAG
This sequence comes from Furcifer pardalis, assembly GCA_030440675.1. Lineage (NCBI taxonomy): Eukaryota > Metazoa > Chordata > Lepidosauria > Squamata > Chamaeleonidae > Furcifer > Furcifer pardalis. Next base: position 94,183,293 of record CP126892.1, read on the forward strand.
CTCAAAGGATTTCCTTTGGTTTCAAGAGGTTGTTTGCAGAATTAAGGCATGTAGGGCAGTTTTTACTTCCTGCTTTCTGTTTCAGTAACAAAATGAATGAGTTTAGCTTTTTTTATTGTACTGAGTACTAGGAAGTCCAAGGCAAGCTTGTGGGGCCAAGGAGAATTGCAGATTGATTTTGGATGTTTTTACTGTGATTGTAGGTTCTGTATATTGCTTTTTAAAATTGTTTACTGTTGTGAGCTGAGTCACGTTCTACATGAGGGGGTGGTATATAATAATAATAATAATAATAATAATAATAATAATAATAATAATAATAATAATAATAATAATAATAATAATAATAATAATAATAATAATAATAATAATAATAATAATAATAATAATGGATTTCAAAAAATTCTGCTCAGACGTGTACTGCTTGAGCATATAGCAAGCAGGCAGCTTTTGTGATGTTTAGAGGTTTAAATCAGGGGAACCCAAACTTTTTGGGCTGTGGGCCAGTCACGTGGTTCAGCAGGCTGGTCGTGTTGTTCCTCCCATCAGAAGCAGAAGTAAAATGCACACTGCTGTAAATGCACCTGCGGCTGTTGTAAATGCATTTATGACAGCCGTGGGTGGATTTATAGCAGCATTTTGTGCATATGGGGGTGCATTTTACTTCTGCATCTGGAAGCGGCAAAGGCAGCACAGGCTGGATGATTTGACATCATGGGCTGGATGATTTGGTGCTGTGGGCCATAGTTTGGGCACATCTGGTTTAAATGGTCTCATAGAAGATGTAGTCCAAAGTTTATACACTCTTGTAGCCAAAAGGGACAATTTTTCCTTTCCATTCCATGGTTTTAATTTTGCTATAATCTCCAATGCAAATACTACAAAACAACATATGTTACACATTTTCTAACACAAAAAATGAGCTGCACGTCTCTGTATTTTTAAAGTTCCCCAGAATTAATAAAATTGCTTTTTCAAACTTTGGAACCAAGTTGTAAGTTCAAAGCTGCAACAAGTAGCTAGTTAACTGCTACACATTTTCCATTTCAATTTTTCTGTTTGTTGGAAGTAATTAAAAAGTTGCAGTGCAATATTGCTGCAATTTTGTTATCAGGAAAATGAATGAGTTACAAGCTATTGTAATCCGTTACTTCTAAGTTCTGCCATTTTCCATGTTAGCAGACATAAATTTTTATCTACTCATTTTCGCTTATTTTACAAACATTTATAAACTACTTACGCCTGAACATTTCAAAATGGAGTGCAACAAAAATAAAATGAACACTATATGCAACATGCAAAACTGCCAAAAATTAGAAATTGATAGAGCATGTCAAACATTAGACTTGAAGGATATTTTTCAGATGATGATGAACTCATAGAAATGCGATGAACTGTAGAAATGCGTGTAAAAAATAAATAAACTTTAGGCACTTTCCTATGGGGCTTTTGCTTACATATGATGATAAAGAGTTCAGGTTTGCTCTCCTCATTGTTACTGTGCCACGCACACAACCTAAGAGCAAGAAAGGCATCAAGAACTTCCATAATTTCACTAGGGATTGCATTGGGTCTTACAAGCCAGATAGATCTATAATGAATGTAACTGTCAACAAAAGCAAAGTTCAGCACACCACTTCACATCTGCATTCCAACCATATTTAGACATCTTTCTCTAGGATTCTGAAAGCATAACCTGTCTTTCTGGTCACCTTTTCTTCCTGATATGCATCTTAAAAAAGATTTTTTTCCATGCATTCTCTAATGGCTAGTAAAGGTAAAGGTCTCCCTTACTCAAAAGTCAGCCATGTCTGACTCTAGGATGGGGTGCTCATCCCTGTTATCAGCCAAACAGCCAGCACTCTCTCCATCTGCAGACGTTTCCGTGATCATGAGGCAGGCATGACTAGATGCCAGATGCTGTTACCTTTTCTGCCGAAGCAATACAGTACCTATTTATCTACTTGCAGTTTCTTGCTTTTGAATTGCTAGGTTGGCAGGAGCTGTGACAGGAGGTCACTTGGTTGGGTCTTGAACTGCTGCCCTGCCAACCTTCTGGTCACCATCTTAACCACTAAGCCCCTTGGGCCCCCTCTTATGGCTAAACCAATGCAATTTGATCTAGCCTGGCATCACAGAGTACCTTCAAGTCCCCCCCCCCAAGCCTTTTAAACTCCCTTCATTTTATTCTTCTCCAAGTATCCAGGGGGACACTACCTTTAGACATCCAAGGACATTGTGGGAGAATGAAAATGGTGGCCCTTAGTCAGCTCTATAGCAAAAGTATCAGGTTGGCAGCTGCAGAACAAATATGGGCTCCTTCCTGCCTTGTGGGATAAAAGAAAATATGACTCACTGCTGAAATGATTCTGGATCTCCTATTAAGGAGTGGAATAAAATTGCATAAATATGTTGAAAGAAAGGATGAGTGAATAGATGAATAAGTAGTAGGCTTGTCATCTAATTATTATTATTAAAAAACTTAGCTGTGAGAGAATTTTAATTTTAATTCATCTTCCCTGGCAGGTAAGACTTACATATTCAAGACAGAAACAAATTATTATATCTTTTTCATATCATTAAAACACTCTTTGGGAGGAAGTTCAACCATAGTTGGCTTGTATCAGACATGCGCATTTTAGATGATGATCTAGAAGAGGTGTTGAAGCAACAGATGAAGCTCAGGAAACAACTTTAAAAGGAATTTTTGCCATTGCTCATTGCAATATTAAAAGGTTATTTATTATTTATTAGGTTACTCATTCGTTTTCTTTACTGTAGCTCCCTGTAAAATAAGGTCATTTTAAAACATCAAGGAAAAACAGAATCACTTTTTAGGCCTCTCAAATGTGATTTGTAAATGTTACTTGAGGTTATGATGCTAACTCACCCAAACAGAAGCCATTATGTTTTTCTCTCAGCAAGACTCTGCAAAGGAAAAACAAAAATTAGTCCCTCATAAGGATGCAATCCCAGGTACGTGCAAATATTGTAAAGTCCATGGAAGCTAATTGGTGCTATTGTTGTATGATGCTACAGGACAATTCCCATTACAGTACTTCAAAGAGCACCCCAAGCCTTGGTAACTCTTCAAATGCATGCAGTGTTGAGGGCCTCCTTTTACTTCATTCCTTTCCAGATATTTGTACACAGCTTGTCATGTACAGAAGGGCAGCAGTGACTTAGTGTGCAAGGCACTGAGCTTGATGAACAAAAGGCCAGCTGTGAAAGATCTGAGTGCTGCATGACAGAGTGAACACCCACCATGTCCCAGCTCCTGCCAACCTAGCAGTTCAAAAGCAAGAAATTGCAAGTAGATAAATAGGTACTGTTTCGGCAGGAAAGGTAACAGCATTCTGTGTGCTTCAACGTCTAGGCCTGCCAGCCACATCATCACGGAAATGTCTACAGATGCAGATAGTGCTGTCTCTTAAGAGGTAGATGGAGATGAGCACTGCCCCCCTAGAGGCAGATGCAACTGGCTTTTGAGCAAGGGAGATAATAACAGATGAAAATGGAACCTCCATGTGAAGAGGCAGAATATCTTTGATTTTCCATTGCTATAGCTGAAGGACAACAATTTGCAGATTTTGTCATGCTCTGGCTTTGCTATGACACATTCAGCTGGCCACTCTTGAGATATGGGTGCTCGCCAACATAGAGGGAGGTTTGGATGGATGAATGGATCTAGTTATTTTGTGTGTTGCCGTGATGTCCTCCATTTGTCTGGTGTTGCCTGGCAAAGATAGGCAGCTGGCAGTCTTTCCAGTTTAGTAATCCCTGTATGTTTGAAATCCACTCTCTGTGGGGCTGAAAAGAATCTGAAGTCCAGAAGTCCAAGTCAGATAAAGATGATGCAGTGAATCAACTTGGTTGACCACTGCACACTGCAAAAGGGTTTTAAGTACACCTTAAATCTGGAAAAATGTAATCTAAATGTATCTAAAGAAATGCCTCTTTCCCTTCCTTTTCAAGTCCAGTCTAGGTTGCCCCACTGTACTTTTTCTTTTAAATGAAGAAAAAGACTCAATCCTCTCCTGTACTTCTGGTGTTTATGTTTCCATAATTTCAGGATGGGTGGGGAGAACTTTTCCCCAAGCAAAACCACTGAGCTGAAGGTGTGTTTAAAGTTCTGTGTGCTTGTGCCAGACAAATACCCATGTTTAGGCTCTGAGTCAGGCTTTCCTTCCTGCCTCCCATATGTGAGCTCAGACATCCTCTCAAGTGCATAGGGCAGAAATTCTGTGGTGGGAGAAAATCAGGTTAGGTGGGTCCTGATGAGGGTGAAAGAGGAGAGTGCAAAAGCTGGCTTGGAACTCAAGGCCCCATCACTCCCAGCCAAAGAGAAGGGGAAGAAATGGAAACAGTGACAGACTTTACTTTCTTCTGATCCAAGATCACTGCAGACGGTGACTGCAGCCATTGAGTGAAAAATGCATACTCTTTGGGAAGCAAGCTTTGGCAAACCTCGGTGACATAATAAAAAGTGAAGACATCACCCTGCCGACAAAAATCCCCATAGCTAAAGTGATGGTTTCCCCAGTAGTAATGTATGGCTGTGAGAGGTGGACCCTAAGGAAGAATAGATGCCCTTAAACTCTGGCACTGGAGAAGACTTTTGAGAGTCCCCTGGACAGCAAGGAGATCAAATCACTCAATCCTAAAGGAAATCAACCCTGGTCCTTGTTCGAAAGCCAGTCATATCTGACTCTAGGGTTCAATCAGTGCTCATTTCCATTTACAGCCTAAGAGCCAGTGCTGTCTGTGTCTGCAGACATTTCCATGGACATGTGGCAGGCATGACTGTAGTACATGAAACACTGTTACCTTCCCACTAAAGTGGTACCTATTTATCTACTTGCAAATCCTTCCTTTCAAACTGCTATGCTGGCATGAGCTGGGACAGATAACAAGAGCTCACTCGGTCATTCAGCACTCAGGTCTCAACCTGCTGACTTTCCAGTCATCAAGTTCAGCGCCTTAACCGCTAGGCCACCGCAGTTTCATGCCCAGTGATAACTATGAAGCAATTTAAGTCCCAGATACAGTATGATCTTGTTAAAGGGGTTGGGTTGGGCCGAGGGTTTTTGAAATCCAAGTCTGATTCTCAGCGGGCAACTTTGAAACCTGCCACATCTTCCCAGTTTGGTCAACCTCCTTGTTGTGGAGCTAAGAGAGGAGGAGGGGGACCACAATCCCACTAACTGGACGGGAGCCCTGATGATAGACAGACAGACAGAAGTTATAGGCATTATGAGTCCAGAGAGAATGCCTTTGCTAGAGGCCGAGATTCAAGGCTAGAGACGCTCCAAACTCTTTCTCCAGGCCGCCCTCTACTAAAGTCATAGCCCTACTCCGGGCGGGCAGGAAAGGGGGGCCATTTGCCACCCATCCCGGAATTTCTCGCGCCATCCCGAGACAAAAAGGAGCGAGGGCAAAAGTGGGCTTCACAAAAGTCCGGGATGGGCGCGGCTCGGTCTTGGGTGGGTAGGAGGGGTAGGACGTTGGGGAGGGGGAGAGAGGAGAAGACCCCCCCGCCGCACCCCCTCTTGGGCACCCAATGGGGGAAAAGAGCAAAGTAGACTTCCTTACGCGCAAAGAGAAGGTCCCGGGGCGCAGCTGGACGGGCAGGACGTCGGAAGGCGACCAGGGAGAACAGGGCGAGTCCTGCGTTGGCTCCACCTGTGCGATGCCGGACGCATGGGTGGGGACACCCGCCAGGCTCCCAGCTCCGCTTCCGCCTCGGTCCCACCCCCGGGCGGGGAAAACCTGGTCTTCTGCCTCGCCGGCGGGGCTCCGTCGCCTTCCAGAGCCTCTCCCCAACCCCACCACCCCGCGACCAGACAGTTGGGCATTCAACAGGTGGAGCTTCGCGCTCCTGGACCCGAGCAAATAGGGGTCAGTTGGGTGGCTTGTAGAAATGGTCCTCTCTCTGTGAGTGTATCTCAGATAAACAGTGATGTAGGTGAGCCCTAGACTAGACGCCTGAGCGCACAGAAAGCTGCTACCTTTCCCTCCAAAGCAGTACCTATCTATTTATTTGCAATCTCTTGCTTTCAAACTGCTAGGTTGGCAGCAGAAGAGTAGCGTGCCTTGGCGGGCCCCGTATAAAAATTTGTTTGGGGGCCCTTAGGAAGGGTAAAGATTTGTTTTGCTTACGCACGTTGTGGGCCCCCGTGGCCCGGGGGCCCCGTATAATTGATACGGCAGATACGGTGGTAGCTACGCCTCTGGTTGGCAGGAGCTGGGACAGACGATGGCAGCTCACTCCATTGTGCAGCCCTCAGGGCTCGACCTGCCAACCTGCTGGTGGTCAAGCTTAGCATCGTAACCACTATGCCACCACCACGCCCCGCACCATCAGCATTACATGCCATCAACTCCATCTCATGTTTTAACTTCTTTTTCTTGTTGCTCTCTCGACTTATCCCATCTTTCTTCTCTTACCTTCTTTATTTCCTCTTTTATCCCTTCGAGTGATGAGGGAAATAAAAGGTTATTGTCAGTGATGGGATGACAAAAATTCTACTACCACACCATGACGCCACGGACGTCATGGGCGTGGCCAATGTCATGACGTCATGACGTCATGGCCGAAGCCGACGTCATGATGTCATGATGTTGTGGGCTGGGCCAAAAATAAAAATAAATAAAAAATAAAAATAAACATACACACACACACCCCTCCCTCTCAGCCCACCCACCCAAACACAAATAAATAAATAAAATAAAAACAACCACCCACCCAAAACACAAATAAATTATCCCTCGCTTACCTTTCTTGGGACCCGGCACCCCGACTGCGTCCACAGCCGCCGCCGCCGCCGGAGCTGCCTGCACCCCTGTGGCCTTCTCCTCGGGCCGGTACCTTTTTAGCCCGGCTCCGGCCATGGCCAGGGGCGGCGGGCAGCAGTGGCTCCAGCCGCGGCTGCTGAGCCTCCCTGGGCCGTCCCCATGCCGCACCACCGCCGCCTGCATTCCTCCTCCGCCAGGTGCCGCAGCCGGGCTAAAAAGGGACCGGCCCAAGGAGGAGGCCACAGGAATGTAGCCAACGGCAGCTCCGGCGGCGGTGGGCGGCGGTTGCAGGCACCCAGCCCACAGGCTGGCGCCCGGCGGAGGAGGAGGCGTCAGCGGTGCGCCATGCCGGGCGTCCCCAGGGCATGGGGCTTGTCGGCAGCGGACGGCCCAGGCAGCCCTCAACGTGCCGCGGGGGAGGTGCCCTTCTCAGAGGGCTGGTGCCGCCTCCGCCTCTGCCGTCCTGAAAGCTTTAAACAATTTTTTTTAAATTGGATCTAAAATGGCTCCAATTGACTGCGCATGTGCAGAAACTCAATCTGACGCATGCGCAATGTGTCAGATTGAGTTTCTGCCCATGCGCAGTCAATTGGAGCCATTTTAGCTCCGATTTTAAAAAAAAAATTTCTTTCGGTGAGGCGTCCGGAACCGTACGCCCCAAAAGTGGACTCCCCTCCCGGAGAACCCTCCGGAATTGGTCCTACCGGTTCCAGGGAACCGTCTGGAACCAGGGACATCCCATCACTGGTTATTGTTCTGGCACTTCTAGCTGCCTATTTTGGTGTACAGTCAAACCTTGCATAAAGAGCGACTCGCTTAAAGAGTAACTCGCTTAAAGAGCAGAATTTTCTCTGAATGTTCGCTTCGCTTAACAAATAAAACCAAACCAAAACTCGCTTAACAAATAAATCGGGGTTAGCAATCCCCCCACAATTGGTCACTTACAAGGGTGTTTCGCTTAAAGAGCAAACTCGCTTAAAGAGCAATCCTGTGGAACGCATTATGCTCTTTAAGCGAGGTACAACTGTACTTGTAATTGTTTCTTTGATGTTATCTCTCCTCCTTTCTCTGGGTTTGCTTTGTGGTCTTTGTCCTCCTCTTTCCACATATGCCTTGTAAAGTATGGAATTCCAAAACATTCCCTCCAAATTGGCAAATCACTTTGTGGTCTCTGTGTGCGGTTTAAGATTGGTTTTGTTTCAATTCTTTCCCTTATAATCTCATTCCTGATTTTATTTATTCTAGTCACCCTAGCAGCCTTCTTCAGACATCTCATTTCTATGATGACTAACTTTCAATTACGTTTTGTTGCAAGTGTCCATGTTTGGCATTGGTAACATAAAGTGAGAATGAATGTGCTTTGAATGAGGCGTTTCTTCATGATGGTCTCCTAGCATTACTGACTCCCCCCCCCCCCGGTCTCAAATGGATTATATTACTTGTGTAACTTGGATTATATTACTTGTGTACTTAAGTAAGAGGATGAAGAGCATCAAAATGGGGCAAGTGTGATATGCTTGGGATATAAACCAAAACCTCAACGTCAAATTTAAAAAAAGGCTTTTGGATTAACTTGTGGTCACTATGGACAAATTAAAACTTCCATTTGTTTTCAGAATGTGAGTAAGGACTTCTTTCCAGTGCTCAATTTTCACAGTTAGTTCACTTTATACCTGTGTACAAAAGGAATAGTTTTCAAAACAGAGGAGCAAGTAACAAAAATAACTACTCGGGGGGGGGGGAGGCAAATTCCCCCCCCCCCTTCCTGTTCTAGTACAGAAGCTGACTGGCCTGGCAATGGAATCATACTTTAACCTTGATGGCTGGATGATGATATAAAATGATGCCTCTTTTTATTTGAGAAATATTGGAAGGATAATGTGACATCTGTCCCAATGTAAACACTTCTTCTGAAATCTACCAGAACTGGAGATTTGTGTGATTTGATTTCAGATTGAAAAACACTCTCAATTAAAAGGTAACCAAAAAGGTTGTTTATTAGCAACAGGAATGACAAAAGGGTATCATTCATTCTGTAATAAATTGATGACTGCATTAAAATATGTGACAAGTCAAGAAGACAGGTCAACAGTAACAAGTTAGAATGACTCTGAGAACCAAAACTGCTGTCTTAGACTGGACAAGGCAGTCAGAAGCTGGAGGAAAATTACGCTTATATACAAGGGCAGGGCTTGTACACCTGCCAAACTCTGTGTTAACATTCATAACCAACATATTATGCAGTATCTATATGCCAAACTGTTGTACATTTCAGGAGAAAATATATATGCTCTGTTGCCTTGTTTCTACAGTAATAGATTTACAATTTATATTGCAACATCAATCCACATGATGTTGGTCTATCTATACCACTGAGTTGGCTGTGTTATCACTTCTATATGGCACTGTCTATACTGTGCATTAAATAAATTGGTACTTTCCAGTGTTCAATATTTCAGTCCCTATGTCTGCATACTTTACCTGGGTGAAAACCTGCAACATCATTTATTTATAATGATTTCATATCACTTGATTTGCAGAGCATTGCAAATTCCATCCATGGCGTCATCCCATTTCCACTTCGCAACAACTCAGTTCAAGCTGAGAAAATATACTTGCTCAAGATCATTCAGTGAGTTTAATGGCTGAGTTGGGATTTAAACTGGCTTTTCAGTCACTCAGTTCTGCCATTTGTTTATCAGTCTTCTAAGTGCCATCAAAAAAAACACACACACCTCATTCACATCTATGGATAATTTTGTTCAGGGGGCACATGACAATGTGTCTTTACTGAGATCAATGGGAGCAGCCAATCTGAACAGGGTAGACTGGAATTTTATATGGGTGGGCTGGATTTTGACCTTCAGTCCATGGCATTTTTCCTGCTAGTATAGCAAGCTGTTATTGTATTTTGCATAATGGCTGATGCAGTCAATACAATTTGCCTTCTTCCAGTTCTTTGGAAAACTGGGAACATATACTGATATATACCAAGTCAAACAATTGGCCCCTATAGTCTCATCCATTCAGTCTTTCAGAAACTGAACTGGAGATCCTATCCAAATACTCAAGCAGGATCAACCCTTCAAAGCTTTTGAAATCAAATTATATGAAATGTGTTCAGGGTAGTGAAGGGGTACATTTATTTAAACAGTTTTCCCCCTGGCTTGGTTCTTTCATGTGAACAGTTTGACAAATGCTCACCCTACAGAGCAACTGATCCAGGTGCAAAACATAATCTAATCCAGAGCACATGAAGGCAGAATCTGAGCAAGCATCAAGGTGTTTCACAATGCAATTTCAAACACACCCCATGATTAGAAATAGCAATGTATTGAAGGTGAATATACACAGGGGTTTACATACTTAACAGAAACCTAGTTCTGTCCTGCCTGCTTAGAAATCAAAATGCAGATGATGCCAATGATTAGCATGGGAGAGGCTCAAAGGCACTGTGTTCTTGGGGTAAATGATGTTAAAGGTTAAGGTCACCCTTGCTTGAAAGCCAGTCATATCCAACTCTAGGGTTCAGTGCTCATCTCTGTTTACAACCAAAGAGCCAATGCTGTCTGTGACTGCAGATGTTTCTGTGGACATGTGGCAGGCATGCCTCGACACTGAGGTGCACAGAACGTTGTTTACCTTCCCACCGAAGGTATCCCATCCCACCTATTTATCTACTTGCAATTTCTTGCTTTTAGACTGCTAGGTTGGCAGGAGCTGGGACAAAGACAGGAACTCATTCTGTCATGCAGTACTCAGGCCTTGAACTGCTGACATGCTGACCTTCCAGTCATAAATTTCAGTATCCCAAGTCCCTCATATGTAATGGGAGTTATAGTCCAATGCAATTAATTGGCCCGGAATTAGGAGAAGTTAGCTTCAAAAATTTGGGTCAAAGGCTTAGAAAACGTTTTACAGTATTTTGGTCCACAACTCCATGCAAGTTGTGTGATTCTGGAAGATATAGCTCCTCCCCCAACAAAAGGAACTTTCCAAGTTCTGAATTTGAGGACTTAAGTTTGGCCAATGACAAAGCCAAGAAAGTGGCTTCATTTTGGCAGTCCAGGGTTTGATTGGGACACAACAGAAGGACAGGTTGTACTTACCAGTAACTGTCGTTCTCCGAGTATGTTGTTTGGGGATTCACACTGATGGGTTCTGCGCCTGCGCTGAATCCTGAGCGGAGCTGAAAAGCTAATTGGATAAGAGTTTTAAAATGTGGGACCGCCCACCATGCCCAACCCCTTCTGGCGCCATTTCGCGCGCTCTCCTCAGTTTGATACTAGAGCTGCCCGTGAAGCATAAGGCCATCTCAGGCTGGCAGCCTTGAGGGGAGGTAGGGTTGGGTTGTGTGAATCCCCAAACAACATACTCGGAGAACGACAGTTACTGGTAAGTACAACCTGTCCTTCTCCTTCGTGTTGTTTGGGGATGCACACTGATGGGTGACTAACAAGCTCACTTACTTGGATGGTGGGCAGCCGGCGTCCTGAGATGTAGGAGAGCGTGAAGGCATCATGGATGGGTGGTCATCAATGAAGAGGATTGGAGACCAGCTGTCACGATGGATCTGCCCCATCTGACGTTAGCAGCAGACCTTGTGTCAAGTGGGTGATGAAGGTAGAGGCTCTGGACCAAGTAGCGGCCTTGCAGATGTCCTCCATCGGGATGCCCCCTAGGAATGCAGTGGAGGAAGCCAATGTCCTGGTGGAATGTGCCCAGACATGGGGAGGTGGTGGCAGGGATGACATCTCATAGGCCAGGTTGATGGTACTTGAGATCCACTTGGAGAGTCTCTGGGCAGACAGAGATTGTCCTTTGGACTTGCCACCATAGGCCACGAACAGTTGTTTGGCTCTCCTGAAGGACGCAGTCCTTTGTGTGTAGAACAGCAAGGTCCTCCTGACATCCAACGAGTGCCACACTCTCTCTTGTGCAGACGAGGGATTCAGGAAGATTGCTGGAAGCGTGATGGACTGGGCCAGGTGAAATTCAGTCAGGACTTTGGGCAGAAAGGCCAGGTCCGGGTGCAATACTACCCTATCGGGGTAGAATTTGAGAAAAGGAGGGTCAGACCTCAGGGCTGCCAGTTCTCCTGCCCTCCGGGCAGAGGTGATGGCTACGAGAAAGGCAGTTTTGTAAGAAACAAACTTAATGTCCACTGTAGCCATGGGCTCAAAGGGCGCCTTCGTGAGCGTGGTGAGCACAGCAGTGAGAGACCACTGAGGAGGTGGTATCTTTACTGGAGGGTAGGCATTACGCAGTCCCTGGAGGAATCTTTTAACAGTCTTGTCTCTGAAAGCGGAGGACAATACTGATGAAGGTGGGGCCTTGGCCACCACCGCAGCCAAGTGGAGCTTTAGGGATGAGTGTGCAGATCCTGACTCGGCCATGTGCAGGAGGTAGGACATCACGTCCTGCAGGGATGCTGAGTCCACGGTGCGGTCGCTGGATACCAAAAAGTCCATGAAGTGACGGTTCTTGGCATCGTAGGACTTCCGCGTGGAAGGCTTCCTTGATAGTTCAAGGATCCATGTTAGGTTGGGTGGATAAGCCAGGCCGTCAGGTGCAGGCTCGGCAGATCCGAGTGGAGAATCCGACCGTCCTCCATGCGGAGGAGATTCGGATCGGTGGGTAGGCGAAGGCGGTCGCAAGCCAGGGTTTGGAGCAGCGGGAACCACGGCTGGCGCGGCCAGGACGGGGCAATCAGGATCACCCAGGTGTTCTTCGCACGGATCCGTACCAGGACCCGTTGGATGAGAGGGATCGGTGGAAACATGTACAGTAGTTCCTGGTGCCACGGCACCATGAAGGCATCGCCCTCCGATCCGTGGCCGATCCCCGCTCGGGAGCAGTAACGGCGGCATTTGGTGTTGGCCTGTGTCGCGAACACGTCTAGGTTCGGCGTGCCCCACCGTCAGCACAGTCGGTCGAACACCGATCCGTCTAGCTCCCACTCGTGCATCGCGGTCCCTTTGTGGCTCAGGGAGTCCGCATCGGAGTTCAGGGTGCCCTGGATGGGGACACCTATGGGGAACACGTGAGTCGGGTTCTCCCGAGTGGGGAACCCAGAGTCGGGTTCTCCCGAGTGGGGCGGGGTAATAAATTCAATAAATAATAATAATAATAATAATACCTTCAGGCACCACTCCCAGATCTGGACAGCCAGGTGAAGGAGGGAGAGAGACTTGGTTCCTCCTTGCTGGTTGAGGTAGGCTAGGGTCGTGGTGTTGTCCGAGGCAATCTGTACCACGCGGCCCGCTATCGATAGTCTGAAGGACCTCATCGCCTTCCACACCGCCAACAGTTCGAGGAAGTTGATGTGGTGGCTGGCTCCCGCGGGCGTCCAGACCCCATGGACCCATAGCCCGAGGCAGCACGCACCCCATCCGTGCGTGCTCGCGTCGGTGGTGACTTGGGACGGATGGTGCGGGAAGGGTGAAGAGTCTCCCCGCGGCCACATTGCGGTCCATTGTCCACCAGTTCAACTGGTCTTGCAACTCGGGAGTTGGTGTGAGCCACTTCCCGAGGTCGTCGTGGGTGCTGTCGAAGGAGGCGAGGAGCCACGACTGGAGTGATTGCATCTTGAGCTTGGCATGCGAGATCACCGCCGTGGTCGACGCCATGAGTCCTAGCAAGCGGAGGACATCCCTCGCACGGACCCGATGCCTGCCCTGGATCCGTGCCACCACCGCATGGATGTCGAGCAGACGTTTGGGCGGAGCGTAGGCTCTCAGAGCCAGAGAGTCCAGTACGGCTCCGATGTAGTCTATTCTTTGAGTGGGGGTCAACTGAGAGTTCTTGTAGTTGACCCGTAGACCGAGACTCTGCATAAGGACCAGGCAATGAGCAACATCATCCTTGGCTTTCTGTTGGGTTGGGGAACAAACCAACCAGTCGTCTATGCAGCCGAAGACGAGCAGCCACCGGCGCCATGCACTTCGTGAAGACCCTCGGAGCGGTGGAGAGGTCGAAGGGTAGACATGTGTACTGGTAGATGTCGCTCCCCACCTGGAAGCGGAGGAAGCGACGATGTTCCCTCCTGATGGATACGTGGAAGTAGGCATCCTTCAGGTCGATGACGGTAAACCAGTCCCCGTGGTTGATCAGTGGGAGGATGGAGTGAAGAGTCACCATCCGGAACTTCCTCGCGTCGATGTGTCTGTTGAGGAGACAGAGGTCCAGGATGGGACGCGACCCCCCGTCTTTGTTGTCCACAAGGAAGTAGTGGGAGAAGAACCCTTCGTGAGACTCCGACGCTGCGACCGGTTCTATGGTGCCCTTCTCCAGGAGAGCTGAAAGTTCTTCTTGGAGCGGTGGGGACGGATCGGTGACACGAACCCGTCCGACAGTAGGGCATCTCTTGAACTTGATCGCGTAGCCAGAGTCTAAGATGGCTAAAACCCATTTGTCTGTGGTGATGGCAGACCACTTGGACAGGTAGTCCGCCAGGGGACGGTATGGTAGAGTCTCGGTCACGGAAGAGTCAAACGCGTTGCTTGCCCTTCCATTCCGTCTGCTTACCGGTCTGATGGCGCTGCTGGTAGCGCGGATGGGTGGTTTGCTGCTGTTGTCTGTAGGGCTGGTACCGGGAGTAGTCCTCCTGCCTCTGTGGCTGGCGAGGCTGGTAGGACGGGCCTGCCTGTGATGTTGACGGCTGGTCCTGATGGTACCAGCTGGCTCCCCGGCGTGGGGCTCAGAGCTGTTTTATGGTGGCGTAGTCCCCTTTCAGCTCCCCCAAGGAGGTGTCCGTCTCCTTGGTGAACAGCCCCTCGCCATCGAAAGGGAGTTACTCCACGAGCCGCTTGACGTCGTCCTGCAGGTCAGAGGAACGAAGCCATGCGTGCCGGCGAAGTTGGATGGCGGAGGCCAAGTTCTTCGCCTCCGACTCCGTAACGTGCCTTCCGGTCTGGATCTGTTGGAGGGCCAGCTGGTTGCCTTCCAGGCAGACTTTCTCGAACTCCGCTCGGTGTTCGGGTGGCAGCATTGCCTTGAAGGATTCCGCCTTCTCCCATAGGCGGCACTGGTAGCCGCCCATGGCCGTCGCATAGTTGGACGCACGGAAGGACAGGGAGGCATTGGCGTAAAACCTCCTGCCCAGTGCGTCCAACTTCTTCCCCTCTTGCGTGGACGGGAGGGGAGTGCTGCTCACCGGGGTTCGGTGTTGGGAACCCTTGACCACGCGGGAGTTCGGTGCCGGGTGGACATGTAGGAAGTTGGGAGTCGTCAAGAAGCCTGTACATGGAGTCCACCCTGTTGGACACCGAGTGGGACGATACAGGCTTCTTCCATACTTCCTTGGCCGCCTTGGCGATCTTCGGGAGGAGGCCCAAGCGGACAGGGACCAACTCCTTCCGATCGGCCATGGCGCAAACCATGTCCTCACAGTCTTCCAGGGGAGCCTCCGCCCTGATCCCGAGCGTGGATCCGAGGCGGGTGATCAGTGCCGTGTAGGTCCTCTGGTCTTCCGGCTGGGAGCCGTGGACCGATCCAATGTTGTCGTCTGGGGACTTGTCGGCGGCAACTGACGGCGGCTGATCCTCCTCCTGGTCTGACGAGTTGTCGGAGCCTTCCGACCGCTCTGAGACGCTGGGCGGTGGTAGGAAGGCCTCCGGGTCCGAGTCCGACCAGTACGGCCTGGCGGTCCTCGGATCGCTCCCCGGCAAAGGCAGCTGGTACAGAGGGAGAGAGGCCTCCGACTGCGCCTGCTCCACGCGGTGTCTCTTCGGAGCCGGGCCCTCCTCACGGAGTGGTGGTGCCTCCGGACTGGTTCGGGAGGCAGAGGGCCCTCCACGAAAGCCGGCGGTGGTGGCTGAGGGACCCGGAGCTGGACGACCAACTTCTGCACCATCGCCTCGACAAGCGGTGCGATGAGGCTCAACTCAACTCAACCCAACGGCTCGGAAGCCGGGCCAGGAACCACAGAAGAGGCAAGAAGAGAGGTGGTCCTCTGCGGCGGTGGCGGTGGCGGAGTCTCCGGTGGAGGCGGTGGTGGACTAGGAGCCCTCTCCGGCGTGGCAGTGCCCGGAGTGTCAACCATCATTCTACCCGGTGTTGGCGGAGCTGCTACCGGGACAGACGCTAGCGAACGTGGCGACGAAGAGGGAGCCGGCCTCGGGGTCGACGGAAGAGAAGATGTGGAGCTTCGACACTTCTTCTTCTCTTTCTTATCCTTCTTCCTTTTCTCCTGCTCCTTCTTACGTTTGAACAGTTCTGCGGCCGAGGGCCATGAAGAAGGAGCAGAGGTCGAAGGAGCGGATGTAGAGGCAGCCGCCTGCTCTGGTGCTGGGGAAGATGGTGGCGCAAGTGCAGCCTCCATGAGGTAGGCTTGAAGACGGTACTGGCGGTTTTTCAGTGCAGTCTTCGAGAAGCCTCGGCAAACCGTGCAGGTCTGGACCTGATGGTGTTCCCCCAGGCAGCGGAGGCAACGCATGTGTCCGTCCTTGCTCGGGAACTTTCTGTTGCAGGACGGACACTGCTTAAAGGCAGCTGCTGAGGCCATCCACCGAAGTAGATGGCCTAGTAAAAAAAATTTATCCCGGCCGGGAGGCCCCGACACGAGATTGCGACGAAGAAGGTTTTTTTTTTTTTTAGCGGCGGCTGAGGGCGAGCCCCAGCCATGCGAGGACCAAGGGATTGTGAGTCCCCTGGTCCAAGAAAAATTGTTTGTAAGAAAAAATTGAAGATTTCTGAGACAATCTCAGCTAAGAAACTCACAGCTTTTTTCCCAGTCTCCTGCTCGTGCAGCGGAAAAAAACAAACTGAGGAGAGAGCGCGAAATGGCGCCAGAAGGGGTTGGGCATGGTGGGCGGTCCCACATTTTAAAACTCTTATCCAATTAGCTTTTCAGCTCCGCTCAGGATTCAGCGCAGGCGCAGAACCCATCAGTGTGCATCCCCAAACAACACGAAGGAGAAGCAGCAGCTCTAAATTTATCAGCAACCTTCTGTAAGCGATGGCATTTGAGAAGCACCTCGACATTCACAATAGACAAAATCCACTAGCAAAAAAGTTAACTTCCAAATCACAGGATGATGGTTATGCGAACGAGGCCTAATCCAGTGTCCGAATGAATATATCATAACACAATCCTGTTCTTATCAAGTGAATGACCCTAGAGTGCATCTTTTGAGCATGTGTGTTGTTGTGGTGGATGTGCTCTGTGGACTTGAGGCTTCATTTATACAGGTCCTGGGTAGTGTTAAATGACAATCTGATCCTAGCAACCATTTTGACCAGAAAATTTCTGATTCTGAAATGAATGGCTCTTTTATAAACACATTCTTTAAAGGAATCATTGTTTAGGAAGTAAAAAGAGAGATGATTTTTATTTATTTCAATTTCAGTGCTTATTATAGCAGACCTTTCAAAAATAAAATGTGACTCCTACAATGGGAGTAGAATTAATGTTTTTCCCTTTTGGCCACTTCATACAATCCACTGAAAAGAGAGTAAATCAGCCAGGAAAGTGTATGACTTGATAAATTAGCTTCCGTTGATTAACGATCTTGAACTTGGAAGGTGATCTATTATAACAATGTCACATAGCCAGCCTATTTGTCACTTATCTACCATTATCACTTGATAAGTGCAATCAATTGGCCTCTTGCCTAATGAGGAAGAAAGGCTGAGGAAGGAAGCTAATTTGTACATCCCTGGGGTCCCGACTGACAATTGTAAGCTACAAGATCATCTCCAGCTTCCCATATAGTATAATTTTACAATAAACCTTTTGTTCATTTTAATCACAAATGCCAAAGGATTCTGTTTCTTTTAGAGCAGGAAATGTTCTATCTCGATTACGTCAACCTTAGCGACTCTACTTTGGAGGGTCCTCGACAAATAAGGTCAAGGACTCCATTGCTCGAAAGCCAGTTGTATCTGATTCTAGGGATTGGTGGTCCTCTCTGTTTACAGCCAAAGAGCCAGCGCTGTCTGCATCTGGAAACGTTTCCATGGTAATGTGGCAGGCATGACTAGACACGGAAGCTCACTGTTACCTTTTCCACTGAAATGATACATATTTATCTACTTGCAATTTCTTGCTTTCAAACTGCTAGGTTGGCAGGAACTGGGACAGAGATGGGTGCTCACTCTGTCATGCAGCACTCGGGTCTCAAACTGCTAACCTGCTGAGCTTTCAGTCATCAAGTTCAGCATCTTAACTCCCAAGTCAGTCCTGCCCCTTATTATAAACAATGGTGGAGCTCAATTGATCATTTTAGGACCATTAGGCTCCATGGCTGGATTCCATTTGGGTTGTGCTTATATGGAAGTGGTATACTGTATGTCTGAATTATTACCCCAATAAAAGCCAGATATTTCCAGCCATCAAGGTTTTAGTGATAAGACAAGTACAATATTTTGAGTTGCCGGCTGCAGGGATATCTTAGTAGTATCACAACCATGTGTACGTCAGGCTGGGGAATGTTTGGCTCTCCAGACATTGTTGGATGTTTTAACAAATGGGGAAAAAATGATATGCCAGTGATTAAGCATGACACTTAAATTACTGGCCTATAATTAAATGTCAGATTCCAAGGATAATAATTTCTGCAAGAGTGTTACCCTTTCTGTTCTACTAGATTACTGTTCAAATGAGCGGAGCTAATGTCTCTTGCCCTCACCAGTGTAGTTGATGATGAAGGATAGTGGGAGACAACATCTGGAGAGGCACCTATTCCTTGGCCTTAGATGGAGCTGTCAGTGGAGAACTATAACATTTCCTTGTGAGCACAGAGTGCTGGATACCTAGAATATTGTAAAGAAAAATGAACAGAGTACAGTTCCATGAAGAGTGACTCAAAACAGAAGTAATTCCAATGATTCTTCCTTTTGTCTGAACTGAAACAGACTTCACTTTCATTCAAACGTGCAGAAGTTCCAGCAAAAGAAAACCCAACGTAAGCAGGTGTTCTGCAAAACTATCTTGGGGAAAGGTTAATTTTCCACTTACATTGGTTGTGTTGTGCTTTTCTTCTACCTTCATTGCAGCCTCCTTTACAAGGGGCCTCATTCTGATTTTTTAAGCAACCAATTTGTTGCAGTGAGAATCTAGCAAAGGTTGAATGAAGTAGACCTGGAAGCCCTAGAAGAGAGGAATGGTGCTAGAAGATGGTCTACGAGGAGCGATTTAGCCCTTCCTGTTTTGGCAGCCTCACAAGATCCCGGCTCCAGTGAGGTAGCTCTGTTGTGAAGTGGACGCAGGTAAAAAGGCAAGCAAAAACAAACAAACAGGTGTCATTTTCCCTTTTTCTCACATTATTGTTATAAAAATACCAGGATGTGTTTTAATTTTTTTTATAGAAGTTCTTTTTTTGCTTCCTTTTTTATTACAATTTATAAAAAGGCATTACCATCTCACCCTAAATGTGTGCTCACCCCCATTAAACTTCTGTCCCATCATGTAAATTGTTGTGAACTTTGACCTCCAAGTTCAGTTGCTTGACCTTTGCCCTGTTGACCTTGAAAGCACCCTCATTTTCACAGAGGATGTTCAAGTTCTTCACAGTGCAATACTGCCTGTTGACATTCTTTTCCACCCTCTCTGTGTTTCTCTTGGCTGCTTCCACTTTGGTGTTGAGAGGATACTCTTCCGCAAAGTCTTTGGCAGTCGCCTTTTTCTTCTTTTGGTGCTTCCGACACTTTCTGGTCACAAAGCAAGTGACCATGAGAAGAAGGAACAAGAGCATAACAGCCGCAAAGGCACTTCCAATGGAGGCCCCCGTCTGGGACAGAGAGGCAGCCGTGATGGACTCTTCCTGATCTAAGCTGAGCGGCTTCATGTTTGTGCCGTTTTTGACCTGATCCCCTTCATTGTCATAGATCAAGGAATCATCCAACATCAATCCAGCCTTGTGGTCCACAAGATCCCGGCGTCCACGTGGCAACTGGTGCATGAGAGAACGTGGCAGCCGAGGTCCTGCTATGGTCTCAGGACCAATAACATAAATCACCTGAAGGTACCACTGATGTCCAGCTTCCACCTGTTCCAAAAAGGATTCAAAAAAGAGCCAAAGACTTAGGTCACTGCTTCAACCTTTTTAAATAAGTTACTTCATGAATTAGATTAGGTTATAAACCTAATTTTTTAGCTATGGATATCGGGCAGTGGTGGGCATCAGCAGGTTTGCACCAGTTTGCTAGAACTGGTAGCAGAAATTCTGGCTGGCCCTGCCCATCCAAATTTTGAAATAAAGTGCATACCGGTAGTCCTAATTCGAGTGCGATCCAGGGCTTTCTCCCTGGCCATGCTCACTATACTACACCCATAGTGTGGTAGTAATTTTTTTTGGAGCCCACCATTGATCTCAGGCCTCTGTGATTCATAAAAGAGCCAGTGGTAAACCACAACTTGAGTAAGCTCATTGAATGAATGGAACTTACAGAGAAGTTGACCCACCAAATCTCCACTGAGTCAATGGTCCTACTCTAGTCATGATTTAAAATTGGATTTCTGCTATAAATCTCTAATTTATTAGAGATATTGTAGGCATCATTTTTCAGTCATACACCTGGGGTAATTTAGCAGAAAGAATTAAACAACTAAAATTTAAATAGTATAAAAAGAAAAAAGAAAGTCAAAAGGCCACAAAGGAGTATAAGGTTAAAGCACTTGGGGAAATGAAAATGAAAATAAAACAAGGATCGTGCTAGGCTCCCCTTACCAAGGAATATATCATGCAATTCAGGTATTACTCTTAGTTTTCACTTATCTACAAGAGAGGCCTTCAAATAAAGATCTTAATGCATGTATAAATAGCTGAACTCCTGGGAGTACTCTTAGTTGTAAGCCATGAAGTACTCTGAAGATGGGAAACAGACCTTTGGACTGGGCCCAGAAATGGTTTAGGAGACACTGCAGCTGTCACAAAACTGGCATAATATCACCACAATACTCAATCCCATTAGGTAATCTAACAATCACATATGGCACAGACCACCCTTTCCCAGTAAGTCTTCAAAGACTGTTCTATGAACAGCACTATACAGTAGTGAAACCTAATGGTTACCAGAGCAGGACAGGGCATTCCTGTGTGCAGACAGAACTGCACCTGGTATATTAACTGAAGCAGTTAATGCCCAAGAAAGAAATTAATAGGTTTACTGATAAAGATGCGGAAAGGAGCAGTCGAAGCTATGAACTGTTAGGGCAGGATGAATATGGTTCCCTTTGGCAGAAGAACTACCTGTCTGCAACTCTCCATCACGTACTACGTAATAAACATGAAAAGCAAATAATACACAGAAAGAGCCTCCTCAAAGATTGTGGTATTTTTGAAACACAATTGGGCAAAACCTGGTAATGGCAACCGTGTGGTGCCACCGCAGCTTTCTCACACTACGTCAGGTGAAAGAAACTGCAGAACGAACTCACCAAAAGGTGCCTTCATTTTGGCAGTTTCACATCTAGCCTAGACACGGAAGAAGAACATGAAAAGCTCAGTGGTTAAGAAGCTCACTTTGTTAGTAGGAAGGCTGGCAAGTTGGCAGTTCGAGACCCAGGTGACGGATTGAGCACCTGTCTCTGTCCCAGCTCTTGGGGACATGAAAGGAGCCTCATTTGGGTGTTCCCTGAGTAGAGTTTCTTCTGCAAAAATCCTTTCAACCCAGAATAATTTCTAACATGAAATTATTAATCACTTAACGTGTCCCTTTCAACTTCATCACATCAGCCATGAAGAGGAAGAGATTCTAGGGTTTCAATTCTGAGATTACCTAAAGTACCATTTTTAAATAATGAACTTTAATGTGGAAGCTGACATGTGTCCCACACACCTTATAGAGTGCATCCACCTTCATGATGAAACCATCCACTCCAGGCATGCTGCTGACCAAGTGAAAATCAGGCAAATCAGAGGCAAAGCAGGCATCAAAAGGTACATCATGGAAATATTTGTCGGTCACTTCTGGTTGATTCCGATCCTGCAATGCCAAGAAATCAGACCATGATTACGAATGGGAAACTGTTTGCCTGGAGCCATGACTCTCCACATGAATATCCATCAGGCACCAAGAGACAAAACAAGCCTTGCCTCTAGAACTCTGAGACATCTGTAGAGCATTTTAGAGAAATAAAATCTGTGAAAAGCCACCCACACTTTTAAAAATGCAAACCTGTAAAATGCACATAATTGAAAAAGACAAACAAACATGCTTTATTCACAGTATGGAAAATGCATATAAATATGTATTAAGGACAATTCATATGAAATGTGTACAAATATGGGAATTAAAAACAAAGTTTTGTAACCTGGGGAAAAACAACAGGTAAATTGAACATGCAGGTTTAAATGCTGAGGAGTTCACCCTTATAATCTCTGGAATCATCTCCAAATGGATTTAACTGGCTGTCTTGCATCTGTACCTAAATTGCGGTGAAATCCCCATAACAATTGATACAGAGAACTGGTTTGCCAGAGTCAGCCATTTTGTTCCTTGAAGCAGAGAGTCCAAAAGATCTCTCTGGCTTCCTTGCCCCAATTGTAAAAAATACCTATACAGTCAAACCTCGCATAAAGAGTGTTTAGCTTAAAGAGTAATTCGCTTAAAGAGCAGAATTTTCCCTGAATGGTTGCTTCGCTTAACAAATAAAACCAATCAAAAACTCGCTTAACAAATAAATCGGGGTTTGCAATCCCTCCACAACTGGTCCCTTATAATGGTGTTTTGGTTAAAGAGCAAACTCGCTTAAAAAACAATCCTGTGGAATGCATTATGCACTTTAAGCGAGGTACAGTACAACTGTATGACAAAACTATTGATATTTTTCTGCCTTTTAAACCAGAAATGGAATGGTACAGGTAGGATAGCACAAGCTGACTCTTGAGATCTCTTGCAACCTTACAATTGTTAGTTAGATTGTGCTTCCTCAAAAGCCAGTCGTATCTAACTCTAGGGTTTGGTGCTCATCTCCATTTATAGCCAAAGAGCCAGCACTGTCTGCATCTGCAGACATTTCCATGGACATGTGGCAGGCATGAATAAACACCGGGCTGCACAAAACTCTGTTTACCAAAGTGGTCCCTATTTATCTACTTGCAATTTCTTCCTTTTGAACTGCTAGGTTGGCAGGAGTTGAGACAGAGATGGGAGCTCACTCTGTTGTTCAGTACTCAGGTCTCGAACTGCTGACCTGCCAACCTTCCAGTCCTCAAGTTCAGCATCTTAACCACTAAGCCACAGCAGTCCCTTTTCTGTTAGTTAGTGACCTTCAAATTTTCAGCCAGAGGCAAACTGCCTCACTACACCTAAAGTTTGGAAAAGTTGTTGCAGTCCAGAAAAAATAAATCATAACTTTTTGAAGTTCCAGCCCCATCCAGTGATAGAGTGTGAGAGATTTGCAGTTTGGAAAACAGTAGCAATATATTGTGACTAAATTGTCATTATGCGCCTTCAAGTTGGAAATGACTTATAGCAACCCTAATGAGGTTTCCTGCTAGCTGAATAGCCCAGTGATTTAGGTACCTGGCTATGGAGCCAGACATTGAGAGTTCGATTCTTTTTCCTGGGAGAACAGCCAACATTTCTGGCCTTGGAAAAGCTGCACAGTCCCAGGGTAGGAAATGATAAACCACTTCTGTGTTTCTCTCCACCTAGAAAACTCCTCCTCCTCTTCTTCTTCTCAAGTGCCATATCCAATTCCAAATATTGGCTATCATCATGATGATTAGCCATGAAGATCGTCCTATGAACAATATAATGCAGTAGACTTTCATTTGCCTTCTGCATCACAGTGTGGCACCCATACCACTGATCCAGTTGCGCACGTCACTTTCTGGTCCTGAGCCCTTTTGGAACACAAAGTCCTCCTCAGCCCTAGGCCAGTATTGATGCAGCTGCTGCCCGCCATCAAGATGGAATCAAGTGGGATTTAATCTACTTGGGAACCATCAGCCTTCAGCACCCAAGGCCGTTAGTCCTCAGGGCTGTCAAGTTAGATAGTCGTCTGAAGATCAGCATCGAATCGCTAGGCAGTAGGGTCTACTCTATCACCATAGCAGGATAACCAGACGACCCACAATTATTAATGGGGTTTTCAAGACAAGTGAGGAGTAGTTTTCTAATTCCACACCCCATTACACCACACTGGGTATTCATGGCAAGGTTGCCACTAGGAAAATCCCTGTATCATCCTATCTCAGTCTCATCCTATCACATGTGTGGTGCCAAGCTTGCCTATATCCATTTCAGTAAATCTCCAGGAGAGTCACAGCTCAAAGCCTCTCTCAGAAACGCAGGAGTTATAGTGCTTACCAGCAGGAGAAACCGATGTTTCAGGTGTTTGCTGGACTGGATACACCCATACTGTGGTCCCTCATTGTAGATGGTTCCAGTTGGGTCAAAAAAGGGCACATAGCCATCTTTCCCAGTGCAAAGGTAGACCTTCTCCAGCTGCAGTTTGTAGGCTGAGTTGAGGTTTTGTTCAGGATTCCACATGACTCGCCCATACAGGATTTGACCTGAGGAAAGGGAAAACGATAATTACAGGTAAGGGACTACTGTGGCTTAATGGTTAAGATGCTGAACTTGACAACTAGAAGATTAGCAGGTCAGCAGTTCTAGACCTGAGTACTGCACGACAGAGTACGCTCCTATCTCTCTGTCCTGGCTCCTGCCAACCTAGCAGTTCGAAAAAAAGAAATTGCAAGTAAATAAATAGGTACCACTTTGGTGGGAAGGTAAACAGTGTTCTGTGTACTCTAGTGTCTAGTCATGTCTCAACATGTCCATGGAAACATCTGCAGATGCAGACAGTGCTGACTCTTTGGCAGTAAATGGAGATGAGCACCGAACCCTAGAGTTGGGTATGTCTGGCTTTTGAGAATAGGTGACATTTACCTGTTCAGGTTAGGTTGCCATTGGCTTCTGAAGTAGCATAGAATACAACTGATAGGGCAGTGGTGGGCATACCTAAATGGAGCCTTTTAATGAAAGAACTATGTCAGATTTATGCACAATTTGTGGCTTTCAGCTCAAAACATTAGGCTCAAAATATATTTTTGGTTGAAAAATCCTGTTTTACTTTCTTAAAAGGGGGGGGGGGGAGAATTTGCCATATTTCCCAAGGTTTTATAGAGCAGGATAGGTCTCCAGGATCCAGACATAGTTATGGCAGGAGTTCTCAACCTTTTAAAGCTGGGGGCCAGGTGACGCTTCCTCAGTCAGCTTCAGGGGCCAGATGGCCATTTTGCCCTTCCTCCACCATATGGCACTTCCTGGCGTGGTGGAGGTGGTGGTGGGTCACATGAAACAGTGCCATGAGCTGCATCCAGCCCACAGGTTGCAGGCTGAGAATCCCTGTTATACACAGTCCTGGGACTGATCCCCCTGGTTGGGGCCACAGCATATCGTAAACTGGTTCTAACTATTGCCTGTTTGCTAACAAGTCTAATTGAAAGTGCTGGTGTATGCCTTGGAAGGGAAAAAACAACTCCTCTTCCCATATCATCACATCTTCCGTTTGGAATGCCCTCCTAGCCATGGTCATTTTGCTAGCAACTACAATATAGTCTTTTTTGGTGCCATATCAAAAATCTATACGCTCTTGATTTTTAAATTATATATTAAAATTTATATTTATATATTAAGATTTTAGTCTGTTGCAGCAAAAATTGAAAAAGAGTCTTGCAGCACTTTTTATAGCTAACAAAACTTAATTTGGCATGACTTTTCTTGCCTTCCTTAAGATGTCTACAACAAAGTGGAGGCATGTGTCCTTCTTTAATGCATGCTAACATGGTCCAAACCTTTTGATTTTCTTATTTGTGCCTAGATTTCAAGTTGTTATATTGTACTTTAATTGTTGCATACACCACCCTGAAGTTCTCCCTAGGATGAAACATAGTACAGTAATACCTCGGATAACGTTTACCTCAGATAACGCTAAAATCGCACAACGTTAAGTAATCTAGGGAGAAGAATTGGATTGAATAACTTTAAGGTCCTATGGGATAGATCGGATAACAACCGCTAAAGCCTGTGCGGTTACAATGTATCTCTATGGAGCTTTAATGTTATCAGATCCATCCCATAGGATTTTAACATGCATCGGATAACACTAAAAATCGGATAACACCAAGACTTGTGGAACCAAGTCTTAGCGTTATCCGAGGTATTACTGTACTGTATATTAAATTTAATAATAACTAGCTATCTTAACTAAATGACTATGGATGTCTGCATACCACTTGTTCAAAAGTAAATACTTCCCCGTCATTCCAGCATAGGCCAAATATCACCACTTGCCATCTGTCTTCCTATAAAACTGACTTTGGGTAGGTGAGTTTTATGGCCCACCAATGCACTCTGTTTCTCTCAGACTGCGGCCCATCCTGTGACATAATAATGTGGCCCATTCCATATCAACTGCCCTAGTGTTTTTTGCAGTTGGATATTAACATATCACAGCTAAGTAGTATCCCTGTCCAACAAGGTAACACAAACCATACCTTTTGAGAAAGCTCCTTTGTAGTCCATCTCTGCCACTGACATTTCGGTTTTCGTTGGGTCCATCAAAAAGACTTTCTCATTGTTGCAGAGCTGGAATTCAGTGTTCAGGGAATACACAACAGGAACGGGACGGTTAGTTTGCTGAAAGGCAATTGGGATCAGAAATCTACATAGGGAAGAAAAGAAATAAATAACAGTTGATTGATGAAACAATATCAGGGTTAGGACAGAGGGACATATGTACATACCAATATCCTGAAGTTCCATGTTGGTTTCCATTAGGTGCTGGTTATCATCTTTAAAGTCCTACATGGTAATGGGGCCAGGATACCTAAGAGAGAGCGTCACCCCAAGAACATCTGTCCATCCCACCAGAGTGGACCGGAGAGGCTCTCTGGTTGTACCATCAGGTAGAGAGGCTCATCTCTCTAGCACTAGAAAGAGAGCCTTTTCTGTGCCCGCTTCAGGCTTATGGAACCTCCTAACAAGTGAATTGTGCCTCCAGACAGAGTTGCTGCCCTTCAGGAAGGGGGTAAAGACCTGGCTGGTGGCACATGCATGGGGTGCGGGCCAGATGGTCAGTTCGGCCGGCTGGCTCCTTTGAATAACCCCACCTATCTCCCTGGTTTTTTCTTTTTAATCCTTTTAACTTTTTAAATCTTCAATTTAAGTAATGCGTTTTTAACTGTGTTTTAATTTTGTAAGCTGTCCTGAGTCCTTGGATGAGGGTGGGGTATAAATGTAATAATAAAAAAATTAAAAATAGTGTGGTACTTAACAATGTGGTTTTAATAAACCTTTGTCTTGGACTATGCTTGTGGGCCCATTCTCCACATTGTAGGGCATGTGATTCCCCATGTGGTTATTTGTAGTAATATCCTTGTAAAGATGGTGTTATGTGTCTGGTGGTGGTGGTTTGGTGACATAGGCAGTTTATTTAGGACTGAGGGACTGAGGGAACTCCCACTTCCATGTTTTTCCTCTTCAACTACCCTCTATGTTTTGTTTTAAAAAAATACACATATGAAATTAGTGCTATATCACTTTATCACTAGTATTGATACAGCAGTTTCATGTTAGATCATTTCTGAAAGAAGAAGAAAATAAACAAAACAGAAACAACCCAGACAAGATAAATGACATTCTTGGGGGATGGGATATTTCTGTATACACAAAGAAGAACTTTGGAATGTTGCCATCTTTTCCAGAATACTGTACAACCCTTTCAATATCAAATGGATTGACAGCAGACCATAATAAGATCAGCAGAGGCAACACCACAGTAAGGAGAAGGGGAGCTATGGGTTGAAATACAAAATGCACCACACCAAGTATGAACAGTGAATTCATGAATCAATTCACAAACGCTGTGTGATCACTGACTATGAATTCAATCATAGTACATATTGAAAAACAAACCACAGTAAAAACAAATCAGAGCTATTTAGGTTTACAGAATAGTGGCAGCCCAGAAATATGGTAGAATAAAGTGGCATTCTGTCCCCCCACCCCAATTCTTCACACAAACTTGAGCATGAAATATTCACTTTGTAAGTTCCCCAAGCTATCTCAAAATGATATGATTAAATGTCGAGAGAAGTTCCCTCATTAGCAAATTCCACATTCAGTGGGTTTTAGCAGGGTGCCAAGCACCATCCTGTTTCTTAAACAGCAAGATCACTTCCTCAGCGCATGACACATCAATTTTTAAATAAGCAGTTAAACCACTCTTCTTCCAACAGACTGTGAGGTCTCATTTCCTGGATGCCACCTCCTTAAGCAAACTTTTCTTCTAAACAACAGTAAGGCCTTGTTCGTTTGCTGTTCCCACAAGGGTTTGGCAAGGCAAGCCAGGATATTCAGGCATCTCAGAAAACAAAACAAAACAAAATAAGCCACAGACTAACACGGCTACTATTCCAAAAAATTCAAGGATATTCAGGGTATCTCACTAAGGACCAGTAAAGTTGGAAGACTGGATAGACCAGAGGTGGCCAACCTTGGTGCTCCATCTGTTCTTGGACTTCAATTCCCAGAAGCTCAAGTCAATGCACCAGCTGATCAGGATTTCTAGGAACTGAAGTCCAAGAACAGCTGGAGCACCAAGGTTGGCCACCCCTGCTGTAGGCCTTCCTTTAAGACAAAATATAATATGACATGGTAACTCAACCTTGGGCCTCCAGATGTCCTTGGACTTCAATTACCAGAAGCCCATGTTAGCATACCTGCTGATCAGAGCTTCTGGGAATAGAAAGTCCAAGAACATCTTGGGGGGTCAAAGTTGAGAAAACCTGTATATGAATATAGGAATTGACATCTATTGTTTCTGTGGATGATGCTGACTCTATTAATATGAGGACCATCACCAGTTCACAACAGCATGTTGCCATCAATTTGCTGATCTCCCCACCACTCCCTATTTTTAAGACTGGACTGGGTAACTCAGGTTAAACTAGGAGAGAACACTAATCTTCACAGCCTGTAACCCCCAATACCATAGAATTCAGACCCAAACATTTCAGACCAAAGGTTTTTGTTAAAAATGGGGGGAAGGACTGGGCAAACTGGGAGAGGGCAACCACATCACACTGCACATCCCTATTTTGGTGGGTTTATTTAGATGAACTAAAAATACATTATTATGGTTCTGACCAACAGAAGGCCCAAGGGGGTGGTGGTGTCAGAATTCTAAATGCTGAATAGAATTTCCTCCTATGCTCTTTTGATTTGATTGCTGGGGTACCAGCCATGTCAAGCATCCGCTGTCTCTGGAAATAATCCAAAGAAATGCTTAGGGAGCTTTCTGAAGCACAAAGGAAGGCTTATGATCCTATGATCACAGCGCTAGGCTCCACTTTAGCTCATGCAACACCAACTTTTCATGATACCTCACAGACTGCCAGCCAGATAAAGTTGAAGGCTGTGTTCATTTTGAGCAAAATGATATAACGTACAAGTAGCAAAACAATTGCATCGGTATTTTCTCTCAAAGGAGAGAAAGGTCTTTCTTGAGTCTTGAAAACAATCTACAGTATATGTTCCTACTTTCAACTCAGTAGAACACTATTCTTTGCAGGTGTTCAGATGAATGAGATTTGCTTTTTACATCCATTCTTTGTCATCGTCATTAGTTCTGAAAACATCATGAAGGTTGGAAATGTTTGAAAGCAAGAAATTGCAAGCAGATTAATAGGGACCACTTTGTTGAGAAGGTAAAAAGTTTTCCATGCACTCCGGTGTCTAGCCATGCCTGCCACATGTCCATGGAAATGTCTGCAAACACAGACAGTACTGGCTCTTTGGCTATAAACGGAGATGAGCACCAAATCCTAAAGTTGGATACAACTGGCTTTCAAACAAGGGAGACCTCAAGTGGTGCAACCTAGAGATATCCCCAGGAGATTTTTATACCCAAGCAGGTTCATAACAGGCAACACTGTTTTTCCAACAATCTAGTACAATAATACACCGGATAACGATTGCATCGGATAATGCTAGAATTGGATAACGATGCAAGTTTTTTGGAAAAAACTTGCATTGGATAACGATTTTGGATAATGATTCTTAGCGTTACCCGATGCAATGGTCTGAGGGGGTGGGGTGGTTTGGGTAGAACTAACCAATCCACCCCCCACCCACAGCTGTCTCTGCGACTGCAGTAGGGTCGGGGAAAAGCACCCACTTTTTCCCCTGACCCTACTGCAGTCGCAGAGACTGCTTGTCTCTTTCTTTCCCTCCCTGCATTTAAACTACAGGGAAGGGGGAAAGAGAGAGATGTGATTGGTTTTCTAGAGAACCAATCATGTCTCTCTCTTTCCCCCTTCCCTGTAGTTTAAATGCAGGGAGGGAAAGAAAGAGACAAGCAGTCTCTGCGACTGCAGTAGGGTCAGGGGAAAAAGGGGGAAAGAGAGAGACATGATTGGTTCTCTAGAAAACCAATCACATCTCTCTCTTTCCCCCTCCCTGTAGTTTACATACAGGGAGGGAAAGAAAGAGACACGCAGTCTCTGCGACTGCAGTAGGGTCAGGGGAAAAGGTGGGTGCTTTTCCCCGACCCTACTGCAGTCACAGAGACCGCTGTGGGTGGGGTGTGGCTTTAAAGGCAGGGAGGTCTCTTTCTTTCTCTGCCTGCCTTTAAAGCGGTTTGTCCCTGAAGTCAGGACTTTTTTTTTAGCGTTGTTCGATGCATGCATTGGACAACACTAAAAATCGGATAGCGTCATGACTTGTAGAACCAAGTCATAATGTTATCCAGTGTATTACTGTATCAGTATCTCTCTTCTTTTGCATGCTACTCCTCTGTTTACACAAGCATAGTAACTGAAGCTATCATAAGATAAATATTTCCTTACTTTTCGGGTGCATGTGCAGTACAGGGCAAAGGCTTATCTCCTGGATCGACCCATGACTGTGTGGGCTGCACTGTACATGGTATTAAGTAGATAGTGTATTCTCCGGAGTAGTCCTTCCTAGAAATGAAGAAGATCCCATAATTACTGCATTGATTCAGAAGTGGTTTATACTCTTAGGACTTATGGTCATAGAACTATGACAGTGAACCTTGGCGCTCCAGGTGTTCTTGAACATCAATTCCCAGAAGCCCTGATTAGCAGGAGTGCTGACTTGGGCTTTTGGTAATTGAAGTCCAAGAACACCTGGAATTCCAAGGTTCGCCATCACTGCCATAGGACAAGAGAGCTGCTAGTCTGAGAAGAAAGCTGGCCAGGTCAAAAACAAACAGACAAATGGAACAGATCAAGAGCTAATAATTGGTAGGAAACCAAGTAAACTACAGATAGACGTCAGCAGGCTGGGGGCAAATCCTGATCTCTAAGAGGGTTTCTCTTTCAATTTTCCTTGAATGTGATTCTGTAGCAAATAATTTCATTTCTTTTTTCACCTCACTGATTACAGATGTGGGACCTGTGTTCTCCAGAAAAGAAGCTGCATTTGCCAGATTGTCATTCTCAACAGCTCAGCTGCCACAGCTGATGGCCAGAAAAGATGGGATTGGTGATGCAACAGCATTTATAGGGCTTCAGTGTCTGTAATGTCCAAGGCCTTTTTGATCATCTCTATTCAGGTGGCAAGAGAAAGCATAACAGCTGTACAGACTGAAGCTCTGGACATTCTTAAATGTATATTATTTTTGAAAAATAATATTACTGCAGAATTTCTAAGAAAATTAGGTGGCAGACTCACTGTTCAATCACCAATATTTGTCTATGCCTGAAGAGTCTTGTTAACAATTTTTGTGGCTCACAATGAGGATGCCCATGCCTTTCAGATTCTTAGATGTTTCATGGTAGTTTCAGTTCTTATTAATTATCCCTTGGCAACAAGCAGAGGGCTGAACAGATAACTCAGTGAGCTAGGTAACTGCTTGCAGAGCCAGAGGCTGGAAGTTCAATTCCTCCTCTGCATTCTAGAGAAGTCAGCATTTTGTGTATTCTCTTCCCAGGTCTACAGTATTCTGTTTAAAATGGCTATATGACTCTAGTACAGGGGTCCCCTATCTAATGCCCCACTCCACCCCTCCAAGGGCATCCTAGAAACAGAATCCCCCCTGAAGCTGTTGGGACAAAATGGGAACGTCCATCATGCAGGCAGAGCAAAATGGCCATCCACCCCTCGAAGCTAACTGAGAGAGTGTGACCCGGACCCTGGCTTGAAAAGGTTGGGTAGCCCTGCTCTAGTATATCCCCAGATTAAAACAACCTGTACTCACTTGAGCAGTGTCTCTCAAGAGAAAGACATTCCTTCTTACCTACTATAGGAGCTGGTGGCTCTCCAGAGCTGATAAGGGGAGTCAAATGTCTGGCCACTCCACAAAAGCTGCAGGTCAAACTCAATCCCTCCCAGGTGATCAGGGGTCATTATGAACGACTTTGCATCAGGGAGAGTATGATGTTCCATCACAAATTGTCCTATGCAGATAGGAAACATGCATGTTGCCAGTAAGAACCTCTTTGTATTAATGCATATGCAGGAACCTTTATTTTATAGCCTTCTTCTTTACTTCCTCTTTTAACCCCTTCGGATGTCAAGGGTTACAATTTCTCTTCTCATTTTGCTACACCAACAATATGAAAACAGCATATTGGATGCCTTATTGCAGGAACAAATACTCCTGAGGGTTCACAAGAGCAAAACCAAATTAGAAGATGGATGAAGGAGCTCACTGGACAAGGATAACATTAAAGCAGGATACGCCTGAGGAACTCAACCTTCCCTATGTCACTTGGAGGACCCTGAACAGGCTGAGGGTCAGAGTCCCTAAATGTAAGACTAAGTGTGAGCTGCTGGTTGACAAAACACAATGTGAATGTGGAGAGATGCAGAATCTGACTCATTTGCTGGTCTCCAGGTTATTATGGAAAACATGTACTGATAATGATTTAGGTTTGGCCAGTAACAAAGCCAAGGAGATGGCTTTATTTTCACAGTTTAAAGTTTGACCTTGACAAGAAAGAAGAATAAATCATTCCTGGATTGGAAACTATCATTACATATTCCTATGTTGCTACTTCCAGGACTTAATCTAAGTTAAGACTCATCAGCCTCTTGGTGGTCTATGAATAAGGCTATAGACTAGGATGAGTGAAGGTCTCCTGAAAAGGGGTATCTTCCATCATCAGTAGAGTGCCTTCTTCCCATGGCTGAAAAGTTACATTCAGCATCTGTCCACAGCAGAGATTAGGATAAAGGTCAGAGACTCTATGGCAGAAAGCATTACCTTCTCCCACAATGCTTTGCCTACTTACCTCTGAATTTGGCGTGAGTCTTGAACTCAATGACCAGCCGGCCATCTTCTCTAATGTAGATCCTTATGATCTGCAGCCTAGCAGATAGGACACTATCAGTTTGGATACCTGCAAGAGAGAGAAAAGCAGGGAAGGAAGGAATTTGCACCACTCCTCCTGACACATAATCCAAGCTGTAAGAAGAGAGAATCCCTGATGGCCAAACCGAGCTTTATATTTACAAAAAACAATCACACATATACAGTATACTGCCCCACAGTGCTTACTGCACTCTCTGGGTGGTTCACAAGTTAACTAGCATTTTGCCCCCAACATGCTAGGTATTCAGAAGGATGGAAGGCTGAGTCAGATTTGATCCTTTGTTAGTGATTGGCTCCTTGAACCACAACCTTTTGGTTGCAGTTCAGCAATTTAACCACTGCACCACCAGAGCTCATATACAATGCACTTTATCTGACTATTGGTACTACAACTTCAAATGGACAAATTCCAAGAGTTATAATCCAACCTTGTATTCTTCTATGCTATGCAGTTAATATGTATCCCAATCCCCCTCCCCCATTAATGAAGAAGTGGGGACAGTGTAGCCCTCCAGATGCTATTTGCCTGAAACTAGCCAATGGTAAAGAATGCATGTTGTAGTCTAGCATCTGGAGGGCACAATGGGTGTTTTAGAGTTCAAAGCAGCAACATATGCTTTGTTCCCAGTCAGTCACCCATCTAAACTTTGACCTAAAGCTGCATCACAGCATTGCTATATAGCATCTTGTACAGTAAAACCTTGGGTTACAACAACAGTCCATTCTAACAGCCTCAGGTGTAACTGAAAAACTTGTAACCCAAAGCACGTTTTCCCATAGGAACGCATTAAAAAAAAGAAGAAGAAGAAGTCCCGACTGGACCAAAAATAATCCAAAAAAAATTGTCCCCCACCCCCCACAAAAGTGATGACACAATCTCTCACTACCTTTTCCATGTCATTTAGGGACCTTATCCACTCGGTATCCACTCAGTTTCCCTGGGCAGTACTACAGCCGAAAACAGGCTGCATTGTGACTTTGGGTGGAGGAAGCAGCAGCCATTTTGAACTCTAAAATAGTGGAGGTAGCCATTTTGAACTCTAAAATAGTGGTGGCGGCCATTTTAGAATTTAAAATAGCACAATTTTCAGTTGTAAACCGAAAATTGTTTGCAAACCGGTGAATTATTTGAATTAAATTTGCAGTTGTAGACTGTGGCAAATGTAACACAGGGCATTTGTAACCTGGATTTTACTGCACCATGAAAACATGCTGGAACAGGATGTTGGGAGGAAACTTCTTACCAGTTCTCCAGAGAACAGTGTCATAAAAGAAGGAGAATTCCATCTCAGTGTGATGTTCAAGGGATGCCCACCCTCTGGGTGCAGTCACATAAATATAAGAAACGTAGAGGGGAACATGGACTGTCAAGAAGGACTGTGCTGAGTCTCGAACCTAGCAACACAGGCAGAGACAAAACACTCATGATATTATTTACATTAAAGAGTCTTGTACCATCTTGAAGAATAACAAGTTTTAATTGGCACAAGCTTTAATGTAATTCAGTCAATGTTATCAGGTACATGGTACAACGCTTAATTAGGCAGGTATTTCTATATATCCCAGACAAGTGATGGTGAACATTGGCACTCCAGGTGTTCTGGAACTTCAATTCCCAGAAGCCCTGATCAGCAGGAGTGCTGACTTGGGATTCTGGTAACTGGAGTCCAAGAACACCTGGAGTACCAAGGTTTGCCATCACTGTCCTAGACCAAAAGAGGATTTGAGTGATTCAATAAAATGTAGGTGAGAGGTAACAAGAATGTCCCATGAAAGATAAGCAGATCCATGTACATAAAGTGATAAAGTATTTCTCCAAGTCTCATCTCAGGGGTACAACATAACTGTCAAAATAAACATTAATGTTTGTCATAAACATTAATGCTTGTCATCTTCCACATTTCTGTTCCTATTTCCCACTTCTCCCCATTTATGTTGTAAAAATATCTCCAAGAGAATACCTAATGTAAGCATGTGGCCTCCAGTCCATAAGAGCTTATAATAGTGGTGCCCAAACTAAGGCCCGGGGGCCGGGTATGGCCCCTGATGCCAATTCATCCGGCCCACGAAGTCCTTGTCGCTCCTGGAAGCGGAAGTACAGGTGCGTTTTACTTCCGCTTCCCGGAGTGACGAGTGCTTCGCGGGCCAGATGAATTGGTGTCGGGGGCCATACCTGGCCCTCGGGCCTTAGTTTGGTCACCACTGTTATAAGCTCTTATGGACTGGAGGCCATATGCTTACATTAGGTATTCTCTTAGAGATATTTTTAGTGATTGGCTCCTTGAACCACATAATTGGCCCACAGCCCAAAAAGTTTGGGCACCTCTGGCTTATAACAAATTAATTTTTTTCAGTCTCTCAGTTTTAGAAAACTCATTGTTGTTTCTGTTGTAATGGAAACACAAGCTCCATAAGGACCAGGCTATTTTCTTTTGACAACAGAAGACAATCAGGGAACAACGGCTTGGAGAGAATGAATTGCTCAAAGATGAGAAACCTGAAGTCATGTTGTGCTGATGCAGAGCTTGTCAACTACCAAGTCAATGTGACTCCTGGGAAAAGGGAAAGAAATAACTCAAAGAGCCACTTTCCATTTTACACAATATTTTGTACTTCAAGTGATGGCTGCAGTTATTCCCTTTAGCATAATTCCTGGACTGTATAACAATACTGAACTGCTTTTGCCCATACAAAGACAGCAGAGTTCAGAAGATAACACATTGACCTTGAATTCTTCCATTTACTCTACTGCTTATTAATCAAGAGAGCATGGCCAGGAGCCATGGTTTCCACACATTACAGATAATTATTACAACTGACATGACAAGTGAAAAGGTTTTTCACAGCTATTGATATTAGTGGATAAATATGGTTTCTTCATTCTTTAAAATGGTCGAGTTCCCTACTAAAATCCGAGATGGGAGCAGTGTCTGTGTTTTCACTTACTACATATCAGGCCAACAGTGCAGCTCTATTATTATTA
The DNA here is from genome assembly GCA_030440675.1 of Furcifer pardalis. Lineage (NCBI taxonomy): Eukaryota > Metazoa > Chordata > Lepidosauria > Squamata > Chamaeleonidae > Furcifer > Furcifer pardalis. The sequence goes on from CP126892.1 coordinate 94,219,370, forward strand.
TTCAGAGTGAAGTGCTTGTGCTGAGCAGCAGGTCCTGGGTGGGGAAATGATGGTAGCCTTCCAGCAATCCTAACAATGCCCCCGCCACACACATTTTACTTTGTTGGAGGTCAGATATCCATATGTCACTCAACAGATCCTCCTCCAAGTACCATATCCAGTTCTGAAAACTGACCATCATCATGGTAATCAGCCATGAAGATTGTCCTGAGAACAATATATTACTGTAGTCTTCCATTTCCCTTCTGCATCACAGTGTGAAACCTGTGCCACAGATCCAATTCTGCTAGTCACTTTCTGGTCCTGAGCTCCTTTGGCACCCAAAGTCCTCATCAGCCCCAGGCCAGTCTTAATGAAGCTGTTGATTCACCCTTCCCAGTAGACTTTGCCATCCAAGGCCGTAAGGGCTCAGGGTTGTCAGGTTAGTTAGCCCCCTGAAGATCAGCATTGAATTGCTAGCAGTAACCTTTGAAACTACTCAACATTAGTGTTTTTCTTTGTCCCATCTGAAAGTCATCTGAAACGGCCCCACACAGAGAGCACTTACCTGGAAGTCAGCAGTGACTGATCCTCCACAGACGTCAATTAATTCTGTCATGTCATAGTAAGCATCGAAAGTCCAAATGCAACTCTTCAGGTTCAGATGTTTGTAAAGCTGGATGCTCTTTGGCTCTCTCACGCTGGGATCGAACTGGTATGCCCGATCATAGCCTGGTCCCAGAACAAGACTATCATAGTTGATTTCATCCAGGAACCCAGCTTCTAGAGTAGAAGCAAGAGAAGACCGTGAGCTTTGTTGGAGATCAGACATCCATATGTCACTCAACATGTTCTTGTCCTCCTCTTTATGCATACGCAGAATCTGGAAATGTTAGCATTGGGGCTACAGTGTTCAGAATGTTCCACCATGGCCAGTAGTCATCATGATTGAGGGATTTTGAAACTTTGTAGTCCTAGAAAACAAATGTTCCAAATTCTATATATAAGCTACACCTAATTAAATTCTGTAGCTTTTACAAATTCTATACTTAAAACTACATAAGATCTGTACCAGAATCCTTGAATAACTCTCCTGGGGACAGAATGTTTTGTGCTTCTCACCATTCTCGATTTGTAACTGATAATGCAAAGTTGTAGGTCTAAATCTGGCTATCTTAAGAAAACATCTCCATGGTTATAGATCAAGCACACAAGTTGGCCGTTTATGGCATTTATGTGCCACCCTTACATATTAATGGAAGAGGAATATAGCAGCAACATTATGTGTGTTCTGAAGAGTGTGCAAGTCACATCCATTATCAGAAAGCTTAACAAGGGGAAAAGAAACTTGTCTGCATGTAAAAAATAGCCTAGTACCCTAGTACAGTGGTACCTTGCTTAAAAAGCATAATGAGTTCCATGGGATTGCTCTTTAAGCGAGTTTGCTCTTTAAGCAAAACACCATTGTAAGTGACTGATTGTGACTTCTGGTGGTGGGGATTGTGAAACCCGAATGAGTTGTTAAGTGAGTTTTTGGTTGGTTTTAGTTGTTAAGCGAGGCAACCATTCAGAGAAAATTCTGCTCTAAGTGAGTTACTCTCTACGTGAGGTGCTCTTTATGTGAGGTTTTACTGTACTGTACTAAAAATACATAAGAGCAATGTTCAAGGCACTAGTTATCAAAGGGCCCTAAGCTGACAATCATGTTTAAAAATCATGAATGGTGTCTTGCTGGATCAGACCATGATCAATCTAGGACAGAATTCTTTGCAAAGATCTCAGGAACTGAAGCCATACAGCTGTAAGGCTTACAACATCTGCCCTGCTACAGATCACCGTTAGGGACATGCCAAGCCAAGTGGAGGAGAAAAGGATTGAGGTGGTGGCGGCGGTGAAAGTGGTGGCTGGAGCAAGGTCAGGGGCTGGATGAGTTGGTGCCATGCAGCTCCTCAAGGCTGGCAAACAGGGAAGCAGTGTGTGTGTGTGTGGGGGGGATTGGGGGTGGCTCGGGGTGGTCGCTGTCAGTGATGATGGTGGCATCAGTGTGGATGGAGTGGTGGGTAGCTTGGGGGGAGGTTCCACTGCCACCGGCACCGGAAGTTGTAGTGGTGGGGAGTGTTGGAGGCTCAGGGTGGTCCCAACACCACCACCCCGAGCCCACACAACTCACCACCAGCAGCAGTGGCAGCACCTATCTGGCCCACCAGCAGTCTGAGGGGGCACTATCCGGCCCCCAGCTCAAAAAGGTTGAGGACCCTTGATGTGGAAGGTCAAGAAGTTCTAAGGCAAGACTTCCAGGATACTAGCAGAGGACCTCCTGCACAATGAGTCTTGGCATTGAGTTGCAAACACTCTAAGGTGTTACCTGAGATGCCCTTAAGGTCTTGGACACTGACTAGATTGGAACAGATGTGCTGGTGCCTGTAAATGGACTCCGACAAGAGGAAATGCAGGTTGTGGAGAGGCATTGTGGAGATGAGAGGGAGCATCCCATCTTGGTGTGGAATTTGCACAGAGATATGGATCCTGGAACAGAATAACAATACAGAAATGGAAGAGCAGCCAGAGGAGCGGTGGAAGGAAACACTGGATAAATGTATCATATATTGCAAGTATAAGTTAGGCACAAGTGCAGAAGATGGAATATTGGGAGTACATGCTTCCACTTAACAATGGTTTAGTTCCCTTAAAAGGAATGGCCACCGCCCTGCAATACACCCAGTTCAGGGCCACACATACAACAATAGTTTTCAGATCATTAGTTCTGGCCTAGATCCAACAGTGTAGTAGTGCCTGAATGTTTGTGTGATGGGGCCTTAGCCTCCTGCAGCCCATTGTGCTGCCAGAAAAACCCTTCACCATAGGATTGGAGTGGGGGTCCATGGGGACATACAGATGATATCTCCCAGTTCTGATAATGAAGGAGGTTCCATGAGGAACACAACCTCTTTGTAATGGAACTGGTAATTCCATTGTTGCAGGATGATGACGGTGAATTGAATCTGGGTTTTAGTTTCAAAGAAGCTATCCAAGGTGTTGTAACTACTGTATCTTGGGGCTAAGGCTCAGTACTCCAGATAGCTCCCAAAAACTTCAGATTAAAATTTGCAGCAGATTTACCACCTCCCATGGTAGCAGCCTCCACTGCTCAGTAGAGACTTCTCCTCTACGTCCGAAGTAAACAAGACCCTGCAAGATATTAGCTTCTATAGTAACGGTGAGGTGGCAAAAGGTGGAGAAAATGCTCATTGCCTTGTGAGCCAGACAGTACATTAAGCATTATGGGGTAGTACAGAAGTGTAATTATTATTGCTATTGCTATTCCTTTTTGGCTGTTTCTGGGATTGGTGCCACCTGTAGTAGGTGGACATTGGCTTTTTGGAGGAGAACCAATGGGTTATTGGCTTCTTAGTACCAATCTGGCATCTTATGCAGTTTAATTTTCCATTTCCCTTTGTCCTCTACCTGTTGGGGTGTTCCTTGTGCTTGACATCCAGATACTTTAATGTGGCAATGAACGACTGTGCTTGGAACCCTCGGGCTGTTCCTGCCACCACTGGTGTGTGGCAGATGGCATTGTCTGTCCCAATGGTAACGATGTTGCTTCTCAGTGGGGTGCCCGCATGGCCAACTTTATCTATGGCTTTGGCCACACAACGTATATGGAATCGACGGCTGAAGTAAATGCTGTCCAGCACCTAGAAAGAACAAAACATGAACAAAACACAAGGACGATGTGGGTCTGGGCTCCAGAGTGAATGATACTTCATGTTCTTCTCAATATGCCTGTCTTCACATCAGACCACCTGCTTACCTGGTCAACCTCTCTCAAGCTCACATGCTTTGTTAAAATAGGCAGACCCGTGCTGGCCCAGTGGGATACTGGGATGTGTCGCCATGCACTCCTATTTATAACTTAAAGGACCATGTCACCTGGTCCTGCTTCGACTCCTCTCGCCAGGCTCTCCTCTGTCCTGTGGGAGAAAGTCAAAAGCACTTCTGCAGTGGTGTGGAGATAATAATAATAATTTCATGAGGTTTTTTTCCAACTCAAGCCTTATTACTATTATCTCCGCACCACTGCTGAAGCGTTTTGGACTTTCTCTCACAGGGTGGAGGGGAGGCCAGTGAGAGGAGCCAAAGTGGAAGTGGAAACTGCTGAAGTGGAGTAGCTTTTTAAGGTATAAGTTATAAGTATGGGCATGCGGCAACATGTCCTGGTATCCCGCCAGGCCAGCAAGGGCCTAAAAATAGGTTCACTTTCTGTCTGCTGACATACAAGAAGACTTACCTATATCATTAACCTGTGTAACAATAGCACAGAAATATAGGGACCAGGCTGCAGAGACAGGGGTTCGATTCTCCACTTTGCCTCCAGAGAGAAGAGCCAGCCTATGTAACCAAGGGCAAGCTGCAGCATCCTGAGGAATTCCCCTTCTTCCCCAGAAAAAGGAAATGTAGACCACTTCTGTTTATTCTCTACCTAGAAAACCCTGGAAGTGTTGCTGTAAGTTAGAATCAAGTTGACAGCATGCAATACACATATGAAAGGAAAGTAATCTATTCCTGCCCTCTACACTCTACATTTTAACCTGGAGAAGAGACAACATGGGAGGAAAATTGAGTCAAAGATAAAAAGCAGAGTAATGTACAATTATTTCAGTGATATTTGTTTGTTTGTTTGTTTGTTTTTCTGATTTATATTGCCGTCCAACTCTGAAGACTCTGGGCGGCTCACATAAAATAAAACCAATCACATTTTTAAAACCAATAAAAACCCCATTAAAATTGCCACCACAAATTACTCTGACCCCTACAGGTTAAAAGAGATTGAAAGAGGGAGAGAGTGTTCTTACTAAATCAGCCACCAGGCAGGAGTCACCACATCGCTTTTGCCCCACACCTGCTTTGCCAGCCAGGTTTTTAACCTTTTCCTGAGGAGAGCAACTCCGATATGTTCTCATTCTAGCTCATAGGGAATGAAAGCATGGAAATGTGTAGTACTCTACCTTCGTTCACATGCTGGGGCAACAAAGTAAACGTAAAGGTCACCTTTGCTCAAAAGCCCATCATATCCACCTCTTGGGTATGGTGCTCATCTCAGTTTACACCCAAATAATCTGTGTTGTCTGCATCTCCAGACATTTCCATAGTCATGTGGCACGCATGACTAGGAGCTGGAGTGGATGGAATGTTGTTGTCTTTCCCACCAAAGTGGTACAGTAATACCTCGGATAACGCGAAGACTTGGTTCCACAAGTCTTGGTGTTATCCGATTTTTAGTGTTATCCGATCCATGTTAAAATCCTATGGGATGGATCGGATAACATTAAAGCTCCACAGAGATACATTGTAACTGCACAGGCTTTAGCGGTTGTTATCCGATCCATCCCATAGGACTTTAACGTTATTCGATCCAATTCTCCTCCCCAGATTACTTAACATTATGCGATTTTAGCGTTATCCAAGGTAAACGTTATCCAAGGTATTACTGTACCTATTTATCTACAGTACTTGCAATTGCTTGCTTTCACTTTGTTAGGTTGGCAGGAGCTGGGATAGAGATGGGAGATCATTCTGTCATGCAGCACTCAGGTCTTGAACTGCTGACCTGCCGTCCTTCCAGGCATTTTGTTCAGCCTCTTAACCATGCAAAAGGCAACCCCACCTGAATCTGTTTATTACATTTTTCAGCTCTGCCTCCATACCTACCATGTGGTTGATGCTAGTAAATGGTGTGTTGTCTGTAATGGTCTCAAATGGGGATCTAGCCCCGTTCCCATCGGTGGGAGTAGCTACTTCCCAGTTGAACTGTATGGATGACTGGTTGATCCCAGCCTCGTTGCAGCGCTCTTTCATAACAGAGTATTTGGGAAAGTGAGGGTCACAAGGAGTCACACAGACTAGTGGGTAACCTGGGGAAGGAGATTTCTTCGCACCACCCTTGGTTTCTTCTTCTACATGGTCATATTCAGAAAGTGTAACCACCTGGAGGAACAACAATAGAAATCTTGGGACTCTAGAAGATCTGTCGTAGCTCTTGTACCTTGCAATCTCTTTCTTCAGTATGTCTCAACGCATGGAAAAGGCTATTCTTCTAACCTTAAAATTATCATAAACTACCAAACACTTAGACTTAACTCAATTCACTAGCCTTTGAGCTGTGGTGCTGGAGAAGTCTTTGGAGAGTCCCCTGGACTGCAAGGAGAGCACATCAGTCAATCCTAAAGTAAACCAATCCTGACCGCTGCTTGAAAGGACAGATGCTGAAGCAGAAGCTCAAATACTTTGGCTACCAAACGAGGACTCCCTAGAGAAGACCCTCATGTTAGGATAGATCAAAGGCAAAGCTTAATCTAAGTTCTTGCCAAACCCTCTGAGCTAAAGGTCACAAGTTGATTTCACCACAAAGATTAGCAAAAGACACCTCTAATTATAGTCTGGGATAGTATAGGCTACTCTGTCACTCGATTCTGACTCATATTTAAGGCAAGTCCATATCCCATCAAAAAGTAGCATTTGAGAACTCTTAAGGTGATCACTGAAGTTGGAGTTACTTACAACAGGAGGGGCTGGTAAGATGAGACTTCCAGAGGCTTCCTGGTCCAAAATGGTGACCACTGTAGTGGTGATCTCCCCTAGGACAGCTTCAACAGGGTCATCTGGGCCTAATACCAGAGAGAAGGACTCGTGCCACTCCCTGTCCTCATTGGACATGATTTCCACCTTAAATATGATGTGGTCCACACCTTTATGAAAAGACACGGGAGAGGAATAAATCAGGACAACGCGTCAGCTGATGGGACTTCTAATGCATTCACAAAAGTCAGACCAACTAGAACAACATCAATGATTAAAAACAAACATTGGTTTCCTCTGAACCCATCTGCCTCTTGTGTTTTACCGAGTCAGCCTTAAACATATATACATATCATATATTACAACCTAATGGGTTGCTTGGCAGATTTACTAACAGATGCCATGAAAAGATTAATGGTGCCTGTCTGATTTTAATAAAAACCTATGATCCAAAATGTAGCTCCCACACTCATGCTGGGAGGCAATTCTAGTTTGATTCTTTGCAATAAAAACAAAATGCTGGAGTTTTGTAAGATTTTCTGTACAGACACCTGTTTGGAAGAAGGCTGGGGAAAAAGAAACGCTTTGACCTGAATGTAACATGAAGACAAGTCAAGTGAGTGCCAACCAGAGATTAAATGGACACCTCTAAGACAGTGAAATGCAATAGATAGAGAGTCAGATTAAGACTCAAGAGATCTGGGTTCAAATCCCTACTTGACCATGAAAACTCACTGGGGGGTGGGAGTAGCAATGGACAGGCTACTCCTTAAATATCTCACATATGGCGAAAATCCCATAACTACAGAACTACAGAGTAAAGGTCTTGCTTGCTTGAAAGCCAATCACATCCAACTCTAGGGGGCAGTGCTCATCTCTGTTTACAGTGAAAGATGTTTTTGTGATCATGTGACAGGCATGACAAGATGTTGGAATGCATGGATCACTGTTACCTTTCCTGCCAAAGTGGTACCTATTTATCTACTTGCAAATGTTTTGCTTTCAAACTGCTAGGTTGGGACAGACAATGGGCGCTCACTCCATCAGGCAGCACCTGGCCTCCCAAGCTTCCAGCCATCAGGAGCAACATCTTACCCACTAAGCAACTGCGGCCCTTTAGTAAAGGTAAAGGTCACCCTTGCTTGAAAACCAGTTGTATCCAACTCTAGGGTTCAGTGCTCATCTCTGTTTTATAGCCGAAGAACCAGCGCTGTCTGCTTCTGCAGACGTTTCCGTGGTCATGTGGCAAGCATGACTAAATACTGGAGCACCTAGAAATTCACAAACATTCTTGTTTTGGACCACAACACCCAGAATCCTTTGTGCCAGCTAGTCATGCTGGCTAGCAGACATTCTGGCAACTGTATACAAAAAAAATAATGTTTCCAAGCTATGGGAACAGGTTGTTAGAGAAAAATATGACACAAAGGCTGGAAAGGAAGCTGAGGGTACCCTTCAGACAGTTACAGATGAACACTTTCCAGTCCCAATAATTTTGATGGGCGAGACATCTACACATTACTGATCCTCTCACTGAAATAAACAGGAATTTGATGTTGCAATCCTAAATGCACTTAGCTGGGAAGAAAAACAATTTCAAATTGATGAAGCTTATTTCTGAACGGACATACACAAGCAGTGATGGGATGTAACAGGTTCGCACCAGTTCGTCAGAACCGGTAGTAACTTTTCCCAGTGTCCCAGAGAACCAGTAGCAGCTTTTGGGGGGAACCACCTCCGTGGCTTACCTTTTCACTGGCTCCCCCACTGTGCATGCCCACCAAGTTTGGGTGGGTGTATTTTAATGTATTTTTTATTTTATTTATTTATTTATTTATTTAATTTATAGGTTTGTATTGTGGGTGGGTGGGTGGGTGGGTTGAGGGGAGTGTGTGTGTGCGCGCGAGCTTATTTTTATTTTATTTATTATTATTTTTTCTTTGGCCCCGCCCACATCATAGCTCTGCCCACACTCTGATAACATCACGGTAGGGTAGTAAAATTTTTGACATCCCACCACTGTTTCATAAAGGTAACTTTATTAAGATCAGGCTGAACTGTTTTGCAAAAACTTTGAAGATGATCAGGAATGCTAGTGTAGAATTGGAGGCCAAGGGCGCAAAATAAAAACATTCATCAGCCAGGATGGCTTTAAGCCTTTATTCAGCAGGGGTGCCCAAACTAAGGCCTGGGGGCTGGGTGCAGCCCCCAGGGCCAATTCATCCAGCCGGTGAAGCCCTAGTCGCTCTTGGAAGTGGAAGTAAAACGCGCCCGTATGGGCGAGTTTTACTTCCACTTCCAGGAGTGACGAGGGCTTCGCAGGCTGGATGAATTGGCGTTGGGGGCCACACCCGGCCCCCAGGCCTTCATGACCGGCTTCCTGAACCACATGATCGGCCCGTGGCCCAAAAAGTTTGGGCACCCCTGGTTTAGAGGTCTGGGCTTTATACATTTATGGAAGACAAACAGCTCAGTGTTTGACTGCTGATTTCTCAGATGACTTGCATGTTTGATTTTATTTGCTTCAGAGATCTATTTCTCAGTTTGTGCCTTGCTTTGGACACGTCTATCATTGCAAAACTTACAGAAGATGTCCAGAGTAAATATACCAAGTAAACACAACATGCTCATTTTAATCTATAATGAAAGGAGATGAGATGCATCTGTTTTTTTGGATTTCAACTCTAAATTCCCTCATCCAGCATTCCCCAAAGCACTGATCCAGCATGTAGTTCAAAATACAAACAAACCCCACCTCTGATAAAGAGTGGCTGAAATCCCACTATACAGTTATGCAAACAGTGTAACATTTGAAAGAAAAATGTCATTGAGAAATCTCAGCAGACATGATTTGTTGCATTTTGAGTCTGCAGAGATCTCTTAACTTGAGGCAATTCATGTCTAAAAGCTGTGTGAAGAAGAAGAAGCTGCTGCCGAGGAGGAGGAAGAAGAAGAAGAAATTATGCAAATCACACAGCTTTTAGACATGAATTGCCTCAAAGCTGTGTGATTTGCATAATTTCTTCTTCTTCCTCCTCCTCCTCGGCAGCAGCTTCTTCTTCTTCTTCTTCTTCTTCTGCCATATCCAAATCTGAATATTAGCAATCATCATGACGATCAGCTATGAAGATTGACCCGAGGACAATATAAAGCAGTGGCCTTCGTTTGCCTTCCACATCACAGCATGACACCCATGCTACTGATCCAGCTCCATGAGGTACTTTCTGGTATTGAGTCCTTTAGGTATACAAAGTCCTCCTGAGCCCCAGGCCAGGATTGATGAAGCTGCTGTCCTCCATCAAGATGGATTAAAGTGAGATTTAATCCACTTGGGGACCATCACCTTCCCTGTGGACTTCGTCACCCAAGGTTGTTAGTCCTCAGGGTTGTCAGGTTAGTGAACCACCACCTGACATTCAGCATTGAGTCGCTGGCAGTATGGTCTACTCCAGTGTTTCCCAAATGCTGATTTTTGGACTTCAATTCCCAGAAGCCTATGTCATTTCCCCAAAGCACTGATCAGCCAATGTACTGACTTAGGTTTCTGGGAATTGGAGTCCACTTGTGGGCTGTGTACCCCCTGTTGGGAACCACTGGTCTACTCTGTTACCATAGCAAGATAACCTGACCAGACTACATAACTGTGCAACAGGATTTCAACAATATCTATGAATACAGATCCAGAATAGTTTCTGTTTCGTTACATTTATTTTCTGTGCTTTACCAGGGCTAAACTTGAGGACGCGACTCTTCGGATAGTAATCAATCCCAGACTGAGCTGAACCATCCCGGGTGCTGCAACGCACTTTAGAGGTTCTATTCTGGTCACCTCTTCGGATCACCTTGACATTCAAGAAAGCGACGCCCTCCGGGCCAGGTGGTTCCCGGACTTGGTAGGCAGCCTCTTCGAACTCAATAGTTGGTGCTGGGAAAATGTGGAAAGGGAACATCTTGTGTTTATTCAAGATGAAGAACATTTTTCATTTAAGATACAATCTCCTGCCCACTTACCTGTGAACAAGCCTCACTGGATTCAGGACTTAATTTTGAGAAAATACCATATTTGCCAGCATATAAAATGCACCTCCCCCCTCTTAAAATACACCGGGAAAACGGAAAGCGTCTTACACTCCGATGCATCTTATACACTGGCAAATATAGTGTGTAAATACATCAAGTAACAAATATTCTTGAAAAACAAGAAGATCAATTTTACAACAAAATTACAATTATGGCTGTGATGTCTGTTAGTTGTAGTGAAATGTATCAGGATTTAACTTATTATACTAGATCAATGCAAGTCAGAATTAATTATACAGTAATACCTCGGATAACGCTAAGACGTGGTTCCACAAGTCTTGGTGTTATCCGATTTTTAGTGTTATCCGATGCATGTTAAAATGCTATGGGATGGATCGGATAACGTTAAAGCTCCACAGAGATACATTGTAACCGCACAGGCTTTAGCGGTTGTTATCCGATACATCCCATAGGACCTTAACATTATTCGATCCAATTCTCCTCCCCAGATTACTCAACGTCATGCGATTTTAGCGTTATCCGAGGTAAATGTTATCCAAGGTATTACTGTATGTTCCTTTCCTGCAATTGAGACATTCAAACTGAAGGTTTTCTCAACAAGATCAAGGTATTTTAGGTACTTTTGAGAAAATCATTTGGGGTTCCACCCCCACCCACTCCAACAAGGAAGACTGCTGAAGACACTGACAAGAGTTTTCTTTCTTTCTTTTTTATTATGCATAATATGGAGGCAGGGCTGACACAATATATTTTCCTGCCTGAGGTGAAGGATATGAAGCCCCCATCTCCAATTCTGTGTACAGAATCTGTCCATTATAGCAGCAACTGAAAAGACTTTCAGCGCTAGTGATGGGGCCATCACGAATGAAGGCATCTTACCATCTTCATCATTGGAGATGACAATAGTAGCCCTTTGGTTCTTCCCCACAGTAGCCCCACTCCAGTGGTTTCCAAGAGGGTGGCTCAGATGTATCTGGAACTTCTCCTCTGGTTCAAATGCAGAGTCATCGTTGATAACGATAGTGCAGTTTTTCACCTAGAGCCAGGGACAACACCACTTTAAGAACAAGAAGCCATGTCATGCAGTTTGACCCTGGATGGATACCTTCACAGGGGGTTTGAAACTGGGCTAAGGCAGCACACAGAACATACCTCCTGTCTCATATAATTGCTCCTTAGCTGACAGAATTCACTCACCTTCTCCCCTTTCAGAAAAGTAACACGGGATTCCTCTGTGTTCCTCCTTTCCTGAAAGTCCTCCATGACTGCTGCTGTTTGACTCTGGGTATAGCATATGACAGAGGATTTGTAGCTCAGGTCTCCAGTACGGATGATAGGAACGTGCAGGATTCTGTCCTTCTCCTTCACCGTGTATAAATCTTTGCTAAATTTCATATTTGGTACTGTATGATGCATAAAAACAAGGGGAAGAAATTTTCTGTGACCCAGGTTCAACAAGGCTGTTGGTAATGGCACGATTGGATAGAAATAGTCTGTGGCTGGATTTTATGTAGTCAGAAATTGAAGATCATACTTTTTTTATTTTTGCTTTTTCTGTTGACTCTTAGGAGCATCTAAGTAAAATTACAATCACCACTTGCTAGAATACAGATGGCGATTAGGCAGGCCAGGGGCAGAAAAGCCATTTACAAATACTGTAGTATAAACACAGCCCTGGTAGCACAGTAGTTAACTGCTGTTCTGCAGCCAAAACTGCTGACACTGCAAGTTCAATCCTGATCAGGCTCGAGGCTGACTCAGCCTTCCATCCTTTTGAAGCTGGTAAAATGAATATCCAGCATGTTTGGGGGCAAAATGCTAATTTACCTTGTGAACAGCTCAGAGAGTGCACTAAGTGCTATGGGGCAGGTGTATAAGTGTGATTGCTATAAACAAGCTTCCTTGTGCCCCAAGGTCAGGAATCAAAGCCAGCCCTAACACTAGGCAGACTGAGCCACTTGTCATAGGTGGAATATAATGAAAGTAGAAGAGGTATCCCCATAGCTGTACCACCTGAGATCATCTACCATTTCCCTCTCTTAGAGAACTAAGCTACACACCCCATGTAAACTAAGCCAGCTTTTTATTCTCAGGTGTGCTACAGCAGGGGTCCCCCATCACCGGGCCATGGGGTGTCCCGAACCGGGCTGTAGGGGCAGGTGGTGCTGGGCCTTCTGCCCTCAACATGCTCCTCCAGGTCTGCCCAGCAAATGGAGCGTGAACATGGGCTTCAGACACAGCAGATAGGTAGGTGGCCAGGGCCCTCCTCCATGTTGCTTAACTACAGCGGGGCTCCACCCTATGCCTGTATGCAGTGTGATATCTCACTAACTGAGTGGAACGGTGTGGCTGGCAGGCAGTTGGGCCCCTCCTTGTTTTTGAGCTACAGTAGGGCTCCTCCCCCCACCCCACCCAGGCGTGTCTGCAGTGAGGTATCACACTGCCCATATTCAAGCTGTGGCTGGCAGATGGGAAAGATTAAAAATCCCACCACCCTAACTTACCAGTCTGTGGAAATTTTGTTTAGCATGAAACCAGTCCGTGGTGCAGAAAAGCTTTGAGACCCGTATGCTAGACAATGTTTATCATGCTGTCTGAGCTAAAGCAATAGTTGACCAATGACAACTGGTCCAATCGGCTTCAACAAGGAGTGCTGTCCCTCTGCCTCAAGCAACAATGGGCTATCACCCCTTAGCGTCCAAGAAAACCAGGCTATGGAGAGACGGACAGGTTGCACTTACCTGTAACTGTCGTTCTTCGAGTATGTTGTTTGTGAATTGAAACTGATGGGTTCTGCGCTTGCGCGGGAGCCATGTCGGAGCTGGAAAGCTGATTGGATAAATTTGAATGGTTAGTACCACCCACCATCTCCACCCGCCCTTTGCGCCATTTCGCGCTTTCCGCCTCAGTTAATATTAAAGCTGTACAGAGGATAAAGCATCTCATCCCTGTAGCAGTAAGAGGGGAAGGACGGGTGGGTTGTGTGAATTCACAAACAACATACTCGAAGAACGACAGTTACAGGTAAGTGCAACCTGTCCTTCTCTTTCGTGTTGTTTGTGAATGCACACTGATGGGTGACTAGCAAGCTCTCTTACCTGGATGGTGGGTAGCTGGTGCTGTGGTGAGATGTGCCGCCTGGTGGAGATGTGGTGTGGTCTCAGGATACACTCAAGGGTCAGGAGGTCATCATGGCATTGAAGCGCGAAGACCTGCTGTCAAGACCGAGCGTCCCAGCGTGGAGTCGGGGATGGCTCTGGTGTCTAGTCTGTAGTGGTTGACAAAGGTGAGTTGCAGATGTCTTCCATGGGGATTCCCTCCAAGAAGGCCGTGGAGGTGGCCATGGATCTAGTGGAGTGAGCCCTGACGTGGGGTGGTGGCTCCCTCGATGTCAGGCGGTAGGCCAGGTAGATTGTCTCGCAGATCCATTTGGAAAGGCGTTGGGCAGAGAGCGCGTGGCCTTTGGATCTTCCGCCGTAGGCGATGAACAGTCTATTAGATTGTCTAAAATCTCTGGTACATTGTGTGTAAAAGAGCAGCGCTCTTCGCACATCTAATGAATGCCAGCTTCTTTCCTGAGTACTAGAAGGGTTGGGAAAGAAAGCAGGTAAGGTGATGACCTGGGATAAATGGAATTCTGTGACCACCTTAGGGAGGAAGGAGAGGTCCGGGTGCATGACCACTCTGTCGTGGAAAAATTTGAGGAATGGGGGATCATTCCTGAGGGCTGTCAGTTCCCCTACTCTGCGGGCTGAGGTGATGGCCACCAGGAACGCGGTCTTCCACGAGAGCAGGTGGATCTCGGCTGTTGCTAACGGCTCGAAGGGTGGCTTCATTAGGGCTTCCAAGACGGTAGACAGTGACCATTGTGGTGTGGGTAGTCGTGTGGGGGGAAAAACATTCTTCAGGCCCTTAAGGAACCTCTTCATGGTGAGGTCTTGGAAGGCTGAAGAGAGGGCAGAGCGAGGTGAAGCATGAGCGACGACTGCAGCTAAGTGCACACGTATGGAGGAGTGTGCCAGGCCGGTTTCAGCTAGGTGGAGCAGGTAGTCCATCAGATCCTCTAGGGAGGCTGTGGTCAGTTCCTCGTCCCGGTCCCTGAGGAATGCATTAAACCTCTCCATCTTGTTCTTGTAGGACTTGGATGTGGAGGGTTTCCTGCTCTGCTCCAGGATCCTGCTTATCCTGGGATTATGAGCCAGGCCGTGAGGTGGAGACTCGGTAGGTCTGCGTGGAACATCTGGCCCCGTTCCATGTGGAGCGACGGGTCGTCTGGGAGGGTGATCGAGTCCGTCGCTAGTTCCCTGAGCAGTGGGTACCAGTGTTGCCTGGGCCATGCTGGTGCAATTAGAATGGCTCGGGCCCTCTCCTGGCGAAGGCGGACTAGGACCCTCTGGATGAGCGGGAAAGGTGGAAAGGCGTAGAGGAGACTTCCACGCCAGGGGATCATGAAGGCGTCCCCCATGGATCCTTGTCCCGCTCCGGCTCTTGTGCAGAACAGGTTGCACTTCGTGTTGGTCTGGGACGCGAAGAGGTCCACTCGTGGTCGGCCCCATCGGTTGCACAGGAGCTCAAAGACCGATGCGTTGAGCTCCCATTCGTGAATGTCCGAGGTCTTGCGGCTGAGGCCGTCCGCTGTTGTGTTGAGTGTCCCTTGGATGTGCACTCCGATTGGTAAGATGTGGTTCTGGAGGCACCACTCCCAGAGTTGGACTGCTAGATAGAGTAGGGATGGTGAGTGAGTCCCTCCTTGCCGGTTGAGGTAGGATAGGGCTGTGGTGTTGTCCGAGGCGACCTGAACCGCTGTTCCTCGGAGGCTGGATTGGAAGGTTTTCATGGCCTTCCAAATCGCGAGTAGTTCTAGGAAGTTTATGTGGTGTGCTCGTTCCTGTCGAGTCCACTTGCCGCTTATCTCCAGGGATCTGCAGCATGCTCCCCATCCGAGTGTGCTCGCATCCGTGGAGATCTGGGTTGACGGTGTGGGAGGTAGGAAGGGTCTCCCGATGGCCACGAATTCGTGGTTGGTCCACCACTGTAGTTGCTGTTTGAGTTCGCGGGTTGGTATGAGCCGTTTGCCTGGATCGTCCAACACGGGGTTGAAGAGGTGTAGGAACCATGACTGGAGCGATCTCATCTTTAATTTGGCGAACGGTATGACCGCCGTGGTGGAGGCCATGAGGCCTAGGAGTCTCTGCGCCGATTTGGCACTCACCGTGCGGCTTTTCTGGAACTGGTGTACCAGCGATCCGATGTGTGCTAGGCGCTGGGGAGGGGCGAATGCTCTTGCCTTCGTGGCGTCCAGGATCGCCCCGATCTAATCCATCTCCTGGGCCGGTTCTAGGCGTGATTTCTTTACATTGATCCGAAGACCGAGATCCTCCATGGTTTTGAGGGTGAATCGCACGTCCCTCCGTGCTTGTTCTGCGGACGGCGCCGTTATCAGCCAGTCGTCTATGTAGGGAAATACCTGGATGCCCCGGGTCCGTAGGTATGCCGCTACCGGTGCCATGCATTTCGTGAAGACCCTCGGTGCGGTGGAGAGACCGAATGGTAAACAAGTGTACTGGAAGGCTTGTTCCCCGATGCAAAATCTGAGGAATTTGCGGTGATCTTGGCGTATTGAGATGTGGAAATACGCATCCTTGAGGTCGATTACTGCAAACCAGTCTCCGGTCTTCAGGAGAGGGAGAATGGTCTGGAGCGTGACCATGCGGAACTTCGCCACTCGAATGTGTTTGTTGAGGCGACGGAGGTCCATGATGGGTCTGAGTCCTCCGTCTTTCTTGCTGACTATGAAATATCTGGAATAGAATCCATCGCAGAGAGATGTTGGTGCGACCGGTTCTATTGCCCCCTTGAGTAGAAGTGCTGAGAGTTCTTCTTGCAGCTGGGGGGACGGGTTGGTGGTGTGAATGTGACCTAAGGTTGGCCATCTCTCGAATTCGATGGCGTAGCCAACGTCTAAGATTCGAAGTACCCACCGATCGGTAGTTATTGAGTTTCAAGTGGCTAGGAAGTTCCGGAGCGGTATGTACGGCATCGGATGGGGCGAGGGAGGATCTTCGGTTCGGAGGGAGTCAAGGCTGTTGTTTTTGCCTCCGGTCAGAGCGCTTGGTGTTCTGGCCTTGGTTCTGGAAGCACGAGCGGTTGTATTGTCTGCGCGGCTTGAAGAAACGTTGCTTGGCTTGGTCTTGGGATCGAAAGGACTGGCGGTTGCGGTAGTCCTGGTTGTATCCCGAAGAGGGCCTGCATTGGTATCCGCTGGTCGAGCCAAGCCGAAGTCTGTTGGACGTTGTGATGTCCTTGTGAAGCTTGTTAAGGGCATTGTCTGTGTCTTTGGCGAACAATCCCTTGCCGTCGAAAGGGAGCTCCTCGATGAGCCTCTTCGTGTCATCATGTAAGTCGGCCGATCTGAGCCATGCATGGCGACGCAGCTGTATCGCGGCCGCTACGGTCTTAGCCCCTGAGTCGCAGATGTGGCGTGCGGTTCGGAGCTGTTGTTGGCTGAGTTGGATCCCTTGCTCGGACAGGGTCTCAAACTCAGCGCGGAGATCGGGGGGCAGTCTGTTCAGGGAGGCTTCCACCTTGCCCCACAGCTTGATGTTGTAGGCTGCCATGGCTGCCTCGTAGTTCGATGTGCGGGTAGAGAGGGAGGAGGCGGCGTAGACCCTCCTTCCAATGGCGTCCAGTTTCTTTCCCTCCTTCGAGGATGGGACAGGTACGCTATGCACGGCAGTGCGGTGTTGGGTGGCCTTAACTACCCTCGAATTCGGCGTGGGGTGCGAATGGAGGAACTCACCCTCTTCCCCAAGGAGCTTGTAGATCCCATCCAGCCGATTGGAGACGACGTGGGATGAGACCGGCCTGCTCCAAACTGTCTTGGCCGAATGGGCGACGGCCGGAAGGAAAGGCAGATGGACTGGAAGGATCTTCTTGGTGTCCGCCAATCCGCACACCTCGTCCACGAATGGAGCCGGCGGGTGTTCTGCCCTAATATTTAATATCGGGCCCATGCGGGTCAGGAGGGCAGTGAAGGATTTCTGATCCTCCGGCTGCAGGTGCTCCTTGGCGCCGATCTGTTCCACTGGGGACTTTTCGGCATCGACCGGAGGAAGATCGTCCATGTCTTCCTCCTCGCCTTCTCCCTCGGACGAATCGTCCGAGCCTCCAGACACCCCGGCAAGGGATGGGGGTGGCAGTGAGGCCTCGGGGTCCGAGTCAGACCAATAAGGCCTGGCTGAACTCGGTTCCTCCCCGGACACAGATGGCAGTGGTGGCGGCAGCGGTTGGGAAGCCATGGATTGGGCTCGGCGCCGTTTGGAGGCCACGGATGCGTGATCGGCCTTCCGTTTGGAGGTAGCCCGCGATGTAGGATCGGGCGGGGGTCCAATGGTGGCGAGTACCTTGTCGGTGATTTTCTCCGTCATGGCCTCCAAGAGCGGGGACAGCATCTCCAGGGTGAGGAAGGGCTGTGCGGCGGTCTCCGATCCCCGTTCATCACTTCTCCCGTCGGGAAGTAGAGATGTCCCCCATGGAGTTGATGCCGGGGGGGGGGGTCTCTTGGTGCGGCGGAATGCCCTCTGACTCCGGCTGCGACGCACGTGGAGGTGATGGTGGCGGCGACGTAATGGCGGCCACGAAGACTGCGGAGGCCGGGGAAGCAGAAGGAGACGGCCGGCGTACTCGAGGTGTGGGAGGTAGAGAGGAAGAGTGTTTCTTATGTTTTTTCTTCTCCTCCTTCTTCCATTCCTCCTTGTTGTTCTTCTTTCTGAAGAGCTCGACGGTGGTGAGCTTCTTGGTGGCTGGCGGTGGCGAAGAGGACGTCTCTTGGCGGGCCTCCGTCGGGCGCCTTGGGCCTTGTGGTGCTAGGGCGGACTCCATGAGGTGGGCCTGCAGTCGGTTCCTCCGGTTCTTTAGGGCAACCTTGGAGAACTTCTTACAGGCTGAGCACGAGTGCACAGGATGGTCTTCGCCCAGGCAGATCAGGCACTTAGAGTGGTTGTCGGTGCTCGAGTTCTTGGCCGAACACGAAAGGCACTTTTTGAAGGCCGCCGACGATGCCATCCACAGTGGGGTGGCGAAGGGCTAGAAGGGGGGATCCCCTTTGCGGCTCTTCTACTGTCTGTCTTCTTCTTCTTCTTCTTTTCTTTTTAAACAAAAAAAGGGGGTACTGGATAAACCAGAAGTGTAGGTGCCGAAAGCTATCCCGGATTAAACAACCGAGCAATTCGGTAGTGAGGGGAAAAAAACGGGAGAGCTCTCGATCAAGCACCTGCTGTAGCAGCGGAAAAACAAGAACTGAGGCGGAAAGCGCGAAATGGCGCAAAGGGCGGGTGGAGATGGTGGGTGGTACTAACCATTCAAATTTATCCAATCAGCTTTCCAGCTCCGACATGGCTCCCGCGCAAGCGCAGAACCCATCAGTGTGCATTCACAAACAACACAAAGGAGAATCCTAGTTACCTTTTCATGAGGATTCACTGGTCCACTTACCATCTTGGAAGGTATCATTAATTGCCACTGTAGCTTGAAAGGGCTTGGCCAGTTCGGCTCCCTGGGGCGAACTCAAGTAGACTACAAATGTCTCTACTCCTTCAATTACCGGGTATTGTGCATCATCCAGGATTGTTAGGGTGCAGTACTAATGATGACAAAAGAAAGGCATTTCTTCTTAATATATTGAATCAGCCAATGATGTGTGCATATATTTAGTGTGAAAATTCTCTGGTAGATGTGAGATACATTAATCCTTGAAGTGAGGGAGCTTCTGAAATTAATTAACACCAACAGCTTTTTGTATAGACTTGCTTATCTCAGATGGATGAGAATATTGGGAATGATCTATGGAAAAACTCTCTCTGCTTTTGACAGGTAAGGCCCATTTCCCCCAGATTACAATAGGAATACTGCTGAACCAATAAATCGTTACTTAAGACGCTGAACTTGATGACTGGAAGGCCAGCAGGCCAGTAGTTCGAGACCCAAGTCTACAGGATGGAGTGAGCTCCTGTCTCTGTCCCACCTCCTGCCAACCTAACAGTTCAAAAGCAAGAAATTGCAAGTAGATAAATAGGTACCACTTCGGTGGGAAAGTAAACAGCATTTCATGCCTGCCACATGTCCATGAAAATGTCTGCAGACACAGACAGTGCCAGCTCTTTGGTTGTAAACAGAGATGAGCATTGAACCCTAGAGTTGGATACGATTGGCTTTCAAGCAAGGGCAACCTTTAGCTAAGGGCATAAGATTTGTGGAATGTGGCTTCAACTTAATGAAACTTTCTAGGGCCCCTAGAGACTCACACTATCTAGCAGTCATTATTTCCCCTACTAATTGGGGATGTTGGAAAGTACAGCCCAAATTATTTGAAGGGCCCCAGATTGAGGAAGGTTGCTAGAGTCGATTGCTTGATTCCCCAAGTAACAATGCCTCCATTTAAGCAAGAAAAGTAGCAATACCTCTTCAGTCTTTCCTGGGTGAAATTCCACTTTCTTAGAGCTCGGTATATAATCAACTCCTGGAGTAGCAGATGGTGGTTCAGACATCCGAGTGGCACACCACACGGAAGTAGGGGTTGAAAGATCAGGGCCTTGCCTATTAATTGGTATTTCAATAATTCCTGCAATGAAGAAAGGACAATTTTTTTTTGGGGGGGGGGGATCCTTGAAAATAAATTTAAAGTCAAATGGGCAGAAATGACCACTACTTGTATCTCTTCAGAAATCAAGATAAGCTATTCAACAGCTACCATGATATATGCTTTTACTTACTATTATACTGTTAACTATTATAAACTTATTATCTAGATATCTTTTAAAGAAAATACCACCATGCTTTAGAGTAGATTGCAAGTTCAAGCTCTGCTCCAGTGCTTGCTTTATAGCAAGTTATAGCAAGTTCAAGCTCTGCTCCAGTGCTTGCTTTTTATTGAAAAAAAGAAGAGAAGAAAAAGAATAAATAAATAAATTGCTGCTCCTGGTCACCTCTAAGAATAGCAATTTGCTTTTAAATAACAGGTCACAGGGGCCCACATCTACAGAAGAAAGGCTGCATGAGATGTGGAAAATTACTGAAGTGGCAACATGTATTGGATTTTCTCATTATGCAAGTAAGAAGAAAAACAGCCTGGTTATCATTTGAACAATTGGTTAGGGGAAAATCTCTTTCTTAGTTTCACTGCATTTCTTCAAATGACACCAGCACTTTGCTCACATTACATTGTGACACATTTATTTATTTATTTATTTGTCTGTCTGACTGTCTTATATACAGCACTATTAATGATCATCCACTCTTCTGAGTGATTTATGGAGTAAAATATCTTTTAAAATGATGAGAATTCACCCTCTGATGTCCAAGAACATCTAGAGAGTCAAGTTTGAGGAACCCTGCTTTATAACAACACACAACCCATATGGCTATACACCAACTCAAACACAAGAACAGAATAAAAACCTAAATTTAAAATTTATATTAACAGCATGTGGGGATATGTTCTTGAAGACTGGTTTATAGAATCCTGTCTTTATTAGTTTTTGAAAGATCAGGAGGGACAATCATATCTAGGAGGGGAGTGTGTTGTTCTACTGAATAAGGGCCACCACCAAAAAGGTTCAGACCTTCACTGTCACCTTTATAACCTTTCGTCTGATGACTTTTTAACAGCATGGATTGAAAGGAGCATGTGAAATGGGCAGCTATTTTCTGGGAGAAACTTTCTAACAAATATCAAGGCCTTGAACCTTTAAGGACTTTATAAGTTATAACCAGCATTGCTTGTCCTGTGGAATCTGTTTCCCACTCATCACACAATGTATTAAGAATTGTGTTCCAGCCAGACCCTAATCTGTCTCCAAGATGCTTCTTTCTGGTCAAAGTGTGGAGTTTCAACTTTTTGGCACTTTTTGTGTCCAGTCTGGAACAATTCCCCAAACAGACTTAACGGTCACCTAAATGGAGATCATTCCTCTTAAAGCCACCCTTTTGGCTGCTATCAGACATGTGTCCTTACAATTGTCTGATCACATCCAAATAAATCATACTGATATACAATCCAAATCCTAGATTTTGTTCAGTGATCAATACACTGTCTCTGCATTGCATGTCATGGAAACAAGTCCACACCATTTCCAAGATACTGTGATACATTTGTCTCATGACAAATTATGGAGAAACAGTAAAACCCCAATTTACGAATGCCCCTACTTATGAATAATTCAACTTATGCATTGGTTCTGCACTGAAATCCATGCCTTGAGTTATGAACATGTCCCAATTTACGAATTAATTCTTTTTCCTCTGTGTTGCCTCCAGTGAAGCAAAAAACGCCATTTCCCCTATGGGTTAGCTTCAGGTTACATAATCTGATTCCCCAGAATGCATTGTGCACATGCAGCCTTTCAGAGCCCTGTAGGTGGCAGTAGAGTGTTTGGAATGATTTCTTTGTCTGGAGTTTCGGGACCAAAATGGCTGCCTGTTGCTGTTTCTTGCTGGATTTTTCTGAGTTTTTTTGTCCATTTTCAAAGCTTCTTTAAGGCAAGGAACAGCATTTTTGCTTATGCATGCTTTCCTTTCAATGCTGTTGTTGTTTTTGGGTGGTTTGATTGATTTTTTGAGGGGGGGGGTACTGTTTTAATTTTTGGAGGGTGAGGGTGGACTTTTATTTATCCATATGGGAATGCCTCGAGTTACAAACAAATTCAACTTACGAACAAGGCCACGGAACTGATTTTATTCGTAACTTGAGGTTTTACTGTAATTAGGAGCTGCAGTGGCTCAGTGGTTAAGAAGCTTGCCTTGTTAGGTGGAAGACCAGCAAGTCAGCAGTTTGAGACCCAGGTACTTCATGACAGAATGAGCACCTGTCTCCATCCCAGCTCCTGCCAAACTAGCAGTTCGAAAGCAAGAAATTGCAAGCAGATAAATAGGGACCACTTTGGTGGGAAAAGATCTTGGGGACATGAAAGGAGCCTCAATTAGGTATCCCCTGACAGAGCTTCTCCACCAAAAATTCTTTCAACCCAGAATAATTTCTGACAAGAAAATATTATTATTAGAGAGACAATTTGCTGGGGGTCATAAAGACCTTCGAAATTCTTACCTGCATCCTCGTTTACAGTAAAAGCAGCTGTTCCAAGGGACACTGTTGACGCATCATTTGGCCCACTGATCACAATCTTGGCTGATGCTACGCTCCCAATGCGAGCATTCTCAGAGGTGTCGGCCAGTGCAATCTCAAATTCCTCTTCTTCTTCGTACTCACTGTCATCGATTAGCTTCACGTCACAAGTGGTCATTGTGACCCCAGGCCCCAACACGACACGGTTCTCATTGGACATTGCTCTGGACTTAAAGTCTGAACTGGACTCCAGGGCATGGGCACTGCTGCCTTTTGCAGTTCTGGCCACCGTGTAGCAAATGGCAGATACAATGCTGCTAGAATCCCCTATAATGCAACATACAGCAGAGAGATACAAAGGTTGCTTTCTACAGTAAGCATTATGTTGGCTGTGCAAATCCACCTAGACCCGTGATGGCGAATCTTGGCACTCCAGATTTCTTGGACTTCAATTCCCAGAAACCCAAGCACCCTGTGAATCCACATGAATGGGTTTACTGCGATTCATCCGGCCCAGGCTGCCCTTGTTGCTCCCGGATGCGGAAGTAAAATGCGCCCATACAGGAGTGACGAGGGCAGCGTGGGCTGGATGAATCGCAGTAAACCCATTCATGTAGATTCACATGGTGCTTCGGCTTCTGGGAATTGAAGTCCAAGAACATCTGGAGTGCTAAGGTTCGCCATCACTGACCTAGACCAATGGTTCCCAACCTTGTTTTGGCCATGCCCCAACTAAGCATCTCTAAAATCCTGATTCCCACCCCACCCCCAAGACATATTTTTATTATTCAAAAAGTGAACTCCTATTCACATGGAGGAAGCCCAAAAGACCTGTAATGGCCAACCTTGGCACTCCAGATGTTCTTGAACTTCAATGCCCAGAAGCCATGATCAGCAGGAGTGCTGACTTGGGCTTCTAGGAATTTTGGGCTTCTAGTCCAAAAACACCTGGAGTGACAAGGTTGGCCATTACAGGTCTTACTCATTCTCGTATTGCCCCCCTGTGGGGCCGTGCCCCATGTTGAGAACCACAGACCTAGACTATCTCAATACTACACTGTCCTGTCTGTCTCATACCACTTTAATTAACATGGCTGCATCCTTAGTAAACCTGGGATTTGTAGTTTGGTGAGGTACAGATTTCTATGTGGGTGTTCAGGGGTTTGCACTGGAATTCTCTAGGCATGTTCACTCATTTCTGTTTGGGCTCTAAATCCCATAATTCTCCATTCCGAGAGTTTCACCTGCCATACAGATACAGTAATACCTTATATAACATTAGTATCGAATAACACTAAAATCGCATAACATTAAGGAATCTGGGGGAAAGAATTGCATCAAATAACATTAAGATCCTATGAGATGCTTCAGATAACAACCGCTAAAGCCTGTGTGGTTACAATGTATCTCTATGGATCCCATAGAGGATCAGATAACACTAAAAATCATATAACACCAAGACTTGTGGAACCAGGTTTTAGTGTTATATGAGGTTTTACTGTACTCAAATTGTGCTCAGCTTGGACTGGAAGGCTTTTTGGGATGGGATAGGATAGGGTCAACTGAAGTCTACTTTGCTGCTGCTTCTTTCATGTTCAGGTCAAACTTTAAACTGGCAAAATGAAGCCTCCTTCATTGGAACAAGGTTCCAGTACTAACCAGCAAACAAGCCCGATTCTGTATCTCTCCACACCCACACCATGTGTTGTTGTCTGTCAGCAACCCACACTTGAGCATGTCAGTCTCAATCTACTCAGGGTCCTCCAAGTGACATCAGAAAGGTTGAGTTCAGCCATATCCTCCTTTAACGTTATTCCTTGTCCAGTGAGCACCTTCCTCCAAATTATAAATCCCAGGATTCTATGTAATGGAGCCATCACAATTACACTGATATCAAACTTATAGGGCTACATGGTACAATATTGATACACTCCCAAGTTAGCCACCTCTGACTAAGTCAGAGCACAGTTAGGTTGCCCTCAAATAGACTTATTTAAGTTTTGCTAGTTTATTCTGAAATGAGATATTCATTATTATTTGAAATTAAATGTCACAATTTGCTTCTTATTATTGTTTGCTTTCTCATTATTTAATATGGATTGTTATATTATTTTGTTGCAAATCTGGATTCTGCCTTGATGCTTTTATGGTTCATCTTTAAAACAAATTGTTAGCAGAATGCTCAGTTATAATAGGGCACGCTTGGTTACTCAGAAAGAAAACCCAGCTGAGCTCAATGTGACTTACTTCTGGATAAGTGAAGATAACAAATCACATTTCTTTACATGATTTTCGATCAACCTATGATAATGTTTTGTCCCTCCCCCCCCCCTTCCGTCCTTCCTTTTGCCTTTCAAAAGTTCCTCACAACACAAGTTTCAGAAGCAGTGCTGGTGCAATTCTGAGGGTCTACCTTTAGTTAACTCACATTATGGATTGTGACCCATTATATCAACGTAATCTTCATGCAAACAATTTGTTACATGAGAATTTGACAGCTTAGGGCTCAACAACACTAGACGGCTCGGCTTTCTCTCTTAACTTGGATGGTAACCAACCTTTCCTTTCAATGGGGACAGAGAGAATGCCAGCACTTTCACTGATGTGATAGACTTTCCTATCAAACTGCAAGGCCGGCTCATCTTCTTCATCACTGATGAAGACTTTGGCTGTAGTAACGCTGCCTAACAAGGCATACGCAGGCATGCTCAGCTCCACAGTGAAGCTCTCAGTGTTCTCAAAGATGTGGTCATCATTTATTACAATGGTGCAAAATTTAGTGTCCTCCTGTTCATCAAACTGTACCTGTGAGGCAGTGGAAAGAGGCATCAGTACGATTATAAATTTGGAACACAGAGAAATATAGTACAAAGGTCTACTGAAGCTAAGGTGCAGCACAGTGTATCTAATGATGCCAGAGTTTGACCACAAATCAGCACTGTTGCTTTACAAGCTCTGGAACAGTGAGTTATGATTTAGCCCAGGGATACCCAAACTATGGCCCATGGGCCGAATCCAGCCCCCGACACCAATTCATTTAGCACGCACCCCTTCATCGCTCCCGGAAGCAGAAGTAAAATGTGCCCAGATGAATCGGGTAGTTTAGGCACCCCTGGTTTAAGCAGAGAAAATGGCAGGCTAAAATCTATCTCATCCTGTTTCAAAACAATTACAAGACATGTTTTACTTTTGCTTCCGGTGGGAGAAGCCACGTGACTGGCCCACTGAACCACATGACCGGCCCATGGCTCAAAAAGTTTGGGCACCCCTGATTTAGCCCCAATGCTACAGAAAAAACCTCAAGTAAACTGCCCTATTCACTGGTTTGTTCTTGCCTTGGTTAGATTCCCCAACCTGACTCTGTGAGCCACATCTCCAATCCATGGGGTAAAACAAACCACAAGAACATCAGAGATTGGGGGGGATGAACTGGCAATTTCATGGGCTAAAGGACACTGAGCTGTGTAAGACTGTATATGCCCAGACTGTGAGTTCTCTCATCAGATACAGGGTGAGAGAGAAGACTGCATCATCAGTACCAGGTGACAGGTGGCCTTTTGGTACCTCTTGCCCTATTTGAACAATAAACAGCACCTTCTAGGACTACCATATTCTAAGGCTACCATAAGACATTTTAGTCCCTGAGATAAAGAATAAGATGACAAACACACCTACAGGGAATACCACTTCTTTGCTGGTGTTAGAGAACCACCTTTCACCACCACACTTGAGGACAGTAGGCCAATGTAAGGTTGTTACCCATTATACCCTCATTACAGTTCTCCAACACAAGGGAATGGGCACAAGGGAATGCTAATTACCGTATGAACTGTCCAGAGAGTGCTCTAACCCCTGTTTCCTTCACTAACCTGGCCTGCATATTCAACATAGTCCTGTTCTCCTGGTTTCAGATTTGAGCTGGATGTGGCAGTTCCCTGCTCAGTGCGACAGAGAACAATAGCATATTGTTTGAGGTTACCCATCCTCTTCACTGTGACACTGATGGATCCAGCCTTTTCGCTAACATTGTAGCTGGAAAGGGGAAGAAAAAGAGAAAGGATTAGACTTTTTGTGTAGAAAAGGCACAATTGTGGTGGTTTGGTGGTTAAGATGCTGAGCTTGATGACTGGAAGGTTAGTGGTTCATGATGTGAGCGCTCTGTGACAAAGTGAGCTCCTGTCATCTGTCCCGGATCCTGCCAATCTAGCAGTTCAAAAGCAAGAAATTGCAATTAGATAAACAGGTACCGTTTCGGTAGAAAGGGTAACAACATTCCATGCACTCTGGCACTTAGTCATGGCTGCCACATGACCACAGAAACATCTGCAGATGCAGACAGTGCTGGCTCTTTGGCTGTAAATGGAGCAGAGCACCGAACTCTAGAGTGAGACATGACTGGCTTTCGAGAAAGGGAGACCTTTACTTTTACCATCCTGGCACAGAATTTAGAAGGATTAATTTTTTTA
The DNA here is from genome assembly GCA_030440675.1 of Furcifer pardalis. Classification (NCBI taxonomy): domain Eukaryota; kingdom Metazoa; phylum Chordata; class Lepidosauria; order Squamata; family Chamaeleonidae; genus Furcifer; species Furcifer pardalis. The sequence continues at coordinate 94,246,553 of CP126892.1, forward strand.
TTACAGCTCCCCAAATTTGCATCAGTTGAGAGTATTTTGGGCATTTCAATTTAAAAATGTAACCCCCTGCAAGGTCTGATTAGATTGCACAGGAATCAGTGGGAATTATTCTCCTTTAATTGTGAATCAATGTTCCATTAGTTTTGGGGGAACATTACATGTGTTTGTACTCAACTATTTCCAGAGTTAGTAAATTCAGACTTCAAGCCCCTCTTTATCAGCTTAATCAGCTTCAGTGTTATCTGCCTTCCTCTCATTTTGTCAAGAATGTGTGATTTGCCTTCAGTATAAGTGCTTCAATTTAATGGGCATTAATTCAATTTCAGAGGGGGTAGGGAGAACAAGTGCATAGACAAATTTAACTTCCTAAAAACCAATAAGAACTATCGAGATGTGAAAGTATGTGAGTTCTATACCTAAAGCTAGATGCAGGTTTATATTTGTTGGACAAGAATTCATAGTTTTAAAGTTACCTGAACATTCTACTGCAGGTCACCTGAGAAAGCTGATAACTCAAGAGTTAAATGTCTTCCTGCCTGGAGATTTATTATGTTTTTGTCTCTGTGCTATAACATTAATCAAGAAAGCTTTCTTATGAGTGCGTTATACATTCAGGTTTCTAGTCAACACTAATCTGGTAAAATTATATGCACTCAAACAGTCATATGTAAATACACTGGCTAAAGGACAAAACTGCAGTTGGTGGTTGGCTGGTCCAAGCACATTTGTGTGTAACACTAAAGATGCCTACAACATAATGCCATCTTCTGGCTCTCAGAGTAAAGGCAAAGGTCTCCCTTCCTCAAAAGCCAGTCATGTCCAAATGTAGGAGGTGGTGGTGGTGCTCATCTCTATTTACAGCCAAAGAGCCATGCTGTCTGCATCTGCATATATTTCAGCGGTCATGTGCAGGCATGACTAGACACCAAAGCACATGGGATACTGTTACCTTTTCCACCAATTTATCGACTTGCAATTTCTTGCTTTTGACCTTCTAATTTGGCAGGAGCTGGGGCAGACAATGGGTGATCACTTCATCACACAACACTCAGGTTTAGAACTGCCGACCTTCTGGTCATCAAGGTCAGTGTTTTAACCACTAAGCCATTGCACCCCCTGGCCCGTATACCATGTGTTTTTGTCTTTGTTGTCCTGTTCTTTCCATGTCTCCCTAATATCCATGTTCTGTTTCTTTACATCCATGCTCTTCAAGTCTCACCCCATGGCCTCCTTTATCCTATGCCTTTTGACCAATATGAATCCTGCCCCTTTCTGTGCACAACCCACCCCTCCTAATCTGGCTACCCCTCATTCTCCCATATTTCATGCCAAATGTGTATGCACCTTTCTGCCTCTCTGTTTTTCCTCTAGATGTCCTGTTATATTGTCCCTTTATTTCTCAACTCCATTATCTCCCTCTCTCCTCTCACACCCCTCTGGCATTACAACTCCACCAACCACTCTTTTTTTGTATCTTATGGCAGAGGGACTGCAGTGGCTTAGTGGTTAAGATGCTGAACTTGGTGACTGGAAGGTCAGCAGGTCAATAGTTCAAGACCCGAGTGCTGTAAGATGGAGTGAGCTCTTGAGCTGTAAATGGAAAATGAGCACAGAACCCTATAGTCAGATATGACTGGGTTTCGAGTAAGGATGACCCTTTATCTTATGGCAGACAGGCTCCTGTTCTACTCAAGTGGCTCCCAACCTTGGATCCCCAGGTTACATAGGTTGGATTCCTGCATTGAGCAGGGGATTGGACTCTCTGGCCTTAGAGGCTCCTTCCAGCTCAGTTATTGTATCATTCACCCAGTTGGGGAGTCAAACTTCAACCACTAGATCTGAGCTACCCAATTCATTTTTAGGATGAAGAAGCGCAACATAAATTAATTATGTTACACTTCAGTATCCTAAAAGCTGGTTGGGTAGCTTACTACTAACATCAGAAATCCCATGGAAGGACACTGTTGGAGTATGCTGCTTACCTGGTGTGCTGAAAGCTAATGAGAGACCACTGGATATGGAAGGTATTGCCACTGACCACACTGGGTTTGCTATCCTTTACCAGAAATTGAAATCTGTCTTCTGTCTCTTGAGTTCTCTCTTCATGTAAAACATACTGGATCAATCCCAAATTCACATCCTCTGTTGAAAGAGACTGTTCAGTAAAGCAATTCAGGAATTAATTTTTGCATACCTATAAATATAGCCTCCCTGCCGATTGAGTTTCTGGATAAGAAACTCATAGAACAGGAGTAAGCAACTTCAAACTAGGTGTCAATTTTCCTCTCCTTGGACCCAAGAAGCTGGATCTCTGCTGTCAACATCAGAAATGGTCAGAAGTTCACTTCTGATTTCCATTCCCTTCAACTACTGCTGCCTTAAAAAAAAAAACCCAAGGAGTATGGGGTTGAGCACCCTGACCTAAAGGAGAATTCCTGGAGCTTTTGCCTGTTTCAAACAGCAGAATATTTTGAAGTGAGGAAGCTTCATGGCTTTTAAAAATAGAGAGCAGGTCCAGGTTTCATGATGACCACACCTATGTTAGAACAACCCAAGAATTGCTCCAGGAAATACAAAACAATCTAACCACAGATGCTTGGTGTTTTCTCCTGTCATACTAGAATGACAAAGGAAACAAATTGAGTCACCCAAAGAAAATACATAGCCATTCACACAAAACGTTAACTAAGTTATGGGATTTAGTTCTGCAAGACATGGTGGCAGCTGCTGACGTAGATGACTTTAAAGATGGGGAATAGATGCATGAATGGAGGACAAGGTTACCAACATATCTTGATCATGATAATTATTTGCTTGCCACTGAGTATCAATTCCTGGGAAAATAAAAACACAGAGGTCTGGAGCTCTAGTCTAATGTTTTGTACATGTGATTCCCACTGAGATATCTGTTCAGCCACTGTGAGGGACAGGATGGTGGACTTAGATGGGACTTTACTCTGATGCAATAATAGTAATACAATAAGAATGTTGATACAGGACTGAGCCTTTGGAAAAGGCTTGAGTTCAAAGCCAATACTGTTCTTAGTCCCACGGAGTCCGGAATTAATCCATTCAAAATTCAATTTATCACCCTTTGTAAAATGAGCTGGGCCTTTCTATTAAGAAAAAGGCAGGGAAATGTTACTAATTATAAACAGCTGTTGTTTTAATTGTTTTAAAACGAACAGCATTAGCATTTTGAGTAACAATCAACCTCATGTTATTTTAAATTGTTATCTTGTGGGAGGAATGGAAGGGTTGACTGTCATTAGTAGATGAAAAATAGTAATTTAATAGTTATGCATTTCTAGTACATCACCAATGCTTAAAATCACAAATGAATGTTATTTTGTTGTTGTTGTTTAGTCGCACAGTCAATTCTGACCCTTTGCGACCCTATGGACCATTGTCCTCCAGGCACCTCTGTCTTCTACCATCCTCCTCAGCCCGCTTAACAAAACAATTAATGAATATTAGAAATTACATTTGTAAATTTAAGCACTATTAAAATTCATTTGTGACTTCAAGTAATAGCAACAGCAATTGCACTTACCATATTTACTGGCATAGAAGACCCACTTTTCTCCCCTTAAAATACACTGGGAAAATGGAGTGCATCTTGTACTGTATATAGTGGCCTATAGTTGGCTATTTTGGTAATAATGGGATGCATACCAATGAGTCTTATACACCAGCAAATACAGTACAGTATATATCACCCCGATATTACTTAGCACAATTTCTGGGTGGTTCACAAGGTCATTAGAGTAACAATTAAACTGTTGAAGTAACATTCAAATCAATGTTAATGTTTAATGTAAATTAACATTTATGTTTCCAAGCACTGGACTAGAAGCTGCTCTAGCATCCAGTTTGGGCTGTGCTTCTATGGTTGTTGTTTTGTTAAACGATATACAGTAAAACACCGGATAACGATTGGATCGGATAACTCTAAAATCGCATAACGTTAAGTAATCTGGGGAGGAGAATTGGATCGAATAACGTTAAGGTCCTATGGGATGGATCGGATAACAACCGCTAAAGCCTGTGCGGTTACAATGTATCTCTATGGAGCTTTAACATTATCCAATCCATCCCATAGGATTTTAACATAGATCGGATAACACTAAAAATTGGATAACACCAAGACTTGTGGAACCAAGTTTTAGCGTTATCCAATGTTTTACTGTATATAGAAGATGGCAGATGACAGAGGAGCAAAGTTGTTGCAAAGTTCATTATATTTTCAATATTCATATCAAGAATACAGTCCCAAAGAACCTAAAGGGTGTACACTTTCATCATACCAAACAGAAGGATTATTATGCCAACAAAGATTGTGTGAGACGTGGATGTATCCACTCATAAAAGACACTTGCTTACCAACCTTGTGTAAATGTCATTACTGGTATTCCTGCCTTCAACTTCTTCTCCACATAGCCATGCTTTGGACCTGTTGTTATCTCATAGACCAGGTCTTTGTCATCTGTATCGGGATCCATTGTCAACAGCTCCTTCTTAGTGATCAGGTTTTTTGGCTAAATTGAAGACACAAAGTCTGTGATGAAGCTCTGAAGAAGATGCTAACAAGCAATCTCAAACCTGAGCTTGTGAGCTCTAAACATGCAATACAGCCTTCCTCAACTGGCCTTTACGCAAAAGTACAGAAATACAGTTCCCACCATCCACCACAGCCAATGCGAATGATGGCTGTGTATGTCAGTACTTACACCCCTACGTATCTTCAGGGCACTCAACTACTGTACTGTACAGTATTCTGGTAGCTAAAAATATTTCCTTCAGCTCCATTTGTGGACCTGTATTTTTGTCCTTTTGCCATCTTTGCTACCAACCTCTGGGACACACATTTCTCAAAATGCTCAATTGGAAGAGAAAGAAAAGGACCAGCTTTAGAAATAGGAAGGACAGAGGCAAAGGTAAAGGTCTCCCTTGCTTGAAAGCCAGCCGTGCCTGACTCTAGGGGGCATTGCTCATCTCTATTTACATCCAAAAAGCCAGTGCTATCGATGTTTCCATGGTCATGTGGCAGGCATGGTTAGACACTGCAGTGCACGTAATGCTGTTACTTTCCCACCAAAGCGGTACCTATTTATCTGCTTGCAATTTCTTGCTTTTGAACTGCTAGGTGGCAGGAGTTGGGACAGATGTCACACATCACTCAGGTCTTGAACTGCTGACCTGACCCACCATGCTTGTTGTTGTAGTTTCATGTCAGAGATTACTCTTGGTTGAAACAGTTTTTTAGACAATGAGGAAATAAGGCTTCTTTCATGTCCCCCTAGTGCAGCTTAACAAAATTAAGGTCCTAGTATGTGATTTGTTTACCTGTGATTAATTTGCCTGTTTATCTGAACACTTTTTAGTGGCCTTCAAACTTTTCAGCCCCTCCGGTGCTTTCTAACTGCCTGCTCCTTTTGTCACTAAGAGCCAGATTTCTGGATTTATGATGGCAGAGATTGAAGCTGAAGGCAGAGACCAGCCCCTTTAAAGGAGTAAACTTGTTAAATGCCCCTAAGGCTATCTGATGAAGTGGGCTGCAGACAGTTCAAAAAAAAAAAAAAGCTTATGCCAAATAAAACCTCTTAATTTTTAAGGTAGCACTTTGCTGGTTTCCTTCCACCAGTTAAATCCCCAGAAACATATCCACAAATTACATACTGCGGCTGCTACAGATTTACATTCTAAACTATGTTATCTGTGTACGGCTCTGTGCAGCACACAGCTCCAATGGAAATGTGGCTTCATTTCCATACCTCATTGGTGATGACGGAAGAACTCCTTGATTAATTGCAGCAATTAATCAATGCACACTTCTCAATTCAGGAATGCAAATGCCAATGAGCAGCAAACTAAGACATCAGAGTGTGCTGGCCTGTGAAGCCAGGGTGAGAGGCTAAGCTACCAATAATTTGAGCCCCAGGGTTTGAGATTGATGGTTTGGTTTATCCACAGCTGCTGATGTAACAAGCAGCAGAAATCTGCCCTCCACCCATCATACTGAATGGAAGCAGCAAAGGAAAAAACCAAGAGTAAACAACATAACTCTTTTTTTAATTTAGAGGATGCTTAACTCCACCCAGCCTTTTTTTCATTCAAGCTGTATACACTCTGTACTATGGAGAAGCTGGTGAATCACATGACAAGTACTTGGACAAGTGTGTATTTCCAGGGACAAAAGTCTGCAGCTTCTATATAGCAATAGTAATTACACTAGTACCTCGGATAACGATGAGACGTGGTTCCACAAGTCTCACTGTTATCCGGTTTTTAATGTTGTGTGATGCATTGATCCATTTAAAAAAGTCCTGTTCCCCTGGAGGCTGCAGTAAGCCAAAACGTCGGAATTTGAATTCCAGTGTTTTTGCTTGCTGCAGCCTCCAGGGAGGTAGGGGAATTTAATTTAATATAATTGTTCGATTTTTATGCCACCCCACTTACCTAAGCAACTCTGGGCGGCTAACAATAATACAAAAAGAACACAAAATATACAGCTACAATCAAACTAGCATAATACACAAAACATTTCAGAGCTTAAAAAAACCCCACTTAAACCAGTACCCCACAGACCCAGAAACAAAATCAACTTTAAAAAATTAAATTATATATTTACAAAAATAACCCCTCAGATTTAAAAGGTTAAAAAAAGTTTTAAAGAGTTTAAAAGTTTAAAAGCGGGAGAGAGGGGTGGCTATCCCATCAGATCAGCCACCCAACGTGGGACCCCATATTACTTGAGCCCCACACCTGCCCTGCCAGCCAGGGAACTTTGGAAAAAGCTTGGATCGGGGGCAGAGAGCCCAAAATGGGTGAAAAAACAACAACACCTCCGTTTCCCCCCCCCCCATTTTGGGCTCTCTGCCCCTCCCCCGGCCGGCTCTGGACAGGTCAGGGGACCTGATCCAAGCTGTTTCTGGGCTTTCCCCACCTCCCTGGCCAGTGCAGCAAGCCAAAACGTCAGGATTCGAACCCTGATGCTTTGGCTTGCTGCACTGGCCGGGGAGGTGGGGAAGATCCAGAAACAGCGCGGATCGGGTCCCCTGATCTCCCTGGAGCTGGCAGGGGGGGTCAGAGAGCCTGAAATGGGGAAAAACCAGACTTTTTAAAACCCATTTTGGGCTCTCTGACCCCCCTGCCTGCTCCAAGGAGATCAGAGGACCCGATCCACAGCTGCAGGGTGGCTGAGGAAGCCGACGGGGACTCCCCGTTGGCTCCCCTAGCCACCCACCCATGCCTCTGCAGCCGTGGGGTAGCTGGGAAGCTGAACAGAGAACCCCATCAGCTTTCCAGCCACCCTGCTGCTACGAACAATTGTATCGGATAACGCTAACAAATCGTTATCCGATTTTAGTGTTCTCCGATGCAGTCGTTATCCGAAGTATTACTGTACTGTACACTTATATACCATCCCATAGTACTTAGTGCACTCTCTGGGCTGTTCACAAGTTAATTAGCAGCTTGTCCCCAACACACGGGAGAGTCATTTTACCACCCTCAGAAGGATGGAAGGCTGAATCAACCTTGATCCCCATCAGGATCAAACTCACAATGTTCTGACTGCAGCACAGCAGTTTAACCACCAGGGCTCTAAATATGCACTCTCCACCTAAAAAAATAGAAGACTGTCTCATCCTCTGCCTGATGTCTACTCAGGTTTTGCTTGTCTCCTCCTCAGTGGCTGGATAAAGAGACCAAGTTCTCCTTGAAAGAACCCACTTTCTCCAGACCAACTCTGGGGGTACACTAGGGAACAAAATCTGAGCCAAATTACAAGGCTGCAGCTGTAATCTTCTCGATATTAACTGATTTCCATAGGTGGCTTCAAGAAGTGAAAAATCAGACAGGTCTCTCTAATGTGAGCTCTTCTGCCATTTATCTAGTGCCATGATGGCAAACTTTGGCACTCCAAGTGTTCTGGAACTTCAATCCCCACAACCCAAGTCTCTGTGAATCCACACAAATGGGTTTACTGCACATGTTCTTGGACTTCAATTCCCAGAAGCCCAAGTCTCTGTGAATCCACATGAATGGTTTTACTGTTCGTGTGGATCCACAGAGACTTGGGCTTCTGGGATTTGAAGTCTAAGAACTCCTGGAGTGTCAAGGTTCACCATCACTGATCTAGTGGTTTGTTCCTACCATTAGTGTGTATCAAAAACAAAGAACAGTGTGACCTAAGAACAAATCAATTGCAAATGCAAATGTGTACCTTCCCATCCATATACTCCAGCCACTGCAGGCCTAGATTTGTGACAATTTGTGGGGTTCCATCATCCACAGGAAGAATTTCTATTCTGAACCACTGAGGTATGGCAGTCACAATCTAAGGAAATATCCAAGAAAACAGGTAGCAGTTTCCATACGATCTACTATACAAGAGTTACACAGTTCCTGAAAAAGTTACTTTTTTGGAGTATTCCTTCCCAGAACTCTAGTTGTTTTGGACTACAACTCATCAAATACATGAGCCAGCATGGCCAGAGATTCTGGGAGTTATTTTCCAAGAATGTAACTTTTCCAGATTTTGATTCATATTGTCATTCATGCAGCACATAAAGGATTGGGTACCTCTTTCATTTTTAGTGCCAATCCATATTCAAAGCAACAGTTCTTGAAAGACCGTCCTCAACCTGACCATTTTACAGATGGAAAAGTAAACGTTAAATATAGCAAAGTGCCTGGAGCTACTGCAATACTGAGATCTCAAGTCCACTCCTTCAATCTTTATTTGAAGTCTTCTACCAAATAACTTTGTGAAACCATCAGTTATAATCCATTATTATTTGCAGGCTGAAGAAGCTGAGAAAGAATAATTTGCCCAACACTACATGAAAGGCACATCTACAATAAAGGTTTCCTAGAGCAGAAGCCAACAAAATGTTCGGCCCAATGTACAATGCTGGATCTAAACTGGGAGACAAGTGAGACTTGCTTATCATGTAATTAGAGGTTGCTGTGTTTTTATGTGCTGTCAAGTCCCCTTTGATTTATGGTGACCCTATGAGTATCCTATCATTAATAACATTGCTCAATTCTTGCAAATTCTATGAAAGATACCCGATCTTCTCAGAACAGGGCTGGATCTATCTATACTCAGCTCTTCAGAGGAAGGTTTACTTGAAGTATTTACATCAGTGTTTCCCAATGTGGGGCCCAGGCCCCACAGGGGGACTTCAATTCCCAGGAGCATGTCAGTACATCGGCTGATCCATGTTTTGGGGAAATGACGTAAGCTTCTGGGAATTGAAGTCCAAAACCAAAAGTTGGGAAATACTGGTTTACGCCATTGTTTCTGTACTTGCTGTTTGAAGTAGTCTAATCCATGCAATCAGAGGGCACAGATCAGCTTGGACTGTGATCCATAGTCAGCACTGCTTTCCACTAACCTCTTTGCCATCCTTCTCCACCACAAAAAAGGGATTTGTTCCATCAGACACAGTGAAGGTAAAGCGGTCCTCCAGTGAGTTGCTTCCATCATGACTGTAACTTATTTGGTTCTGGTAGACATCCTCCATCGTGAAGGCATGGATTTGATGGTAACGCTCTCCATCACGGCTGTGTTCAATCAGGCCATGGCGCGGTGGCTGCACCATAGTGAACGTGATGGATTTTGCCTACAACCAAGCAAAAACATATGAAGAGAATATAAGAAATCAGAACAGAATGAGACGCAAACCTGAAAATGGGGGGGGGGGGGAGGGGGAATCCCCAAAACTACCAATCCTTTGAAAAATCTTGGATTTCCTGATTTATACAGAAAGCACAATACTAGAAGAGGATCTGTTTTGAGATGTAAAAATATCCATTTATCCTAGCATAAACATCCCTCACTCTACACTTTGCAAATGAGTTTCCTTGTTTTGTTATTGGTGATCAGTTTGAGCAAGTAGACATATAAATCATACTCTTGATTTGCAAGTCTGCTTGCTCAAACACAAAACTCTAAAGGAAGTGCATTTTGATAGTAGGAAATACCCACTTCCTTTAACGTACAATTTGACACTACATGTATTACTTAACAGTTGCCTCTTGCTCTAGAAAAGAATGGACTCCAGTCATAAAATAATGAGAGGGTCAATTTGTGGTCTTTTAAAACAACCAGTTCTAACTGCTTCCAGATCTTGTTCTGCCTTGTGCACAGTCAGCATTTGGCCAGAAGATCTTCTTTGAAGATCCCAGAACAGATCATCTCCACCTTCAACAGCAAACGGCAACCCCCTGTTCCATCCATAGCCCTTACACAGATAAAACAAGATAGAAAAGCTTGGCTTGTGTACCCCTGTGTCAGTATCTATGGCTTTCAGCTCAAACTCCGTGATAGTTTTTCTCATCCCTTCTTGGACTTTCATCCCAGGGCTCTGGACAACAGGTAGAGAATCATCTACTGGGTTAATGGTGATGTCAAAATTCTGGCTCACCTGTATGGGAAACAAAGTTTTTTTAAAAAAACCCTCACCTGATGCAGTCTTTTGATGGACTAGGTCTGCTGAAGCATTTTTCAAGAGCAAAAGGAAACCCTTCTTACCTCATGTGTGCCATCAGAAACAGAGAAAGTGAACCTGTCAGAATGCTTCTCTCTCTCACTGGTATGGATGTAATGTATGCTGCGAGAGACCAGGTCCGCCTGTCTGAAGGAGCTTATCCTTCTGCCTAGTGTGAGGAAAACAAATAAATGCAGGAGAGAAAAAATAGCAGCAACTAGACATACACACAGGCCCACTGTGGCTTAGTGATTAATATGCTGAGTTTGACAACCAGAAGGTTGATAGGTCAGCAGTTCAAGACCCAAGCACTGTGTGACGGAGTGAGTTCCTGTCATCTGTCCCAGCTCTTGCCAACCTAACAGTTCAAAAGCAAGAAATTGCAAGTAGATAAGTATGTATTGCTTCAGCAGGAAAGGTAACAGTGTTCTCTATGCTCTGACACCTAGTCATACCTGCCACATGACCACAGAAATGTCTGCAGACACAGACAGTGCTGGCTCTTTGACTACAAATGGAGATGAGCACTGCACCCTAGAGTCAGATATGACTGGCTTACAAGCAAGGGAGATCTTTACCTTTACTAGACATACAGGGGACTAGAAAAGCCTTCAGAACATGAAAGAAGCACAGTTTTCTTAAGACTGAGTCTAGAACAGAGTACCATAACCCAGGTCAGGCAAGCCAAGGTTATGCAAAAGCGCTAAATCTGTCATTGGTCCTGGCAAAGCTGAAGGAAACAAGCAGCGACACTACAGTGGTGGCACTTCGCCCAGGAGGTGTGAGAGTCTGCAGAAAGTGTCCACGCTTTGCTGTGATATTCAGTCTCTCAAAGAGGGAAAGAAGCAGCTGATGGGGAGCCAACTGTAGGAGGACTTGCATTTGGGCAGATTCTGAGAGGAGGGAGTGGCTGGCCAGAAACCCTTCCCACCTAGGACTGGCAGCTTCCCATCCCTTGGGATTTCAGGCCTCTGAGATTTCAGTAATAACTCCTAGGACTAGGGGATTTCACAGGGGGCCATTGCCTGTGCAAGACCGTGAAATAATATGTGTACACACAGCTCAAGTGACAGGAAGACTCATGGGTCACAGCCTGGTGCTTTGCTCCCTGTCTTGCTCCAAATGGGACAAAGACCCAAAGGGATCAACCCATTAGCTCTCTTCTTAGACCCACCTTGACTTCTCATTGCAATTTTCCCTTTTCCTCATGCAAATATTGCAGAAATGTATAACACATCTATATAAACCAGGGGTGGACAACCTATGGCCTGCGGGCCGGACCCAGCCTGCAGCACCATTTCATGTGGTCTATTGCCTCACTGCTACTGGACACAAAAGCGGATGCATTTACAACAGCCATAAAACATGCCCACACATGTGTAAATGCTGCCACACCTACCGTAAACACTGCCATAAATGCACCTGTGGCTGTTGTAAAATCAGTTGTAAAATTCTGTTATAAAATCCTAGGTGGGAAGAGCTGCAGATGTGTTTTATGGCAGCATTTACAGTGGGAGGAACCATGTGCCCAGCCTGTTCAGCTGTCGGGGGGGGGGCGTGGTCTGGCCCATGGCGTGAAAAGGTTGGGAGCCCCTGATATAAACACATCTATGCTAAGCCAGTGTGTCCTGGCATCTGCTGGACATGGGACAAGACATGCAGATATTAAACATACCTTACACCTAAAAGTAAAATACTGTATGCTTATCAAGCCTCTCTAAGATTTATCTTCCTGCCATGGTAATATACTGAGATTTCAGCTAGTATGTTCCCACCCTACCTATTGCAACTACTGAACTACAGGCTCACAGTCACAAATGATTTGGATGCTTTTCAAAAGCAACGAGAGAGGAATAGTTTTACAGATGGAAGGGATGCCATGCGCTTCATAAACCCTTATCTTTGTTTTGCCCCACCTGGAAACAGGAAATGTCTGCATACCTGGTGATGCGGTATGTTCTAGGTGTCCCAGCTGGGGCTGCTTGGTGATCCTGTACATCAGATCACTTGGCTCGCTGTCCTGATCTGTGGCTGACAACTCAAGGGTGGTGATCTTCTGAACTGTATTTTCATCCAAAGTCAGTCCAGTGTTGACAATGACAGATGGAGGCAACTGGTCTTCTGGAAGCATTGGGAAAATATTTTTTCCAAAATAAGCAGCTGATTTTCTGATTTCCCTCCCCTACACAGTTTTCTTCTCTTTTATATACAAATGTTCTAAACAGGGGTTTATCTCAACTGATTAAAATGTTGCTTAGCCTAGTAAATTGCACTAGAGTGTTGTGTTGTTCAGTCGCACAGTTGAGTCTGACCCTATAGACCACAGCAGGCCAGGCTCCTCTGCCAGCTGCACTAGAGTAGGACCACAGAATCAGTGGGGATTTGGAGAGTCCATTCTTTCATAGGTTCCATTGATTCAAATCAGGTTGTTCGGGTTACAACTTACTATGCTAAAGCAACTCACAACTAGATAAGCCCATTTGAAACAGTGCAACAAGAATCCCCCCCTCCCTTACCAATTATGTTGATTGGAAATGTCTGATCTACTATTTTATTTCCTTCTACATCTGCAACATCAAAGATAAAAGCAACTGTCCCACTTGGTTCCTGTTTCCCATGACTGTACTCCACCAGTCCTGTAGGGAAAGAACAGAAAAGAATAGAAGAAAAGAGAATATTCGGCAATTGCAGTTATTGGGGATGAAATTAGATGGTACACTTGCAATGTTCTTAGAAGTGGTGTTCCTTCAAGTAGTGAGAGATTATTTCTTTGCTATAGTACATATTCTACACAACTGTATATGGTATTTAGGTAGGGGTTTTTCTATGACCAACCAATAGATGGTAAACACAGGCTTAATTTGTAGTCTGACTGCTGCAGCATGTGTTAATATGGAAACCGCATGGTATAGCGTAGCGATGGCGAACCTTGGCACTCTGATTCTCAGAAGCCCTGATGAGCAGGATTGCTGACTTGGGCTTCTGGTTATTGAAGTTCAAGAACACCTAGAGTGCCAAGGTTGGTCATTACTGATATAGGAGAAAACAGAGGAAATCCTTATTCCTTTTACAGTTGAGTTGGATCCTATGACCAAATTTTCACTGAGATGGAAACTGTAAGTTTGAACAGCAGCATTTCAGTTGCAAGTATAGAGACTCACATGACTCAACACTGTTCCATATAAAAATATTTGTCACTCAAAAACATATTTGCTAAGGAGACTGCTATTATGATAGCACAGGTAAAGAACCTTTGGCACTCCAGATGTTGATGGACAATTAATCTTTATAGTGTCCCTGAGAAATCAATATTATTATCTTGCTTGTATGAGGCTGATGGGGATTCTAGGCCAATTTTTTTGAAGGGGCAAAGGCTTCCACCCCAGTTTTGTACAAAAGGAGATTCAGGCAACTATAGTTCTCTAGAGCAGGGATCCTCAACCACTGGGCCACTGACCAGTCGGTACATGACCATGGGCTGTTCCAAACCATGCCGTGGGGGTGGGTAGCGTGGGAGCCATGATAGCACCCTTCTGCCCTCAACATACTCCATTGAGTCTGCCCAGCAAATGGAGAGAGAGCAAGGGCCTCAGACACAGCAGTTAGGCAGGTGGCCGGGCCCCTCCTCCATGTTGCTTAACTATGGCTCTTACATATCAGAAAACAAAACAAAATAAAATAAATAAATAAAATAAAATAACACTGTAGTACTTTAAAGACTAACTGCTATATTTTTATTGTTAGCTTTCGTGGATCAAGTCCACTTCATCAGACAAAGAGTGAAATTTACAGGCATGTTCTTATATACCAAATTCAGGGGCTCAACGGAAGAAGGGGTGAGGGCAAGACGACAGATAAGCAAGCACAAGATTGCAGCTTCACACAGCCATTAGCAACAATAGATTATTCAGATAAACTCTAAATGACTCCCTTTCAATCTCAAGGTTGCTGAGAAAGCCCACTACGGTATCTGATCAACTTGTGACCTGCATGTCGGGGGGGGGGGGGGGAGGAACAAACACCTGTACCTGGTTTCTTTCTGTTTTAATAAAGAGAATTGGCAGGAAAATTGTAATATAAAATCATATAGCAATCTGTGTATCAAATTTGATAATGTCCCAGAAACCCTTCACTAATATTTAGCCCCGTGATATCTAACAGATGGATGTACAGTAATAGCCCGGATAACGATTGCACCGGATAATGCTAAAACCGCATAATGACGACAAATTTGGGGGGGAAGATTTGCACCGGATAATGTTCATTTTAGCATTATCCGATCCATCGTCATAAAGAAGTAAAGGAGGCCAAAGCTCCTCTCCCTGCCACTTCCCTCCTTTCCCCACCCCACCCCCAGCAGTTTGGGAACTCCCCACACCCACCCCACTGCCTGCTCGGCCATGAGAGAATCCAGCCTTGCCCTGCTTACCTTGCTGCACGCTCCAACAGCCAGCTGGAGGCTTGTTTTTCTCTTTCACTTCCTGTATTGAAACAACAGGGAAGGGGGAAATAGAGAGATGTGATTGGTTCTCTAGTGACCCAATCACATCTCTCTATTTCCCCCTTCCCTGTCTACAGGAAGTGAAGGAGAAAATCAGAAGCCTCCAGCTGGCTGTCGGAGCGTGCAGCAAGGTAAGCAGGGCGAGGCTGGATTCTCTCGTGGCCGAGCTGCACATGGGGGGTGGCTTTAAAGGCAGGGAGGTCTCTTTCTTTCCCTGCCTGCCTTTAAAGTAGTTTATCCCTGAAGTCAGGGCTTTTTTTCTTAGCATTGTTCGATGCATGCATCGGACAACGCTAAAAATCGGATAACGTCATGACTTGTGGAACCAAGTCATAACGTTATCCGGGGTATTACTGTATTTGATTTCTATTGTCTCCCTTTCAATCCTAGTTTTGTAATTTCTCTGTTCCAGAATTGCAACTTTCAGGTCTTGGATAGAGTGTCCAGTTAGATTGAAGTGGTTTGAGACAGGTTTCTCCGTGTTGCCATTCCGGATATCTGATTTGTGTCCATTAATCCTTTTGCGTAAAGATTGTCCTGTTTGTCCTACATAAAGCACGGATGTACATTTCTGGCAAGAGATGGCAAAAATCACATTGGCAGAAGCACAAGCAAAACTGCCTTTAATGTTGTGTGTGGTGCCATTGGGTCCAGTAATACTGTTTCCAGAGTGAATGTGGGGGCATAGTTGACATCTGGATTTGCAGCAGGGTCTAGTTCCCATATCTGCTCCACTTCTGTGTAGTCTGTTGTGTGTCAATAGTTGTTAGAGATTGGAGGGTTGTCTATAAGTGAGTAGGGGTCTGTCACCAAGGGCTTTGGAAAGTGAAGCACTCTTGTCCAAGATGGGTTGGAGATGCCTCATTATGCCTTTGAGGGGTTTAAGTTGAGGGCTGAAGGTGACAAACAGTGGTATGCGATTGCTTTCCCTTCTGGGGCTGTCTTGTAGTACATCACTCCTGGGTATTTGTCTAGCCCGGTTTATTTGTTCTTTAACCATATTGGATGGGTACTGTAGTTTGACAAATGCATTTTGTAAGTCCTTGAGCTTGGCATCCCTGTCATGTGGGTCTGAGCAGATGCGATTATACCTGAGGGCTTGGCTGAAGACAATGGGTTTTGTTGTGTGTTCTGGATGGAAGCTGGAGACATGCAGGTAGGTACATCTGTCTGTGGGTTTGCGATACAGTGTGGTACTAAGATGTCCATTTTGTAGTTTCACAGTGGTGTCCAGGAAATTTACTTGTTGTGTAGACTGGTCCAAACTGAGTTTGATATTTGGATGAAAATTTTTGAAGTCTTGGTGGAATTTCTCCAGAGTTTCTTTTCCATGCGACGAGGGCCAGATGAATTGGCATCAGTGGGTGGATCTGACCCACAGGCCATAGTATGTGCACCCCTGCTCTAGAGGATGCAGCTCTGGAAGTCCCAACATCTGAAGGGCCTTGGTTGCTCATATCCAAACTAAAACAGCGATCTGAAAATGTAACTAGCAAATATATACAAAAGTGCCACAAAACCAGCTCTAGAGACAGCAATTGCTCACCTTTGTTTATATCAGCCTGCGTGAAACTTTTGACTGGCCCCTTGGCAGAGATTGGGAGCAAAGAATCTCTGTTTCTCATGTGCAGAATGCCAACAGTAGGATCCTTTCCCATAAAATATCTGATAGTCATGTCATCCGAATCTGCATCTGTGGCTTTCAGGTGCTGGTCTGTAATGACTGCAATGGAGCCTGGATAGTAAAAGGACAATAAAAGGGAGACAGTCATCGACTGGCTATTCCTGCTTGTGAAACTGTTTTCAAATGAGTAAGCATGGATACACACTTTGAATTTTCACTACATACCAGCAGGAACCTGTAGGCCCCGGTTCACCACCAATCTTGGTGGTTCCACCCTTGCCAAGGTTACAGTGAATTCAACCTTGCCAGACTGTGTGTAGAGACCATCAGAAAGTGAAAATCCGAACTCATCTGATTGGCTTCTCAAACTGTGTGGTGTGTAAACAATCAGTTCTTCCAGGATATCTTGATAGGTGAAGGTCGAGCCCTCAGAGAGAATATCTCCATTCTCCAAGGGGACAAGCGGAGACAGCCGTTTGCGGACAAAACCTGAGAATAACAAGAATGTTACTGCTTACATCGCATTGTTTTCAGCCTCATGGCGCAGTGGTTAAGTTATAGCACTACAGCCAAACTCTGCTGATGATCTGAGTTCAACCCCAACAGGATCCAGGTTGACTCAATCTTCCATTCTTCTGATGTCAGTAAAATTAGTAGCCAATTTGTTGGGGGCAAAGCACAAATGACTTCGTGAACTGTCCAGAGAGTGCTCTAAACACCATGGGGCAATATATAAGTGTAATTGCTATTCTCTCATCCATTTTTTATCACCAATACTCACTCTTCACACAACACTTCATTTTCCTATAGAATCTATCATTGCACCATAAAGAGCAGCCAATAGTGTGAATGGCTTTTTAGAGGGATTTAATAGCTTCATAAAGCACAGTCTCTCAACACCAGATAATCAGGACAACAAAAAACCACAGCTTCAAACACTAGAGATGCAAAACCTCAGACTAGGGATGAGAATGAAAGCTAAATATGTTAAAACAGCTCTCTTGTAAACCTAAGACAATACAGAAACATAAGCAAATGTCAAGATGTTGGCAAAAGAAAAGGGGAAAAAGAGAAGAAACCAAAATATTGTGTATCAGAGAGTAAACAAAACAAAAAGACAAAAAATGTTGTGGCACTTTAAATCTTACTGCTGTATTTTAATGTTAGCTTTTGTGGATAAAGTCCACTTTGTCTGATGTGGACTTGATCCACAAAAGCTAACATTAAAATACAGCAGTTAGTTTTTAAAGTTCTACAATGTTTTCTGTTTCTTTGTTTCGTTTATTCTCTGATATGCTTGAAATACAGACTAACATGGCTACCATTTCCAAAATTTCAAACTATTGTAGCATTTGAAAGACTAATAGATTTGTTTCTGTGTGAGTTTTTATGGATCAACGTCCAGCAAAAAATGGTAATTTTCTGTTCCTATTTTATTTCTTTTGCAAATCTGGTACGACATATTAAGATGGCTACATCTTTGGAAAATACCAGGTATTTCTATCCTTCAATATATATTTTTTACAGCCTTTGAAAACAAACTGGAATAAAATTATTATCCGGTTGCACTGGCCAAATTTAAAAAAGTACAAGTATTGCCAACATTGTGAACATTATTTTGTGTATTTCAGCACCCTAGTTTTAGGATAAGTGTGTGCAACTGTTTTTATTCAACCACTGGTGCAGTACCCTGATCCATAGCTCCCTCTCTGCAATGAGAATGAGATCATCATCAGAGATAGACATCTGCTGCCTATAGAGTTTCTTTTTAATCTTGGGGTGTGCATAGCTTCATCTCACTGCTGTATGTGCAAGTCACAAGCACCCAAAAAAACAGAAAAGGGGACTCTTTCAGCAGTAGCAATCTGCTGCTGATTATGAGATCATTCGGATTGTATAGGTGGAACTACACAACAGGCTAAGAGCTTGGGAGCCTGAAATTTAATATTCTACTGCAAATCACTGCAAATCTGGCAAAAATATCCAAATTACATGCTTGCTCTGCACGCGCACTTAGCAGTAGCTGAAGTATATACACGAAAAGGGGTGTTTTGGATCAGACCAAGTCTCTTTCTCAGAGCTGAGAAGGACAGGTTTCACTTACCAGTAACTGTCGTTCTCCGAGTATGTTGTTTGGGGATTCACACTGATGGGTTCTGCGCCTGCGCTGAATCCGGAGCGGAGCTGGAAAGCTGATTGGATAAAGAGTTTTGAATGTGGGACCGCCCACCATGCCCAACCCCTTTAGGCGCCATTTCGCGCTCTCCCCTCAGTTTGATATTAAAGCTGCCCGCTAAGCAGAAGGCCATCTCAGGCCGGCAGCCCTGAGGGGAGGCAGGGTTGGGTTGTGTGAATCCCCAAACAACATACTCGGAGAACGACAGTTACTGGTAAGTGAAACCTGTCCTTCTCCTTCGTGTTGTTTGGGGATGCACACTGATGGGTGACTAACAAGCTCACTTACTTGGATGGTGGGCAGCCGGCGTCCTGAGATGCAGGAGAGCGCGATGTCATCATGGATGGGCGGTCATCAACGAAGAAGATCGGAGACCAGCCGTCAGGATGGACCTGCCCCGTCTGACATCAGGGGCGGACCTTGTGTCAACCCGGTAGTGGGTGATGAAGGTGGAGGACCTGGACCAAGTAGCAGCCTTGCAGATATCCTCCATCGGGATGCCCTCTAGGAATGCAGTGGAGGAAGCCAGTGTCCTGGTGGAGTGAGCCCGGACATGAGGCGGAGGTGGCAGGGATGACATCTGATAGGCCAGGTAAATGGTACCTGAGATCCATTTAGATAGTCTCTGGGCAGACAGAGGCTGTCCCTTAGTCTTGCCACCATAAGCCACAAACAGTTGTTTTGCTCTCCTGAAGGACGCAGTCCTCTGGGTGTAAAACAGCAAGGCCCTCCTGACATCCAACGAGTGCCACACTCTCTCTTGTGGAGACGAGGGATTCAGGAAGAATGCTGGAAGCGTGATGGCTTGGGCCAGGTGAAATTCAGTCAGGACCTTGGGCAGGAATGTCAGATCTGGGTGCAACACTGCCCTGTCGGGGTAGAACTTGAGAAAAGGAGGGTCAGACCGAAGGGCTGCCAGCTCCCCTGCCCGTCGGCAGAAGTGATAGCTACAAGGAAGGCAGTCTTGTAAGAGACAAACTTAATGTCCACCGAAGCCATGGGTTCAAAAGGTGCCTTCGTGAGTGCGGTGAGCACTGTAGTGAGGGACCACTGAGGGGGTGGTATCTTCACTGGAGGATAGGCGTTGCGTAGCCCTTGAAGGAACCTTTTAACAGTTTTGTCTCTGAAGGCGGAGGACAATACTGAAGAAGGTGGGGCCTTGGCGACCACAGCAGCTAGGTGGACCTTCAATGATGAATGTGCGGATCCCAACTCGGCTAGGTGCAGGAGGTAAGACATGACGTCCTGCAGGGATGCGGAGTCCACGGTGCGGTCGCTGGATGCTAGGAAGTCAGTGAAGCGACGGTACTTGGCATCGTAGGACTTCCGTGTGGAAGGTTTCCTGGACAGATCAAGGATCCGTGTTATGTTGGGCGGATAAGCCAGGCCGTCAGGTGTAGGCTCGGCAGATCCGAGTGAAGGATCCGACCGTCTTCCATGCGGAGGAGATTCGGATCGGTGGGTAGGCGGAGACGATCGCAAGCCAGGGTTTGGAGTAGTGGGAACCACGGCTGGCGCGGCCAGGACGGGGCAATCAGGACCGTCCAGGCGTTCTCCGCACGGATCCGTATCAGGACCCGTTGGATGAGAGGGATCGGTGGAAACATGTACAGCAGTTCCCGGTGCCACGGCACCATGAAGGCATCGCCCTCCGATCCGTGGCCGATCCCCGCTCGGGAGCAGTAACGGCGGCACTTGGAGTTGGCCTGTGACGCGAAAACGTCTAGGGTCGGTGTGCCCCACCGTCGGCACAGGCGGTCGAACACCGATTCGTCCAGTTCCCACTCGTGCATCGCCGTCCCTTTGCGGCTCAGGGAGTCTGCATCGGAGTTCAGGGTGCCCTGGATGTGGACACCTATGGGGAACACGTGTACCTTCAGGCACCACTCCCACATCTGGACGGTCAGGTAGAGGAGGGAGAGAGACTTGGTCCCTCCTTGCCGGTTGAGATAGGCTAGTGTCGTGGTGTTGTCCGAGGCGATCTGCACCACACTGCCCGCGATCGACGGTCTGAAGGACCTCATCGCCTTCCACACCGCTAGCAGCTCAAGGAAGTTGATGTGGTGGTCGGCTTCCTCGGGCGTCCATATGCCGTGAATCCGTAGTCCGCGGCAGCACGCACCCCACCCGTGGGTGCTCGCGTCGGTGGTGACTTGGATGGACGGTGCGGGAAGGGTGAAGAGTCTCCCCGCGGTCACATTCTGGTCCATTGTCCACCAGTTTAACTGGTCTCGGAGTTCGGGAGTCGGTGTGAGCCACTTCCCGAGGTTGTCGTGGGTGCCGTCGAAGGAGGAGAGGAACCACGACTGGAGCGAGCGCATCTTGAGTTTGGCGTGTGAGACCACCGCCGTGGTCGACGCCATGAGTCCTAGCAAACGGAGGGCGTCCCTCGCACGGACCCGACGTCTGCCCTGGATCCGTGCCACCACTGTGCGGATGTCGAGCAGACGTTTGGTTGGAGCGTAGGCTCTTAGAGCCAAAGAGTCTAGAACGGCTCCGATGTAGTCTATTCGTTGAGTGGGGGTCAACTGGGATTTCTTGAAGTTGACCCGCAGACCGAGGCTCTGCATAAGGGCGAGGCAATGTGCAACATCGTCCTTGGCTTTTTGTTGGGTTGGGGAGCAGACCAACCAGTCGTCTATGTACGGGAACACTTGGACGCCTTGCAGTCGCAGATGAGCAGCCACCGGTGCCATGCACTTCGTGAATACCCTCGGAGCGGTGGAGAGGCCGAAGGGTAGGCATGTGTACTGGTAGATGTTGCCGCCCACCTGGAATCGGAGGAAACGACGATGTTCCCTCCTGATGGACACGTGAAAGTAGGCGTCCTTCAGGTCGATGACGGTGAACCAGTCCCCGTGGTTGATCAGCGGGAGGATGGAGTGAAGAGTTACCATCCGGAACTTCCTCGCGTCGATGTGCCTGTTGAGAAGACGGGGGTCCAGGATGGGACGTGCCCCCCCGTCTTTTTTGTCCACAAGGAAGTATCGGGAGAAGAACCCTTCGTGAGACTCCGACGCTGCGACCGGCTCTATGGCGCCCTTCTCTAGGAGAGCTGTTAGTTCCTCCTGGAGCGGTGGGGATGGATCGGTGATGCGGATCCGTCCGACAGTAGGGCATCTCTCGAACTCGATCGCGTAGCCAGAGTCTAAGATGGTTAAAACCCATCGGTCTGTGGTGATGGCAGACCACGCCGATAGGTAGTCGGATAGGGGGCGGTAGGGTAGAGTCTCGGTCACGGAAGAGTCAAACACGTTGTTTGCCCTTCCGTTCCGTCCGCTTGCCAGTCTGAGGCCGCTGCTGGTAGCGTGGACGGTTGGGATGTTGGCGCTGCCGGTAGGGCTGGTACCGGGAGTAGTCCCCTTGCCTCTGTGGCGGGCGAGGTTGATAGGATGGGCCCGCATGAGACGTCGACGGCTGGTCCTGATGGTAACGGCCGGACCCACGGTGTGGAGGGCGGAGCTGTTTTATCGTGGCGTAGTCCCCTTTCAGCTCTCCCAAGGAGGTGTCGGTCTCCTTGGCGAAGAGGCCCTCGCCATCGAAGGGAAGCTCCTCCACGAGCCGCTTGACATCGTCCTGCAGGTTAGCCGAACGGAGCCAGGCGTGGCGACGGAGCTGGATGGCGGAGGCCAAGTTCTTTGCCTCCGACTCGGTGACGTGGCGGCCGGTGCGGATTTGCTGGAGGGCGAGGTGGTTGCCCTCCATGCAGAGTTTTTCAAAGTCCGCTTGTCGATCAGGTGGCAGCAGTGACTTGAACGACTCCGCTTGCTCCCAGAGTCGACACTGGTAGCCTCCCATGGCCGTCGCGTAGTTGGACGCACGGAAGGACAAGGAGGCATTGGCGTAGAACCTCCTGCCCAGTGCGTCCAGCTTCTTCCCTTCCTGGGTCGACGGGATGGGAGTGCTGCTGATCGGCGTCCGGTGTTGGGAGCCTTTGACCACTCGGGAGTTCGGTGCCGGGTGAATGTGCAGAAAGTTGGAATCGTCCAGCAGTCTGTACATAGAGTCCACTCTGTTGGACACCGAGTGAGAAGAAACCGGCTTCTTCCACACCTCCTTGGCCGCTTTAGCAATCTTAGGGAGCAGTCCGAGGCGGACGGGGACCAACTCCTTGCGGTCGGCCAAGCCGCAGACGACATCCTCACAGTCGTCCAGGGGAGCCTCCGCCCGAATCCCAAGGGTGGATCCGAGACGGGTGATCAGTCCGGTGTAGGTCTTCAGATCCTCCGGCTGGGACCCGTGGACGGCGCCGATGTTGTCGTCCGGGGACTTGTCGACCGCAACCGGCGGTGGCTGATGCTGCTCCTCCTCCTGGTCCGACGAATCGGAGTCTCCTGACCGCTCCGAGACGCTGGGCGGTGGCAGGTAGACCTCGGGGTCCGAGTCCGACCAGTACGGCCTGGCGGATCTCGGATCGCTCCCCGGTAAAGGCAGCTGGTACGGAGGGAGAGAGGCCTCCGACCGCGCCTGTTCCACCCTCTGCCGCTTCGGTGCGGGGCCCTCCTCACGGAGCGGTGGTGCCTCCGTGGCTGGTGGTGAGGGCAGAGGGCGCTCCCACGGTGTCGTCTGGGGGCCCTGGAGCTCGGCGTGCAGTTTCCGCACCATCGCCTCGATGTACGGGGCGATGAGGCTCAACTGGGGCGGCGGTTCGGTAGCCGGACCAGGAACCACGGAAGGGCTGCGGAGGGAGGAAGACCTGTGCGGTGGTACAGGTGGAGGAGTCTCCGGTGGTGGTGGAGGGCTGTGGGCCCTCTCCGGCGTGGCGTCCCGGGCCTCGGTCGACATCCTACCCGGCGTAGGTGGAGCTGCGACCGGGGCGGATGCTAGGGAGCGTGGCGGCGAAGGGTGAGCCGGTGCCGGGGTCGAAGGAAGAGAAGACGAAGAGCTACGGCGCTTCTTTTTTTCTTTTTTGTCCTTCTTCCTCTTCTCCTGCTCCTTCTTCCGCCTGAACAGTTCAGAGGCCGAGGGCCTGGAAGAAGAAGCGGAGGTTGAAGGAGCAGACGTGGAAGCGGCCTGCTCTGGAGCTGGGGGAGCCGGTGGTGCCAGTGCGGCCTCCATGAGATAGGCTTGAAGGCGGTACTGGCGGTTCTTGATGGCGGCCTTCGAGAAGCCGCGACAGACTTCGCAGGTCTGGACCTGGTGACTCTCCCCGAGGCAGCGAAGACAACGCACGTGCCCGTCCGAGCTAGGGAACTTTCTCTTGCAGGACGGACACTGCTTGAACGCTGCCGCTGAGGCCATCCACCGAAGTAGATGGCCGAAGAGAAAAAATTATCCCGGCCGGGAGGCCCCGACACGAGATGTTGGTTTTTTTCTTTTCTTTTTTTTTTTTTTACCGGCGGCTGAGGGCGAGCCCCAGCCACACGAGGACCAAGGGAACAATTCCCCTAGTCCGAGAAAAATTGTAAGGTAGGAAAAAATTGGAAGATTCTGAGACAATCTCAGTAAAGTACTCACAGCTTTTTTTCCAGGCTCCTGCTTGCGCAGCGGAAAAAAGCAAACTGAGGGGAGAGCGCGAAATGGCGCCTAAAGGGGTTGGGCATGGTGGGCGGTCCCACATTCAAAACTCTTTATCCAATCAGCTTTCCAGCTCCGCTCCGGATTCAGCGCAGGCGCAGAACCCATCAGTGTGCATCCCCAAACAACACGAAGGAGAAAGTTGTTTCCTGGAAAAACATCTTAGAACCACAGAGCTGGCACAGACTCTATGGATCAATAAGTCCCGCTCCTATCAAGAAGGCATAGTGGGGAATTGGAACTCCTAACATCTGGCTCCACTGCCAGATGCCTAAACCACAGAGCTATCCATCAGTTTTAACACAGAGTCATCATAATTCCTAACAGTGGATAGCCCAATTCTATGTACAGCTTACCATGAGTGGGCTTCTTAGTTACCACAAAGATCAGCTGGTTATCAGCAGTATCAGGATCTTTTATTCTCAAGGAGGAATTTCTGATCACTATTCCTTGGCTTTCCTGTACTTTGATGGGCTGCAGCTGAATTTCAGGAGGTTCATCGTTCAAATTCTACAATAACAGGAAGAAACAAACTCACAGAGAAAATGCACTTTTGCAATGGAGTGAGAACCAGAATCACCATAATGGAATAACCAGAAGGTGAATGAACTGTAATTAAATTGTAAGTTTTTTGAGCATTAAGTTCCACATGATGCACAAAACAAACCAATAATCTGAACTGAGTTTCCTTATTAATTCCCACAGAAAAACTTCCTTACCTTGATAGTGATGTTGACACTGCTAGTTTCTGATTGGCTGAAGCCATCACTGACATAAAAACTAAAGGTATCCATTGATGGTTCAATACTTTCATGAGCACTCTGGAAGTAATAAATTTGATTCTCCACCACATCTTGAAGAAAGAATGAAAGTTCGGAGCTTGTGGTGCTTCCAGGGCCAAGTTGTCTGCCTGTGAATATAATGTGATGTTATGAAAGGGTATTTTAAAATTAAAAAACAGCACTCAGACAGAATGAATAGCTGAGCTTCATGATGGCAAACTTTGGCACTCCAAGTGTTCTTGGACATCAATTACCAAAAGCCCAAGTCAGCATTCCTGCTGATCACGGCTTTGGGAATTGAAGTTTAAGAACTGGAGTACCAAGGTTTGCCATCACTGGCCTAGCTGTTCTTGCCATTTTTGCCTCAAAGCCATTAGTAATAAACTTGGTGGCCTTTAAAATATAGTATGACAGAGGATTCAGAAATATGTTCCACAAAGTCTTTCTGAGCTTCTGCTATGGTTGTATCGGATGAATGATCTAACTCAGTGGTTCCCAATTAGTGGTACGTGTACCCCCAGGGGTACGCGAGATTGCATCAAGGGGTACGCGCAGCAATCTCTTAACTAAACTATTAAATCCTTAAAAAACAATAATGCAATAACAATTGCCAAAAAATTATTCAATTTAATTAAACGATCAGTAGGTAAGTCAATCATATGCATCAAGCACTTTCTCCCGCTGCGGCGGTTTTTCCTGCGCCTCCCGCGTCTCGCGTCACCCGATTGCGGCCACCCCCATTCCCGCCTATTTGCTCATCATTGTCTATGTGCACACTTGTCACATTAACGAAACATGTGTTCTCTGTCATTAGAATATCTTTTGATGATAATAAATATAAAATACACCTGATTTCATTTTTTATTTAACGTTCCTGCAATAAGGGGTACGTGATATTTAATGTTCCTGCAATAAGGGGTACGCAAGTTTGAGGTCTTTCTTGAAGTGGTATGCAGAAAAAACTAATTGGGAACCACTGATCTAAGAACCAGTAACTGTCTAGGGCAGGGAATCTCAACCTGTGGCCTGTGGGCCAGATGAGGCCCATGGCACCATTTCATGTGACCCCCACTGCCTCCACCACACCCAGAAGTGCCATGTGGTGGAGGATGGGCCCCCATAGCTATCTAAGGGAGTGTGACCCGGCCCCTGGCGTAAAAAGTTTGAGAACTCCTGGTCTAGGAAGATAACATTAAATCATGATTTAATTTTACACAAGAACAGGCGTCACTGTCCCTCGCCCTAAAGTTCCTCTGGTGCTGATCCAAGAAGCTAGTTATTGTTGTTATACTGTATGATATTATTATATACTGCTCATGTAATTGAATTATGTATATTGTATCATTGTGTATTTATTCTATTTTGTTGGTTTGAAATTGTGATGATTTGTGATTTGTAGTATGATGTTTACTATGATTGTGTTTAATCTGTAACTGTATATCTTATATCCCTGTTAGCCTCCCAGAGTCGCTTTCGCGAATGGGGTGGCATACAAGTCTAAAAATTATATCAAATCAAATTGAATCTAAACTATGGTGAAGCTATAGGATGTAACATAAACACAGCTTAGAAAACTATGGTTTGAAGTTGGTTTGTTTCTAATAACCACATTTAGGGTTAACCAGTCTGTCCAAGTTCTGACAGTACAGCAAACTATGGTTAACAATAAAAAAATGAAGTGAAGCTTTGGAAATTGTCCTTGCAGTAGTGGGTAAAGGGAACATTTAAGAACTTTCTTTGCACACTAAACAATAATTCAATGTTATATCTGAACCAGCCTAATATAACGACCTCCCAGAACAAACCATCTTAGCAAAGGGTGACTGGAAATATGCAAGGCTGTCCAGGGAACCATGCATAGATCCAGGCAGCAGACTTAACTTCTATCATGTAATTTGCTCTCCACAAGGATACCTTCTGCTATTTATTTTCATGGTAAACTCGTATTTCTCTAATGGCTTGGGAATTACCAGCCTGGATACAGAGGGCTTCTTAATGAGCATGAGTCTATACCAGTGGTTCCCAACTCCATAGGATAACTTCAATTTCCAGAAGCCTAAGTCAGTACATTGGCTGATCAGTGTTTTGATAAATTGATTTAGGCTTCTGGGAATTAAAGTCCAAAAACCAAAGGTTGGGACTGGTCTATATTATCATTTTGGTCTTTCACAAAATTTGTATCTTACCTGTCTTGATATTTTCAATGTACCCATATTTTGGAAGAGTCACAATTTTCACCACTAAGCCTTCTCGGGCAAGATCAGAATCAGTGGATACAGTGTGGTGAGCCCTAAGTAGTACCTGGCCTCCTTCGTCAACCTGAAAACACAAAAGTAAAACTGAGTTTTATGCATGAAGTATGCTATAGATGGGAGGGACGGTGGTGGCTTAGTGGTTAAGACACAGTACTTGATGACTGGAAGGTTGGCAGGTCAGCCGTTCAAGACCCGAGTGCTGCATAATGGATTGAGATTCTGTTGTCTGTCCCAGCTCCTGCCAACCTAATAGTTCTAAAGCAATAAATTGCAAGTAGATAAATAGGTACCACTTTGGTGGGAAGGCAACAGTGTTCCGTGTGCTGCCAACTTTACAGTAAATCCTAAAAGGAGGGTCGGGGATTGACAGAGGGCAAGATCAAAGGAAGGGGAGCTGTGGCATGGATCAAACTGCATCAGAGTGGACACTGGCACCACAACAATCCAGTCTCCATGTGATCAGAATGGAAAAGGAGGCCAGGCTATTACACATTTGTCAGGTGATGGTTGATTGATGTTATTTTTGTTTATGGGTCTATCATTCATGGATTATTGTTTAATGTCTTTTTATATTGTATTAAGTTTGATCCTCTATTGTATGGTGTCTTTCTAGTTGTTGTACAGTGCCCAGATGGAAGAATATCCTGGATGGGCAGGATATATATGTCAAAGAAGAATTGATTGCTATGGCTTCCTATTCTGAAACCAAAAGATTCTTGCTTGATCCAGCCATGGATAATTTCAGTGCCTAATCGCACCCTAACCCTGAAACTAAATAAGCACTAGTCTTAATTTTAAAGCTGAAGATATTGACATTCCATTCCTCTCTTATAATTTTCAAAGCCTCAGGCTACTCACGTACCATGATGTGTTCAGCAAAAGTGATAACTTGAAGCTTGCTCCAGACAGGTGTGATTGTGATGGTAAACATCTGAGTGTCAAGGCGGTTGTCATCGCCATCAAACACAGTATAGTGGAAAATATCTGTGACTGGCTGGTGGACGGTCTCAAACTCTGTAACATATCTGTAGGCAAATGAAAAGAGGAGTTTGAGTTGCAACCAGGTAAAAAGTCTCTCACATCCTGAGTTTAAGAACCTGTTTGTATGCAGTGGGGGGACAATTTAATCTTCTCTACCTTCATCTCATCTGCTCTGGAGAAATAGAGTTGCCCTTTCACATTACTGGGTGAGATGGATTGATTGGGAAAAGACAGTGGAGTAACCCTTGAAGAAAGGCAGTAAAAGCAAAGGATCGTGCTCAATATACTTGAGTCCTCTGGCAAAATTAAAAGCCAGGTAACATTAATCCTATTATTATGATGATAAACCCAAATTGTAGATTAGCTTTGTAAAAGAAAGACGAGTATTAATTTATCAGCAGGTTGAAAGTGACTTTAAAAGGCATTACTTCTCATGACTTACATGTGCATTTCTTTATGCTCTTCCAGATCTGCCAAAGGTTCAAAAAGTTATTTTTTTTTTGAACTTCAGCTAAGGAGCATGTAAAAACAGCTTTTTTAAAGATCTGAAAAAGTAGTTTTGGGAAGGTGGCCCTTTTCACAGATATGAGTTTTGCAGGGGGTTAAAATGATCTTAAAAACTACCTTATACATGCCATCCAAGTGCAGTACTCTATATACAGTAGAAATCCCTTCCCAATGGCCCAGTTCAGATGTGGCAAGAAACAAATGAAGTACATGAATTACCAGTAACCAACAGAAGCTTCATAGATACATATTGAGACTTGCTCTATATATTACCACAAAGAAGTAACTGGAAGAATTTGCTCCCACTTTTAAACCAAACACAGTTCTGCCAGAACTCTTGAAACTGTGCTTTGTTTTGACTGTGGAAGTTTAATAAAAAGCCATAATCACACTGTAGTTTGATAGTTTGGAGTGTTCTGAAAACATGATCTAAACAAATGGCAATGTCTAGGATTTGGGTGTTTAAAACCTTTTGTTTTAAAAGCAGAGCAAAGGCTCCTAATAACTTGGTCCAAGACAGTGGTTCCCAACGTGAGGCCCAGACCCCACAGGGAGACTTCAAATCCTAGAAGCCTAAGTCAGTACATTTGGCTGATCAGTGTTTTGGGGAACTGACTTAGGCTTTGGGGAATAAAAGTCCAAAAACCAATGGTTGAGAAACACAGGAGTCTCACATTGGGAAACACTGTCCTAGAATCTTCTGGTCAGTTTTCTAGGAATAGCAATCATAAACTCCCACTTGCCTCACCATTTTCCCTTTTCTAATTTAGTAAAGATAAAGGTCTCCCTTGCTTGACAGCAAGGCATGTCCTGCTCTAGGAGGCGGTGTATCTTTCCATGGTCATGTGGCAGGCATGACTAGATGCCAGAGCACACAGAACTCTGTTACCTCTCCCACCAAGGCGGTACCTATTTATCTGCTTGCAATTTCTTGCTTTCGAACTGCCAGGTTAGCAAGAGCTGAGACAGATGATGGGAGTTCATTGCATCAGGCAGCACTCAAGTCTTGACCTGCTGACCTGCTAGCCTTCTGGTTGTCAAACTCAGTTTCTTAACCATTAAGCCATAGAAGTCATTTCTAATTTGAAGAGCCCTAAAAACAGCTTTTCTTCAAAGATAACATTGATTTTCTGTATTGTTATTCCTGTCACGCATTTTGGTTCCTGCACCATCATCTGTACCTATGCTGAGGTAATACATTTCACAAACCCTTGTTTGGGAAGGGCTTACCCTACAGTAGTAATTTAGTTCACAAACTATTAAATAGTTCAGTAGATATTTTCAGCAATAGGCTCCAGAAGCATCACTGATGTTTAATACTCCCCCCTTTTCCATAGGTGGCAGTGTGGCATTCTGAACGACTCTAACAGCCAAGAGTTAAATGATGCGAGTTTATTTTATCTCGGAGGAACTTTGTAAAATACCACAAGATTACCTGATTTGTTGATTGTTGATATCTTCCATTGTGAAATTGTATACCTCAGAAAACTCCTCAGAATGTTGCTTGGGGATCATCCGTACAAGAGTGCCATACATGGGAAGAGAAATTAACTGAATCCTTATTTTAGAATCAGGGGAATTATTATCCTAAAGAGAGGCACAAGAAAAGAGCACAATTTATGTTTGTTTCTGCAATCTAAAAAGAGGGAGATTGCAGCAGACAGAAGAAAGACCTTATCTTTGAAATTGGTACTAAAAATAATGAAATAAATTTGCAATAAATCTGTTTCCGCTCCTTTGCATTTTTCTGTTGCATCCATTTTGAGTTTTCCTTGCTGTTTTGCCCAGCAGCAGAATAAGTTATGCAAAATACTAAAAATTGCAGATCCAATTAAGCAAAATAAAAGTCTTTGTGCGAATTCTTGCCAATCTGTGTAATTTTATGAAGGTTACAGAATGCGACCTTTCCAAGAACATGAAGATTGGATTGTCTGGGGTAAAGGATTGTCAATTAGCTCTGTGTAAGGAAAAAACCTCTTCCTGTAATTGGTAGTATAATATAGTTAATGTTTCTCATAGAATTGAAACAGAATACTGTACTCAGTATAACCCAAGGGAATTTAGGGGCTGTGACATTAAAACTGAATTAATTGGTCACCTACTTTTAAAATTGGTCATTTTATTTATTTACTTACTATTCCACAGTATTTCTTGGCCATAGTGAGGCACTTTCAGAATACAGTGGCCATAAAACATTTAAAATAAAAGTTACAAACTAAAACAGGGGTGCCCAAACTTTTTGGGCCATGGTCACATGGCTAAGGGAGCTGATCACTATGGCCTGGGATCCAGATCTGGCCCCCAATGCCATTTCATCCGGCCCACAAAGCCTTGTCACTCCTGGAAGTGGAAGTAAAATGCAGCACGTTTTACTTCTACTTCCAGGAGCAATGAGGGCTTCACGAGCCAGATGAATTGGTGTCAAGGGCCGGATCTGGCCCCCAGGCCATAGTTTGGGCACCCATGAACTAAAATAACAAATTTTACTTTCAGGTTACTTAACCAGATTTAGTAGGAAAACTAGAGAAATTAAGAGTCTTGGGAAATTACACTACATGCTGCTGTTCCTCAGTCTGGCACCTTCCAAATCCTATAAGCCTTACCTCACCAAGCAGCCTAGGGACAATAGGACCTGTAGTCCAATACATCTGGAGGGTATCAGATTTGTGAAAAGCAGCTGGGCAGCATTAAACACACATGAAAATCCATGTCACCTTAGATATAAAACCAAGGTCAGTCTCTTCCATGCCTCTGTGGTGGGCCAACAAACTGAAGAGGCTTAACAGCATCTGACTGGGGCGGGGGAGTGAGCATGGTTTCCATTTTACACCTTTGCACACCACCTGTCTTTCTGTGTAATATGCATAGTTCAAAACACCAGGCTATAAAGAAAGAATCCAGGTTTTTTCCCCCTCTGTTGGCACAGCCGCAGGCAGGACACAGGAGAAGTTAAAAAATTTTTACCAAGTAAGAACATTCAGAGAGATGTCGGTAGTTTAAGCTATCGAGGTCTCGTTCACACAAAGATAGACTGGCATTACGCCCAGATTTCATTGGCGGCTCCTTGAAATGCCAAAGAAAAGAGGGCCAAAGTTTCCACCTGTATTGGTCACATGTTTATGTGGTCTTAGGAAATGATTCATCTATTAGAACATGGGAAGAGGAAATGCCAGAGAAACTCAACAGAACCTGAGTCTGGAAGATGGCAAATGGCCTAGATTAGTGATGGCCAACCTTGGCACTCCAGGTGTTCTTCGACTTCCAATTCCCAGAAACCCTGATTAGCAGGAGTGTTAACTTGGGCTTCTGGTAACTGATGTCCAAGAACAGCTGGAGTGCCAAGGTTGGCCATCACTGGCCTAGACATCACCTTTGGTAAAAAGGAATAATATGTAAGAAGAACAAGCCAAAGGTTAGGGTGCTGTACTGGGACATGGAAGGGCCTGATTCTAGTCTCCATCAAGCTCATCGAACACCCTTAGGGCCTCTCATTCTTTCAGCTTGGCCTACTTCAAAGGGTTGTTAGGAAGACAAACTGAGGAGGTAGAGAATCATGTGCTCTTCTTTGAGTTGTTTTTTATTATTATTATTATTATTATTATTATTATTATTATTATTATTATTATTATTATTATTATTATTATTATTATTATTATTATTATTATTATTATTATACAAATCAACCATTTGGTTCACAGTCAAGGACTGGAATAAAATTAACAATTCAAACCCTAACCAAGGACCAAAGAGCTGTTAAGGTAAAGTTTGAGTATACAGTATATGCAGTCCCCAGTAGAGTCATTTTTTGGAGAGTTAGGATGTTCAAATCAGGTAAGTCCAAAATTTCCAGCTATTTAGGGAGTCCTTTAGGTACTGCTCCAAGGGCTCCAATCACTATGGGAACAACAACAGTTTTCTTCTGCCATAGATGCTCGACTTCAATTTGTAAATCATCATCATCATCATCATTGTCTTCTTCTTCTTCTTCTTCTTCTTCTTCCACTTATACCCCACACATCTGGGATTTTATCCCCACTCTGGTGGCTACCAACAACATATTAAAAACATCTTAAAATATATACTGGGCCTAATACTGGGTGGTGGTGGTGGCAAGAAACCTCAGACTAGGCAGATGACGACCCCCTTTCGAATGCTTCCCTAAACAGAAGGAATTTTAACTGTTTTCTAAATGTCAGTAAGAAAGTGGTCTGACACAATTCTACTGGGAGCAAGTTCCATAGGTTTGGTGCCACCACCGAAAAGGCTCTTCTCCAGGTCTTAGCCTTCCTTGCAAGTTTTGGAATCGTCAACCAAAGTTCATTAAATGAGAACACTGCTAAATATAATTAGCAATTACTTAGGGCAACTCTAATCAGTTGATTAGCCATTGCCTAAACTGGTCTTGTGGCAAATTCTGTCCCATACAAGAACATCTAGGGCAGTGATGGCAAACCTTGGCACTCCAGGTATCCTGGAACTTCAATTCCCAGAAGCTCTAATCCATAGGAGTGCTGACTTGGGCTTCTGGGAATTGAAGTCCAAGAACACCTGGAGTGCCAGGGTTGGTCACCGCTGGTCTAAGGCAATTATTTAAAATGCCAGCATTGATTTTTCCTGTTAGGGACAATCCTGTGAGATCATTAGTCATTCACAGCCAAGTGAAACCAACAGTTCCTCGTTGGATGAAGAGATGTCCTCTATATTGATATAAATTATTGTCACTTGTGGTCCTAAAAGGACCATTGGGTCATTTTTCTCATTAGCAAATTTATGGTGCAATATTTACAGAAGGATTAGCCAGCTTCTTGCCATTTCTCAGAGGCAAGCTCCTTCTCAATCCCACAACAAAACTCTGTTTTGAAAAACAGTAATCCACATATGAGGGGACTGTGGGGGCTTAGTGGTTAAGATGCTGAATGTGATGACTGGAAGGACAGCAGGTCAGCAATATGAGACCCGAGTGCAGGGCAACGGAGTGAGTCTTGTCTCTATTCCAGCTCCTGCCAACCTAGCAGTTTGAAAGCAAGAAATTGCAAGTAGATAAATAGGTACCACTTTGGTGGGAAGATAAGCAGTGTTCTGTGCACTGTGATATCTAGTCATCCCTGTCACATGTCCACGGAAATGTCTGCAGACACAGACAGTGGCTGAAAACAGAGATGAGCACTGAACCCTAGAGTCAGATACAACTGGCTTTCGAGCAAGGGTGACCTTTACTAACCCACAGATGACCTATTTTGTCTCCAGGTCATGAAAAGCTTCCCCTGTTGACCTCTGCAAATAAATCTTATAGGCAACAGGATCCGGCTAGTTTGCATTCTTCTAGCTAACTGTTCACCATACATTTACACACACTCAGCAAGCTCGAGGATAGACAACCATCATGCCTGTGGCTACATGCAGCTTTCAGCTTAACTTCGCCCTGACCCTCAGCTTATTTTCAAAGGTTCTCAGATGGTGATGAATTCAGACCTAACCCTCTGACACACAGTAATCGATCCATCTGGCAGCTTGCCAGGTAGGGAAGAAAAGGCAAAGAGGTAGGTAGACAGAGTGACAGGCACGGCAGAGAGAAAAACAAAGAGAAAAGGTAACAGTGGAGAGAAAGGAAAGGGATGGCTGGTTTAGTTTATGGGTCAACCCACCACTGTCTAGAGCCCTTTCATCATGCATCTCCTGACAGATTACCACCAAAAAATAGGTAAAAGTAAAGGTTGTCCTTGCTTGAAAGCTAGTTGTATCCAATTCAAGGGTTCAGTGCTCGTCTCTGGTTATAGCCAAAGAGCCAATTCTGTCTGCATCTGCAGATGTTTTGTGGTCATGTGGCAGGCATGCCTAGACACCAGAGTGCACAGAATGCTGTTTACCTTCCCACCGAAGAGGTATCTATTTATCTAATTGCAATTTCTTGCTCTTGAACCACTAGGTTGGCAGGAGCTGGGACAGAGACAGGAGATCACTCCGTCGGGTCTCAAACTGCTGACCTGCCAGCCTTCCTGTCATCAAGTTCAGCGTCTTAACCACTAAGCCACCGCAGTCCTCACCAAAAGAATAAGACCTCCATAAAAAGAAAACATGCTCACTCCCATGTTAAATAAAAGCTATAAAGTTTAACACAACTTGCTTGAGCAGCTCCGTTGCTGCTTGCAATGAAACACTTGAGCCAGCATATGATGCACCACATATAATACCATATACTTCTGAACATTGCAGCTAAGAAATGGAACAGATAAGACTGAACTGGGTGAGATGCTTACAGTGTACGCAAAATGAGAGCGGGTAATGGTCACAGAGCTTTTACCAGCCACCGTCATGGTCAGCGAGCAGCTAGGATCCAACTGGGGGCTCTCACTTTCCCTTGGTGTAATTTCCACTTTCAGAACAGCCGTTGCAGTGGAAGTGCCATCAGTGACCGAAATCTCCATCCTATCCTCTGCCGTAGATGACCCATCATGGATATACTGCAAAGCATTGTGGGTGATTTCTTCATAAGTGAAAGTATCGCCTTCCCAGAAAGAAAAGATGAGATGAAGAGTTTAGCTCTTGCAACACAACACCCATCGGTTGAGCTCTAGATGTTATGATAAGGACAGGTTTCACTTACCAGTAACTGTTGTTCTCCGAGTATGTTGTTTGGGGATTCACACTGATGGGTTCTGCGCCTGCGCTGAATCCTGAGCGGAGCTGGAAAGCTGATTGGATAAAGAGTTTTAAATGTTGGACCGCCCACCATGCCCAACCCCTTCTGGCGCCATTTTGCGCTCTCCCCTCAGTTTGATACTAAAGCTGCCCGCGAAGCATAAGGCCATCTCAGGCCGGCAGCCCTGAGGGGAGGTAGGGTTGGGTTGTGTGAATCCCCAAACAACATACTCGGAGAACGACAGTTACTGGTAAGTGAAACCTGTCCTTCTCCTTCGTGTTGTTTGGGGATGCACACTGATGGGTGACTAACAAGCTCACTTACTTGGATGGTGGGCAGCCGGCGTCCTGAGATGTAGGAGAGCGCGATGGCATCATGGATGGGCGGTCATCAGCAAAGAGGATCGGAGACCAGCCGTCAGGATGGAACTGCCCCATCTGACATCGGGAGCAGACCTTGTGTCAACCCGGTAGTGGGTGATGAAGGTGGAGGATCTGGACCAGGTAGCAGCCTTGCAGATGTCCTCCATCGGGATGCCCTCCAGGAACGCAGTGGAGGAAGCCAATGTCCTGGTGGAGTGAGCCCGGACATGAGGCGGAGGTGGCAGAGATGACATCTCATAGGCCAGGTAGATGGTACCTGAAATCCATTTGGAAAGTCTCTGGGCAGACAAAGGTTGTCCCTTTGATTTGCCACCATAGGCTACAAACAGCTGCTTGGCTCTCCTGAAGGACGCAGTCCTTTGGGTGTAGAACAGCAGGGCCCTCCTGACATCCAACGAGTGCCACACTCTCTCTTGTACAGACGAAGGATTCAGGAAGAATGCTGGAAGCGTGATGGCCTGGGCCAGGTGGAACTCAGTCAGGACCTTAGGCAGAAAGGTGAGGTCCGGACATAGTACTACCCTGTCAGGGTAGAAATTGAGGAAAGGAGGGTCAGACCTCAGGGCTGCAAGTTCACCTGCCCTCCAGGCAGAGGTGATGGCTACAAGAAAGGCAGTCTTGAAGGAGACAAACTTAATGTCCACTGTAGCCATAGGTTCAAAGGGCGCTTTGGTAAGCGCAGTGAGCACCGCAGTAAGGGATCACTGAGGAGGTGGGACCTTGACTGGTGGGTAAGCATTACGTAGTCCCTGGAGGAACCTCTTCATAGTCTTGTCCCTGAAGGCATAAGACAGTACTGAGGAAGGTGGGGCATTGGCCACCACCGCAGCCAGGTGTACTTTCAGAGAAGAATGTGCAGATCCTGACTCGGCCAGATGCAGGAGGTAGGACATCACCTCCTGTAGGGATGCGGAGTCCACGGAGCGGTCGCTGGATGACAGAAAGTTCAGGAAGCGACGGTACTTGGAATCGTAGGACTTCCGCGTGGAAGGCTTCCGAGAGAGTTCAAGGATCCGTGCTAGATCGGGCGGATAAGCCAGGCCGTCAGATGGAGGCTCGGCAGATCCGAGTGGAGGATCCGGCCTCCCCCCATGTGGAGGAGGTTCGGGTCGGTGGGCAGGCGAAGGAAGTCGCAGGTCAGGGACTGGAGGAGCGGGAACCACGGTTGGTGCGGCCATGACGGGGCGATCAGTATCACCGATGCGTTCTCCGCACGGATCCGCACAAGGACCCGCTGGATGAGAGGGATCGGTGGGAACATGTACAGCAAGTCCTGATGCCACAGAACCATGAAGGCATCGTCCTCCGACCCGTGGCCGATCCCCGCCCGGGAGCAGTAGCGGCGGCACTTGGTGTTGGCTTGCGTCACGAACAAGTCCAGGGTCGGTGTGTCCCACCGATGGCACAGCCGATCGAACACCGATGCGTCCAACTCCCATTCGTGCATCAACGTCCCCTTGCGGCTCAGGAAGTCAGCATCTGAGTTCAGAGCGCCCTGGATGTGGCCAGTATGGCTAGGTGAAGGAGAGAGAGAGACTTGGTCCCTCCTTGCCTGTTGAGGTAGGCCAGGGTCGTGGTGTTGTCCGATGCAATCTGCACCACGCGGCCGGTTATGGAGAGTCTGAAGGATCTCATCGCCTTCCGCACAGCCAGCAGCTCGAGGAAGTTGATGTGGTGGCTGGCTTCTGCGGGTGTCCAGACCCCGTGGATCCACAGTCCGCTGCAGCACGCTCCCCATCCGTGCGTGCTCGCGTCGGTGGTGATCTGGACGGATGGAGCAGGGAGGGTGAAGAACTTCCCCGCTGTCACGTTGCGGTCTAAAGTCCACCAGTTCAGCTGGTCTTGCAGTTCGGGGGTCGGCGTGAGCCACTTCCCCAGGTTGTCGTGGGTGCTGTCGAAGGAGGCCAGGAGCCACGACTGAAGTGACCGCATCTTGAGTTTGGTGTGGGAGATCACCGCCGTCGTCGATGCCATGAGTCCTAGGAGACAGAGGACGTCCCTCGCACGGACGCGATGGTTGTTCTGGATCCGTGTCACCACCGCACGGATGTCGAGTAGGCGTTTGGGCGGAGCGTAGGCTCTCAGAGCCAGAGAGTCCAACACGGCTCCGATGTAGTCTATTCTTTGGGTGGGGGTCAACTGTGACTTCTTGTAGTTGACCCGCAGACCGAGACTCTGCATGAGGGCCAGGCAGTGGACAACGTCGTCCTTGGCCTTCTGTTCGGTCGGGGAGCAGACCAGCCAGTCATCGATGTACGGGAACACTTGGACACCCTGGAGCCTGAGGTGGGCGGCCACAGGCGCCATGCACTTCGTGAACACCCTCGGAGCGGTGGAGAGGCCAAAGGGTAGACACGTGTACTGGTAGACGTTGCTTCCCACCTGGAAACGGAGGAAGCGACGATGTTCCCTCCTGATGGATACGTGGAAGAAGGCATCCTTCAGGTCGATGACGGTGAACCAGTCCCCGCGGTTGATGAGTGGAAGGATGGATTGAAGGGTTACCATCTGGAACTTCCTTGCGTCGATGTGCTTGTTGAGTAGGCGGAGGTCCAGGATGGGTCGGGATCCTCCGTCTTTTTTGTCCACGAGGAAGTAGAGGGAGAAGAACCCTTCGTGAGACTCCGACGCTGCAACCAGTTCTATGGCGCCCTTCTCTAGGAGAGCTGATAGTTCCTCCTGGAGCGGTGGAGACGGATCGGTGACGCGGACCCGTCCGACAGTAGGACATTTCTTGAACTCGATCGCGTAGCCAGAGTCTAAGATGGCTAAAACCCATCGGTCTGTGGTGATGGCAGACCACGCTGATAGGTAGTCGGTTAGGGGATGGTACGGTAGAGTCTCGGTCACGGAAGAGTCAAATGCGCTGCTTGCCCTTCCGTTCCGTCCGCTTACCAGTCTGGTGACGCTGTTGGTAGCGTGGACGGCTGGATTGTTGCCTTGGCCGGTAGGGTTGGTACCGGGGGTAGTCCTCCTGCCTCTGTGATGGGCGAGGTTGGTAGGACGGGCCTGCCTGCGACGTCGATGGTTGACCCTGTTGGTAACGACTGGACCCACGGCGTGGAGCGCGGAGCTGCTTGATGGTGGCGTAGTCCCCCTTCAGCTCCCCCAAGGAGGTGTCGGTCACCTTGGCGAAGAGGCCCTCACCATCGAAGGGCAGTTCCTCCACGAGCCGCTTGACGTCTTCCTGCAGGTCAGCCAAGCGGAGCCAGGCGTGGCGGCGGAGCTGGATGGCGGAGGCCAGGTTCTTCACCTCCGACTCCGTGACGTAGCAGCTGGTGCGGATCTGTTGGAGGGCGAGCTGGTTGCCCTCCAGGCAGACCTTCTCGAAGTCCGCTTGTCTGTCCGGTGGCAGCAGCGATTTGAAGGACTCCGCCTGCTCCCATAGTTGGCACTGCTAGCCGCCCATGGCCGTTGCGTAGTTGGACGCATGGAAGGACAAGGAGGCGTTGGCGTAGAACCTCCTGCCCAGTGCGTCCAGCTTCTTCCCTTCCTGTGTAGATGGGACGGGAGTGCTGCTGATCGGTGTCCGGTGTTGGGAGCCTTTAACCACTCGGGAGTTCGGCGCCGGGTGGATGTGCAGGAAGTTGGAGTCGTCCAGCAGCCTGTACATGGAGTCCACCCTGTTGGACACCGAGTGTGACGATACCGGCCTCTTCCATACCTCTTTGGCCGCCTTGGCGATCTTCGGGAGCAGTCCTAGGCGGACAGGGACCAACTCCCTCCGGTCGGCCATGCCACAGACCACATCCTCACCTTCCTCCAGGGGAGCTTCCACCCGGATCCCGAGCGTGGATCCGAGGCGGGTGATCAAAGCCGTGTACGTCTTCTGGTCCTCCGGCTGGGAGCCGTGGACGGAGCCGATGTTGTCGTCCGGGGATTTTTCGACGGCAACCGGCGGTGGCTGATCCTGCTCCTCCTGGTCCGACGAGTCGTCGGAGCCTTCCGACCGCTCCGAGACGCTGGGCGGTGGTAGGTAGGCCTCGGGGTCCGAGTCCGACCAGTACGGCCTGGCGGATCTCGGGTCGCTCCCCGGCAGAGGCAGCTGGTATGGAGGGAGAGAGGCCTCCAACCGTGCCTGCTCCACGCGTTGCCTCTTCGGAGCCGGGCCCTCCTCACGGAGCAGTGGTGCCTCCGTGGCTGGTTCGGGAGGCAGGAGGCGCTCCACGAACTCAGACGGTGCCGGC
Source organism: Furcifer pardalis (assembly GCA_030440675.1). Taxonomy (NCBI): domain Eukaryota; kingdom Metazoa; phylum Chordata; class Lepidosauria; order Squamata; family Chamaeleonidae; genus Furcifer; species Furcifer pardalis. The sequence continues at coordinate 94,286,605 of CP126892.1, forward strand.
TGGGGGCCCTGGAGCTCAGCGTACAACTTCCGCACCATCGCCTCGATGAACGGGGCGATGAGGCTCAACTGGGGCGGCACTTCGGAAGCTGGACCAGGAGCCACGGAAGGGACAAGAAGGGAGGAAGATCTTCGTGGCGGTGGAGGCGGAGGAGTCTCCGGCGGCGGCGGAGGGCTGGGGGCCCTCTCCGGCGTGGTGGTGTCCCGGGCATCGACCGACATCCTACCCGGCGTAGGTGGAGCTGCAACCGGGGCGGATGCTAGGGAGCGTGGCGGCGAGGGAGAGAAGACGAGGAGCTACGACACTTCTTCTTCTCTTTTTTGTCTTTCTTCCTCTTCTCCTGCTCCTTCTTCCGCTTGAACAGTTCTGAGGCCGAAGGCCGTGAAGAAGGAGCGGAGGTCGAAGGAGCAGACGTTGAGGCAGCGGCCTGCTCTGGAGCTGGGGGAGGCGGTGGGGCGAGTGCGGCCTCCATGAGGTAGGCTTGGAGGCGGTATTGGCGGTTCTTGATCGCGGCCTTCGAGAAGCCTCAACACACCTCGCAGGTCTGGACCTGATGGCTCTCCCCGAGGCAGCGGAGGCAGCGCACGTGTCCGTCCGAGCTAGGGAACTTTCTCTTGCAGGATGGATACTGCTTGAATGCTGCCGCTGAGGCCATCCACCGAGGTAGATGGCCTAAGAGAAAAAATTATCCCGGCCGGGAGGCCCCGACACGAGATTGCGGTTAGCTCTTTTTTTTCTTTTTTTCGGCAGCTGAGGGCGAGCCCCAGCCACACGAGGACCAAGGGATTGAGTCCCCTGGTCCGAGAAAAATTGTTTTGGGTCTAAAAATTAGAAGATTCTGAGGCAATCTCAGCTAACAACTCACAGCTTTTTTTCCAGGCTCCTGCTTGCGCAGCGGAAAAAAGCAAACTGAGGGGAGAGCGCGAAATGGCGCCAGAAGGGGTTGGGCATGGTGGGCGGTCCCACATTTAAAACTCTTTATCCAATCAACTTTCCAGCTCCGCTCAGGATTCAGCGCAGGCGCAGAACCCATCAGTGTGCATCCCCAAACAACATGAAGGAGAAACTGAGGTTCTGCTGAAAGTTTAGAAAGATTATATCTTGAACCAGAGGTCCCATCCTTTCCAAGATGGCTTCCAACAATGGTACTGTAATTGGGGATTCTTGAAATAGTGGTCCAAAACATTAGTTCTCCTGAACTCTGCTTCCTACTTACTGAATTCTACAGAAATATGCCTGAAAGTACATTTAGTTCCTATATATGAAGTTGCTATTAGGTAAGGGATTTCCATATTTTTTGGATTACAGCCTACAGAAGTCTGTAGGGCTTCTCCAACCAGCACTCTAGAAGCTGTAACAAAAAAAAGAAATCAAAGTCCTTTCAGGTTCTTTTTAACAACCTACATTTGAAGAACAAAGGCTTTGTCCCAGATATGACACACCACATATGATGTACCACATATAACATGACAAGATGAAGGCATTGAGGCAGTGTCCTGAGAGAAATTTTGTATAGTGCAAGATGGGCAGGAAGATTAACAGACCCCCAATGCCTTGCAGCTCCCATGGAGCTTAGCCAATCGTAGACATCATGTCCAAGATGGAGCTGTTATTCCTCTGATATGATTAAAAACATGTGGGGCAATTTTGGTATTTCAACTAATGCCCCCTGACTTCTGGCTGAATTGGCTGGGGAAAATCCCTGCAGACATTCAAGGGCTATAACCAAAAGAATATGTAAGTCTCATGTGTGGTAGCCATATTGCAGCACGTGTAGCATGAAAATACAGATTTCCTTTAAGGCTAAAATGAAATTGCGAAAACAATAATCAAGGAGGCAAAACATGTCCTTACAAGACAACAAAAGACAAGCACTCTCTGTTAATGGGAAAGAATTGAGAAAGCTCTTGCTTCAGTTGACTGCACTCAGCATGTTGACACTCTAAGGCTCTTCACATGAAGCAAACTCGGAAATAATGCTTTGAGTTAAGAGGAGAGATTGACAACGTCCCTCTGGCTCATGTCAGAGCAGTTTGAGAAATAAAAGATAATCAAAAATAGCTGGCTTATTTTTCAAGCCAGTACAACTTCTGAGATTAACCATCACCAGCACAACCTCTTTTAAAATTCAATTTAATCACGCAGGTCACTGGTGCTGCAATCCAGGCACCATGAGAGGAAATTAGGGGCATTGCTCTTTCTCACTCATGGTAGCCCTGAGATGAGAAGAAACTCATTTGGTTTGGATTTTAATTCTCATTCTCTGCATAAACAAGCATGATATTTTCACATGTCTTGGTCTACTAATCCCAGAATTTTCCATTCTGGGAGTTTCATCTGACCAGCAATGGGATAGTTTCATTTCTAAATAGGACCTAGAATTATATTAAGCCCCACAGCCTTCCAGCTAGGCTTTTTCTCCTGGTAGCAGAAGCAGCAGCAGCAACAACAGCTGCATGTAGGTGTCTATAAGTGTGTGGCTGGGACTGCGGTGGCTCAGTGGTTAAGAAGCTCACATTGTTAGCTGGAAGGCCGGCAAGTCGGCAATTCAAGACCCTAGTACTGCATGACAGACTGAGCGCCCATCTCTGTCCCAGCTCTTGGGGACATGAAAGGAGCATCATTTGGGCATTCCCTGACATTTCCTCTGCAAAAATTCTTTTAACCCAGAATAATTTCTGACACAAATTTATTTAGTGTGTGCTGCCTGTCAGGTGGAACTCCCAGAATTGAAAATTATAGGATTTGCTATCCACAAATCCTAAAATCTTATGCCTATGAGCAAATATCCATGTTGGAACATCATTCTTAAATGTTCCTACATCTCAAAATTCTATGACAGCACATTATTTAAATTTGGGGACTCTTATTAAGAATTGTACTTTTCCCAAGGGCAATCAAATTGCAATAGGACCTGGGAAATTGGCGTTCCTATGGGTTGCTTAGGGTCTGTTCCTACGGCCTATGTGCTCTCCCAAACTATGCTGCCTTTTAAAAAAGGGTTTCACAGACAATATCTATGTGGGAAAATAACTGTATACAATAGTTCTAAAAGGAACTCTAGATGAAAGGTTTTGCAGTGCCACAAACAAAAAGATTGGGAAGATGTCATATACAGTATAGCTGAAATGTATACATCGCAGTTTGCCTTACACTTTGCATGATTTAAATGGAAAGGGAAAGGTCTCCTTTACTCAAAAGCCAGTCATATCTGACTATATGAGGTGGTGCTCATCTACGGTTACAGCCAAATGTCTGCAGATGTTTCTGTGGTCATGTGGCAGGCCTGCCTAGATGCTGAAGCACACCGAATGCTGTTACCTTTCCAGTAGAAGTGATACCTATTTATCTACTTGCAACTTCTTGTTTTTGAACTGCTAGGTAGGCAGCAGCTGGGGGAGGTGAAGAGCTCACTTCATCACGGAGCAGTCAGGTTTCCAACAACTGATTTACCAATCTTCCGGCCATCAAGCTCAGCATGTTAACTACTAAGCCATCGCAGCCTACACAGCAGAGGCATCTTTCCAAATGTGGTTGTGCTGCACTTCCAAGCATTATTCACCACTAACTCTGCTGGCTAGGGTTTCAGGGCCACACCTACTGTACACTTCTCCTACCCCCTTTTGTGCATCAAAACAAAGCACAGATGTTGGCAGCCGAAGACGTTGGTTTGGCCTACCTTCACTCAGGTGGTTAGAAAATCCAGAGCCGTGCTTGAGGAGAGTCCCATGGTGAGGAGGTTCCAACACCTCAAAGAAAATATCTTCAGGAGCTCTGTCCACACTGCTAATTGTTAGCTGTACGCCTAAACCAGCCAGGAGTGAAAATCAAAATGAATTTTAGTCTACTTGGATTTTAGCTATATAAAAGCTACCATTTTTACCAGGGATGCCCAAACTATGGTCCGTGGGCTGGATCTGCCCCTTGATGCCAATTCACCCAGCCCATGCCACCCTCATCACTCCCGAAAGCAGAAGTAAAACATGAATTTTACTTGCACTTCCAGGAGTGATGGGGGCTGTGCCGGGCTGGATCCAGCCTGCAGGCTGTAGTTTGGGCACTCCTGGTTTAAGCAGAGAAAATGGCAACCTAAAGTCTGTTGCAAAACAGATTGCAAGGAGCATTTTACTTCTGATTCTGGTGGGAGCAACCATGTGACCAGCCTGATGAACCACGTGACCAGCCCACAGCCCAAAAAGTTTGGGCACCCTTGATTTATACTCAGGTTACAAAAGAAAAAGAGTGCATGCTGTTAAATATAAAAGCACCAATTTAAACATGAGGAATGGGAAGAATTCCCGTTGGTTTCCATTTTAATTCTTACTGCCTGAGGCTATAACTATGTGGTCAAATACCATAGGATTTTCTCTGCTTATAAAATGGGTACATTCAAAGAATGTTTGTACTGAGACCTGGTGGCACAGTTGTTAAACTGCTGTACTGCAGCCAAAATGTTGTTAATTCGACCCTGACTGGGACAAGGTTGACTCAGCCTGCCATCTTTCAAAGGTCAGCAAAATGAGTACTCAGCATGTAACTTGTAACTATATATTTGTTCTGTTAACCTCCCTGAGTTGGTTTACTGAGTAGGGTAGTATATAAATCGAATAAATGAAATGAAATGAATGTTGGGGGCAAAATGCTGATTAAGTTGTAACTGCCCAGAGAGTGCACTAAGCGCTAAGCGTAATTGCCCCTGCTTTGTTACTGACCGCATGAAGCAAACATTGATTCAAATTGTTCCACCTCTTTTGGCTCCCAAAATGGTTTTTTTCCTCTCTGTTGCTGTGGGGATTCTATTGTTTAAAATGTGGAATATTTGGAATAGGCTTCTTCCCATCTGGTTAGTTGTTGTTTAATCTTGTAAAGATGGGAGGGTGGGCCTGTAGTTAGTATTTTGGTGATCTAGACACTTTGAACATGTTTAGGACCTGCATTTTTTCCTCACTGTTGATTGCCCTTTGATTTTTTTTTTAAAAAAAATACATATTTGAAATTAGCACTATATCACCCTATCACCTTATTGGGTCATCATTATTAATAAAGGGATTAGCAGAGATAGGGTGAAAGGACGGAACAGTGGGGTGGACTAGAATGCATCCATTGTGAACACTGAACATCCAAATCAATCCACATCCCCTGAATGAGCACCGACTTTGATTTCCAGTGTATTACAAGTGATGCATCAAATCACAATGAATAAATTTCCAATGTAGTCGCACCCTGAGTGAATATGTACACTGGAACACAATTATTCTACACTCTTCACACATCTAAAAATATTGTGATGCAGTCTCCCGTTTAAAAAAATGTGTACAAAAATGAATGTTTAAGGCAATTTGCATATAAAAATTCAGATATTTAGGACTAATCACATAAAATGCATATGTAACAGAAGAGTGTTGGCAACAAATACAATATTATAATAAGTTAGATCTGCCTATGACCTCATGTATATTAGGAAGAGTGTAAAAACTTGGCTGGCGGGGCAGGTATGGGGCACTGATGGCACAATGCCCCCAGCCTGCTGGTTAATTTAAACCCCCTCTCCCTTTTAATCTGGAAACTTTTTAGTTTTAATTTGGTATTAATTTTTTAATATTTTAAAATCTTTTAAAATTTTTAATCTGAATTGTTTTTATGTGATGTTAAACTGCACTGAGTCACCTCAGTGAGGAGGGTGGTGCAGAAATTTGAATAATAAATAAATTAAATAAACATGTGAACAATAATAATTACAAGCATTTTCCTATACATTTTCATATGACTGCACATTTTTGTATGCGTATATTTGCAGAAACAAATAAGGTGGAATTCATGAGTGAGAATCAATATTTTATAGCTCTCAGTCAAAACATTTCACTACATTCACATAGCATTTTTAAAATGGTATTTAAATGACAGAGAGAGAGAGAGAGAGAGAGAGAGGAATCTCCAGCTAATGCATCCATGACAGATGTTGATCCAACTTCTGCTTGAAAGCCACCCATAAAGGAGTGCTCACTACCTCTCAAAGCAGTCTGTTCCACTGCTGAACAGTGCATATTTAACATGCATTAAATCATGCCTATTGTGCAAATTCACTGCAGACCACAAGATGCAGATACAGTGAACCACCAGCAAAAGAGAATTTTGCATATTGTTCGGTTAATGTGCATCCTCTCTGGATACTGTTCAGATTTTAACTCTGATCCAATGAATGTACACAGCGTGCAAATGAAGAGCATGGACAGGGAGTACCCAGCAATGTATGAAGTATGATTTTATACCATTATTTTAGGCACATTTCCTAGCACAAACATGGAATTAGTGGAAGGGCCAGCTTTTATACCTGGTCTCAAAGAGGGAAAAGTTATTTCATTATTTGTAGACAGCTATAGCCAGTTATCTGGTTGCTGCAGTATTTTTTTTTTTGGAACTGTTTCTAGCCTTTTAATATGCAGGACAATAACAGTCACCAACTTTACTTGGTTCTTGCAAGAACTACTACAGACCACTGGCTGTGAAATGCTTTGATAGGACTATATAAATAAATGGAGTGTTAACCAGGTTCTTCTGTTCCAGCCTATTATATCCATGTTGCCTTGGAGAATACAACTAAGCCATTAACTAGGGCTCATTCATTTAGCATTCACAAGCATATTTAGAGTTCAACACACTTCTTTTTCAAACTTGTTTGATTTGCTTCACTCAGTTTCCGTGGTCCCCCATTAAAACATCACCCAGTACAACAGGAGCCAAATCTATGCCCAAAGTTGGGCTTTATCCACCACATGAGCAAAGCAGTCACAGATCATCTAGCAATCTAGTTAGAACTCTGCTATTGTACAGAGCACGCCCACAGGCATGCTAGAAAGGTAGTCAGCTAGTCAAGTCTGCCTCTGAACCTGGGCCATTTCAGATAGAGACTTCAATGCCAGAGGTAGGAGGAGCACAGCTAGAAGAAGTGAATTATAAGAAATAGTGGGTGAAGAAAAAGATAGAGATGGACACAACCAGCTTTCAAGCAAGGGAGACCTTTATCTTTACTAACCATCCTCTCTTCTTCTTTCTACTGAACTATGCCCCATCTTTCCAAACTTTGTCAGATGTCAATAGCACAACAAATTTCCACACCAATGTCTGTGATCAACTATTTACTTCCTGCATCAAATATCCAGTTCCTCTAGCCTTCCAAAACCATTTATGGACAGCTTCCAAATGAACTGCCTTGGGCATGAATTACAAGGATACTGTGGTCTACCACAGCCCAAGTCTGATGTCTATTTTGTTCTTCCTTACCAATAGTGGTTCTTCCTCCTTGGCTGACCTCAAGGATGGGAGCAGTAATCTGGAATAATGGGGGCTGCTCACCAGTGGAAAGTAAGTGAATGGTGAATACCATTTCAGGACTTGTGTGTCCGCCATCTGAGACTAAAAAAAAAAAAAGTAGTTAGACATGTCATAGGTCAGTGATGGCCAACCTTGACACTCTAGCTGTTCTTGGACTTAAATTACCAGAAGCCCAAGTCAGCATTCCTGCTTATCAGGGCTTCTGGGAATTGAAGTTCAAGAACATCTGGAGTAGTAAGGTTCGCCATCACTGTCATAGGTAGTTAGACATAAACAAACTTGTGTTAAAAACCTCCTTCTTTTTCTTATTTGCATGTGAAATAAATGACTACAGGTTGCTCCCATATCTATGGGTTCATTATTGATGGTTTCAGTTATCTACAGGACCAAAAATATTTAATAAAAGTCCCTGAAAAACATAATATATCTGTATTTCTTTGGCACATTACCAGAGCTGCCCACTAGAGGCTGCTACTTACCATTTAAAATTTACAAGAAATGGAGGCAGACATTTTGGTAGCTCTCATGTAGAATGACAGAGGCATCTGAAGCCCTTCTTCCACTTCTATGTCTCATGTATATGTGTTAAATATAGGGTTGACTCTTATTCCTGGTTTCAAGTACCCATGGAAGGTGTCAGAACTTGTGTCCTGCAAATACTAGGTGAGCGGGGACCTGTACTTGCAATTTAATGTGTTGTTTTGACCTAAAATTGCCTAAATGGCTTGAGTATTGGAAATATTAACTTTGAACATATATGCATTGCAACAGGTGATCCCACATCCCAAATTTAAGGGTATGGCTGACAGGACAGAAGCTTTTGTTGTTGGGGCAAAAAAGTGGTGCAACACCATTACCAAAATCTAGGCTCCTTTAGCATTCAGTTTCAGAATGGATGCAACTTCATTTCCTTGTGCATGAGATATGCAAACTGTAAAATGGAAAGGGCAACTCAGTAATTGACAGCAATGTGATGCTGCCAGTTAAGTCACTCCAGCTATGCTTGTACTAAGTACAACCAAGTACAAGCAAACAATTCAGACAATGAACAAAAAGTACACAAGTACCTGTAAAACGAAAACTGACAGATTCAGGAAGACCTAAAGGAAACAAAAACACAACAACAAGAAATATTTCCATCCAGTAAAACGTGAACACACTTAAGCTAGTGAGGTTATCACCAGTTTTAGAACTTGCGACTGGAATTCAGACCCTCTCCATTTGTAAATATTGCTTAGAATTGAAGATGCCACTGAATTTTAGCTCATCATAGAAATAGTAGATTGGCTGATCAGTGTTTTGAGGAATTGACTTAGGCTCCTGGGAACTGAAATCCAAAAACCAAAGATAGGGAAACACTTGCCTAAAAGCTCTAAAAAAATTCCACTGGTAAGATCTGAGAGGAATAATTGTTAAATTAGCCTTCAAAGCTCAAAATTTAACTCTGAGTCCACTCATACCTATTTGTGGAACAGTTTGAAAGATTTTTTAAATTGTCTTGAAATAACCTATTCAAGATCCTAAAACCAGAAAGTCTTTGTTTCTCATTAAAGTTCTGGGTGAGATAACTCATTTAGTGCTCAAATGTAATGTATTATTGATGAGAATAAAGAGAACACAAGAACATTTTCCCTGACCCTCCCAATTTAGATTAAAGATTTTGTTGCCATTTAGGAATGTCTTCTATTGCTTAAAAAAAGTTATTTATAGGCTAAAAACGTTGCAAATAATATATTAGTAACATATTATTGGTCACACTCCAGGGATTTACAAAGTAAAAACAAATGCTAATACATTAATTGCTACTGCTTTTGTTTTTAAATAACATTCTGAACACTGGGGTTATTTGGGTTTCTGTCAGTCTGGATAATAGTTTATTAATAATTGTAATATTTTAGCACTAGAATTTGGAACAGCAAAGCCTTTTAAGTTTTCATCACAATACAGTGAAGTTAATTTTAACTTTTAACTTTAAAATTCTTTCCGGAATCTGGATGGGCCCTCCTGAATGAACCAGATGCTTTGTTGTTTAATTATGACAATTACCTCAAAAGGCAGGTCAAAATATGTACATTAAAAAAAAGAAAAAGGAGCCTATCTCTTTAAAAATGTTATATACTTAATGTAGCCATTCATGGCATGTTTAACTGGGACAATCAAATGTCAGTACGAAGAAATTAAAAAATTAACAGTTGTCTTCTTTATTTCTTCTTTTACCCCTTTGGGCGTGGGGGAGGGGAATTAACAGTATTCTGGGAAAATGTTTAGGCTTGCAATTTTGGCATTCTCTCTTGGCCCAAATCCCATGCATTTTAACCAGTTTTCTAGTAAATTCCTGGTGGATTTTGGCCCACATATTTTGGCAGGATGTTTCAGGGCTCCTATCTGTATTCTTAACAGTGAAATGATTTTTTTCATTTAATTAGCCTACTGAGAAAATCGGCATGTTTGTTTGCTTGCTTTGTACCTTAAAAAACGACAGTCTATATTGTAAGAGACCCCCCCCCAAAAAAAAAACCAATGTTATAAAATCTTGCTCTGCTTTGATGACATGCCAGAGCATTTCCATGAACAGCTGTTTTTTAAGTATCCTGGTAAATTCCAATTATTTAATAATATGTATTTCATTACCTAGAAGGACAGGTTTCACTTACCAGTAACTGTCGTTCTCCGAGTATGTTGTTTGGGGATTCACACTGATGGGTTCTGCGCCTGCGCTGAATCCGGAGCGGAGCTGGAAAGCTGATTGGATAAAGAGTTTTGAATGTGGGACCGCCCACCATGCCCAACCCCTTTAGGCGCCATTTCGCGCTCTCCCCTCAGTTTGATATTAAAGCTGCCCGCTAAGCAGAAGGCCATCTCAGGCCGGCAGCCCTGAGGGGAGGCAGGGTTGGGTTGTGTGAATCCCCAAACAACATACTCGGAGAACGACAGTTACTGGTAAGTGAAACCTGTCCTTCTCCTTCGTGTTGTTTGGGGATGCACACTGATGGGTGACTAACAAGCTCACTTACTTGGATGGTGGGCAGCCGGCGTCCTGAGATGCAGGAGAGCGCGATGTCATCATGGATGGGCGGTCATCAACGAAGAAGATCGGAGACCAGCCGTCAGGATGGACCTGCCCCGTCTGACATCAGGGGCGGACCTTGCGTCAACCCGGTAGTGGGTGATGAAGGTGGAGGACCTGGACCAAGTGGCAGCCTTGCAGATATCCTCCATCGGGATGCCCTCTAGGAATGCAGTGGAGGAAGCCAGTGTCCTGGTGGAGTGAGCCCGGACATGAGGCGGAGGTGGCAGGGATGACATCTGATAGGCCAGGTAAATGGTACCTGAGATCCATTTAGATAGTCTCTGGGCAGACAGAGGCTGTCCCTTAGTCTTGCCACCATAAGCCACAAACAGTTGTTTTGCTCTCCTGAAGGACGCAGTCCTCTGGGTGTAAAACAGCAAGGCCCTCCTGACATCCAACGAGTGCCACACTCTCTCTTGTGGAGACGAGGGATTCAGGAAGAATGCTGGAAGCGTGATGGCTTGGGCCAGGTGAAATTCAGTCAGGACCTTGGGCAGGAATGTCAGGTCTGGGTGCAACACTGCCCTGTCGGGGTAGAACTTGAGAAAAGGAGGGTCAGACCGAAGGGCTGCCAGCTCCCCTGCCCGTCGGGCAGAAGTGATAGCTACAAGGAAAGCAGTCTTGTAAGAGACAAACTTAATGTCCACCGAAGCCATGGGTTCAAAAGGTGCCTTCGTGAGTGCGGTGAGCACTGTAGTGAGGGACCACTGAGGGGGTGGTATCTTCACTGGAGGATAGGCGTTGCGTAGCCCTTGAAGGAACCTTTTAACAGTTTTGTCTCTGAAGGCGGAGGACAATACTGAAGAAGGTGGGGCCTTGGCGACCACAGCAGCTAGGTGGACCTTCAATGATGAATGTGCGGATCCCAACTCGGCTAGGTGCAGGAGGTAAGACATGACGTCCTGCAGGGATGCGGAGTCCACGGTGCGGTCGCTGGATGCTAGGAAGTCAGTGAAGCGACAGTACTTGGCATCGTAGGACTTCCGTGTGGAAGGTTTCCTGGACAGATCAAGGATCCGTGTTATGTTGGGCGGATAAGCCAGGCCGTCAGGTGTAGGCTCGGCAGATCCGAGTGAAGGATCCGACCGTCTTCCATGCGGAGGAGATTCGGATCGGTGGGTAGGCGGAGACGATCGCAAGCCAGGGTTTGGAGGAGTGGGAACCACGGCTGGCGCGGCCAGGACGGGGCAATCAGGATCGTCCAGGCGTTCTCCGCACGGATCCGTATCAGGACCCGTTGGATGAGAGGGATCGGTGGAAACATGTACAGCAGTTCCTGGTGCCACGGCACCATGAAGGCATCGCCCTCCGATCCGTGGCCGATCCCCGCTCGGGAGCAGTAACGGCGGCACTTGGAGTTGGCCTGTGACGCGAAGACGTCTAGGGTCGGTGTGCCCCACCGTCGGCACAGGCGGTCGAACACCGATTCGTCCAGTTCCCACTCGTGCATCGCCGTCCCTTTGCGGCTCAGGGAGTCTGCATCGGAGTTCAGGGTGCCCTGGATGTGGACACCTATGGGGAACACGTGTACCTTCAGGCACCACTCCCACATCTGGACGGTCAGGTAGAGGAGGGAGAGACTTGGTCCCTCCTTGCCGGTTGAGATAGGCTAGTGTCGTGGTGTTGTCCGAGGCGATCTGCACCACACTGCCCGCGATCGACGGTCTGAAGGACCTCATCGCCTTCCACACCGCTAGCAGCTCGAGGAAGTTGATGTGGTGGTCGGCTTCCTCGGGCGTCCATATGCCGTGAATCCGTAGTCCGCGGCAGCACGCGCCCCATCCGTGGGTGCTCGCGTCGGTGGTGACTTGGATGGACGGTGCGGGAAGGGTGAAGAGTCTCCCCGCGGTCACATTCTGGTCCATTGTCCACCAGTTTAACTGGTCTCGGAGTTCGGGAGTCGGTGTGATCCACTTCCCGAGGTTGTCGTGGGTGCCGTCGAAGGAGGAGAGGAACCACGACTGGAGCGAGCGCATCTTGAGTTTGGCGTGCGAGACCACCGCCGTGGTCGACGCCATGAGTCCTAGCAAACGGAGGGCGTCCCTCGCACGGACCCGACGTCTGCCCTGGATCCGTGCCACCACTGTGCGGATGTCGAGCAGACGCTTGGTTGGAGCGTAGGCTCTTAGAGCCAAAGAGTCTAGAACGGCTCCGATGTATTCTATTCGTTGAGTGGGGGTCAACTGGGATTTCTTGAAGTTGACCCGTAGACCGAGGCTCTGCATAAGGGCGAGGCAATGTGCAACGTCGTCTTTGGCTTTTTGTTGGGTTGGGGAGCAGATCAACCAATCGTCTATGTACGGGAACACTTGGACGCCTTGCAGTCGCAGATGAGCAGCCACCGGTGCCATGCACTTCGTGAATACCCTCGGAGCGGTGGAGAGGCCGAAGGGTAGGCATGTGTACTGGTAGATGTTGCCGCCCACCTGGAATCGGAGGAAACGACGATGTTCCCTCCTGATGGACACGTGAAAGTAGGCGTCCTTCAGGTCGATGACGGTGAACCAGTCCCCGTGGTTGATCAGCGGGAGGATGGAGTGAAGAGTTACCATCCGGAACTTCCTCGCGTCGATATGCTTGTTGAGAAGACGGAGGTCCAGGATGGGACGTGCCCCCCCGTCTTTTTTGTCCACAAGGAAGTATCGGGAGAAGAACCCTTCGTGAGACTCCGACGCTGCGACCGGCTCTATGGCGCCCTTCTCTAGGAGAGCTGTTAGTTCCTCCTGGAGCGGTGGGGATGGATCGGTGATGCGGATCCGTCCGACAGTAGGGCATCTCTCGAACTCGATCGCGTAGCCAGAGTCTAAGATGGTTAAAACCCATCGGTCTGTGGTGATGGCAGACCACGCCGATAGGTAGTCGGATAGGGGGCGGTAGGGTAGAGTCTCGGTCACGGAAGAGTCAAACGCGTTGTTTGCCCTTCCGTTCCGTCCGCTTGCCAGTCTGAGGCCGCTGCTGGTAGCGTGGACGGTTGGGTTGTTGGCGCTGCCGGTAGGGCTGGTACCGGGAGTAGTCCCTTTGCCTCTGTGGCGGGCGAGGTTGATAGGATGGGCCCGCCTGAGACGTCGACGGCTGGTCCTGATGGTAACGGCCGGACCCACGGTGTGGAGGGCGGAGCTGCTTTATCGTGGCGTAGTCCCCTTTCAGCTCTCCCAAGGAGGTGTCGGTCTCCTTGGCGAAGAGGCCCTCGCCATCGAAGGGAAGCTCCTCCACGAGCCGCTTGACATCGTCCTGCAGGTTAGCCGAACGGAGCCAGGCGTGGCGACGGAGCTGGATGGCGGAGGCCAAGTTCTTCGCCTCCGATTCGGTGACGTGGCGGCCGGTGCGGATTTGCTGGAGGGTGAGGTGGTTGCCCTCCATGCAGAGTTTTTCAAAGTCCGCTTGTCGATCAGGTGGCAGCAGTGACTTGAACGACTCCGCTTGCTCCCAGAGTCGACACTGGTAGCCTCCCATGGCCGTCGCGTAGTTGGACGCACGGAAGGACAAGGAGGCATTGGCGTAGAACCTCCTGCCCAGTGCGTCCAGCTTCTTCCCTTCCTGGGTCGACGGGATGGGAGTGCTGCTGATCGGCGTCCGGTGTTGGGAGCCCTTGACCACTCGGGAGTTCGGTGCCGGGTGAATGTGCAGAAAGTTGGAATCGTCCAGCAGTCTGTACATAGAGTCCACTCTGTTGGATACGGAGTGAGAAGAAACCGGCTTCTTCCACACCTCCTTGGCCGCTTTAGCAATCTTAGGGAGCAGTCCGAGGCGGACGGGGACCAACTCCTTGCGGTCGGCCAAGCCGCAGACGACATCCTCACAGTCGTCCAGGGGAGCCTCCGCCCGATTCCCAAGGGTGGATCCGAGACGGGTGATCAGTCCGGTGTAGGTCTTCAGATCCTCCGGCTGGGACCCGTGGACGGCGCCGATGTTGTCGTCTGGGGACTTGTCGACCGCAACCGGCGGTGGCTGATGCTGCTCCTCCTCCTGATCCGACGAATCGGAGTCTCCTGACCGCTCCGAGACGCTGGGCGGTGGCAGGTAGACCTCGGGGTCCGAGTCCGACCAGTACGGCCTGGCGGATCTCGGATCGCTCCCCGGCAAAGGCAGCTGGTACGGAGGGAGAGAGGCCTCCGACCGCGCCTGTTCCACCCTCTGCCGCTTCGGTGCTGGGCCCTCCTCACGGAGCGGTGGTGCCTCCGTGGCTGGTGGTGAGGGCAGAGGGCGCTCCCACGGTGTCGTCTGGGGGCCCTGGAGCTCGGCGTGCAGTTTCCGCACCATCGCCTCGATGTACGGGGCGATGAGGCTCAACTGGGGCGGCGGTTCGGTAGCCGGACCAGGAACCACGGAAGGGCTGCGGAGGGAGGAAGACCTGTGCGGTGGTACAGGTGGAGGAGTCTCCGGTGGCGGTGGAGGGCTGTGGGCCCTCTCCGGCGTGGCGTCCCGGGCCTCGGTCGACATCCTACCCGGCGTAGGTGGAGCTGCGACCGGGGCGGATGCTAGGGAGCGTGGCGGCGAAGGGTGAGCCAGTGCCGGGGTCGGAGGAAGAGAAGACGAAGAGCTACGGCGCTTCTTTTTTTCTTTTTTGTCCTTCTTCCTCTTCTCCTGCTCCTTCTTCCGCCTGAACAGTTCAGAGGCCGAGGGCCTGGAAGAAGAAGCGGAGGTTGAAGGAGCAGACGTGGAAGCGGCCTGCTCTGGAGCTGGGGGAGCCGGTGGTGCCAGTGCGGCCTCCATGAGGTAGGCTTGAAGGCGGTACTGGCGGTTCTTGATGGCGGCCTTCGAGAAGCCGCGACAGACTTCGCAGGTCTGGACCTGGTGACTCTCCCCGAGGCAGCAAAGACAACGCACGTGCCCGTCCGAGCTAGGGAACTTTCTCTTGCAGGACGGACACTGCTTGAACGCTGCCGCTGAGGCCATCCACCGAAGTAGATGGCCGAAGAGAAAAAATTATCCCGGCCGGGAGGCCCCGACACGAGATGTTGGTTTTCTTTTTTTTTTTTTTTTTTTTTTTACCGGCGGCTGAGGGCGAGCCCCAGCCACACGAGGACCAAGGGAACAAGTCTCCTAGTCCGAGAAAAATTGTAAGGTAGGAAAAATTGGAAGATTCTGAGACAATCTCAGTAAAGTACTCACAGCTTTTTTTCCAGGCTCCTGCTTGCGCAGCGGAAAAAAGCAAACTGAGGGGAGAGCGCGAAATGGCGCCTAAAGGGGTTGGGCATGGTGGGCGGTCCCACATTCAAAACTCTTTATCCAATCAGCTTTCCAGCTCCGCTCCGGATTCAGCGCAGGCGCAGAACCCATCAGTGTGCATCCCCAAACAACATGAAGGAGAACAGTGTTTCCCAAACTATGTTCTGCAGAACACTGGTGGACTTCAGTTCCCAGAAGTCTAAGTCAGTACATTGGTTGATCAATGCTTTGGGGAATTGACTTAGGATTCTGGGAATTGAAGTCCAAAATCCAAAGATTTGAAAATGCACACAGTCCAGCAAATGAGTGACTGTATATATCATCAGAACAGCCATCTTTCATGGAAAGCTTTTGCCTAATAAAAGCACATGATGGGAAGCTAGTCATGTTTAAATTACTCTTTATTATCTAGGCAGCTCAGAAAGCCACTCCTTAAAACGTATTTATTATGGAATCTGCTCTGAAGCCCAAAAGTAACTTGTTACCATGAACAATGCAAAATGGAATGGAGACAAGAACAGAGTTAAATCCCAGAGTAGTATTGTTAATGAAGATGGATATGTTGAAAATATCAAATGAAAAAAGAAAGGATTTAATGAAGACTGTTGACTCTTGCAAGATTAATGATAGCTAAACAATGGGAAATTATTCCGGATCTTAAGATTGAAGAATGGCATAAAGAAGTATGGGACATTGCATTAAATGATAAACTAAGATGGGAGATCAACATTAAAAATGGTTTGATCAAATCACTTTTGGAAAATATGGAAAATTTTTATTGAATTTGCAATGGAAAAGAATATGGGACAGAAACCTGCACAAGAAAGTCTGAATTTTTGGAAAGATGAAAATGAAGGAAGATAATGATATAATATCCAGATAATATAGTTAGTTCCCTACATGGGTGAAGGGAGCCCAGAATTGACTTTTTTCTATTTGTTTTTACTTTTACTTATGTCTTTAATTGTATTTTATTATTGTACTGTTTTATATCTTCAATAAAAAATATTTCAAAAAGAAAGAAAGAAAGAAAATGATCTAAACGGCTGCTGGGGAGAAGTTCCCTCTACCTCTTGCCCCAAACAGTCCCTAATTCAAAATAGCTAAACTGTGTGATGAGTAACCTTTCCTTTCTTAAACAAAACAAACAAAGCATCAACCATTGAGTTTTGACATTTAGTGATAGGAATGCTGCTATGCTCCTGTGACAGAACCAAACTCACTAATAGAGTGTTTTGGGGAATTTAAGACTTGATCTCCCAAATCCCAGGTCAAAATTCAGACTATTACAAAATCCTTTCTTTCTTTATCAGTTGGCATTTGTTGACGCTACTGGGCTACGTTCTTACCTGCAAATGAGAATTCCATCATCTCTCTCATATGTGGGGCTGCAGGAGGTGGACGATACACAATCTTGCCACTGTTGACATCAGCCTGGGTAAAATACTTCACCGGGGACTGTGGTTTATCCCTGTGCTCAACAATGCCTATACAGATAGAGTGACAGCTTCATTATAACACACATTCAGTTTGTGTGTTATAATGTTTTAATCAGCACATTTTAATTAAAGCTGGCCATGCTAATTCTCCCATAATATCATTAGTAGCTCTGACTACTGGACTATATCATAAAATAAAGCCACTCAGCTATCCATTTTTACGAAGTGAAGGTGGAACGGTCGGTCTAGGCACTGACACTTGCACATGGGCTTGGAAAGGTTACTGTTTGGAATATCAGAAAATAAAATAAAATAAACAAAATAAAAATAAAATAAAATAAAAAACACTGTAGCACTTTAAAGACTGCTATATTTTAGTTAGTCTTTAAAGTGCTACAGTTTTTTAATTTTTATTTTATTTTATTTTGTTTATTTTATTTTGTTTTGTTTTCTGATATGCCTGAACTGCAGATTAACACGGCTACTATTCCAAAAAAATCATGTTTGGACTATATTATACAGAATCCACTAACTGATATGACTAGGCTATGGTGGCTAGGGAATGAAGTCTAAAAAAATATGTTTTCCAAGCTGTGCTGGTGATGAGTGGAGCTGCTACTGTTACTATCATTGCATTTGTCAGCATAAATGTAAGAACTCATAATCTCACTTCAAATACAAAATAAACATTACATCTTCAGAATTCTCCTGGTCAGATTTTCATCCTAGTTGCAGAAAATTTTCCCTATAGTTTTTTTGTTTGTTTGTTTTTGCTTTTCTATTCTGGTTAAGCTGCAGCCCCTGACATGTAGTAGCTTGGAGGGAAAAACAACTGTTGGGATTCTGCTGTAGTTTGTGTAAATTCAGCACTACATGCCACAACTAATTGCAGCCAATTTATGAGGTAGCAGGGCAACATCTTGGCTGTACAATTAAGCACATGTGCAGGCACATGATCAAAATATCTCTTGGCACATCATCAAATAGTCACCAATCACTTATGCAAATGCCAATAGGATTCTGGGTTATTTGTGTCTATAGAGTGTTGTACAGCAGCATTACACAGTCTAGAAAGGGTAGGTTAATCTAAATTAATTCCAATTAATCTGAGATATTTCTAAATTAGGAAGAAAGAAAGCTTCTGCCTAATATGAACCAATCTGATTTTACCCTGGGGAAAGTAATGCGTTAAGTTTTGTGATGTTAGCAGCCCTGAGTAGGGATGATTTTTTCCCTAGAGGGATAGGATACAAATATAACTATAACTATAAATAAGAATCATTCTTATCTTAGGCTCATCCAAAAAAGATTTTACTAATCAACCCTAAACTAGTTTAGGTATAAAAAATTCAAGGATAAGCCTGATTCTTTTGCCAGTATCTTCCAATGGGGTATAAAACCCTGCTGGTCTTGATCAGTAAGAGCGAAGACTCTAGACTTCACATCCATGACCATGTTTTTGGAATAAAGCACATCATTCTATCACCACACACATGGTTATAGAGCAGGATTCTCAACCTGCGACCTGTGGGCCAGATACGGCTGCAGCACCATTTCATGTAGCCCCCCACCACCTCCACCACACCAGGAAGTGTCATGTGGTGGAAGAAGGGCAAAATGGACCTCTGGTCCCTGAAGCTGTCTGAGGGAGCGTGACCTGCCCCCAGCTTAAAAAGGCTGAGAACTCCTGTTATAGAGGATCATTCGCCTCAAAAGTAAATTTCCAGACTATCAAAGAAACTGGTTTGCTAACCAGCTTCTCGAGTTCAAGTATAAACAAAACAACAGAGAAGAATCTTCTTCTTTATATCATCTTGCCTTGATTTTGTTTCAAGGGTACAGTCACATTGTACACAATTTCTTCACTTGGGCTTTCTGAGCTGACAAAAGAGAGATGATGTGGCTCTATTGAAGTCACACGGTCTTCTAAAGCCTAGAAGAAATGGATAAATAACGTAAATGACTTCCAGGTTAAAGTCTTTGGGGAAACTCATCTAAGGAAAAGAAAAATAATTATAAACTTTACTTGACCTCCCTGTGAAAATCACTCAATCTTTTTTTTTTCTTGCTATAGTAGGACTTGGCATGGAGAACCTGCTTTGGAGTAACAGTTGGCCTAATCCAAAAATAATTACACAAACAATATCATGCTGGAACTAAGTCTGGAAAAGTTATAATTTTTTAGATTATACCTCCAGAAGGCCCCAGCCACCATAATTTTGAAGTCTATTAATTGCTTTTTTAATCACTGCTGGGAAACTTAGATTCTTTTGTGAAACAGGCCTTTTCCTCTCCCCATCTCTAGAAAGCATAAAGAACTACAACCAATTATTAGTTTCCAGTTAGAATAGAACTTTTGTACTGAGGGGGACTTGGGTGTTGGTTTACCAAGTCCCATTCAATAAGTCTACTTTAGTAAAGGTAAAGGTAAAGGTTTCCCTTGCTCGAAAGCCAGTCGTATCCGACTCTAGGTGTCAGTGCTCATCTCTGTTTCTAAGCCAAAGAGCCAGAGCTGTCTGCTTCTGCAGACGTTTCCATGGTCATGTGGCAGGCATGACTAGACACCGGAGCACATGGAACGCTGTTACCTTCCCACCGAAGTGGTCCCTATTTATCTACTTGCAATGTCTTGCTTTCGAACTGCTAGGTTGGCAGGAGCTGGGACAGAGATGGGAGCTCATTCCGTCCTGCAGTACTCGGGAATCGAACTGCTGACCTTCCGCCTCCCAGTCAGCGTCTTAGTGACTTGAGGGACTAATAATTATATTTGTTGCCAACTGGATAGCTCAATGAATTAGGTACATGGCTGTGGAGCCAGATGTCAGAAGGTCAATTCCCCACTGTGTCTTCAGAGAGAAAGAGCCAACCTATGTGGCTCTGGGCAATCTGCACAGTCCCAGAGCACCCTAGCAGAATTTGTTTTTTTAACTGATAGCCAACCCAACTGGTACCTAGGAATCCCTGAAAAGGGTCACTGCAAGCCAGAACTTACTTGACAGCACATTATCATCATCATTATTAATAATAATAATTGTATTTTGTTGTAAATATTCCCCATCACTGAAGTACAATTTATCATTTAATTCTCAAAATCAATTTCAACCAGTTGATTAAAAAACTCAACATAAACCTTTAGAGCTGCCAATATTAATTTTTTTCTGCTTCCCAAAAATGAAGGTTATTGTCTCATGACAGATTCCCTAACAACTAATCTTTGCTTGTCTAAAATTGTGACATCCAAGAGAGGGAGCCTTTAAAAGTGACATCCAAGATGCCATAAAGAATCCACAGGGTGTATTTCATGGTGTTAGGAGGAAGAGAATCACTGACATTTGTTGTGAGGTTTTATTGTTTTATTCTAATAAGCCCACCTTAATTTCTAAAACTTATCAGTACTTCTGATACTAATTGAATAATTTCTGTTATGCACAGTCAATCAGAACCAACTCATAGTGATCCCAATACAGTGGTGGGAAACCTATCACATGTGTGCCAGATGGGGCACTCCTAGACTTCTCTGTGGGCACATGTGCTGTCACCCCAGCACAGAGTTCGCCCCATCCCTCTGCCCAGCAAATCAATGGGAACACTTCCTCTTTTCCCCAGCACAGAGTTTGCCCCTCCCCTCTTGCCAAGCAGCCCAATGGGAGTGCTTACTTCATCCCCACAGCACAAAGTTCACCCCGCCCCTCTGTTTGGGCACTTGATCTCTAAAAGGTACACCATCACTGGCCTAATAGGACATTTTAATGTTACTGAAATTTTAAAGAGCTGTTTTACTAGTAAATCATTTTGGAGTATTCTCTACCTAGAAAACCCCAAAAAGTGTCACCATAAACCAGAACTAACTCGATGGCACATGGGAATAATGCTTTACCACATCCCCAGTGAGTTTCCATGGCCAAGTAGGAATTCAAATCCAAGTCTCTTGAGTAAATTAATAAAACCAAGAGGTAGCAAGAAATTACTTTTCAAAACATTATCCAACATCTGCAAAGCAATATACACAGTTGGAGAAATATAGCAGAAACACTTATTTCCCATGGCTTGACTTACAGTCATGTGGAAAGAAGATCCAAGGGAGAGCACAGGTGATTCCAAGGTGTGCGGTAGAATGGCAATGTTGAGCAAGTGTGTCTCCAGATGGGACTGTGGAGAGGAAGCAGTAGATACCTAAAAAAGGAAAAAAGTGGCATCACATAAACCAGGGTTCCCAACCTACAGCCCATGGGCTGGCCCCGGCCCATGGTTCCGTTGCATATGGCCATGTGCCACTGCCATTGCAACCAGGAGTGGAAGTGGATGCACTGATGCATGCACATGCATGTCTTAGGTCAACTGTAAATGCATAAACATGCCCACAACAGCCGTAAATATGCCTGCTTTCAGGGGGCATGGTCCGATCTGCTCAGCTGTCTGGGATGTGTGGTCAGGCCCATGGCAAAAAAGGGTTGGGAACCCCTGACATAAATGATGGTGAAGCAAAGACAATTTGATATACAACAACAGATAAATGCACCTGTGGTTTTCTAAGCTTATCGTGTGCTATAAGATTGCCAAAGACAATGACGCATCTCTGTGCATCTCCAAAAGCTGCCTTCTAAAAATGTCCACAGCTTAATTTCCTCCTGGAGAACATATGATTGAACCAACTGGTAGCTTTAATTCAACAAATACACAGCTGTTGCATTTTATCTACAGAGGTGTTGCCATTTATCTCCAAGGACAGCTTCGGTTCTCATCTGTTCCAAGTCTTGCTGTGGAGTGCCTGATGTGATAGCTCAAATATGTCTACTATCCCCTCAAGCAATACCATAGGAAAGAACGGGAGCAGAGCCATCATGAGCTCTGGAGAAACACACCAGCTCAGTCAAATTGCTCCTTCCATCAAGTACAGCCTGGCAGCAGCAACAACACAGATGGGGAGCAAGACTGCACCATGACTTCGGCTGAGAAACCTTCAATTTCTGGCTCCTTCTTTCTCTGAAGTGTTTCCATGCCAGCTGGTCATTAGAAGTCTTCTGTAGCTAAGAACTAGTACAAAATTTGGCATTCCACCATTTCCTCTCTCGTGCCCTTTACTTGTAAATTGTGCTTTTCATTATAAAATGAAAACAACCTCCTTTGAAAACCATTTAAAAATAGAGAACTATTGGGGAAATTTCAAAGGGTATTGTGAAGAATCAATGTTGCTGGGCTTTTAATGCCT
The DNA here is from genome assembly GCA_030440675.1 of Furcifer pardalis. NCBI lineage: Eukaryota > Metazoa > Chordata > Lepidosauria > Squamata > Chamaeleonidae > Furcifer > Furcifer pardalis. The sequence goes on from CP126892.1 coordinate 94,308,824, forward strand.
TTTCTGGTCCCACTAAGCCTACAGACATTGAGGGCAACAAGTAATGAGCCCAGCCTGAATCTCTTTAGCCCCCACCTCTCCCAACAACATTAAATCTTAGAACAATGGTCAGACTATATGGCTACATCAAGTCCTTTCTCTCCTCAACTTCAGTCTTCTTTTTGTAACATCATACCAGATGAAGACATCCAGTGATTTTGAAAGCTTGCTCATGCTGCAGTGCCTTTTTGGTTAGCCTCATCAAACCTATTGTCACAATATGAACTTTGTAACATCTCCATATACATTAAACCATTGGGACTCCCCAAATGCTTTACTTCCATCTCTGTTACAGCATTAAATTGATGACCTAATGTAGCAGAAAAGTTTCGACCTTAAATTCAAAGTCAAGGCTAATAGTATTTCCAGACATACATCCTACTACATTCATTTTATGCTTACTTTCTTGCATGCTTAGGAATGATTACACTCTGTGTGATTGTGTTAATTAGAACCCAAATGAAAGAGATTTCTAGTTATAATTTCTATATATCATATGAACTATATAATAACTATGGTTTCTTTCTTCCAGGCTCACTGTTTCTTCATTATAATAGTATAATTGCTTAAGCTTTAAAAAGCAGGATAAGGATCAAAAGTGATGCATGACTTGATTTTCTGGTTTTATAGAGCAGGAATAGCTATTTTTAGAAGTATTTTTAATAGAACATGTAAACTGGTGCACTGAAATAATAAATGATTTCATTACCTGTCTGTACACACAGGCACCCCTAGTCTAGCACTGTGTTACAGTGTATTATTGAATCTAATGCTGAGATTTGGTGAAGATATTTTGTGAATCTTTTTGTTTTCCTAATATTGTCGACTGTGCGACTCAACAACAACAAAAATATTGTTGCTAATATTACACTACCACTTAAATAGGCCATCATTAAAATTTGATTAAGGATGACTCTGTAATCCCATTTAATGAATAGACAGATTAACTGTGCTGCAGCTTTCAGGCAGAGCTCATCATCTGCTACATACAAAAGGCACCAGGTTTTATATTCTTGTAATCACCAATTAAAAGATAGCAGAGAAGGAAAGAATTTTGCTCCAAAACCTGAGTATCCAAACTCAATGAAGTTTGTCATTGCTGGGGTAGAATATTCTCTGGTTGGGTTTCTTATCAGTCTTACCTCTCCTATCATCACTGTGGCCATCATCATATTTCAAAAAACATACACATGTATTAAAAGTCATTGAAAAGAAGTCTAGATTCAAGCATGTCATTCAACAGGGCAACTTGCAGTCCAAGAGCGATGGAAGCACTACCACCCAATGCACCGGCTGGGATCCACTTATGGTATCATGCTATGTCAGTGGGTTTCAAAGTACTGTATATTCTTAGGCTCCTGCAAATCTTATCAATGGGTCTTCAAGGAGAAGTGTAATATCAAAATGGCAGGCAGAAACCTTTCTATAATGCAATTTAGAAATCTACTGCAAAAGACAAGGGGAAAAGCAAATACTCTAGGAGCAGATGCTCTAGGCCAGTGGTTCCCAACATGGGGGCCATGCCCCACAGGAGGACTTCAATTCCCAGAAGCCTAAATTAGAAAGGGAAAATGGTGAGGCAGGTATAGACGGCAGTTTGTGATCGGCATTCCTAACCAAAATGATGAGATAGAGGACTGTCCAGAGTATTCTATGGCACTGTTTCCCAATCTGGGGCCCAGAAGCCTAAGCCAATACATTGGCTGATCAGTGCTTTGGGAAATTCACTTATTCTTCTAGTAATTGATGTCCAAAAATCAAAGTTTGGGAAACATTGCTTTAGACCCAAACATTTGGGTCATGGACAGCTCTAGTCTTTTACCATTAGCTGTGTTAGGGAGAGTGAAGATGGAAAATATGTTATGTTTTTTAACTACAGTTCCCCAAAAAGATACTGGTTGTGCTCTTGTGGATTGTGAGAGCTGGTGTCCAAAGGACATATTGACCTGATAGAACCACCTTTCAAAGATTGAAAAACCCTGATCTAGAGGATCAAACCTCCTGGATACTATGGGTTAACTCTTTCTTCATATAGGACTTGTGCCAGTCTCTTGATCTCATGCTACATTTCTACACCTTTACCAGATCAAAAATAGACTTTTCATTCTACTGAGCTCCTGAGAAAGAATGACTTACAAATAATCTAGTATAAGTAAATAACAAATGCATAAATTGACAAGTGGGATTCATCTTTGTAAAGGTCACTGGAAACATATTCCCCAGAATGCTAACAAAAATAATTAATCTCAATTTTCTATGCAGTGACAAATCATTCATCAGGAGTTTAGCAGATGGATTACTGTTTTGTGAAATGATTCAGCTAAATCTGGTTTCTCAATCCCAGTACAATTTGCCTGGTAATTATGGCCATATCAAGCGAGGTGTTTGGGGAGGGGGGACACACACAGAACTCTTCTCAGCCATGCAAAATGCATACAAGCTAACAGCAACACAGCCATTAAATTAAAGATTGGCTTGTTCAACATCCGGCACTTCAACACTTCCTCATTATCACTTATGTTAATTACCTCAGAAATTACCTTAATTGCCTCCCTTGTGCTACAGTAATAGTTTCAATGCAGTAAACCAAAATGTAGAAATATTGCATGCAAATGTTCAGGTTAGCTCAGCCGTTTTAAAAAGTGTTAAACTTTCAGGACAAGTGAAAGTTACCCTGGTATTTTCACCTCGCTTGGGAAGACATTGAAAATCTATCACTATGTATCTCAGAGACTGTGTAAACCAGTGATGGTGAACCTTGGCACTCTAGGTGTTCTTGGACTTCAATTAGCAGAAGCCTAAAGCCAGCACTCCTACTGATCAGGGCTTCTGGGAATTGAAGTTCCAGAACACCTGGAGTGCCAAGGTCCACCATCACTGGTGTAAACTATTACCCTTGTGGTAAATTAACATGGTCCATTTCTGTCAAGCAATTTTTGGGTTAGGAAAGCAATTCTTAATGTTCTGTAAATAATAAACCAGATAAGCAAGAACTTTGGTAGAACATCAAGTCTAAATCCAATTTTTAGTTTTAGAGCCAATGAATCAACTGGAATTTAGTACATCAGCATTTATGTAACTGCAACAGATTCAGTGGCTCAAATCCTGCTGCTAAGCATAGTAAGTCTCAACTAGAGTTGGTCCATTGGATCAATGAGTATTTGATGAATAAGTGTCTCCAATGCAATGGGCTTAATTATGGCCTTAGTTACATAACGGGGATGAACCTGCCTGGAAACGAAAGGAGTCACTCTCTGTTTCTGATCCAGAGTGCCTATACCATATGACACCTTCATTGATGTCCTGCTGTGTGAACGAGGTTGTTGGGCTGGTTGCTCTCCCATCTGGCAACGGCTGCCATATTAGTCCAGGGTCATCTGCAGGCATGGGGACAAGAAATACCACTTCACCTGGGAAAAGTAAGAAAAGACAATTTGTGGTGCTGATTGTGAGGAGCATTGAGAGTTTCAAGTTAGACAACAGAATCTCTGACATTGGCCATCTAGTCCACTATTGTCAGTACTGGGTGCAACTCTCCAATGTAGCTCAGCTCTACTTTTATTCTCTGGATATCTCTCTTCCAAATACCAATCAAGCCCAATACTTCTTAGCTTCTAAAATCAGATGGGACCAAATGTGTTCACAGTGGTGTGGTGAGGATCTTCTGAAGAAATGAAGGTGACAGGGTGAGCTTGTCCATCTTGGCTTGCTCTTGGTACAACTTCACAGCAAGAACTAAAAGAATTTCCTGTTAAGACTGCAACTTGGTCTCATAAGTCCCCTTCATTTCTATTATGGTCCTCTTGGCTTTGACCAACAACATGAATCTTGGTTCCCACATAACAGCTGTGTACAGCTCAGCTCTAACAGTGGTCTGCAACCAGGAATCTGTGTTGATGACAACAATCCCCATCTTTAGTCATTCGCTAGCATTCCCTTGTTGTTTAATAAGATTTCCTTCTCACTAGATACCCCTGGCTTAAGATGTGTGTTGTCAATGTAGCGGTAGCCCGACTGAAACAGCACCAAAAGCCACCTACAACATTGTTCACTTTGACAAAGAGGAAGAGATGAATATTCCTCTTTAACCTGAGAGGAAGGAAGTATAACGAGCTAACTATACAGTGAGTAAATGGGTTAGGCAAGTGGTGGTGAACCTTTGCAGTCTAGGTGTCCATGAAAATACAACCTGGCATATACAGTTTTGAAAATTTATTGGAATTGACCAATATATTAGTCTTAGCTATTATTATAAACTATATAACATTTTGTTGCAATGTACCATCAAGTCAGTGACTTACAATAACCCTTAGAGGGCTTTCAGAGCAAGGGAATATTTAAGGAATGGATGTACCAATTACAGATGGTTGGATGACTTAGTGCAGTGGTGGTGAAACTATGGCATGCATGCCAGAGGGGACACTCAGAGTCCTCTCTGTGGGCACAAGCGCTGTCGCCCCAACACACAGTTTGCCCCACTCCTCTGCCCAGCAGCCCAAGGGGAGTGCTTCCTCCCTCCCGTGTCTAGGGTAAGGCAGCCTGTTGAGTCTATGGTGAAGGTGAGTTTGGGCACTCGGTCTCTAAAAGGCGCGCCATCACGGACTTAGTGGTTTAGGTATCTGGCTGCAGAACCAGAGGTAGGGAGGTCAATTCCCCACTGTGCCTCCAGGTAGAAAAGCCAACCTGTGCAGCCATAGGTAAGTTGTTAAGTCTCAGGATGTCCCCAAAAGAAGAGAATGGTAAACCATTTTTGTGTTTCTCTACCTAGAAAATCCTGAAAAGGTTGACCATAAGTCACAATTGATTTGACATTACTGTTGTTGTTGTTGTCGTCGTCGCCGCCGTTGTCGTCATCTCACTCTATCTGCTACATCATACTGGGCATGCTTACAACATTTTACTAGTTGCAATTTCTTGGGTTACCAGATAACCAAAATAATCCTTTGGGGTTATTTTAAAAACCCTCTAAAAACAGAAAAAATAATCTACATGGGCAAAAAGTTCTTCAGGTTAACATAAACTTGGTTTTTAAAATAATGAGTGAACATTCTTCATTGTACCACAAATCATATGCAGCAAGAACTTTAAAGTCTAAAAATAAAAACTGTTTTATGCCCCTTTACCAACAACAACAAAATTAATGCATTACAGTTAACATCATTTCTTGTAACATATTATTTCCCAGTTAAGAGCAGGTAGTAGGGAAGTCCTCAGGTTGTCAAAATTAAACAGCTAAATTCCAGCTTCAATATTTCTTGTAAAAATATTCAAAGGCACTCAAAGCTTTGCAACAGCTATGCTTTTCAAATATTATTACCAACATCTGGACAACTCTCAACAGAAATCCAATCAAAGTGACAAATAATATTGAGATTCAATATTAATGTCACTGCCTACAGTTCTCATTTAGATTGGTGATAGGATGTAGCTATTCATGCCTGTAATCTATTCTGACATAGCAGTTAAAGATTCCATTATAGTGAAGGCTTCGATTCCATTGTATTGCCGTCCATGTTTGTTCTACTGCCAGATCAAATCCCGCTGTGGTTTGTATGATGTCTGTTTAATACCTAACTGCTAAATTATTTATAGTGCATACATCTCAATTACATAAACCCACATAGCAAGCTGATCTGCCATGTAATTGATACCTCTTCCTCTGCACTTTTCTTCACAGCCTTTATAAAGCCATGCTGTGATAGAATTAGCTTGAATAACTGCCACGGAAAACAACAAGGTTACCAGTCAATAACAGCAGTGATACAATATTTACCGATGAATTCAGCTTATTGGTTACACTTAATCCTCATGAGTTACATGAAATTAAGTCAGACGTAAGTAAGCATAAGATGGCTTTGGCCTACCAGTAGATCTCTAAGTGATCTGTTGAGTGGGTCACCAAGAGTCTGTGAGACCACATTTTGAAGCAGCATTGGGGTGGGGGCACTCCTTTTCCTCTTTTTTCCAAGAGAAAGAAAGTTTGGGAAGAAAACAAGGGGAGGGATTTTAGGGGACTTAACTGTGAATCTATTCTGGTACTAAGTCAAAATTTTAGATTAAATGTATGCTCATATGCATGGTTGTTCCAGAACAGTTAAAGTATGTCCCTTCTTTACCTCAGGCGGCTATTTTCTACTAGGTTTCTTTAAAAAACATTTAAATATGGGATAGAAACAGAGGCAGACATTCTGTAAAGTTCAGATCTCGGACCTATGAGTACAACTTTCCATTTCCAAAATGGTTGTCACATAGAAAAAAATTGAATTGGAGGGGGTCTTTTAGACCAGGGGTTCCTAACCTATGGCCCATGAGCTGGCCCTGGCCCACAGCACCATTTTATGTGGCCCACCACTGCCACCACCACACCTGGAAGTGGAAGCAGATGCATTTACATCAGTCATAAAATGTGCACACACATGCGTAAACATGCCAATGCCTGTTGTAAACAGGGAAGTGGGCACATTTACAGCTGTCATAAACACGCCCGCTTCCACTTCCGGGGGGGGGGGAGGCGTGGTCAGCCCCGCTCAGCTGTCCAGGGGACGTGGTCAGGCCTGTGGCGTAAAACGTTCGAGAACCCCTGTTTTAGGTCATGAGGTCCAACATCCTGCTCTATGCGGGAATCCAAATCAAAGCAGGTCTGAGAGATGGTTGTCCATCTCTCTCTTGAGGTAGTTGGTTCCACTGTCATACTGCTCTAACCGCTAAGATGTTTTTCCTGATATTCAGTCTATATCTGATTTTCTGCAGTTTCATCCCATTATCACATGTCTTGCACTCTGGGATGATTAAGAACAGATCTTGCCCTTCCCTTTTATGATTATCTTTCAGGTATTTGAATAGTGTTATCATAATCCCACTCAGTCTCCTTTCCTCAAGACTAAACATACCCAGGGTTCTTTCAGGCTTTCATCATATGAACATCATAAGCACCTATTATCAGCTGTCCCAGTGAGCAGAACTAGATCTATCAGCTTATACTGAAAAAATGGGTAGATTTTTTGTCAGCCATTTCAAGAAACAAATGAAAATAACATAAATGTATATTTAGCTTTGCAGCTCATTTATTTTAAAGTACTCTCAATGTTCAGGAATAAATGGAATTAGAAGATTGTATAAAAGCCACACATTACCTGTTTCAGCTTTTTGAATTTTCTGAAGGTGTATTTATTTAAGTTCAAGAGAGATTGCTGGTAATTTCTAAATTCAAGGGTTTTCATCTAGTCACTTCTGTCCTAAAGCAATAACTTCTCTGTTTTTGTTATCAATTTGTTGCCAAGGAGATAATTGGGATGATACAAATAGAGGAATTTCAACTTCAGAAAGCAGGCATGTTTCAAGAAAATAAGAACCCCTGAGGATAGGATTGCTGTCTTGTACACTAATGCTTCCATTCATACTAATTAGCAGAAAGACCTCATAGACAGTATGCAGACACTGGTTTTATATTTTAGCCCTCTCTGTGTGCAAAGTTTCAGTTGTTCAGCTGTAAATTTTCAGTCTGTAGCAAATGGATATAATAAAACCATAGTTGAAAAAAGCCCTTCTTGGATACTACAGTACTGGATAATTGCCAGCCAGTCTCAAAGTGTTAGAATGGTTTGTGCCTTTGCTGATCCAGGGCTTCCATGCTGAGGTGGATTATCCAGATTCATTTCATTTTGGCTTCATCCCTGGTACTGGGACAGAAAATGCTTTGGTCACCTTGGTAGATGACTAAGCTGGGAGCTGGAAAGATGAATGTTTCTCTACTGGTTCTGCAAGACCTCTCAACGGCTTTCGATACCACAATGCTTACAATTCTTAAACAAAATCTGGCAATTCCCACAATTTTATGTTGCATAAAATACCATTCTCATCAATGTCAGAATTTTACTGAGAACACTAGGAAATTCTACTCCATCTTCATAGTGAGAGGGAAAATGTTATAGTTCCTCCTTCTCACTTGCGGAGAGGAGATCAACAAGGATTTACAGCCTTAATTTTTTACAATGAAACAGGGTGTGATGTATTAGATATGGTCAGTGGTTGGCTCCAAAAAAATGTTACTACCACACTGTGGGTGTGGTATGGTAGGCGTGGCCAGGGGGAAAGCCCTGTGTTGCACCTAAATTAGGACTACCTGTACTTTCTTTCAAAACTTGGATGGGCAGGGCCAGCCAGAATTTCTACTACCGGTTCTGGTGAACTGCTGCGAACCTGCTGATGCCCACAACTGGGTATGGTGCAAGCCAAGCTTATAACCTAAGGAGAAGGTGAGATCCCTTTCTATTTCTTACCAAAAGGACAATGTAGCCAAGAAGTGAGTTAAGCTGAGTTTCCGACTAGGTCGGACAGTAAATGAGATCTAGTTTCCAGTTCAATAATTTTCATTTATTGCACAACTGAGCAAAATGAAGTTCAGAAGTAATTTCTGTTACATTTAAGTGAATAAACAAACAAATAAACTACCAGCTAACTTGGAGAGATCATCAACATTTGTTTATCAACTACAGGTTGTCCTGATGTTCTGTTTAGAGTGAAATTTCAAGCAAGTGACATGCACAAAGATAAAAGCTCTAGAACAGGAGTTACCTACCTAAGACCATGGGCCATATTTGGCCCACAGCATCTTTCATGTGCCCCCCAAAAAACAAAATGGCTGCCCCTTTGAAGCTGTTTGGACAAAATGGCCACCCCCATCATGTAGGCATGGCAAAATGGCCAAAATAGCCCTTGAAGGTAACTGAAAGAGCTTTACCTGGCTTGAAAAGGTTGGGAACCCCTGCTCTAGGGCTTCTAAGAGAGGAAGGTTTCATGCATCCCTACTTACCATATTGTGGCTGATCACTGATTGTATAGACAAGTGCAGAATCACTGACCCCGGGCATCTCAGCCTGCAGAATTCTGTTGGTGATTTGAAGCATCCCTCCTTCAGAGACCCAAACCACAGAGCTGGTAACCAAGCGGGGTACCCCATCACTCTACAAAGAGGAACAAAAGTATGAAATAATCTATTTAGTGATGAACCAAATTTCAAACATGGTGTAAAAATAAGAGTTGGCATTTTAACATCTATTATGTCGTAGATGTTAAACTGAAGTTTAATGTACAGTCAAACCTCGCATAAAGAGCGTTTCGCTTAAAGAGTAACTCACTTAGAGAGAAGAATTTTCTCTGAATGTTCACTTCGCTTAACAAATAAAACCAACCAAAAACTCACTTAACAAATAAATCGGGGTTCGCAATTCCCCCCCACAATTGGTCACTTACAATGGTGTTTCACTTAAAGAGCAAATTCGCTTGAAGAGCAATCCTGTGGAACGCATTATGCTCTTTAAGCGAGGCACAACTGTATAGGCCAGCTAGAGATTTTGGGAGTCACAGCCTCCAAAAGGAAACTTTTTTTCTGTCTTTGCCAGAAATAATGGCACTAAATCTCTTTCCTTACTTTGCTTGATTAATGCAAGAGCAGCAAAGAGCATATTTTAATCAATGAGTAAATCTTCTGTAGAACAAGATAAAGATTAATCCATTAAAGCACATATCCTTATTCATTATGATCATGACAATTTTTTTTAAATCACACTTTTTTTATTGGAGAACCCTAATTATGTCAGTGGGAACTACTCCTGCTTTAGTAGGCAGAAATGGCAGTTTCCAAATGTTCATCAAACACAATTTTAAAACTAGCCCAAAATATCTTCTTTTTTGAAGACTCCTCAACACTTAACAGATACATAGCTGATATTTCTCAGAGAGTGAAACATTGGAAAAGCAGAGAAAATCCTCAGAATTATTATAGCAAGAAAGAAATCAGTGAGACTTGTTAAAACTTTGAAGTTCTACAGACATAAAGGTCTAAACATTTATTTTCTGTACAAATCAAAGTATATTCCTAAAGATATGTCATGTTTTCTTTTTGAGCCAAAGAAACATTCCAGCTCTAAGTCTAGTTTCCTCTTCCATTCAAACCAACTCCAACTATGCACAGGTAGCACACCCTGTAGTTAAAGATTGGAGATGCAGTACAGCAGTATGTAGCTGATATCCAACTTCACAGATTCCTGGTTTATTCTCAAGGTTTATTCAGCCTTCCATCCTGATGTCAGTAAAATGAGTACCCAGCATGTTGGAGACAAAATACTAATTACCTTGTGAACCATCCAGAGAGTGCTCTAAGCACTATGGGGCATTATATAATTGCTGTCTTATTCCTTCTGAAGATGTATGAAAGGACAATTTCTCCTCTCTACCTCCTTCAATAATTTTGCAATGGCATCTCTTTTTGGATAGTGTTTGTTGCCCTGATTGAGGAGATGGATAAAACTGAGCTTTGGAAGAGATTTTTAATGTGCTGTAGCTTTCACCAGATCAGAGGCAATTTGGAATAAAGACCATGCTCAAAATTTGGGATCACCGACTTGGGACCCATTTAGACATAATTAAAAGAGGTGACTGCACTGATGATACATCTAGATTCAGCAGCAAGACAACTGAAAACATATGCAAATAAGGCTGGACTGTGTAGAAATCAACATCAGCCCTACTGCAGTGAGTGACTACAGTACCCATTGTCCTTGCACAGCACTGGCTGGGGGGATGGAAGACAAAGCCTGACACACCTGGAAAATGGCCAGATTGCGGCAAATGGATCTGCAAACTGGATGATTTGCTGTAGATCTGCAAGTTTTAACTTCCAGTTATTGATAACAACAGCAATGGCTACACTGGCAAGTCTCCCACTTTTTGATTCTCTCTTGAGCTTTCTTGTTCCTCACATGTAAAATGGAAAAATTGATCGACTGCCTTTGGCTAGCACTGTGTAGACCTCTTCTGTTGGCACTGATTCTTATATATTCAAAACTGGATGAATTTTCCAAAGAGACTCTGTGAAGTACAAAAACTGGGAGCTACGGATCTCTAGAGCAGACTCTAAAAGAGAATGTATAGGTCATGTGCCAGACATGGCACTCCCAGCTCTCTCTGCTGGCACATGTGCCATCACCCCAGCACAGAGTTCACCCCTCCCCTCCGCCCAGCAGCCCGATGGGAGTGCTCCCTGCTTCCCCCCAGCACAGAGTTCATCCTGCCCCCCAGTTTGGGCACTCTGATTCTAAGAAGTTTGCCATCACTGGTCTAGGTCCTTCTCTTAGTGGAAATTCTTTGAATTCTTTGGAATTTATTTATTTATTACATTTATATTGCTGCCCCTCTCACCAAAGCGACCCTGGGCAACTCACAACATTAGAGCTTCAAAATGTAAAGCATTCCCAATACAAAAGATTGTCATTACCAGGATGTGCCCGATTGTGGTTCAAAAATACCACAATCTTCAAGGAGGCTCTTTCTGTATACCCTTTGGGATGTTAGAGAGGAAGCCATGACAGTTAAACAAACATGAAGTTAACATATTACTTTGTATCACAGATGGACCCTGAAAGAGTGATGTTGGACATGCTTACTTCTAACTAAATTCCACTGAGGTCATTGAAGCTTATTACCAAGAATCTGCACACAGGATGGTGGTCTTACCCAGTCTCTCTCCCTGCCAGCTTCAGCCCCTGTACGTGCCTTGTCATAAAAAGTAGCACTGTCAATACCTCCCATCTAAACAAATCAATCAGCTCACAGTACAAGCGACCCCTTCGTTTGGGAAAACTATTTGCAACCTGGTCCTTGACTCCATACAGATGGCGAAGAGTGAACAGAACGCAAAATGCTAAGGCACTCATAGGCAGTACTCAAAATAACAGAGAATGTAGACATTCTGCCTATGTTCAGGGGTACACTGTGCTTTCACTTTTTGGGATGAAAGAAGGTTCTGTTCTCATCGGAAGGACACTCTCTGTGCACACACAAAGGGAAATCATTGTTCAAGGCCATGCTCCACCTAAGTATCTCTAAAATCCTGATACACCCCCTCCCGTGACATATAATTCAAATTATTCAAAAAGTGAACTCCTATTAATGTGGAGGAAGCCTAAAAGTTCATTAACTGTTAATAATTAATTCTTGAATTGCACACACACACACACACACACACACACACACACACACACACACACACACACACACACACACACACAGGCCTTTTGTGTAGGAATTTAAGATCTTTAACCATTTGTTTGCTTTCAAACATAGAGTTCTGAGAACATCCTTTTCAGCTGCCATGGATTAAAGATTATCTCAGTTCTGTGGGCATTTTTTGTTATTGCCTTGATGACAATGGTGTTTACATGGTTTCAAAACATGGGCTGTGCTTTTCTTTTTTGTAAAGTATATTATTCTTTTAAGCTATTTTTTTCTGAAAGGCTACAAATCTCCCTTCAAATCAGAGCATGCTGCATTGCAAGGGTACAGCCACTAATCCAAATAAGCCTCATGTTCTCAGATTAACAGCATGAACAAGAAAAAGAAAACTTCCAGCTCGCATTGTACCACAATCCATAATGGCTTTTGGATAACAACCAAGAAGAAAGAAAAGAAAGAAATCTTCTTTTATGTATGTCTAGACAACCACTCCGCCAAAAATAAACCTGACATCTGGTTTGTCTCCCAAGGCTATTGTGGAAAGGTGATAATTAGGCTGCCGTAGATATTGGGTACCTGCCAGATCTACCTCACACTAAATCCTCCAGGGGGTTTCAGGCCTCTATCATGTTGGCGGTTTTCCTTACTGTCTTTCACAGAAGTGTTGGCTAGTGGGAATTCATAAAACAAAGAGACAAAGGAGTGTGAAAGAAGCCAATAAAGCTATTAGACTCTTCATTGTTTGCTACAAAACCCATATGAATATTGAGGAGGGAATAACATTTATAACTATGCACTAGAAGAGGGGTTCCCAACCTTTTTATGATGTGGGCCTGACCACACACTCCGGACAGCTGAGCAGGCCGGACCATGCCCCCCCCCCCAGAAGCAGAAGTAAATGTACCCACTTCCGCATTTATAACAGCCGTGGGCACATTTATGGTCAACATAACTGTGTTTACACATGAGTGGATGCATTTTACAGCTGTCACAAACACATCCACTTCCACTTCTAGGTACAGCGGCAGCAGCAGCAGGTCACATGAAATGGTGCTGCGGGCCACAGGTTGGGAAGTCCTGCACTAGAATCTCTCTTTCTTGCCAGTAAAGTCTAGATGGGCAGAATGTAGATTGGGATGCACTAACAGATTTGCAGTAGATAAATCAGAAAACAACATCAATACTGTACATTAAAATACAGTACAGTAAATGCAAAAAAAGCAATGAAAATTTTGAACACTATAGTCACCGATAGCAGGGGGGAAAGAAACCATGGAACTAGAGGTGCTATAAACTGATTACAAAATTGGAGCATCTTCCCTAAGACAAGAGATAGAGATACTGATTGTGTATTTTCACTTTTGTAGGTAAGTGGCTTAATGGTTAAGACACTGAATATGATGACTGGAAGGTCAGCAGGTCAGCAGTTCGAGATCTGAGTGGTGCATGATGAAGTAAGATCCTGTCTCTGTCCCAGGGCCTGCCAACCTAGCACTCCGGTGTCTAGTCATGCCTGCCACATGACCATGGAAATGTCTGCACATGCAGAAAATGGTGGTTCTTTGGCTGTAAACAGAAATGTGCACCACTCCCAAGAGTTAAATATGACTGACTTTCACACAAGGGAGCTCTTTACCTTTACCTTTAATCTTATCTGAAAATGTAACCATGTCCATGTTGGCTGGAGAGGTAATCCACATGGGCAACTGGAGGCTACAAAGTTGTCCTAGAGATAGAATTGCCTGGCAGGCTCAGAACAAAGAGATGCACTTGTGTCTTCATAGAAATCACAATCTGAGTTGCAAATTGCATGAAAACACAACCTTGCCTAAGTAAAAATATGGGGAATAGTTGTTTTCAGAATTTTAAGTCCCACCTTTTCTAAACCCTGTTCAAAAACGCAAAGCATGTGCTTTGGCAACAGATGTGTTGCAGCATGCCCAGATTAAATAAAAACCTACCTGGGATTTGAAGTGAATTAGAAATAGACGAGGAGTAGGACAGAGAGAGAGAGAGAAACACGCCTCTCCCATATGCAGAGGCCTCCCAACAGCAGGAGCTGGCAGGCAATAAAAGTGGAGCTTCATCTTCTAGGGTTTTATCTGGAAACCACAAAATCCAACTGACAAGTCATTACGAACCAACACCTGTACATGGTAGAGAGGGGATCCCTATACAACCTCACAGACTCCACCCTTTGTTTTGGCATGGGTTTCTGTATAATTGTGAGATTATTATGCATACGAAGCCCAAAGGCAGACACAAGGAAAAGAGTGAATCAGCAACCTAAAAGATACTGAACTGCCTTCTTCCAAGGCTGTTAAGGAATGGGGTCCTGGAAGATTATGGAAGTGGACTGCAACATGGCCAAACTATACTTCATCAGAACCATTTTGCAAAGTGGGAAGTGCTTATATTTTATTTGCATATGTAGCATGGTATTTCTATATTATGTACAGCCCTAAAGATGATACACAGAAGAAAGTACAATAAAACCAATGTAAGCAAGATTTAACACAGAGAATGAAAATTGGGAACAACTGAGGCTACCCATTGCTACACTATCGACTTAAGAATGGAATGTGGACAGACCAAGTTACGAGTAATGAAATCTCTACTGTAACACCTACAGCAAGTCTGGCCAGGTTATCCTGCTATGGTAATAGCAAAGACCCTACTGCCAGTGACTCAATGTAAATCGTCAGGCGGTGATTAATTAACCTGACAACCTTGAGAACTAACCGCCTTGGGTAATGAAGTCCAGAGAGAAAGGTGATGGTCTCCAAGTGGATTAAATACTGTGCCAAAAGGGCTCATGACCAGAAAGGGAGTCTCAGAACTAGATCAGGTGTCACACTGTGATGAGGAAAATAAATGGAATACTATTGCATTATAGTCCTCCCAGGACAATCTTCATCGCTGATTGTCATGATGATAACCAATATTAAGAATCAGATACAGGATTTGAAGAAGAACATTACCTGCAGGCACTTACACTGACAGACATGTATAAGAAAATGCTCACCTTTTGTGTGATCTTGATATGGAAGAGTATATTCTGAAAATGGTACCCATCGCTGGCTTGTAGAACAACAGTATCTTCAAAGCTGTTGGAACCGTCATGGGTGTACTGCACATAACCGCTGGAAAGTTCATCAAGGCAGAACTGATGTATCACTGATGGTGTGTCTCCAAGAAGCTTGGTTATCTGCCCATGACGTGGAGAATCTAAAATGGCCACCATCACATCTTGGGGGTTATCATTGTCTCGAATGTCAAGCAACAGATCTGTTATGGACCCAGTCTCCCCTCTGTTAAGAAGAAGGTCTTTGTTCTGCAACACATAGGGGGCCTAAAATAGAAAGACAATATCCAGTTCTTTAGTTATGGATAGCACTGGCTGAAATCCTATTACATACTTACACCAGCATAATTCCAATGGTATAAATTTCAATATCGAATTGTTTGTCAGATAAGAAATCAGCTATTGTTTTTCTTGTTGCACATCAAGTTACATGATGACTATGTGGGAAGAAAAGAAAGTGGCAACTTCCTATCAAGAAACAATTAGCTGTTGAATTGGTGGCAGTAGATATAGGTAACAGGATTCTATTGATCATGTACATGGTCTTATTTAAGAAAACAAGCTGGTTGCATCCCCATTATCTTCAGGTAGAAAGAATCCTTCTAGCTCAGCACTGTCTCTACTCAATGGCAGGAACTCTTCTAAATATTCTAACACCAGGTCTTTTTTCTCCAAGCATAGTTGAGAATGGAACATGGGGTATTTGGCAAGCAAAATTCTGAACTACTGAGTCAAACTTAAATATTCTACTTTCATGGATGAAAGCTCTTAGAATCTTGCAGTCATGTCGGTTGGTGTGTTCCAGGTGCTGCCATTCTAAAAGGTAAATTTTCAAGCTCTGCTACTAAGCTGTAGCATAGTGAACAAGTATCCAGAAGCTTTGAAATCTAAAGGACTAGATATGGAAATCAATTTTTAAAAATCCACCCTAAAATGCTTCTTCTAGTGCCTTGAAAAAGCTGATTCACTGACCTCTATGTTTAGACCATGAGAGTTTGCTGATCAAGTGCTCCTTTATGAACCCAGCAGGCATTTCCTAAGGTGGATATTTTAGAAATAATCCATTATGAAAGACAGATCAGGAGGTTAGTGCTAAAGGGTGATGAAAAAATACTGAACATGTACATTCCAAATGGGAAGGATGCAGTTTAGTATTGAAGCATGAAACTGGAGCTGAAGGGGAGAAAAACAGTAATGAATGTAGAAGATAAGAAGGTCCAAGAATATGGATAAAAAAATGGAGGAATGAGGAGATGAATTGGCAGAGCAGTGAAACTCCATTTTTAGATAACAGAGAGCACTAGGGAAATGATGACATTCTTCTTGTTGTTCTGCCATATCCAAATCCAAATATTGGCAATCCTCATGGCAATCAGCCATGAAGACTGTCCTGAGAATTTAATGGTGTGACCTTTCATCTGCCTTCTGCATCACAGCATACCCATACCACTGATACAGCTCCATGAATAGCTTTCTGGTCCTGCGCCCTTTTGGCATACAAATTTCTCCTCAACCCCAGGCCAGTATTGATGAAGCTGCTGCCATCAAGATGAATTCAAGTGGGGTTTAATACACTTGGGGACCATCATCCGTCTCTGTGGACTTTGCCAAGGCCACTGGTCCTCAGGGTTGTCAGATTAGTTAACTACCACCAGACACATGGCATTGAGACACTGGCAGTATGGTCTACTCTATTACCATATCAGGGTAACCTGGCCAGACTTGCATGGTGACATTAGCAAGCACCAATTCAGAGCTTGAACGAAATTATTACAAATAAGGAGTTACATATACTTTACAGTAATTCTTTTTTTTCTTCAAATATTTAAGGAACAACTAGTTGTATTGCAGTTGTAATGTGGATGAGGATAACTTCACCCAGTGTAACAACTTCAGCAACTTTTATAGTTGAAAGAATGTGTGGCCTCGTTAAGTAGGTGTGCTCTGTACTACAGACTAATGGTTTATAGGAGTTTGATTGGGCATTTCATTAGAGCAGCTAAAAAGAATTATTTGTATTACTTTCAGATGACTCAAAAGGAAATAAATGGCTTTTTAAAATGTAACTGTAATGAACTATATTTTAGGAACCTAATAAAGGTGCCAAGAAGCAATTACTCTTTCTAATTACCTAAGCATTGCATAGCCACTGCGTTTTGAGTGTAATTACTAATTTCTTTAAGATGTCCTTATTATTCTCTTCTACAGCATTATCCTCTCTTTCATCATAAGCCGTGCCGATTTTTGGTTGAAAACTTTCCAAGAAAATACATCCATTTAAACTACAAGGAAGTACTCCTAAGGACAGGAATCAATTAAACAGCTAAGATCTTCCTGCCCAGTATTGTTTTCTTGATTCGCACAAGGTCTCTTCTTATCAGTTGCTACCATATGCTCTTAAGTGGAAATAGAAATGGTAGACTCTAGAACCCTATGTGTACAAAAAGCATCAACACTCAAACTAATATTGAGATACAGCAGTTGCAAATACCAGGTCACTGAAATGGCTGGTGCAGGAAATAAAAAAGAATTTTCAAACAGAAAAATACCTGACAATGGGTTTAACCCAGTACCACAGAATAATTCTTCCTAGAATGAGAGTTGAACAGTTAAGATTCTATGGTTAGATTCTATGGTTAGACAATGTAATCAAGTGCCATACCTTGAGAGAACATGTGTCTGAGAAAAAGAAGATATAGTGCTCATCTTACTCAACTGTCAACTATATGTCACAGCAAGAACTTAGTACTTAGAGATTTTATTAGACAGAATGATATACTGGGACCCTAACAAAGCCCTAATTTATTTCCTCCAGGGTATAAGCAAATATGTAGTCATCAGAACTGCCATGTTTTTATTTCAGGTTATCCAACAGAGATGTTATATAGAATATATTGGGGTTGCATATAAAGGTGACAAATTCATCTGAAGAATTTTGAATGTAATATTTATCTTATTTTATAAATCAGTATTTTACCTTATTTAATATAATACTATATTTTAAAATATACCTTATTTTATATAACTAGATTTTATCATATTTATTTTATTGTAGTTTAATATATTGTATTCCCTTTTATTCACACTGTATACTCTGCTAATATTTTGATATGGTCAGTCAACTAATCAATTAATAAAGGCATACAAACAAATGACGTAGCCCTCTCTAATCATGGGATCTGTTGATTCACCTCCCTGAGGACTGGAGACATGCCTGTTCTTAAAGACAGAAAATGGTTTTTAAAAGTTGAAAGAAGCAGGCTCAAATCAAGAGAAACAAAAGTAAAATGGAATATGACAATATATAATAGATTTAGGATTAACTGTGACATAGGATTTTATCACATGATGCAAAGCCAGAGACAAAACATAAGCCAGGATAAAAAAAATTCTCCAAGTTTTGAAACTATATATTTTTAAAAAACAACTCTTTGTATTACCTGTGTTGATGTGGCTTGAACTGTAAACATTTCTGTCTCAGAGAAGATTTCTGCATGGCTGATCTTCAGAGAAAACTGGCCATCCCTGTATAGAGTCATCCCCACAAAAACAAGAGACTATAAACAGGTACAGTAAAACCTTGCATAAAGAGTGCCTCACTAAGAGAGTAACTCGCTTAAAGAGCAGAATTTTCTCTGAATGGTCACCTCGTTTAACAACTAAAACCAACCAAAAACTCACTTAACAAATAAATCAGAGTTCGCAATCCCCTTCCTCTGCCAGAAGTCACAACTGGTCACTTACAATGGTGTTTCGCTTAAACAGCAGACTCGCTTAAAGAGCAATCCCATGGAACGCATTATGCTCTTTAAGCGAGGTACCACTGTAGTATTACAGATGCATAAACTGTAGCACACTAGAAAACATCATTCTTGTCATCACAGCCAAGAATTGGCTCTGTTATACTATCTTGTTGGTCTGGCCAGGTTATCCTGCTATGGTAACAGAGTAGACCCTACTGCCAGTGACTCTAACCAACTGTCAGGCAGCAGTTAACTAACCTCACCACCCTGAGGACTAAAGGCCTTGGGTGCCAAAGTCCACAGGGAAAGGTGTTGGTTCCCAAGTGGATTAAATCCCACTTGAATCCATCTTGATGGGGGGCAGCAGCTTCACCAATACTGGCCTGGGGCTGAGGAGGTCTTTGTGTGCCAAAAGGGTTCAGGACCAGAAAGAGACTCACGGAACTAGATCAGTGGTACAGGGGTCATGCTACAATGCGGATGGCAGATGAAAGGCAACTGCATTATATTCTCAGGACAGTCTTCATGGCTTATCGCCATGATGATTGCCTATACTGTATTCAGATTCGGATACGGCAGAATAATAATAATACTATCTTCAATGAAATCTGTACACATATTAAGATTTTACCAACACAACACACTCATTTACAGACTCTTTACCTTGCCAGTACATGAAGATTTAGGAGCAGAAACAAAGCACATTTCTGAATGAAAACAGGGCTGTTGGGGACACTGAAATCCAGACCTAGAACGCCACTAATTTCCAGTGTGATTGCATTGCTGCAAAATATACCCTGTCTTGACATACATTGGGTGGCTAGCACTTTTCTGCTTAGCTTTTCTGATCTTTTCCTTTCTCTTTTTTACAATTCCTGCCTAAAGGCAATTCTTCTGGCTGAAATGAAAGTGACTATTGTCAGGGGAACTGTAAATACTGATATCTGAAAGGCCCTCCTCCTCCTCCTTCTTGCATGTCTAGGCCACAGGGATGCAGTAGCTGCAGTGGCTCAGTGATTAAAAAGCTCGCCTCTTCAGCTAGAAGCCCAGCAAGTTGGCAGTTCGAAACCCGGATACCACATGACAGATTGAGTGCCTGTCTCTCTCCCAGCTCTTGGGGACATGAAAGGAGCCTCATTTGGGCGTTCCCTCAGTGGAGTTTCTACTGCAAAAATCCTTTCAACCCAGAATAATTTCTGACACAAAATTATTATGTCAAAGCCAGATGTGAAACTGCCAAAATGAAGGGACCTTTTGGGGAGTTCATTCTGCAGTTCCTTTGCCTGACCTAGTATGAGAAAGATTAGCTGGCAACACAAGGTTGCTGTTACCAGGGTATGCCCGATTGTGGTTCAAAAATATGACAGTCTACTAGGAGGTTCTTTGTGTGTACCCCAAAGGACCTCCTGATGCTATCCTTCTGTTCTCAAAGAGAAGAGATATAAAGAAACATCAAATCACCTGGATTTCTTCTTGTCATGCACAAAGAGAACTCTCTGGCCTCTAATGTCGTCCCCTGTGAAATGGTCGCCCTGGCTCAGCACTGTCTTCTTGCCATTAGCCAAAGTCACTAGCCTGCCATTGGTGGGAGGGTCAACCAGATGAAATGAGAAGTCTTCTAAAGAGCCACCAGAGGCCAACACCTCCAGGAAGGAGAAGTCAAGAGGTTTCATACCACCAATTCCTACTCGAAGTGAGCCGTTTGCTTTCAAAACCAGAGTGTGTAGGAAAGCTAAAACAAAGCAAAGAAGCAAAACCCACTTAATACACAGACAGACATATATATTATTTCAATGGCCATTTTCATACATATTTTATGCTGCTGCTTGGTACAAATGAGTGCTGAAAGATACTTACTTTTACACTCCCCGCTCTGGGGGTTGCCATAGAGGCCCGGGCTACATTGGGAAACACAATGGCCTTCTTGAAGAAACATAGCCATGTCACAAACTCTGCACGCACTCAATCCATCACATTCCAAGCATCCATTAGGGCAAGCTAGGATAACAGAGAAAATGCCAGTCCTTTAAAGGGAGATCAGAAGCTACTGGGAGCGTCTTCTTATTTGAATACTATGTTACTGCTTTATGAATGGTAAAAAATACAGAAGTTTAAACATAAAATATTTGTTTGCTCAATATCACTTCATAGTCCAATGGCAGCAAAGTGGATAGCCTGTCTGCAAAGTCTTCCTCTTTCATGCCAGGAGCCATGCATTTTTTGCATGAAAACAACAGCACATATATACTTGGCTGCTTGCACATATACATGGCTTCTCAGCCCACAGCAGTATTCCACAAGGCTTTCATTGACATTTCAATTCTACACATCAGGAACTCTCACAGTTGATTATTGCCCCTTCATAAGGATCACCTTGGAGCCATTGTGGCTTTGTGGTTAAGATGCTGAGTTTGATGACCGAAAGGTTGGCAGGTTACCAGTATGAGACCCAAGTGTTGCATGATGGAGCGAGCCCCTGTAATCTGTCCCAGCTCCTACCAACCTAGCAGTTTGAAAGCAAGAAATTGCAAGTAGATAAATAGGTACCACTTTGGTGGGAAAGGTAACAGCGTTCTGTATGCTCCGGCATCTAGTCATGCCTGCCACATGATCATGGGAACATATGCAGACTCAGACAGCGGTGGTTCTTTGGCTGTAAACAGAGATGAGCACCGTCTTCTAGAGTCAGACATGATTGGCTTTTGAGCAAGGGAGACCTTTACCTTTATAACAACCATGCAAGAGACCAAGCTAATTCTCCCATACCCAGGAATGATGGGCCTGACCTAGATGCTTACATCCCTAAGTAAAGATAAAACTTTATCAAAGCAAGAGCTGTTATTTAACATATTGTCTGGTATGAGTCCAAGATTCACACCATCACATGGGAAGTAACACTTTTTCACACTCTGCCCAACTTCCCCCCTTTTTTGGTCAAGCTGATATCTTTCAATTCAGCTTTTTAAAGTCAGATCTCTTCCTTTACTCACCGAAGCATTTTTGCTCTGCATGGTCTTCGTAGAATCGCTTCCCACACACAGAAACACACTGTGACCCTAAAAGGTAGAATGGGGCTTCACAGCGGGTGCATTCTCTGGAGGCCTGACACTGGAGGCAATGCTTGTCATCACAGCCTGAAATGAAACAAACAAACAAACAAAAAGACTTTAGAATGATTCTTTCCAGATGTACAGAATATGTTCCATATACAGTAAAACCTCGCATAAAGAGCACCTTGGTTAGAGACTAACTTGTTTGAAGAGCAGAATTTTCTCAGAATGGTCACCTCGCTTGACAACTAAAACCAACCAAAAACTCACTTAACAACTAAATTGGGGTTTGCAATCCCCCACCACCACCACCACCAGAAGTCACAAATGGTCACTTACCATGGTGTTTCGCTTAAAGAGCAAACTCACTTAAAGAGCAATCCCATGGAACACATTATGCTCTTTAAATGAGATACCACTGTATAAATATGTATGATCTATATATATGCTTGGAATCTTTTAATTTTTTTAAAAAAAGGTCCACATTGGTTAGGTTTTTCATTAGTGAGCCCAAAAATCTAATTTAGTTAGTGATGTTAACTGAGTAACATTTCGCTGAATTGGTCCTGGCTAAGTGACAAGATGCTAGCCATCCAAACAACATCTTGTTGATTAACCACGGCCATTTCAATGATTTCCCCTTTGTGTATAGCAAAAAGTAACAGAACATTGGCTTATTAGTGCTAAAAGGAGCCCTTCTTCCTGTGGTTGACTCAGTTTTCCCAAGTGACATCTTATTGCTTGTTCCTTCAAACTGGTTCTTTTTGTAGTTTACATTGGGTTCCCCAGCCTAGCACTTTCCAAATGCTCTGGACTAAAAAATCCCACAATTCACTTCCTGGATGGAGATGCTTTTGATGTTGTGATTGGTCTTGTTCTATCTCCTGGCTGCTCAGACTCCTTCCATGCCTAATTCGCTAAAATGTTTAAACCTATTAAAGCTGTCCATACGTTCTGAATTAATTAGGGCCTAATTAAATTAAGACACTATCCTGATTGCAGTTGACTCTCACTGGTACAAAAGTTAAAAGAGTAACATAATTAATTTAAAAATAAGTCATTTAAATCCTATTCTGGGTACAACACTCTTATTCTCTGTGGTGCTTTATCCATCAAACTCTGATTCCATAAAAGCTCAAGGAAATATACATAGTGTTACCCAGCATAAGTGTCTTCTCAGTTGTTTTTGCAATCAGTGCATTAATAAAATTGAGTTTAACAGTATTTTATGTCAGGACTTGTGAGGTCCTTTGATCCCCCCCCCCCCCCGCCGCCGCCAATGCAGGACTTGAGAAGTAGCATACACATTGACATACTTACACAAGAGCATAGAGCTCACCAACTGTCAAGCAATATGGCTTTTTTTTATCTCTTAAGCCAATGGAGAAGGATCATGATGAGACAAAGCAAGAATTATCAGCTCCATGGCTTTAGCTGCCAAGGACCAGAGTTAAGTCTCTAAAAGGGATTGATGAAGAGTAAAGGAGAGGGCTGTAATCCCCAGTTTGAAATGGGGTCCAAGACACCATCAACTCAACAGGAAATGAGTGAACATCTACTATATCTATTATAATATCTGTGTTAGTGAGTAATTGTATCATCCGGAGAACTATTTGGGTAACGTTCCAGATTGGCCCTAGGTATCAGGTTGCACAGACTTACGTTGACACCTGTTAGATTCTCTGTAAAAGGCAGGCGGGCAGTGCTCCACACAGGCTCCGTCTTGGAGGACGTATCCTTCCATACACTGCAAGCAATCAGTACTCTGAGGTCCATCACAGGCATTGCAGCTCCAGTCGCATTCTGGGAACAAAGAAGAAGCAAAAGCTCCCTAAGTAAAGTAAGTTTTCCAGTCTTAGTAAAGGTAAAAGTCACCCTTGCTTGAAAGCCAGTCATATCCAACTCTAAGGCCTGGTACTCATCTTTGTTTGCAGCCAAAGAGCCAGCGCTGTCTGCATCCGAAGATGTTTCTGTGGTCATGTGGCAGGCATTACTAGACACAGAATGCTGTTACCTCCCCAGGGAAGTGGTACTTATTTATCTACTTGCAATTTCTTGTTTTTGAACTGCTAGGTAGGCAGGAGCTGGGACAGAGATGGGAGCACGGTCAGTCAACCTGCACGCAGGTCTCAACCTGTTGAGCTGCCAATCTTCTAGCCATCAAGTTCAGTATCTTAACCACTAAACCATCACACTTCCTTTTCCTAGTCTTACAGCCAACCATTTTAACATAACACATAATGAGTGACTACAGAGAAACTGAAGGGCAAAGAAAGAACAGAACAGGTGTTAGAAAGGAATGAAAAACTCTAAGGCGATTATATTAGAATTTTTTTCTCTGGGGCTTAACATTTTCCAATTATGTTAAACATAGACAAAGGCTTCTGCCTTTCAAAGGTCTAGCTGAGCAACTGCAACAACTGCTCCTCACACCTGAGTGCTCATGGTTGCAATCAGGTGACACCGAGCCCAAACATGCATTACTCCCAGATGTATTTTGCCACAGAGAAACCATAAATCTCTTATCTTCAACTCACTGGGACTTCTGGGATTTTGCACAAGCGTTGCTAATTAAGTAGGTCAAATTGATGAGGAAGGTGACATTGGCTTTGCATCAAAAAGGTTTTTTAAAAAAGAACAGAATCAAATTCATTGGTATGAAAGAAGAGTAGTTTCCCATCTGAGTCCCTGCTCTAGGCAGCTGTCAGAAACCTCTTGGGGAAGGCATTGAATAACTCTATGAAATATAGAAAAGAACTACATTGTTACAGGAATCAGGAAAATTGTCAAAATCTCAGTGAATTGCTTTACTTCTCTGGATCTACAGACTAAGAGGCAACTCTCCTGGTGAGCAACATTGGAGAAGGAGATAATCTGATTTTTCAATAGAAGGTGGCTCTAAAGTTTGGTCACCTACTTGTATTCATTCCCAGGTGGAATCAAGGCTCACAGGTTCAACACAAAGTATTTTGTGTGTGCGAGTTCCAAAAGCAAGAAAGAACAAAGGCACACAGATGTCTTCTAGATCTGTCCAACCATGCTCCCATCATCCCCACCAACCTGACAAATGTGCACCAGATTGGGGAATGCTATAGTAAGAGGAAAATTTAAGCAACACATATTACACTTGCTTCTCCAGTTGTAATAGGAAGATTCGGTTTGGAATGTGGATTATTGTCCATTGTGCTAAAAGTCTATGTGTCGTCCCCCCACCCCCTTTGCTAGGGTATCCATATTTGTGTTACCGGATAAAAACTCCCAGAATTTCTTAAGTACACCCATCTGCAGAAATGGTTTCTCTACTGGAAACAATCAATAGGGATATTAGGATATAAGGTAAAGGTTTCCTTTGCTAGTAAAACCTCACATAAAGAGCACTTCACTTAGAGAGTAACTCGCTTAAAGAGCAGAATTTTCTCTGAATGGTCGCCTCGCTTAACAAATAAAACCAAACAAAAACTCACTTAACAAATAAATTAGGTTTCACAATCCCCCCCCCCCGGCCATAAGTCACAATTGGCCACTTGCAATGGTATTTCATTTAAAGAGCAATCTTGCTTAAAGAGCAATCCCATGGAATGGATTATGCTCTTTAAGCAAGGTACCACAGTACAACAAAGGTAAAGTTCTCAATGGCATACACTCCTAAATGCTATAGCTAGCAAAGGTAATCAGCTGTGTATGAGGACTGTATTTTAACCTGAGAGACAAAGCCACAGCATTTCACCATGGAAGCCAACCCCTCTGGTCATGTAAAATGTCAGCTCAGTACCAACTACTATGAAACCTTGTTTAGCAGATGTTATCCGATGCATCAGAGCAAAACAGGTGAGCACAGTGGGGTCATCTACAATAGACCTGCCAGCCAAGATCATTCCTGGACAGGGGCAATGTTTATATTAGATACAGCCTGCCCAGGACACCATCAGATTTTACTGGTTGATTGTTATTGTTGCACTGAATGGTACTGTTATTTGTTGTTTTAACTGTTGTACATCACCTAGAGTAGGAAACATCCCAGATGGGTGGTATAAAAATGGAATGAATGAATGAATGAATGCAGTAGTTCATGCACAGGTCATATCCCAGTTTGGCTACTTAATGTAGAGCAGTCCTTGAAAACAACATGGATGCTGCAATGAGTGCAATACATGGCAGCTTCTTCTTCTTTTGTGTCCTGATCAAACCCTGGACTGCCAAAATGAAACCACTTTCTTCGCTTTGTCATTGCCCAAATGCAAGTCCTCATTAGTGCATGTCTAAACAGCTGCAACATCTGTCAGAGTCCATGTGGCACTAGTTCTAAAAGAACTGCACATTCAGGGTATGAATACTGTATAACACTAAAAACTTGCATAGTACCAAAGCCTATTTGGAGGTGGAGAGTCAGCCTTCTTGACTCACCTGCTTTCCTGTTTTTACTTCTGAATACTTAATAGCTTAGCTTCGGATCTTTATCTGTTTCTATATTCTCAGATCCCTCCATGCCAACAAGGTGAATCCAGAATCTTATGACACCTTAGAGACTAATAAGTTTTATTTGCATAAGACTTGATGAACTACAATTCACTTTCAAATGGTATTGATCATGATGATGACGACAAAAGTGATGATGCATTTGATTATTGCTTGGTAAAAATACATGAACATAACACAAGCAAACATTATTTTCACGTCCCATTTCTCTTAGAATATGCCACTAAGAAAAGGGAGGGCCCCTTCAAATAAAGAGAAAATTCCACTAAATTTCCTGTTATCTAAATGTTAAAGGCAAAAGGATTAAGAAAGTTAAGCCCACTCTTCTTCTAATGAAGTGTTAAGAACGTAAATAAAAAATCTTGACTATTGGGAGGGTTTGATGTTTTGCTCACTCAATCATTTAACAGAGAAGGATTTACAATGATCTTGTTTATTCACTAGAAACTGAAGCCCAAGACAGAAGGAAATAGGAAGAAAAAAGCCAAAGGGAACAAAGTAGGGTATAGAAGAATTTATTTTTTAAACAATTACTTTTTTGGACTCTAGTTCCCAGAATACCCCAGCATGCTGGATGGAGGATTGTGGGAGGCAGAGTCTAACTTTTCCAAGTACAGTAATACCCCGGATAACGATTGCATCAGATAACGCTAGAATCAGATAACGATGCAAGTTTTTTGGAAAAAATTTGCATTGGATAACGATTCTGGATAATGATTCTTAGCGTTATCCAAGGCAATGGTCTGCAGGTATGGGGTGGTTTGGGTAGAACTACCCAATCCACCCCCACCCGCAGTGGTATCTGCGACTGCAGTAGGGTTGGGGAAAAGCACGCGCCTTTCCCCTGGCCCTACTGCAGTCGCAGAGACTGCTTGTGTCTCTTTCCCCCCCCCCTGTATTTAAACTACAGGGAGGGGGAAAGAGAGAGACGTGATTGGTTCTCTAGAGACCCAATCACGTCTCTCTCTTTCCCCCTCCCTGTATTTAAACTACAGGGACAGAGAGACTGCTTGTGTCTCTTTCCCTCCCTGTATTTAAACTACAGGGAGGGGGAAAGAGAGAGACGTGATTGGTTCTCTAGAGACCCAATCACGTCTCTCTCTTTCCCCCTCCCTGCAGATTAAATACAGGGAGAGAAAGAGACACAAGCAGTCTTCGTGACTGCAGTAGGGTCGGGGAAAGGCGTGCCTTTCCACGACCCTACTGCAGTCACAGAGACCGCTGCGGGTGGGGGATGGCTTTAAAGGCAGGAAGGAAAAGAGACCCGATTGGGTCTCTTTCTTTCCCTGCCTGCCTTTAAAGTGGTTTGTCCCTGAAGTCAGGGCTTTTTTTTTTTAGCGTTGTTTGATGCATGCATCAGACAACGCTAAAAATCGGATGTCATGACTTGTGGAACCAAGTCATAACGTTATTCAGGGTATTACTGTACTGCTTTAAACTAGACTGTTTAGCCTGGCTAAATTTTGGTTGTTTATAATCCAACACAAGAACACAATCAGTGCATTTCTTTCACCTTTGCAGGTCTTGGTGGTGAAGTCAAGGTAATATTGTGGAGCGCAGCTGTCATACTGACATTCCCCGAAGAGCAAGACTTTGGATGGATCTCTGCAGGAAGTACAGCTGGTTTCTGAATCACAACTTAAACACAGGCTGCTGCAAGCTGGAGAAGAAGATAAAGACATCAAGACCAGCAGGGGTTAATCTGAAGAACCAGCTAATGCACTGGCAAGAAACAAGACCTAGGAAGTCTCCCGTTCAAAGCCTGACTCAACTGTCAACAACCAATGACTCTTCATCTGCAACATTGAGAGACTAAAGTGTTGAATTCCTCAACTATAGCATTTACAAAGCATGTCAAAGGCTTCAAAGTTTTCATTTACAATTTGGCTTCAGCAGGCATTTATAAAACTGTTGTACCTCCCAAATTTTAATCCTGACACATCCAAATACCCCGCAGAAAAAGATGTCAACCGCTGCAAGATTTTTCATTCCTGCAGAAGAGTAACAAGATTAATCCTTAAGCATTAGCCAGAACACCAAAAAGTAAAAACCTTCAAGGGATGGTGTTGCACTGAAATTGTACTTTGTATCAACAACTTGAATTTTGTGTAAAATAGAAAGTTTTCTTCCCTAGAAAGTAGAAGGTTCAGGATTCTACTGCAGATCCACAGAGCAGAAAGGCAATTGTATAAGCACTTCTCCGGGAAGCACAGGCTACCAACACCATTGTCATTCTCACATTGGTTGTGACATTGGCCATGTGCCCAATATGGGTAACAGGAAACCTGACATACTGGTGGAGAGGGGGATTATGCAATGTGCTTCTGCTTGCATCTGTACACTGGCCATACACTCTCTAGCAGAATGATTCCATATTACTTTCCTTGACAGAACTTTTGGGTCAACAGAGGTGCAACAGGATAACTGGTTGTGAAGTTTAGCTCTCTCTTGAGACTTAATACACCCTCAGAATAAAGTAAAGGAGTCCTTGTGCAACACTGCACCCACAGAAAAATCTTCCAACTTGAAAATAAACTTGAATATCAGATTGAAAAACATCTTCCTAGCATGCTACATTTTTGCATCTGGCTCTGCTCCAAAAACTGACACCACTTCTTCTTCAAGTGCCATATCCTTTCAGAATACTGGCTATCATCATGGTGATAGTCTTCCTGTCCTTAACTCCTCGCAACAGTTCTTCCAAGGACATGCCACACCAGTCTCTCAGGTTCTTCAGCCATGAAGTCTGCCCACGTCCAGGGCCTCTCTTCCCTGGGATCTTTCCTCGAAGAGCGAGTTGAAGTATTCCATACTTTATGTTGTTTCTCATGACATGGCCAAGGTATTGAGAGATTTCTTTGCTTAATGGTCTTAAAGAGTTCTTCTTTATCCATCCAGTGCAACACTTATGCATTAGTCACATGGTCAAACCATGATAGCCTTAGCAACCATGTGTAGCTTTACATTTCAAAATCTTCTACAGTATTTTCTTTTCAGATACTAATGAAATTAAATCTTGTACCTACCCTAGGTAAAGTATGAATAGGTTCCTCATGTGGACCAAAGTGGAGTAAATGTGGACCACATTTAACTATTAAATAATTTCAGTAAATGTGGTAGTAGCATTTTGATGCCACAGTTCTAAATATAAGAAATCTTCCCCATACAAAGTTTTTCTGCCTCTAGGGCAGGGGTGCCCAAACGTTTTGGGCCATGGGCTGGTCATATGGTTCAGGGGGCTGGTCACTATCCCCTGGGGGCCGTATCCAATCCTCTATGCCAATTCATCTCGCCTGCGGAGTCCTTGTTGCTCCCAGGAGCAGAAGTAAAATGCGCCCATACAGGTGTGTTTTACTTCCACTCCAGGGAGCGACGAGTGCCCTGTGGGCCAGATGAATTGGCATTGGGGGCCATATCCAGCTCCCAGGCTGTAGATTGGGCACCCATGCTGTAGGGTATGCAATTCTTTATTCTCTGAGAAAGTTCTTCCTTCTAATCCTCCATCTAAAAATCTCTTATACACATAATCTCCTACATTGCAACATCTGAGTCTTCTCAATTGTAGAGGTGGTTAATTAACATTTACAACACATCCAAAAAGATATGTGTGTTAGCATTGCAGAGAAATAGCTGCTAATTAAATGCGTGATGAGGCACATTTGGAGACTTCAAAATATACTAGTGACACATTATTCAAACATGACAAGTAAGAGGGGAAATAAAATGTAGACTGTAAGCTACTTAAGACACAGCTGTCTTTGCTTTCTTAGCATTACTTGACATATGTATTGAGTCAGAGGAAGAAAGGCCTGCTCTATACACACGGGGAAAAACCGGGGGGGGGGGGCATAATCTATTCCACATATATAAACTGGACTCACTTTCATTAATAGTGGTAATAATAATTTTGTGTCAGAAATTATTCTGGGCTGAAAGGATTTTTGGTGGAGAAACTCGGCTCAGGGGATGCCCGTATGAGGGTCCTTTCATGTCCCCAAGATTTCCCCCACCACCACCAAAGTGGTCCCTATTTATCTACTTGCAATATCTTCCTTTCAAACTGCTAGGTTGGCAGGAGCTGGGACAGAGACGGGCACTCAAACCGTCATGCAGTGCCCAGGGTCTCAAGAAGTTGACTTGTCAACCTTCCAGTTAACAAGGTGAACTTCTTAACCACTGAACCACCAGTGCAACACCATATGTATAAAGACTGATGATCTCACCAGACAGGATTATTAACCTTCAATTTAAACTGTCCTCCCTTTACACAACCCACAGGTTCCAAGACTTCCTAGAGATCCCTTTCAACCTGGGAAAGCCTTTGGAAGCCCCAGGACAGAGATAGCCAGTCAAATCTGACTCTAGGGGGTGGTGATCATCTCCATTTACAGACACTGTCTGCATCTGGAGACATTTCCGTGGTCATGTGGCAGCCATGACTAGATTCTGGATCACACTGAATGCTGTTACTTTTCCCGCTGAAGCGGTACCTCTTTATCTACTTGCAATTTCTTGCTTTTTGGACTGCTAGGTTGGCAGAAGCTGGGACAGATGATGGGCACTCACTCCGTCATGCAACACTCAGGTCTCAAACTGCTGATGTGCCAGTCATCAAGCTCAGCATCTTACGGTGACAATAATACTTTACACAACATTCTCACAGTTGCAATGCCACAGTTTAACCATCACATCACCAGGGGACTTTTCTTTGCTTCTAAGGGAGGAGATGTGATCTCTGTGGTTTGAACTGGAAGGCACAAGCACTGCCGAGATTGTGCAAATTACCTAGCAGTTCTATCACTTGATCTTCCCTCTGTTCAGACTACCCTTTCAACATCATAATTGCATGAAAGGAAGCAGGATATATAAGAAGCTTATGCTGAAAACACACACACACAGCAAGCCAACACCTACGTTTACAGTATCGGTTCTTGTCCTTGTAGTATCCAAGGGAGCAATCTGTGAGGCAGCTGCCCGTGTGAGAAAGGACCAAGCTGGAGTCACAGGCAGTGCAGGAGAGATGGCCTCCCCCATCACAGGTTGTACATGAAGGATGGCACCCTAGAAGGGAAGACAACCAGAAACAGAAAACTGTGAAGTTATTTCTCTGCAAGCTGGCTGATGGAGCTTAACCACACTCCACACATGCAGCTTCTTCTTCAAGTGCCGTATCCCATTCTGAATATTGTTGATCCTCATGGCAATCAGCCATGAAGATTGTTCTATGAACAATATAATGCAGTGGCCTTCCATTCCCCTTCCACATCGCAATGTGACACCCATACTATGGATACAGTCCTGCAAGTCACTTTCTGCTCCAGAGCCAGTGGTGGGATGTCAACATTTTTACTACCCCACCATGATGTCATCACAGTGTGGGCAGAGCTAATGTAATGACATCATTATGTGGGTGGAGCCAACATCATGACATGGGTGGGGCCAAAGAAAAATAAATAATAATAAAAATAAGCACACACACACGCCTCAACCCACCCACCCACCCACCCACAACACAAACCCGTAAATAAATAAAATAAAATAAAAATACATTAAAATACACCCACCCACTCCAAACACAAATCAACCAGAGCTTTTAAACCGAAGGTGGTTCCCCCCAATAGCTGCTACCGGTTCTCCGGGACACTGGAAAAAGTTACTACCGGTTCTGGCGAACTGGTTACATCCCATCACTGTCCAGAGCCCTTTTGGCACAGAAAGTCCACATCAGTCCCTGGCCAGTATTGATGAAGTTGCTGCCTTCCATCAAGATGGGTTCAAGTGATATTTAATCCACGTGCAAAAACAAAGCAATTACACTTAAACACTGCCCCACAGCATTTAGTGCACTCTCTGGGTGGTCCAAAGTTAATTAGCATTTTGCCCACAACACGCTGGGTACTCATTTTACTGACATCAGAAGGATGGAAGGCTGAGCAAACCTTGACCTCTGATCAGGATCAAACTTACAACCTTTTGGTTGCAGTACAGCAGTTTAACTACTGCACCACTAGGGCTCCTTGGGGGCAACCACCCTTCCCTGTGGACTTCGCCCACCCCGGGCCTTTAAGTCTTAAGGGTTGTCAGGTTAGTTGACCACTGCCTGACAATCAGCTGGCAGTATAGTCTACTCTATTACCATAGCACAGTGATGGCGAACCTTGGCACTCCAGGTGTTCTTGGACTTCAATTACCAGAAGTCCAAGTCATCACTTTTGCTGATCAGAGCTTTTGGGAATTGAAGTTCAAGAACACCTGGAGTGCCAGGGTTCGCCATCACTGCCATAGCAGGATAACCTGGCCATACTGAATGTGTACAGCTTAAAGCTATAAAAATAACATTGGGCTTGGCCGGCAGGAGGCTTGAGTTCAAATTGTGATCTACAGGAATACATCTTTCACCCTTACTGTGGATCTGACCCCCATCCTTACTGCTTTATAGAAAGCTGTAATGAGCGCCCCAAAGTTTAAAAGGAACCAAAACCTTAAACCTGAAGGAGGGAAGAAGTTTTCTTCCATTTTTGTGATCCTTTGAATAGCCCTGCTGTTAACATTAATTTGAATGAATGCATACATTGGAAACATTATTTATCAGTCTCAAAATCAGTAGACCTGCAGACACAAGCCCCCCCCCCCTTGTTTTTGACACGTTGCTTACTTTGACATGCTCCATCAACTTCATAGAATCCTGCAGGACATGCAAGAACACAGTGATCTCCCAGGAGCAAGTGATGGATGTTTTGGCACTTCAGGCAAATACTTCCTACGTCCTTGAGATCTGCCACACACTGACTGCACAAAGGGTGACAGTCTGCAGAATGGAGAGATAAAAAAGTTGGTAGGGAAGTGAGAAGAGCTTGTTGAGAAGACACCTTCCTACAGAAAGTAAAGCTCAGGGCTAGCTCATATCTTTAGCTAAAGGTCGCCCTTGCTCAAAAGTCAGTCATATCCAACTGTAAGGTTCAGTGCTCATCTCTGTCTACAGCTAAAGAGCCAGTGCTGTCTGCATCTGCAGACATTTCTGTGGACATGTGGCAGGAATGCCTCAACACTGGAGTGAATAGGACACCTTCCCACCAAAGTGGTACCTATTTATCTACTTACGATGTCTTGCTTTTGAATTGCTAGATTGGCAGGAGAGCGCATATCTTTACTGGATAACTAAAACAGTTCCAAATAAGGTGAGTTTCTGACTTTTAGAGAACTCTGCATCAAGCAAATATGGTCTAAAACTTGAGGCTCAAGGAGAAAGTCCAATCATCTTCCCAAAGGCTTTTGTTAAAAATGGAGCAATCAGGATATGAACATCCCAATTTTTAATTAGTGCCCTTTTGTAGAAAGACTCATGCCCAGAGTGAAAACAGGATCACAGTTAACATCAAAAGCAGTTTAGTTTAAAAAAACAAAACCTTGCATGTTACACTTCATTATCAGACTAATGGGGCTGCGGTGGCTCAATAGTTAAGAAGCTTGCCTTGTTAGCTGGAAGGACGGCAAGTCAGCAGTTAAGAGACCCAGGTACTGCATGATGGATTGAGCAGAGAGAAAGCAAGAAATTGCAAGTAGATAAATAGGGACCACTTGAGTGGGAAAAGATCTTGGGAACATGAAAGAAGTCTCATTTGGTGTTCCCTGAGTGGAGTTTCGCCAGCAAAAATCCTTTCAACCCAGAATAATTTCTGGCATGAAATTATCATCAGACTGGAAAGGGAGTGTAGACAATTCATTAGAACAACAATTAGAGAAGCACAAAAATCTAGGAGGGAAAACCAATGCCTCAATACATTAAGTATTCAATCAGCAAATGTGCATCCACATAAAAGCACATTTAAAGGGTGTCAAAACATCATCAATGTTGGTATTTTAAAGAGGAATTGTGGTGTAAGGTAGATTCCCAATGGTAACATGCCATAAAGGAATCCATGTACCCAGTGGTGGGTTGACCCTCAAAGAGGGTGGGGGAACTTCAAAATTAGCACGCATCAGGTCTCCTGACCTCCCTAGAGCCGATGTGCGCTATTTTTGAAGTTCCCCCACCCTCTTTGAGGCTGTAGCAAGCCAGAATGTCGGGATTCGAACCCTGACATTTTGGCTTGCTGCAGCCACCAGGGAGGTGGGGGAACTTTGGAAACAGCTTGGATCGGGTCTCCTCACCTCCCTGGACCCGGCAGGGGGGTCAGAGACCCCAAAATTGGTTTTTAAAAAGTCCATTTTTAAAACCAATTTTGGGGTCTCTGACCCCCCTGCCGGGTCCAGGGAGGTGAGGAGACCCGATCCAAGCTGTTTCTGGGCTTCCCCGACGTCCTCAGCCAGTGCAGCAAGCCAGAATGTCGGGATTCGAACCTGAGGACGTTTGGGAAAGCCCAGATCCAAGCTGTTTCCAAAGTTCCCCCACCTCCCTGGAGGCTGCAGCAAGCCAAAATGTCAGGATTCAAATCCCGACGTTCTGGCTTGCTGCAGCCTCCAGGGAAACAGGGCTTTTTTTAACATTGTGTGATCAATGTATCGCACAACGTTAAAAACCGGATAACGACAAGACTTGTGGAACCAAGTCATAACGTTATCCGGGGTACCAATGTAGTAAGTATTTTCAACAACTACTAAAATCAACATGCTACGTACAGTATGTTCTTAAATGTCTCTCATATGTGCTTTTGACCCCATTTGTTTCTATCCTTGGTCAAGATGGTGTCTTCCTTTTCAGCCTAGACCAGTGATGGCGAACCTTGGCACTCCAGATGTTCTTGGACTTCAATTACCAGAAGCCTAAGTCAGCAGTCCTGCTGATCAGGGCTTCTGAGAATTGAAGTTAAAGAACAGCTGGAGTGCCAAGATTGGCCATCACAGACCTAGACTAAAGTGTAGAGATAGTTTTGCTCATTCATGGCCATCTCACTGTCATTGGAACCTGAGCTGCAAGTTTCCTTAGACTCCTGATGAAATGCCAGATGTGGTTTAAAGATATCCTGTCATCCAATTGCAGTGAACATCTTGGAGAAAAGGAAGAGATGGCAAGGCCAAGTTCTAATAGGAAACGTGACATCAAGCCATTCATTGCTTCAGGCAGGGTCATGATTGCAGCGCAGCTTTCAAGACAGCCATCATTCCCCTTATAATTTTCTGAATCACAGTAATGAGGATTAATTTGGCTTCCAAGATCCTTTACATGGTCCCTTCATTGCATACAATAGGCATCTTGTAAAATCTTTTGAAATTTCTTTGGTTCAGGGAAAGGTCAGGAGCCATTTGTTGATGGGGTGCTGAAAGAGGTGTGTGTGTTAGTGGCTGCCCTGCATTGCTTCACATTCTATCCTTGTGAGGCTGACAACAACCCAGGATGTCCGGGAGAAAAGCAATTCTAGGGATTACCAGAAAACAAAGATCAGCAACATTGTAGGTTCTTTTTAAAAATGTCCCAAGGAGTTAGAATCCCAACACGCAGAAAATGGTGGTTCTAGCACACTCTTTACTTCTGATGAGAGAAAACAATTAGAAAGAAGGAAGTAAACTAGTGTATCTATACCATATCAGATAGAACAACTCAATTCCATTTTACCTACTGTGGGACTATCCCAGAAGTGCCCAAACTACAGCTTCTGGGCTGGATACAGCCCATGGCACCAATTCATCAGGCCCTTGCCGCCCTCACTGCTTCTGGAAGTGGATTGGGATGTGCCTGTCAATGCGCATGTGTGCCGATGCCACACCCGGAACTGGTTGTGGATGCACCCGTGCATGTGCAAATGCACTCGGGTCACTCCCGGAAGTGGTTGTGGACACACCCAAGCATGGACTAATGTGTCTGTGCCATTCCTGGAAGTGGTTGCGGGTGCACATGCACAACTACTTCCAAGAGTGGTGCAGGCACGTTTTGTGTATGCATGGGCATTTCTGCAACCATGTCCAGGTGTGATGCAGGCATGCAGGTGCAAATACGCCCACTTCTTGGGGACGTGGTCAGGCCCGCTGTTCTGGGGAAAGTGGTCAGGCCCATGAGGCAAAAGGTTTGGGCACCCCTGCTCTATCCTAAGGAATGTTGGGAAATGTGGCTTGGTAGGAGACACAAGAGGCCATGGTGTCTTACTGGTTAAGATCCTGAGCTTGGTGACCAGAAGGTCAGCAGGTCAGAAGTTCAAGACCTGAGTGCTGCATGATGGAGTGAGCTCCCATTATCTGTCCCAGCCTTGACAATTAGCAGTTTGAAAGCAAGAAATTCCAAGTGGATAGATAGATTCTGCTTCGGCGAAAAGGTAACATTATTCCATGCACACTGGTGTCTAGTCATGCCTGTTCCATAACCACAGAAATGTCTGTAGATGCAGACAGCGCTAGCTCTTCAAGCGCAAAATAGTCTTCTATTGTGTTTAGGGGACTGTTCCCCAGAGCTCTCTAGTGGAGAATTCGACAACTTTCATCAAACCACACAAATCCTAGGAAGGTATGGCACTTAAAGTGGAATCAAATTGCTCTAACTATGCTGTACAGACATATTTTGGGGAAGGTTTCCACTTAGATTTAACTTCGAGCCACTGGTTTTCACAATGAGGGATGAAAACTTTACCAATTTCTCTTGCTCCCACATTTGAACTTCTTTACACTTCCACATTATTTCTATGAAGAAATTCGCAAATTTTTTGATGAAATTCTTCAACCTGAAATGAAATCCTTTCTTATTTGTGCTAGTCAAATTTGGTACCTGTAGATATTCTCATGTTGGGTTGGGCAAATTTTCCCCATCTACCATTCAATTGCCTATCAGGGAGTGCAGCTATCAATTATGCAATATAGTAAAGGTAAACTTTGCCCTTGCCCAAAAGCCAGTGGTATTTGACTCTAAGGTTCAGTGCTCATCTCTTTTTATAACCCAAGAGCCATTGCTGTCTGCGGCTGCAGAAGTTTCCATGGACATGTGGCAGGCATGCCTCAACACCGGAGTGCACAGAACGCTGTTTACCTTCCCACCTTAGTAGTCCCTATTTATCTACTTGCAATTTCTTGATTTCAAACTGCTAGGTGGGCAAGAGCTGGGATAGAGACTGGAGCTCACTCTGTCATGAAGTACTCAGGAATAAAACTCCAACCTTCCAGTCAGTGAGTTCAGCACCTTAACCACTTGAGCGATCACATAGACAAATACCCTGTTTACCAGAAAATAAGACACTGTCTTATATTTATTTTTCCTTGAGAAGACACACTATGGCTTATTTTCAGGGGATGTCATATTTTTATTACACCACTGACTGCCCATCTTCTTTACCACTCCATGCCAGGACGCTGCATAGCTACGCCAATCACTATGTCTTATTTTCGGGGTATGGCTTTTATTGCACAACTGCTGAGAAATCCTGCTATGGCCTATTTTATGGATGTGTCTTATTTTCAGGGAAACACAGTACTTATTGCACAGTCAAGCATGGGCAGTTTGTGGAATGATAGTTCCCGCTGCTTATGCTATCTAGGGTTGGTGGGAGTTGCAGTTCAACAATATCTGGCAGGTCACATCAGCTGTATTAAAAAAAAAACAAAGATTGACAACCCATTCCCATGCTCTGGAGAAATTTGGCGCAATAAGCAAGTATTTCTCCATTTTGCACAATTTATAGTAGCATCGCATATTACAGGACAGAGTCAAAGAATGATATGTGGCAAGTCCCATCTCTTGATTCAGCCAAGTTATTCTATCCAACGTCCTATCTTAAAACAGGTTTCATTGTTCCAATATTTTCTTTCCATAGTTCTCCTCATCCAAGTCCTACAGAAACTAATGAGATTATTATAAAGCATTTACTTTCAGCCTAGATGAAAGCCACTGTTTATACAGAGAAAGCATGGTACTTTTCACTCAGCATAAAACTTCTGCTTCTGTAAATATACTCTAGCTTTCCTTACTCCTCACAAATATAGTCAAAAAGTTTAATTATACAAAGAATTTAATGCCACTGTATGTACTTAGGTCTTAGGTAGCTGAGTTATCTTTCCAATGGGGATCTCCTTCTATCCTGCAGCTCTGCTATGGCCATATAGACATCAAAGAACACACATGCACACTGTTGATTTCTCCCAGAGGCAAAGAAATGTGAGAGAAAAGAAGAGGTTGGCAGTGAATTTCATGGACTAGGGGAAACCAAACAAAGAACGGGGAGTTGAAAGAGAAACATTTTATATTGTAGGGACTTTTTTTAAAAAAATCATGCTTCCACTTTTTGGGGCAAAAAAGAGAAAAGAATGGAAAAAAGGATACAGAATTCTCTTTAATGTTTTTATGCCAATATTTTCTTTCTACATTTCTCTTTGTAGCCTCCTAAAGGTCCACTGTAAAGCACGAAAGGGAAAAAAATGATCTTCTTTTGACCAAGACACAGTTACAAGCTATTAGGTACGAAAGCAAGACATACAACAGATTCCAAATAAGTTGCTTACAGTCTGCAAAGGTCCTAAAGCACAAAGCTGCTCCAGGTATTCTTCAAAGGCAAGTCTAATTTCTATTTAACTTGCTCTCCCTTTGGGAAACTGGTTTAGTAGTGGCTGAGCAGAGAAGTTGCCCAGGACCCCAAGGTGATGAGCAGAATGAACAATGCCACAAGGAGAATCTCAGTGTGTTTTCAGTGAATGGTCTGCACTGATTTAGGACAGCAAAAAGTAAGGGGATGATACACAAGTGGAGGTGCATCCCCTCATATCTTGTTTGGTCAAGTTTTCATTTCGTCTCTCAATGTAAGAGTTCTTCTAGAAGGCAGCTGGAGAGTCCTTCCAGCCTTAGGTCTCAAACCTCCCGAGTGGCCTTTCAAATGATAGAAATAGAGGGACCAAAGATATTCCTTGCCCATGTCATTCTTTGTTTTAGGGTCAGCTATACCAGATTCTTCATCAGAGACTGAACATCAGAGCATACAGTTCCAGCATTATTTGATCGGCACTAGGTATCGTCCGTTTCTGGACCCAACCCAAATGACTGGATCTAACAGGCTACTTTGAGAACCCTACAAACAATAAACATGAACATTGAAATCAAAGGATTTTCTTCCATGCCCTGTGATTATCAGGGACCATCAGCTGGGAAGAAGGCACAAGGAGCTTCTCTGTTACAGCACTCGCATTTGGATCTGCTGAAAAGTCAATATCAGATAAAAAAGATAATCAGTGGAACCACTTGGTGGTCTTCCTTTCCCAGATAAGGTCTAACTTAACATCTACATGAAGTCTCTGGGTGAGATCATCCATTCCCACAGGGTGAGGTATCATCAATATGCAGATGATACCCAGCTATACATCTCAGCCCGTGGTGGTCCAGGCAATGCAGTCGAAGTCCTATCCAGGTGTCTGGAGGTTGTCAAGGTCTGGATGGGGGACAACGGGCCGCAACTGAATCCTGACAAGACTGAGTAGCTGTGGGTCAGGGGTCCTGCACTATCTCAGAAGGTACCATCTTTGGTTCTGGATGGGGCTATTTTGCCCCAAACAGACCCAGTGCGTAATCTGGAGGTCCTCCTGGACTCGCGACTACTGCTCAAAGAGCAGGTGGGAGTCATGGCCAGGAGGGCTTTTGCACAGTTTCGTGTTATACACCAGTTATGCCCTCTCCTGGATCGGGACTCCTTGCTCATGATCATACATGCTCTGGTCCCTCCAGACTTGACTATTATAATGTGCACTACATGGGACTGCCCTTGATAACCATTCAGAGGCTGCAACTAGTCCAGAATGTAGCTGCTCGGGTGGTGATGGGGCACGGGAGGTATGCCAAGCCTCACCACTGCTTCGGGAGCTGCACTGGCTGCCAAGATGCCTCTGGGTGCAATTCAAGGTGCTGGTTATAACCTTTAAAGCTTTACATGGTAGTCAGCCAGGATACTTAAGAGACCGCATCACCCTAAGAACATGTGTCCGTCCCACCAGAGTGGACCGGAGAGACTCTCTTGTGCTTCCATCTGCTAGAGAGGCACATCTCTTAGGCACAAGGAAGAGGGCCTTCTCTGTGTCTGCTCCAGCCCTATGGAACCTCCTGCCAATTGAATTGCGCCTCCAGACAGAGTTGCTGCCCTTGAGGGAAAGGTTAAAGACATGGCTGGCAGGGTAGGTGTAGGGCAACAGTGGCACCATAGTGGCCCCAGCCTCCTGGTTAATTAAGTAAATATTCTCTCTCCTTTTTAATCTTTTAATCTTTGATCTTTTAATTTGTAACCTTTTAAATTTTTGATTCTTGTTAGTTTTAGTTTTAATAGGGTTTTAAAGTGTATTTTATGAAGCTGTAGTTTTTATATGTCATTATTTTTGTACTTCTGTATGTTGCTTGATTGTCGTGTGACCTGCCCTGCATCGGGTTTCCTGAGTGGGTGGCATACAAGTACGAAAATTAAATTAAATTAAGTTAAATACCTGATCACACAAAGCTGTAGCTGTTCCAAGAAGCTTTAGAAACTTAAATCTGCTGACCTGAAATTTTCACAGTAAATAATGCCTAGAGCAGATGATGCTGTTTGTGTGGCTCGTGGTGTATTGTTTGCAATTACAGTAATCTCTTTTTTTATGTCGTTTTATTTTTAAATTGTGTCAGAAGCACACAAAGGTGCTTTCTGGGTTGAAAGTTTTTTTTGCTGGAGGCTCCTTTCATGTCCCCAAGATCTTTTCCCATCAAAGTGGTCCATATTTATCTACTTACAATGCCTTACTTTTGAACTGCTAGGTCAGCAGGAGCTGGGACAGAGACATCATGAAGTACTCGGGTCTTGAACTGCCAACTTGCCGACCTTCCAGCTAACAAGGTGAGCTTCTTAACCACAGAGCCACCACAGTTCCTTTTATGTAGCACTAGCATACAGGTGAGTCTGACATATTTTCTGGCTACTGTGAATGCTTTCAAATAAAGAAAAATAGGCTATGAATGACCAGAAATGAAGAAACACAGGTGTCCTCTGAACTGTTCCTTATTAGGCAGCCAACGTATGTTAGTCTCTGAGGTAATTTTTCCTGTCCATGACAGAATTCCTATATGCAACAAATTCTATTCACGCTCCTTCTTCTAAATTGGCCTCTTTGCTCCTTGATAAGGATTCAGATGCCATTTCTGCACTTATTTCTGTTACCTTTAATTCTGAGTAACTGTTCTGTCCTCTAAAAAGATAGTAATAGTCCTCTTTTTGACATTAAAAAAACCTTTATGCCATTAGCTTCCCCACTGCAGTTAATCTGCAACTAGCTAACGAGTTCCCCTCTAGGTATTAAAAAAGGAATATTCATTATTATGTTAATTATACCTGATGGCATTACTACTAAGGCATAACTTCCAGCAGCAAATCAGTACCAGTTCCCAAATCAGTGTGGTTTGTTTTCTTGCTTCATAGAAGTTGCAGTTTAGAAAAACAACCAGCAGCGTCTTAAATTGTGGTAATTTGTTATATGCTGGTGTGGGTATGCAATACCATTCTGGCCAGGATCTGACTTCAGGTTGAAAGTCCCAATATATAGTTTTGTCCCTAAAGGTCATGAAGGAAAAATCTTACTCAGCCATTGATGGATGGAGTTGTTGTTCAGTCGCACAGTCAAGTCCGACCCTTTGTGACCCCATGGACCACTGCATGCCAGGCTCCTCTATCCTCCACCATCCTCCACAGCCCACTCAGCTCTACACTCATTGTGTCAACAATACCATCTAGCCACTCATCCTCTGGCGCCCCCTTCTCCTTTTACCTTTGATCATTCCCAGCATCAAGGCCTTCTCAAGTGAGTCCTCTTTTCTCATTTGGTGGCCAAAATGCTTGAGCTTCAGTATTTGTCCTTCCAATGAGCAGTCAGGGTTGATTTCCTTCAGGATCAACTGATTCGATCTCCTTGCTGTCCAGGATACTCACAAAAGTCTCCTCCAGCACCACATTTCAAAGGTGTCTATCCTTCTGTACTCAGCCTTCCTTATCGTTCAACTCTCACAACCATACATTACTAGTAACTAGGAGTAGTAATGTATGGTTGTGAGAGCTGGACCATACAACCATACATGGACCATACATGGACCATACAATCCATACATGGATGGAATAAGTGCTAGGAAAAATATTGTTATGAAGTGATACCTTTAAAAACACCTTGAGACATTAAAGTGCAATTTAATGCTTTCAGTTCCATACTTTTATGCAACAGCTACTTGATTACTGATGATTACTGATGATTAATAACCTCTAAAGATAAATGTACATAATTTCCATAACTGTCGAGAGACTGAGGTGCTATAACAGCAGAGACAGGGATGAGTCTCTGTTATAAGTGAAAAGCCAACTCAAATTCTTCATATTTTCAAGGAGCCAAATAATGTATGTAAATTACACCATTTATGGCAACTTGTGATTATACTAATCATTTTGATTTAAGTAATTAGAGAGCAAAACTGGACAACTGAAGGTTATGAAGTTCAAGCAGAGAAAAGGCAGCTTAAGGATGGAAGACTAACATCAGCAAATAAACCTATTCCTGACTGAGCATTTTTTCCCACAGCTTTGGAGTCATAGCACCTAAAGCTATTGAGTATAGAGCCCAGTTGGTTTAAAACTCAAGTTTGGTCCTCTATATTTCCAAGTTTCTAATCCATTATTTTAAATAAAGCATTCTCTTACTTGCCACAAATTGCATCTCCCTCTGCCTCTTTCCTTCTTTGACATGATTTCACTTTATCTATTCTTCATAGGTAAAGGAAAAGGTCATCCTTGCTCTAAAGTCAGTCATATCCAACTCTAGGGTTCAGTGCTCATCTGTTTATAACCAAAGAGCCAGCGCTGTCTGCTTCTGCAGACGTTTCCGTGGTCATGTGGTAGGCATGACTAGACATCGGAGCACACAGAATGCTGTGTAGCTTCCCACCAAAGTAGGAACTTGCAATTATCTACTTGCAATTTCTTGCTTTCAAATTACTAAATTGGCAGGAGCAGAGACAGAAATGGAAGCTCACTCTGTCCTGCAGTACTCAGGTCTCAAATTGCTGACCTGCCAACTTTCCAGTCGTCAAGTTCAGTGACTTCACCACTAAGTCACTATAGTGGCTTCATAAACTGCTCTCTTTTCTCAAATCTCTCCTTGGTACACATTTTAAGAATGCCAGGCCTCGGCCTCAACTGCCTTCTGCCAAGCTCCTTCCTGCTCTGCCTTCTTACTCATTATCAAT
Organism: Furcifer pardalis; assembly: GCA_030440675.1. Lineage (NCBI taxonomy): Eukaryota > Metazoa > Chordata > Lepidosauria > Squamata > Chamaeleonidae > Furcifer > Furcifer pardalis. The sequence goes on from CP126892.1 coordinate 94,352,375, forward strand.
GACTTGAAGACCATAGCTTTGATTGTCAGATAAAACTACTCAGAAGCTAGGTAGGAATTCTTCCTTTTAATCTCCCAGACAAATATTAACCAAGCTTGATCCTGCTTAGCTTCTGAAATTAGAGCGGTTAAGGCAACTACTATGCCCTGAGGATTTGTTCTCCAACACTTGAGTAGGCCTGCTACTGAGATGTCTAGACAGGCTCTGCTCAGGTCCACTAAGCAAACTGGACTACTCATTGCTATATGTAGTTGAAAGAGATTTTTGATGCTTTAATTCCCCCCCCCCCATCTTATCTAGAAATGGATCCTTGACCTTGACCTATTCCTCTCTATGCCTTCATCTTTGTTCACTGAGGGTATGAATAATTCTCTCTCATGCACACATTTCAATCCCAAAAGTTACCTTCCCCAGAGACCCAGCAGCTTTCTATTAGAGCTACTTTCTGCTGTGGATTCCAAAAAATGAAGAAGAAAAAAGAGGACCTCCATGCTATATTTGTGCTTAGTCATGTATTGCAGCACCTTTAGATGTGCTGAGGGAAAGCTGGTAAATTAAGCTGGATGCAAATATTTCTCTGCAATCTAGTTTTTTAAAAAAGCTTTCCTGTTTTCTTCATTCCAAGCTTCTGCTGGATGAAGAAAAAGTGATAACTTTGCTGTGGGGGAGAAAACAAATAAGCTGTAAAAAATTATTTCTTCAGATCAAAGAAGTAAGTCTTCAGGCTCAAAAGAAACAAGAGAATTGTTTCACAAAAAAAGGAGTCAACGATGAAATTGAGAATAAGACCATCTGAATCATTTCACTTTTTTTTCTTTGCCCCCCCCCCCTTTAAGTGGGTGGGTGAGCTGGTTTATTATCTTCAATGGAAGTTTTTAAGTACCAGCAAAAGATTATCTTTCCTTTGATAAGCTTCAAGAAGAAGAGAGAGAAATTTGGCCACAGCAATGAGTGACTGGAAAGATTCCCAGGCAAGGTCTTCACCTACTCTCCCAGCATATTAAAATGTGGTTCATCTTTTTTAAACAGGCAAATCCAATTAGAAATTTCTGGCTGAGTTTACTGTGGATATACAACACAGGCTGAATATGGCCCATTAGGAGAGGTCTCCTATGTACACTGCACTAAAACAGCAATCATTGTGACATTACAGCATAATTTATGACCACACTGGCCAAAATACTCTGGATTTCGTAGGTCCCAAATGTTGATTTTTCTAGGCACTCAGTTCTTGGTATCACAGTAGGATTTGGGAAGCAGCCCCCCCAGGAGTTTATATTTAGTTTCTATATGAATAATTTTTCTGTTTCCATCATCCAGGCTTTGAGTTATTCATTATTTAAGCAGCCAAAACAGCACTCTCCGTACAGCAAAATGAATTGCCAGTAGGAAACTCTGAGGGTTGGAGATGTACAAAGATTCTTTAAGAGGAAAATACCGTAAGAGACCATAATGCTCTGAAACAAGTCATTAGAGACCTTTAAAACAGTGGTGCCCAAACTAAGGCCTGGGGGCTGGGTGTGTGGCCCCCAATGACAATTCATCCATCCCACGAAGCCTGAGTGTATGGGCATGTTTTACTTCAGCTTCCAGGAGCGACGAGGGCTTCGCAGGCCATATGAATTAGCGTCGGGGCCACACCCGGACACCGGGCCTTAGTTACCAGCTCCCTGAACCACATGATCGGCCCACGATCCAAAAGGTTTGGGTACCCTTGCTTTAAAATCACCCCAAATGGAGGGGGGGAAATTCTGGGTTGTAAGCAAGTTCATGAAACAGAAATACTTTTTTTTGTGCTTAGTGCCAAGGTTGCCTTGATTGACTCATCCCCATGTCAAAGCAACAAATTACAGAATACTGGCATATCAGAATACAAAGTTCTAGTGTAATGTTTTGACTATTAGACATTTATAATCTCTGTTCAGGATTTATCATATTTATAACCCTTTCAAGGTAGCATAGCAGGGGCGATCTACCATGCAAAAGCTTTTAAACATGAGATGAATTCTATTCTCCCAGCCCTCAAATATATTCTACATTAAGACAATTAAGACAATTCTAAAGCGGCTCTCAGATTAGGGTTTTGAGAACCATCCAGAAACTCAGCGTTTAAAGATGTTGCAACTGAGATGACTTTCCACCTGATGTTACCAATGATTTATTGCCCTGGGTCCAGTGGTGGGCATCAGCAGGTTCGCACCAGTTCACCAGAACCGCTAGCAGACATTCTGGCTGGCTCCACCCATCCAAGTTTTGAAATAAAGTAGTCCTAATTCGGGTGCAACGTAAGGCTTTCCCCCTGGCCAAGCCCACCATACCATGCCCACAGTGTGGTAGTAAATTTTTGGGAGCCCACCACTGCCTGGGACCCACCATATAGTAAGATGATTTAAGGCTATAATCAAGAAGAAATTAAATACATTTATTTTAACATCGTGCTGGCTGTGTGTTATGTTGTTTTGCTGATTGTAAGCCGCCCTGAGTCGCCATGGAGAGTGGGCAGTGATATAAATCTTAATAAATAAATAATAAATGTGATATTTCCATAATTTTACTCAATAATGCATTATTCAATTTGGTGGTAAATTGTTCAGAATGTTAGTCTTAGCTAGAAGTAATCAAGCTTCCGAGGTTTTAATGGCTTTTTGTACACAGCCATGAGGTTTACTGAGAAACATGAGAAATCACAAACCTCTGAGATCTCACCATTGCTGAAGACAAAATGTTATTACAGCGGAACCCTGGTTAACGTAATTAATGCATTCTCTGGGACGTTTCTTACAGCGAAAATTACTTTAACCGAATTTCCCATAGGAATGCACTGAATGCAGTTTCCCATAGAAATGCATTGAAAACCAAAATACTTTAACCGAAACGTGGTTTCCCATAGGAATGCATTGAAAACCAATTAATCCATTCTGGGAGGCAGTCTGATCTGTAAACCGAGCCACTATTTTCTATGGATTTCCTTTTGTTATGCGGTTTTTATGTTAACTGAGCTGTTTGTTAAACGTGGTTTCACTGAATTTCATCCCAGTTCTAGAAGAAAGGCAGAATGCAAACTCAGTAGCAATAAAGCCAAATTGTGCTGGAAGGCTATTAATTTACTTACCAACACAGTAGCCCACCAAGTTGAGATACTGCCCCTGCTTGCAGGGTGTCTTGCATTTTCCATTGACAAAAACAGCATGGGGCTGGCAGGTTGTGCATTCAGCTTCTGAAGATCCATGGCAAGTCTTGCAGGAAGGATGACAAGCTGGAGGAGAGAAAAATGACAGGGAGGTTTACTAATGCAGCCCACAGCTTTGACTGAAGAAAGACATTGGCCAAAATTCTGTTGCTTAGTGTTTGCATGTTTGTTCACATTTATGCCCCACTCAGAGGACTGACAATGAAATCAGTGGGAATTTGGTAAGTCAACTCCTCAATAAGTTCCATTGATTCAAATAAGTCCATTGTATCAAAAATATTTCTTTATTATTGATTTCTACAATGTCCACAATCCACAACTCTTTCCTTGTTGTGGTTTGTTTAAATTTTCCTTTCAGCCAACCTCGTCCTCAACGTAAATGCAGCCATACAGTTAAACAAAACTAGCCTAATGCACAATCAGATATTTATCTTTGTCATATTACTGTTTTCATTAAATAGTGATGTTATACATATTTCTTTACCAAGATAATGACTGTAATTCTGTTCTTCAATGTAGTACATTGCACTAGAGAAGGTCTATAGAATCAGTGGTCTGGCAAGACAACTCCTCTGTAAATTCCATTGCTTCATGTGGGCCTACTCTACCTGTGGCATACCATGCTAAAGTAAGGCTACAGTTAGAGCACACCCATTTGAATCAATGGCTCTTATGGAGGAGTTGACTCACCAAATTCCCACTAATGCAATGGACCTATTCTAGTGCAATTTCTACACTAAGTAATATGATTTTGGCCACTGACTTTCTGGCTCACAAAGTAACTACTGTACTTATGAATATACGGGCATGTGTTTTATATCCAAACATAGCTGTATTCATATATATGTCAGAAATCGGGAGAAGTTGCCTTTAGATACAACATTACTAAGGAAGTTCTTTAGCAGAAGTACCTATACAAACACCCTTCTGACACTGAATGTATTGTACAATCATGCATTTGAAGAATGAACAGTGCCTCAAAATGGAGGCAGTGGTGGGCTACCTATAGTTGGTTCTCACCCCAAACTCCCTATGCTTTTTCCCTTTAAAGTCATCACACCCCTTAGTTCCAAACCACTATATACTGAGAAATTTAGAGCAGAATTCTATTCCTATTCATTTTGGGATAACATCGTTCATTCTAATTTCATTCTAGCTAGAACTCAATTTATTAAGAACTCTATTTCAAGCCTTCAACCTCAGTTCATAGAGGATAGGAGCTGGCAGAAGAGGACCCTACATGCAGAGGAACACTGAGACAAGGGCCACCAACCATATCTATATCCCATGTTGAGCTCTCGCCTATTCCTCTGAATGCAGGAATAGGGCTTGCAACAGATTCAGTAGGAACTGCCTACAAAATGGCATGTTTTCTTCTTGGAAAACATCTAGTATTTTGCTAGGACTGGATTGACACTCTTTTTTTTTAATTGTGTCAGAAGCACACAAAGGTGCTTTCTGGGTTGAAAGGGTTTTCGCAGGTGGAACTCTGCTCAGGAGATGCTCGAATGAAGCTCCTTTCATGTCCCTAAGATCTTTTCCCACTGAAGTGGTCCCTATTTATCTACTTGCAATTTCTTGCTGAGTTGGCAGGAGCTGGGACAGAAACAGGTATTCATTCCATCATGCAGTATTCGGGTCTTGAACTGCTGACTTGCTGACCTTCCAGCTAACAAGGTGAGCTTCTTAACCACTGAGCCACTGCAGACCCTTATTTACACTCATGCTGAGGAATTTACAGAGTCAGATCCCTGCCACACAAGGGTCACTGTGCTAGGATAGCTAGCAAAAGTTGATTCTGTCCTTTTACTTATCATACAAACTGAAGTACAACCATCCCTTGCATACATATGGGCTTAGCTCTCCTGTATCCTTAAGAGAGCATGTTATCTATATAAAACAGCTTTGAGGTACTATGTGGTTGCAATAGACTCTTTTCTTTCAAACATTTCCACCTCCATGAACTTTAGTTTCTGCAGCAGACTCTAAATCAAGACAATAACCCACCCCACTGTTTAAAAATAACCCACCCAACTCCAGTTTATCTGTTGACTTGTGGCTGAAGGAGAAACCTTGCCCTCCTCTCTGCGGGTTCAGCAATATACTTTCATGAGCCCTTCCCATTAATAAAATGAAAAAAGCTGTTTACTGTTATCTATATAACAAAAGAGCCAGGCATTCCTCTAGATCTGTATTCACAAACTCAGCCTGAAACTAAATGGGATCTTTATGGAAGATTAAGGTCTGCATTAAGCATGCCTTTGAAGTTTCAAACAAGCATGCAATTAAGGAAGGGAGCACTGTAGTTACCAATATTATCACTGTTGTAACAGGCTATTCTGTTTTTGTTTGTTTGTTTTGCTTCTTAACATGACAACATTTTTTGTATATAAGCAGCGTCAACCATTACCCTCTCCAAGACATTCTGAAAAGTCTTCTACATCTACAGATCACTGGGAAAGTTCAAAGGCAAAAGGAAAAGGGGGAGGCAGAGGATGAGATCGCTAGATCTACACAGAGGCCCCAGGCCAATCGGATTGTAAATCATATTAATACAGATTTTAAGTGAGAAGATATGACTATGGAAGAGTCCATAGACTCCAACATCCTCAGAAAAGGAAGATGGAAACCAGCTTCTAGTAACATTAAAGGGATACCATTAAAGTAGGATATGGTTGAGGAACTCAACCTCCCCTATATCACATTAAGGACCCTGAATAGGCTGAGGGTCAGAGTGCCTGAATGTAAGATCAACATGTTCAAGTGGGGGCTGCTTGTGGACAATAACACACTGTGTGAAAATGGAGAGATACAAAATCTGATCCATTTTGCTGGTCTGTCAATTACTACCTGAAACATGTACCAATGATGTCCTAGGTTTGGCCAACAACAAAGCCTGGACATGAAAGAAGCAGCAGCAGCAGTTTCCAGTACCAGGATGTGAGCCTGGCATTGAACAGTTGCAGTTTATTTCCCTTGGTCCCCAATACTTCTCTCCTATTTCTGAACGAGAGCCTTGTGGCACCTTAAAGGCTAACTAGTTTTATTTGACATAAACATTCACCAACAAGCATCTGACGAAGTGGGATGTAATCCATGGAGATGTATGTCAAAAATAGTTTGTTAAATCTTTTTGTGTGGGTTTTCTTTTTTAAAAAAGCCAGTCATACACAGCTGTTCCCAATGGAAATCTCTTGTTTCTCCTGTCCTTGCTTGTTACAAGTGAAGTTTGCAACAAACACAGCCTCTCCACACAAGCATGATTAAATTTGCATTCAGAGAGCTTTTTCCTGCTTTATCACTTGAGAGCAGAAGTACTCAGGAAAGCAGTGAAAAACAGGAATTATACATAAATAAATAAATAAATCTTCCCGCCTTGCCCAAATCCTCCTTTGTTCTAAAAGCTATTTGGATTTCTTTTCACCTGTGTTTGTTTTGTCATCTGGAAGCTGTACATGTCCCACCTCAAGAAAGGGAGTACAATCCCCATCAGCAACAAAGACTCTCTCCCAACCCTAGATCTTACAGAGGGGCAGGGGATGAGCCTGTTTAGGGTGCAAGCAGAGAGAGATCCTTCAGTCTCAAATAATATGCTGAGCTCCTTCTGGAGGGCAAGAGTACACTAATATGAGGAGGGTTTTGTCTATATAGCTGAGGAGTCCCTGTAGTTTGCATAAGTACTTTGTAAACCACCCAGAGAGTGCTTCAGCACTATGTGGTCATGGTCTTATATAAGCATTTGCATTCTGTATTTTGGTGATGATGATGATAGTGCAGATGAAGATAATTGGGTGTTAAATTAATTAAAAGTTCTACATATAGATAGCACTAGTAGGCAAAGGGCCATGGTGGCTTAGTGGTTAAAACACTGAGTTTGACAACCCGAGTGCAGTGCTTTGGAGTGAGCTACCATCATCTGCCCAGGGTCGTAGCCAGGATTCTAGATGTGGGTGGGTAAATATTTTTTCAGGATGGGCAACAATGTCATATACAAGTTGTACCTCGCTTAAAGAGCATAATGTGTTCCACAGGATTGCCCTTTAAGCGAGTTTGCTCTTTAAGCGAAACACCATTGTAAGTGGCCAATTGTGACTTCTGGGGGGGGGGGGGATTGTGAACCCTGATTTATTTGTTAAGCAAGTTTTTGGTTGGTTTTATTTGATAAGTGAAGCGAACATTCAGAGAAAATTCTGCTCTTTAAGCGAGTTACTCTTTAAGCGAGACGCTCTTTATGTCATATAAATAAGCAGCCAGGGGTTTGAGTGTGCACAAACTGCTAACTCAGGGTGGGCCATGCCCACCCTGGCCACCCCCTGGCTATGGCCCTGCATTTGCCCCACCTCCTGCCAACCTTGCAGTATGAAAGCAAGAAACTGCAAGTAGATAAACAGGTACCACTTTACCAGGAAAGGTAACATTCTATGCACTCCAGCATCTAGTCATGCTTGAAATATGAACATGGAAACATCTGCAAATTCAGACAGTGCTCTAAACAAGGATGAGCACCACAGCCCTAGAGTCAAACACGAATGGCTTTCGAGCAAGGGAGACTTTTACCTTTAGTAGACAAACGCAAAGAGGTCTAGCTCTAGCAGAAGAGTAGCGTGCCTTGGCGGGGCCCCGTATAAAAATTAGTTTGGGGGCCCTTAGGAAGGGTAAAGATTTGTTTTGCTGATGCACATTGGGGGCCCCCGTGGCCTGGGGGCCCCGTATAATTGATACGGCAGATACAGCGGTAGCTCCGCCTCTGAGCTCTAGTGAAGTAACACATAACTAACTGGGTATTCTTGAGTATGAACTCACCATAACATTTGGCCTCCTGAGGATACCATCTTTCTGGACACCGAGAAAAGCACTGGCCTTCATGAACAATTCTAGGAGATATGCAATCTGAGCAGTTCCCTGAGAATTTATCTGTGCAGGATAAGCAGGAGGGGTGGCATTCTGCAGCAGAGAAAGAGACAAGCACAGCAGGATGTTATAGTGAGTCTTAAGGGGAGGAAACTGGATCTTGAAACTAATCTGCTCCTGTATTTGTAAAGTGGAACTGACATAAGGTGACCATGCCAAAAACATCAGGATGCAAGATCCTGAAGCTACCTTTTCAAAATGCAGAGTGCTGAGGTACCTTCAATGCTCAAAAAGAATGCATTCCATTTAAGATGTTAACATTAAAAGTACAACAGAAGAGAAAGCATATGCATAAATTTAATCTTTTTTAAAATAACATTTTCACAGCAACATGAGAACAACAGTATCAGTTTGCTTGTCGCCCTCATACAAAAGTACCAATTTCTCATGTTAACATATTGTTTCAAAGCTCTACATACTCTGTTATCATGAATCATACTGAAATGTTTGGAACTTTCTTAATGTGGTGTGGTAGAAGCATTCAGGTATGTTTAGCTGAAGAAGCAAAGCCTGAGGAGAAGGGACTGTGATGCTCTGCCACAGAAGGCAAGACTAGATCTAATGGACTTAAATTATAATTAGTTTAACTTCTGTAAAATGTTCTTGATAGTAAGAAGTGCTTGAGATTGGATTCCATTACTGCTACAGGTCTTCAAGAAGAAGCTGGACACCTATATATCTCCTGTATTATAGGTCAGTGATGGCCAACCTTGGCACTCCAGATGTTCTTGGACTTCAATTCTCAGAAGCTCTGAGCAACAGGTGTGATGACTTGGGCTTCTGGTAATTGAAGTCCAAAACACCTGGAGTGCCAAGGTTGGCCATAGGTCTTCAAGAAGAAGCTGGACACTTATATATCAGGAATACTGTATTCCAGCTCTCAATCTCCTACATTTAGCAAGGATTTGATGGTGGTTCTCACCCAGCAGATGTTTTGGACTCTGATTATTTACCATGTTGCCTGTATGTTTTGGGAATTGAACTCCAAGATGCATGGAAAAATCCAGATTGAGAATTACTGGTACAGAACACCCTTCTAACTCTACAAGCTGCAAATCCTGCTGTGTGACCCTCATCTCCAAATCTATGATCTCCTCCTCATGAAAGATCTTGACTCAAACCCATTATATAAACCTGTGATGGTGAACCTTTTAGAGACTCAGTGCCCAAACTCACCTTCACCACAGACTCAACAGACTGCCATCTGTGCCGCCCCCTCACCCCGCATATGAGCCACCTGCCTTACCCTATACAGGGGAGGGAGGAAATGCTCCCATTGGGCTGCTGGGCAGAGGGGTAGAGTGAATTCTGTGCTGGTGAAAAGAGGAAGCACTCTCATTAGGCTGCTGGGAAGAGGAGCGGGGCAAACTCTGTGCTGGGGCAATGGCACATGTGCCCACAGTGAGGGCTCTGAATGCCCTCTCTAGTACGTGTGCCATAGGTGCACCATCACTGATATAGACCAAGAACTTAACAGATTATCTTTCTCCAAAATCTAAATTACAAGCTATTTTGTTTGTAATGGAGCATTTTTTGGATGCAAATGCTGAACAGATGCTTTTGAAAGGAATCTGATGCAGCATTGTCAGTAGAAAACCCTTGAGGACAACAAAAAAGGGCTCAGAGCTACTTTTAGAGAGGGTTTTCCCGCCCAATAAATGTCAGAACAAACAAATACAGTGAGCAAAATAATTTTTACTAGCCCATTATTCCTGAGCAATTTATTAGACAACATTGGGAGTAGAGAGAGAAGTGATTCAAGTCAGCAGAACCTCTTTCTGATACATCAGCAATGTCTATAACCGTTCAGGATCCATGCTCTTCCTAAGGCAGTATTGAGCCTTTTATGGTTTTTCTATGGCTTTACTGTTTTCTTTCCTTTAGATCAATTGTACAGCTGACAGCAAATCCTCACCCATTCCTCACTGCTCCAAGTGGCTTTGAAACACACATTCCTCATTCCCAAACTGATCAGCATCTCCCAAACTGACATTCGGGATGGAACTTAGTAAACCAACATATCTTTGCCCTTCTCTAAATGCTGCAACACAAACCTTCCTGGCTAAAATATTCGCTTCAAATACATATTCAAATACTGTACAGTATATATACTGAGAGGAAAAGCACATTAAAAACACATTTATTTACTTTGAAAGTCCTAATTTTACTCATTTTGATATAGAAATAAAACAGAATTCTGAATAAAAACATAGGGAGGCAGCAAAAACTAGAAACAGGTAGGCCTACCCAACCTGACAAATAACTACCTGAGAAGAAAAAATTTACTATAAGACACAAGATGCTGTTTGGTCAGCTTACTGGTTTTATGTGTAACAGCCAAGGAGAGAAACTTCAACTTTACTAAACCAGACTGAATAACCAAATGCAAAATCTGTTTTCCCAATACTTAATTACAAAATCAATACTGTCTTTTCATTTGATCACATTTCCCCTCCTTTCTGGAATCTGTAATGTTCTCTAGATCCTGGCTCTAAATATAGTGATACCTTGCACAACGAGCAAAATGTGTTCCATGCAGTTACTCGTTATGGGAGTTACTTGTTCAGCGAAACACATTTCCCATAGGGAATTGTGTTTCGCTTTGCTGCGACAGCGGGGTGTTTGGGAAGGGTGCGGGGATCTTCCTCATACCCTTCCCAAATGCACCGCTGACACACACGTGCGCATGCGGCGTTTGGGAAGGGTATGGGGAAGATCCCTACACCCTTCCCAAATGCCTCGATGCTGCGGAGCGCGCATCAGCAGGGCATTTGTGAAGGGTACAGGGATCTTCCCTGTACTCTTCCCAAACACCCCTGTGACGCGCACTGCGCGTCTGCGTGGTGTTTTTGAATGCAGTGGGGGAGTCCCCCATCCGTGTTCCAATACCCTACCTCCCCGCCACCCATCAGCTGGGTGTTTCAGATCGCAGACAGGGGACTCCCCTACCGCATTGCAAAATACCCCGTAGCCCTGGTTTGGCGGGGGGGGGGGGAACAGGCATGCCTGATCTCCCCCCAACTAAACCGGTGCATCTAAGCCTTGGTAAATCTCTGCCCCAAAGCCCTTAGGGCTAGTCTATAGCCCTACGGGCTTTGGGGCAGAGATCAACATCGGGGAATATGAGGCAAACAATTGCATCCCACAACTTAACATTGTGCGATGGAAATGTTTGCCTCAAATTCCCTGACATTATTTGATTTTAGTGTTATCCGAGGCAATCGTTATCCGAGGTATTACTGTATTCTTATATGTTGCCATGTGGTGCTTAATGCATTCTCTGGGCTGGTCACAGATAATTAGCATTTTACCACCAACATGCTGGATACTCATTTTACCAACCTTGGATGGATGGAAGGCTGAGTCAACCTTCATCCCTATCAGGATCAAACTCACATCTTGAACAGAGATTTGGTTGCAATATTGTAGCCCAACGACCGTGTCATAAGGGCTCTTTTGTACATACATAGGGTCAAACAAGAAGCAACACTGAGTTTGCACTCCTAAGTCCAGTCTTCCCTCCAGTAGTATAACACATGTCTAAGCAACCCAGCTTGCAAGCAAAATGTTTGTTTACCTTCCAATGACCAACCACAAAACAGAACAACCAGATTGGGAAAACGCGTCAACGAGAGAAGCAAGGACCACCAGTAGTTGGATAGTAACACAGTCAAGCACTGGCCTGCTTCTCCATGTTTCAACGAACAAGCAGCAGAAAACATAAACTATTAGGGGCTTGGATGGGAAAAAACGAAAACAAGCCAAAGCAGATGGTTAGCACCGGGAATGTGAACAAATGTAAATACCTAGTGGGCAATTAGAGCTCAAATACTAACCATTCTAAAAAAAACCTTGTAAAAATTTGTACATCTAGTTTTACACATAAATGTTCTGAGTACACTAGTACCTCAGATAACGATGAGACTTGGTTCCACAAGTCTCGTCGTTATCCGGTTTTTAATGTTGTGCGATGCATTGATCGCACAACATTAAATAAAGCCCTGTTCCCTTTCCAAAGAGGAAAGGGAACTGGGGGGAGAGCGCGATCCACCTGCCTCTTTGGAAAGAGGCAGGTGGATCTTTCCAAAGAGGCAGACGAGTCGCAGCGTGGGATCGGCTACTTGGGTTGGGGGTTAAACTGTGCGCATGCCCGTTCAACCCCCCCAATGCAAGTGCTGATCGCACACTGTGATCGCAGCACCTGGGGAGGTCTGGGGAGGTCGGGAACAGTGTGGATCGGGTCCCCCAACCTACCCAGAGGTGGCAGGAACTCCAAAGAGCCCGAAATGGGCGGAAAAAACTTCTGATTTTTCCCCCATTTCAGGTTCCCCACCACCCCTGCCATGTCTGGGGAGGTCGGGGGACCTGATAAGCGCTGTCCCCTTTGTTCCCTGACCTCCCCGGCCACTGCAGTAAGCCAAAATGCTGGGATTTGAATCCCGGCATTTTGGCTTGCTGCAGCAGCCAGGGAGATTGGGGAACTTCAGAAACAGCATGGATCGGGTCCTCCAACCTCCTTGAACTGAGGAAGCCTAATGGGACTCCCCTGTTGGCTTCCCCAGCCACCCCGCCCCTTCCTCCGCAGCTGCAGGGTGGCTGGGAAGCTGAACAGAGAGCCCTGTTCAGCTTTCCAGCCACTCTGTTGCTACAAACGAACACGAAGAGATCGTTATCCGATGCAATTTTTAAATTTTTTTTGCATCATTATGTGATTTCGGCGTTATCCGATGCAATCGGTATCCAAGGTATTACTGTAAGTATAAATAGTTCTTGAGTAAGTATAAAGAGCAGTCAAACTAGTATGGAAAATGTCACACATTACCAATAAGGAAAACAACCTTAAGTAAATATTTCCCATGGCTTTTATTGAGAACTGGTATTGATTTTAATTGCTTGGTTATCATAATTTGGTTGTTGTTGAGTTAGTTTTAGCTTATTTTACTGATATCTTATTTACTGATATCTATAAGCCAATCTGAGTGTTATTCCTTAATGGAGAGGTGGGACAGAAAGATGTAACATACATAGTTAGAAATACAGTAAAACCTCGGATAACGCTAAAGCTTGGTTCCACAAGTCTTAGTGTTATCTGATTTTTAATGTTATCCGATGCATGCATTGAATAACATTAAAATTCTATGGAATGCATCAGATAACGTTAAAACTCCATAGAGATACACTGTAACTGACACAGGCATTAGCGAACGTTATCCGATGCATCCCATTATGCGATGCAATTTCCCCCCCAAACTGCTTAACATTATGCGATTTTAGCGTTATCTGATGCAAACGTTATCCGAGGTATTACTATATGCATATTTCTGTTTTCCGGGCTAAGTATTCTGGGCCAAGTATTCAGAGCCAATATGCATATATTTCTAAGCAGCTTTCCTTTGTACAGATCTTCCAATGCATAAACCAAATATGATACAGGTAGGACTGCGGACCCTTTTTATTACTATCCAGGGATGTTCCTTTGCTGACCTTTGCAAATCCCATCTTTATCAAGGTAGAACTGAGCTTTGCACTGAGGTAAGCAAATGCCAACTGAACTTCCTCCGAGGTTCATTTCTGGTTGCAGCCCTTCCTCTGGTTTCATGCACCGTATGCAGTGGAAGTATTCCGGGCCAACACATTCACGGCAAGATGAATGGCAACCTGCAGAGAAGAAATTGACTGTGAATCACCATAAATGCACTATTATCGCTGTAGAAAGATGAGAAGACCAAAAGAACCACTGAGACAGGATTCTGGTCAGCATTTTAGTTTGGATGCTTGATTTGCAATTTCTTTCTCCTAGTCCAGGGTTTCTAAACCTTGGGCTCCCAGATGCTATTGGATTTCAATTCCCAGAATCCCTGATCAGCAGGTGTGCTGACTTGGGCTTCTGGTAATTGAAGTCCAAGGACACCTGGGGATCCAACGTTGAGAAACCATGCCCTAGTCCTGTGATGATGAACCTTGGCACTCCAGGTGTTCTTGGACTTCAATTACCAAAAGCTCTAGTCAGCACTCCTGCTGATCAAGGCTTCTGGGAATTGAAGTTCAAGAAAATCTGTAGTGACAAGGTTTGCCATCACTGCCCTAGTCATTTCTCCCAATATTACTTTCCCAAAACAAGCAACACAAGATTCCCCCTCTCAAAGAAGGAAGTCAATTGGATTCAATAAAATATTTAAAAAGTCACAATTTTTGCTTGCCTCCGCCTGAAAATGCACAAATAATATTTTAGAGTCAACCAGCCAGTATATCAGAAATTATGAAAGGGGGGTGGGGGTGGGGGTGGAGAGAGAAATGCAGGCCTTCCTTAACCAGTTACCAAAAAGAAAGTCAAGTTTGTGTTACCTCTGCAGATGGTGTGATCCTGATAAAAACCTTCTCCGCAAGTAGAAAGACACCGGCCTTGACGTAGAGTAAGAGGAAGAGCGCAAAAAGTGCACTGAGTTGACAAAGGTCCCACACAGCTGGTGCAAGATTTGTGGCAGACTGGTAGAGAAACAGAAAAAGTTTGTGAGTTGGGCATTACTCACATCCCCCCCAGCTACTGGTCAGCACACTGCTGCATTTTCCATACAGAGGAGAGAAAACATATGAAAGGCACCGTGGCTAATTCAGGAAGGGTATGCTGGCAGCATGTCTGGTCCCATGACTAGTTGCATGATTAGTATTTTTTTTTTTTTATTTACTCACACTTGCTATCCCGCCTCAATCGGGTAAACCCGACTCTTGGCGGCTTACATCACAGGTTAAAATCATAGGTTAAACCAATATCAATAGTAATAATACTTAAAACTTAATACTTAAAACTTTAAAAATCATAAAAGAATTAAAACAGCGCAAACAGATAATATAATTCGAGAACGAAAGGGTGGCTGTCCCTTAAATCCGCCACCCTACATGAGATCCCACGTTCCTGGGTCCCCACACTTGTCCTGCAAGCCAGGTTGTCCAGCCAGTAACAACATACATTGCAGTGTAGTGAAATGTCAGCAGCATGACAGCTAGTACCTGTATACAGATAGTATGCAACTGCCACCTCATTAATTAGCTGTAATTAGTTGTGGCTAGTTTTGCTTCTGGACAAAGAAAAAACCCATAAGATTCTTGTTCCCCATTTTCATGAAATTTCTCATTGAAACAACTCTGGTTGTTTATTTCCAACTTATGATGATGCCAGTAGGATTTTTGAGACATGGTTAAAGGAACAATTCACCATTGCCAACTCTCCAAAGTGAGTTTCCATGGATAAAGTAACTTTATTCCTGCTCACTGTGTTATTTTTTTATGTAACTTCATTCCCCAAATATATTTACAGTAATACCTCGCATAATAAATTTGTTCTGCGTGGCTGCTCGCCATAACGATCTTTTTAAGGGGAAAAACTTGCATAGCGGATTTTTTTCATTATGCGAGTTTTCCCCATAGAAATGCTCGCTATGCGAGTTTATTCATTATGTGAGTCAGCTCGCTTTTTGAAAAATCTGCTTGTTAAGCAAGTTTTTTCGCTAAGCGAGTTGCTCGCTAAGCGCGGTTTGACTGTAGTTATAGATAAGTTATTACTTCCAAGGTTGTTATTGTAGGGAACTAAATTGTGCAGGTTTGTTCTATAGGCTATTCCAAGTGGTGATGTGACCTCAAGTAAGCAGGATCTCTTTGGCATTTTTAGCTTAAAGAGTTTGTTTCCCATCCTCTTTAGCACTCTACAAAATAGGTCAGTGGTGTTCTCCATTGTGTTGAGAGAAAACATGTGTTGGCTAAAGAAGATTGAGTAGAGGGAAGTGAGGGGGGGGGTCCATATCAAGGGACAGCTTTGGGAGTTGAAGCGTACAGACTGGCTGAAAAACTGCAAATGGAGGAAGTTTCCTCTGATGGCAAACAAGCAACTGCAAAGTATGCTGTTGAGTAGGCCATTGTGGCAGGAAAAGTTGACCTACTGGGAGGAACATAAAATGTCATACTCAACAGGAAATAAAGGTACATCATGTTTCTGGATGATTCAGCAGCTGTGGTACCTTCCAATGGGGCCTGTTAATCCTACGGAACCTCTGAACCAGGTATCTTGGGCACAGATCTTGGAAACAAGACTTGTTTGGATGCCAACCTCAGTTTCCAAATTGTTTTAGCATTTTTATTTCAAGCTCTGAAGGGGACCACGCAATTGTTGCTGATACACAGAGGCAACAGAATTACTCTGCCACTGGAATGATGAATTGACATATCTCTACACGAGTTTCTATTCCTAGCTTTCACCCTTTCAGTCTAGCAGCCAGACCAGATTTAGGTGCCTCCTCTGAACAGGTGAACATTCTTACCGCTGCCTGTTTGAAAATGGAACTTTTTGATATTCAGAACTGAGTGTTCCTTCCAGTTTTAATGCAAGATGATACAAACATAATAAAATATATATTTTACTTAAAAGTAAGTTTCACTGAACGGGACTGCAGTGAACTCAAAGGTTGGAGTTCAATTCCCGGGTACTGCATGAAGGAGTGAACTCCCATCTCTGGCCCAGCTCCTGCCAACCTAGCAGTTCAAAAGCAAGAAATTGCAAGTAGACAATTGGGTACCACTTCGATAGGAAGGTAAACAGTGTTTCATGCACTCAAACATTGAGGCATGCCTGCCACATGTCCACGGAAATGTCTGCAGACACAAACAGCACTGGTTCTTTGGCTATACACAGAGATGAGCACTGAACCCTAGACTGGCTTTCGAGCAAGGACAACCTTTTACCTAAGTTTCACTGAGTTCACTATTTATTTCTTTGCTTCCATACTGAGTATGACTAGGACTGCAACATAAAACTGCAAAGCAGTTGGAAATGTGGGGAATACTGTTTCGTGATGAGTTCTTGAGTGGATGTAAAAAAGATAGGATAGCAAATAACATCACCAACATCACAGTAAAACTGGGATAGAAAATCTGCAGCCCTCCAGATATTGTCAAACTTTAGCTCCTCTAACTATTGGCCAGGCTTCCAAGGGCTAATGGGAGCTGCCATGGAAAGACAGCTGGATTTCCCAGACATGAAGTAAAGGAATCATCTAACCAATTGGCTGATTATTCATCTTTTTCTCAACTATAAAGATGCCTTTGGGTGCAATCAGTGATATGGCTCATATTTTGAACAGCTTGTGGTATGGTCTGGTTTGAGCTATTTTCTGGAGACTGCATGATGTATAGGAATGCCCAAACCGGCCCTATCCTGCTCTGTGCCCAATATGAACCTTTTGGTCCAGCAGCAAAGTTTTCTAGACCTGGGTTGAAACATTGCCAACAGAGCAATCCTTTCCAGTTTGATCCAACACAGTCTTATATTGCTATCTGATCAAACCTTTCATCTTTATCAGCCAGTTATTTATCCTTGGTATTGCAAAGCCATACTCCATCTTAAAAACCTTCCTGCAACTTCTTAGTGGCTGGGATAAGGTTGTTTCTTTTCTAAGAAAGCACAATGATTTCCTTATTTCTGAATTGCCATGGAAAATTGCTAGACACAGTGTCAAAAACAGAATAGTCTTACCTCTGCATCGCTGAGAACTATCTGTGTAGTAGCCGCTCAGACATTCTAACACGCAGTTCTCACCATGCAGAACTCTGCCTGCAGCACAGTGTAAACATGCAGGACGATCTGGGTAACATGTTTCACAACCTTCATTGCAAGCTATCAAGAAAAAGAAGCGCATCAGAGAGCAGCATTTGTCAGAGGGAAAGTGACAGAGCTTGGTAAAGTTCCTTTTTTTTTTTTTTTGCTACAGCTTCCATACTCCTGTAGCCCAGTGATGGCGAACCTTTGACAGACCGTGCCCAAACAGAGGGGAGGGACAAACTCTATGGTGGGGGGAGAGAGGAAGTGCTGCCATTGGGCTGCCAGGAAGAGCAAACTCTGTGCTGGGGCGACAGCATGCATGCCTACAGAGCAGGCTCTGTGTGCCCTGTCTGGCATGTGTACCATAGATTCACCACCACTACTCTAGCCAATATGGATTCTGGATTCATATGGCATATAAGGCCAGAAATAATGAAGATGTGAAGGGTTAGGGGCTGCAGACTATTACTGGATTTGAGGACTTCATAGCTGTAACCGGAAAATCAGATACCGGGGGCAATTGGCACTGTCTTCTACCCATTCCTCCCTGGCACAAACCCAGAAGCAGAAGGTTAATATTGTATTTATTGTCTGTCTAAAGGGAGGATTTTTACACAGGGGCAGACTTTTAAGTCTAAGGAGTGCCTGACTCTGAGGCTGAAAATAAAAAGTAAGATCTTTATACAAAAAGTTTTGGGAAAGTGATAAAACAGTTGACAGAAAGGTGGTTACAAAGAGTGCCCACAATAAGAGGCTGTGACTTCATCCTATATGTTGTGCCTTTGTTAGTGGTGATCCACTTTTCCAGGCATGCCAAACTTTAAAACACATCCACAAATGAACCACCATCATGGATAGGAATTCTGTTTGAAGAATTTTAGGTAGCAGATACAGTGAAATCTCTTTGACAGGAAGTAGTGCTTACCTTTGCAAATGCCATCTTTGACATAGAAGCCCTGGCCACAGCTAGCAACACAGAAACCTTCCAGTAACACATGAGAGGGATCTCGGCAGGTGGAACAGTTGTACGCAGTGGGGCCCCAGCAAGTACCACAGGAGTTGTGGCAAGCTGTAACCAGGAAAAAGTTTGCAAGTCAACCAAGAATTGACACTCCTCATCTAGACGTTGAACATCAATCTTCCCTTATAAAGCATCAACATTTAAACCAACCTTCACAGCTATTCTTATATATTTTCTGGCCACATTTTCTGGCTGATCATTTAAAGATAAAATAAAGAGGGGAAAGTACAGAAACTTTTGACTGAGAAGCCTTGGAGGTCATCATCCGTTTAAAGCTACCCCATCCAAACTCAAAATAGCTCAGATGACATTGAGCTTCTGATAGGAGAGTAATGATAACAATACAAATAAACAGCTCTAGTTAATTACTTAGCAACTGCATTCTGGACCAGCTAAAACTTTCAGGCCAGGATCTCAGACAGGATGAAGCCAGGCATGTGCTCTCAGGTTAAAATCTGAAGTAAAATGGCCATAGCTGGGCCACCTGAATAAAACACCTCCTTCACAGTCACAATTAACTAGACATCCCTGGATAACAGCTAGTTTTAGTAGCATCCCCAGAGTAGGAGCATGGATATTAAAAAGGGGATACAACTCAATGGGAGACTTTTTTCTTCTTCTATCATGTCCAGATGAAATTTTGGACTGACAAAATGAAGCCACTTTCTTAGTTTTGTCATTGGCCAAAGTTATATCTTCATTGGTACATGCTTCTGGCAGTAATCAGCAGACCAGTAAATGAGCTTCTGTATCTCTCCACATTCACACAGTGTGTTGTTGACTGTCAGCAGCCCCCACTTGAGCATGTTGGTCATACATTTAGGGATTCTGATCCTCAGGGTCCTCCAAATAATAAAGGGAAGGGCAAGTTCCTCAGCCCAGTTTAATATTGTTCCTTGTCCAGTGAGCTCCTTCCTCCTTCTTTTAATTTGATTATGCTCATGTGTACCCTCAAGAATGTTTGTTCTTGCCATAAAGTTCTTCCTGGATCTGAGGACAGACATGAGGCTCATATCCGTTCCAAAGGTGTCAAGGGTAATTTTCTTGCTTAGTTTTCTCAGTGTCTACTGCTACCTCTCTCCTTGTCTTAGGTGGAGTGATATCAACAAGAGGATATATTTTCTCAACCTGTGTAGGTGTGAGACATCCTGTCACTATACACTATGCTCCATTAACAGCAATGTCAATTTGTTTCATGTGTGTGGATGCACTCCATACTGGAACTTTGGCTCTGTATGCAGTGTGGATGGTTGAGTTCCCCATTTATAGTTTGTGAGTTTCATGATGATGCTATTCCTCATACTAACTTTAGCTTTGGTATTCAGAATGGGAGATTAAAAGCCCAAACTATCTAACCCCAGTTCTCCTGACCAGGAACTAGATCGTTACTACCCCTAAACATTGATTCCAAGCTTCCACAGATTGTAATGGAAGGGAGAAATGCAGGTGAGTGTCATCAGAATATTAGTATAATACCATTCAAACTGGATAAGTTACTCTGAGGGACACATAATTCTCCTGTTGTCAGAGCTCATCTCCCTCTCTCAACCCACCCATCCCTTTGCTTCCATATAGGTCTGCTGATTCTTCAGGGCTACTGGGATATGCAAAGTGTCATTATACCAGGCATTTCAATAGTGTGGTCATAATTCCCCTTCAAAACTTTGTTCCTGCATACCGTACCTTCTAATACACTAAGAGCCATTATCTTTAAAAAAATAGTTGCCAGGATTGTATTGATCTCTTTTGCTAGCAAGAAGTGCAATGGTGTAAACTACAGCTGTGAATAGCTGCTTGTTAAGTCGTTGCCTGGATTCCTCATCATGCAAGATACAAGCAATTACTCACTGCCTAGTGATAATTCACCACTAGAATTTATACCACTGCATTTATGCCAACAAAACTAAACAATTGGATTCTGTTCAATATATAAGCATAACACAGACAAACATCAGCTGAGCAGCTTGGTGAATTGTGTATCTGGCTGCCCAGTGAGTAGATGAAAGTTCAATTCTTCACTGAGTCTCTCAATAAGAACCAGCCTATATAGCCTTGGGCAAGATACACAGTGCCAGAGTGCACCCAAAAAAGGAAATGGGAAACTGAATACTAAAAAGCACTGGAAAGGGTCATCCAAAGTCAGAATCCATTTGATGGCACGTAATTATTATGATGTAATATATTCAAAGGTACTGCAGTGGCTTAGTGGTTAAAATGATACAATTGACGACCAGAAGGTCAACAGGTCAGCAGTTCAAGACCCGATTGATCGTTGTGCAAACAAGTGAACACCCATCTCTCTCTCTCAGCCCTTGCCAAGCAAGCAATTTGAAAGCAAGAAATTGCAGGTAGATAAATAGGCACCACTTTGGTGTGAAATGTAACAGCATTCTGTGTGCTCCACTATCTAGTCATGCCTACCACTTGACCATGGAAATGCCAGTAGATGCAGAGAGTGTTGGCTCTTTGGCTATAAACAGAGATGAGCACCACCCCAAGAATCCAAAATGAATGACTTTCGAGCCAGGGAGACTTTTACTTTAATACTGTACAGTATATACAAAAATGACAACTGACTCAGCATTGAAGCCCAAAAGAAGTTAAATCAGTGTGCACATTTGTATCCGGCCTTTGCATACTCTTCCTTTTTTCTAGTAGAGGCAGTAGCTTGTGCCGAATTTTGCACAGTGAAATAATAATAATAATAATAATAATAATAATAATAATAATAATAATAATAATAATAATAATAATAATAATAATAATAATAATAATAATAATAATAAACAACCATCTTTGATCTGCAGAGCTGGAAGAGACCCTTTAGATCCATGGTTGCCAGCATGGGACACACACACCACGGGGGGGGGGGGGAATTCAATTTTAAGAGGGGCAATTGGAGAATGAGTTAGACCAAGTTAATGGCCTTTTAGACTTCCTCCAAGTGAATCGGGGAGTTTGTGAATAATAAGAATTATATGTCATGCTGGGGTGGGGAGGCATCAGAATGATAGAGATGCTTAGGTGGAGCTGGCCAAAAAAGTTTGTGAACCACTGCTCTAGATCATCAAACCTAGCCCCTGTTAAGGAGACAGAGACAGTAGGGAATTCCCCCCCCCCCCAAATCTCTGGTTCCCACCTAATTCACTGAGCTATTCAGCAATAGAGCAAAAATAAGGAACTTGTGGAATTTCAGCTGTTGAGAGAATACTGATCTCATAATCTCTGGTCACTGGACATTTTAGGTGGCATTGATGGGAATATCAGTTCAGTAACATCTAGAGAAGACCTAAGCCTAGAAGAAAGGTGGGAGGGTTGAAAACTGATGATAACTCCCAACAAACACAGAGACTAGACAGCTTGATAAAGGATTCTGAGAAATGTGGTAAATAAAAGGCAGTGTCTTGTGATGGTCTGGGAAGTTCACAACTTCCTTGTATCATAAAATAGAAGCTATTACAGACATCTATTAGAAGTCAAGCAGAGGGAACACTGGGGGGAAGTTGCCATGGACTCAAGCAGGAGATTTATTTTACAGTATTGTTATGGCATGTTATGTCATGTCCAAACAGCATTTACAGAAACAGTCTAAACTTACATTGTTTTTAAGATAAATTATTTTTAATTACGCCCACATTTTGTCCTAAAGATGTTCTGAATTTTTATTATTCCTCAACAAGGCACGTACATGCTTGCTGATCAAAAGGGTATGAAAACCTAGCAGCAATTTCTCCTGACTTCGGTGGGGTGGAAAACAGGCACACGTGAATATAAATCCCTCAAGGTGGGCGAGGAAGGAATCCTAAATCTGCAGTTCACAGGATGTGTAAATCTATTTTTGGCACGTAATAAATGATATAAACCTATGGTCAGCCACCGCTTCCAAGATAATACAATAATGATTTCTTTTAGTTTACGATCTGAGGACATAGATTGTTCATGCTTTACTAAAGCAAAATAGATTTTTGGCCCCTATTAGCCTCTGGATGGCAGACCTGCTGGGGAATCCATATAAGACAATTAGAGATTCCCCAAAGGAACAGATGAGGGATGAAACTTTTTGAAAGAAATAAGATTACCCTGTTCTTACACTCAGCAGTATAAATCTCATCTTGTAGGACATCGTCCAGGCAGAAATACAAGAGCTTAGGAACCTTGTTCTCTTTTTATTTTTGTTTTTATAATTATCGATAACCACACTGGCTACTGATGCCCACAAACATTTTCCAAACGGAAAATAAATAAATAAAATATTTTTTTAAAAAAAATTAAAAATGAGACATTCCTAAAATGATAGCTACAGCAAAGATGACTGATCAGTCATTGTTCTCATTCATCATGGAAAACCATCAGTCTTATATCAACATGGCTGACAGCAACTCTTTAATGTTTTAAGGCACAGATTCTCAACCTGCGGCCCATGGACTACATGCGGTCCATGGCACCATTTCATGTGCCCCCCTGCCTCTACCACACCAGGAAGTGTCACGTGGTGGAGGAAAGGCAAAATGGCCATCCAGCCCCCCGAAGCTGTCTGAGGGAGTATGACTGGGGTCCCAGCTATAAAAGGTTGAGAACTCCTGTTTTAGGCAGAAGAATCACTTTTTCACTATCACTTGCAAACAGATGTCTTCCCGAAAATAAGACACTGTCATATATTTATTTTTCCTCAAGAAGACACACTATGGCTTATTTTCAGGGGGTGTCTTATTTTTATTATGTCACTGGCTGCCCGTCTTCTTTACTGCTCCGTGCCGGGACGCTGCATAGCCATGCCTATCACTATGTCTTATTTTCAGGGTATGGCTTATATTGTGCAACTGCTGAGAAATCCTGCTATGGCTTATTTTATGGGTATGTCTTATTTTTGGGGAAACAGGGTAGGATCTCCTTTGTTTGCAAAGCATTGAGTGCTGAGCCCTCCCTATGATCCACCTATAGATCTGAATGTATAATGAAATAATTTTATACTCCTAACAACAGTGGAGCTTCACAGTTGGGAACTGGAATACAGTAGAGGGCTCTCTGCCCTAAATTAATCTACAAACCCAAACAAGAAGTTAGAAGGAATCTTGACACAACCATAAGGGGCAGGTTGATTACCTGGGTTAATTGGATCCAGGTTTTAAATTTCAAGGTTGCCTAGGGCTACCTTTACTCTGTGAAAGCTTTTGGGAGCCTTGAGATGGCAGGAGGAAGCCTGTAATTACCCAAAATTGCAGTAGTATTGCCACTGGCAGTTCCAATCCCAGGGCTCTAGCCCAGGAGTTCTCAACCTTTTAAAACCGGGGGCTGGGTCATGCTCCCTCAGACAGCTTCAGGGGCCAGATGGCCATTTTGCCCTTCCTCCAACACATGGCACTTCCTGGTGTCATGGAGGCAATATGGGGCCCAGATGAAATGGTGCAATGGGCTGCATCCGGCCCAATGGGCCACAAGCTGAGAATCTCTGCTCTAGCCCTTTCTCTTTCACAAACATACAGAAACATATATCCCCCCTTCTCTCTTTGTCATCTCTCTCTCTCTTAACATCTCTTTACCTCTGCTACCATATTTTCTCTCATTAAGATCCCTTTTGTCTGTCTCTCTTTCTCTTACTTCCTCTTCTGTCCTCCTCTTCCTCCCTGCCCAGCATACCACCAAGATAGAGGCCCAATGTCCTTGCCAAGGAACTGAATTGGTCTCTTGCCGATTATGCTTGAAATGAAACCATGGGCCCATGATGGCGAACCTTGGCACTCCAGCTGTTGTTGAACTTTAATTCCCAGAAGTCCAAGTCCCTATGAACCCAATACACAGGGTTCACAGAGACCTGGACTTCTGGGGATTGAAGTTCAAGAACAGCTAGAGTGCCAAGGTTTGCCACTACTGCCATAGGCCATCTAGCCATAGCTTCATTCATTGTAGACGTGAATTGTAACTTTTGATGTGAAAGCATATGCCCTTCCATTTCCCCATGGGAATTTTTCTGACTTTACAATCCAGCTTTAACAAGCCTTGTCAATTTCATATATAAATTCCTGTTTCTTATGTACCATAGATATTGCACCTGTCACTAGATGTAGTTTTGGTTTGGTTTGCCACACATTGTAAAAATGTGAATTTTGGAACACAAACTGGACTGTATCAGAAGATAAGAGGTAGATAAATCTGCAGTGAAACCAAGCCTCAAGTGAATTAATTCTTCACACATCCATTCTCCCATCTGGTGTCACATCAGGTACTCTGTGCCATAACCTTTATGTTGATGGCTAGTGACAGAGAACTCAGCAACCATCTTGTGTTATCACAACTATGTCTCGCTCAAGTAAGGGATGTGCCTGGTGCTGGCACAGGGACATAAAAATAACAAGGGATGAAAAGAGAAGTTTGAGAAGGAAGGAGAATCAGCATAGGGTGCAAAGTAGATGGGTTGAGAAAGAAGTAGGGGATAGAAACAAGAAGAGGGAAAATAAAGTAACAGAATGAGAGAAGCAGGAAAGGTTACCCTGTTTCTCTTTGCCTCTGGTTTTACCCCTGCCTGAATGAGACTTTTTCTGCAGACTATATTTACCCTTCCCAATGTTTTGTTTTAATAATGGCCTCCATCTGTTTTGCAGTCCCTGATGTGTGTGCATGTACGTGTATTATTATTATTGCTATTAGACATATAGAAAGATATGACTCCAAAGCAAGTGGAAAATATTTTTAAGTGTTTTAGCTTTGGAAACCAGAATTGAACTATAGGTTATTCCTAATGTTTTTAAAATGAAGTTTTTGAAAGGATATAGTCCACAAGGAGTTCTACAGGTGCAAACCTTTTGCCAAAAATGCCTCTCTTAATTTTAGGTTGACAATGCTGGTGGGGAATATTTTGCTAGCCAAGGGGATCATTATGGGTGAAACAGAAGGAAACTCTGAAGCTCTGAGTACAGTTGTCAGAGACTCACAATTAGAAGTGTCAGAAGTAATCTGTTTGGAGGAAACAGAGATAATTAGGCTCCCCCAAAACCCATCACTATGTAGTGACAGCTGCTAACACTTCTCATGAGTGCACTGGCTATGACTTCTCTTCTCCATTTGTCATTATAAAATGTCAGATGTTGGTCCAACTGTGAATACGTACTTTTGTTCTCACACTCATGATTAAAATTATGGGAAGCCACTTATCCTAGCCTACTTTTAAATTTGGAAAAGAAAAAGCCAATACGGTATCTTAGTAACTAGTGATTTCCCTCTGCAGTGTATCTTTTCCACTTGTATGTTAAGATCTAAGGGGGAAACGAATCCATAGAAAGGAAGTGGGCATAAAGATAATAGCTGATTGGTTTTGCTTAGGATGTTCTTTGACAGTTGATGGGATGGGATGGGAGTTGCCATCCCACTACAGCTGAATCCCGGCAAGACTGAGTGGCTGTGGGTGAGGGGACCCATTCCTCATAAGGAGTTATCACTGCTGGTTTGGGAGGGGCATCATTGCCCCAATCTGACCCGGTGCGCAACTTGGGGGTCGCGGCTTCTGCTCCAGGAGCAGGTTACAGCCGTGGCCAGGAGGGCCTTCAGGCAAGTGTGTGTTATTAATCAAGTGTGTGTTATTCCAAACTGGCTTTCATGCCAAGTACACTGGAATACAACCTCTTCATCTCCACATCACTGATTTTGAGTACAGCTCTTAACACATGCCCGTAGCAATTTCTCTTACAGACCAAGAGAGGACAATCGCAGTCTACTGCCTGGAATCCAAACACATTTTTAGAACACACCAGGTTGGAGAAGATCTTCTTACAGAAAAAAATGGGATCTCTCACTCAAAAGATCTCAACCAACTTTGACTTGTTCATTTCTATGCAACTGTTGTTGGTTATATATCCTTGTCTCATTTTTAATAGCATAAATTATTTGACAGCCCAATTTTTGTCCTCATTCAAGCAAATGCTACCCCCCTCCCCTCCAGAGCAGAGTTGGAGTAGTACAATTGTCACAACATCCTGTATTCTATAATCCTGGTCCCTTTCCTTCCTTCCCTCTCTTACTAATCATCTCTTATTCTATGAGAAACCCTACTGCAGGCTTGTGTTAGGAGCTCTGTTCAGGAGCAGTTTATAAATCTATCTCATTATCAATGTCCCTATGAAATTTAAATTAATAGCTAAGATCCAACAGACGTTATGGGAAGGGGAACTCTAAGACAGGCAGTTTTCTCCGTATCTCCATACTTTGCTCCCTTTGTTACCCTTAGATGCCATGAATATTAATCATGCAGTTAATGTTTCTGATGCATTTGCAATTTCCCCTTTTTAATGAATTTAGAGTTCTTTAAAATAAATGTAAGTCAGGAAAGAAAGAACCATAACAAATTAGTTTGAACTGAGATCATCATTTCAGAAGAAAACCTGTTGGAGTGGTAGG
Source organism: Furcifer pardalis (assembly GCA_030440675.1). NCBI lineage: Eukaryota > Metazoa > Chordata > Lepidosauria > Squamata > Chamaeleonidae > Furcifer > Furcifer pardalis. The sequence goes on from CP126892.1 coordinate 94,379,474, forward strand.
GACAGAAGGAGAGCAAATGATTAAAGGGGAAATGGGTGGCGGCCTCTCGGGAAGGAATTTCATGGACATGATGAAGATAGACCATAATTCCCTGCACATTTATACCCACATCTGACATTGACCTCCAGTTTCTTGTGAAAGAATCACAGAATAAATGAGCTGGAAGGGGCCTTTCAAGTCCAAGCTCCTGCTCAATACAGGAACCCAAATCAAAGCAAATATGACAGATAGTTGTCCAGTTCTCTCTTGAATGCTTCTAGTTTTGGAGTGCTCACCTCCTCTTGAGGCAGTTGGTTCCACTGTCGTACTGCTCTAACAGTTAAGAGGTTTTTCCTCATATTCAACCTACATCTGGGTTCTTCTTCAAGTCTGTGCCATTATTACACACCTTACACTCTGGGATGATGGAGAACAGATCCTGCCCTTCCTCTTTATGTTTATTTTTCAGGTATTTGAAGAGTGCTATCATATCCCCTCTCGGTATCCTTTTCTCAAGGCCCAGTTCTGTCTGTCTTTCCTCATATGGCTCAGTTTCCAATTCCCAAATCATCTCTGTACCACTCTCTCTCTCTTTCTTTCTCTCTTTCTCTCTGAGGAAGTGGCATAGTGCCACTGAGGAAGCTAAAGTAAATCCTCCCCCAACATCAACCCCTCAGAATGGAAGGAACTCTGGCAGCAACACCCAATAATCTACATGACAAAGCCACACTAATTTCCTATGGTTATTTTCAGATGCTGTACCATGTGCTGAGTGGGTACTACAGCTGTGAAAATGGTTACTGCAGCTGCATTAATATCTTGAATGATAGTTATCCAGGGAGGACAATGTCAAGGTGAAAGTGGCAGGGGAATAGGTTTCAGCTTATCAGAGGCTTCACTGATCTTGGAAAGAGAGAGAAAAAGAGACAAGAAACCCATATAAGGAAGCAGCAATTTTTAAAGTCTATCGGCTTACTACAGTTTCAATACCCCAGTCACTTGATTATTTGTGCTTTTATTGTCCTGAGTCAAGGGTGAGTCACAGAGTCATGCAACAAGCCCAACACTCTTTAAACTTGCTTTGGGGGTTCCTGTCATGAGGATTGCTGTGACCCCAAACTTCAGCAGCAGAGTGGCAAAGCAAAGGTGTTTTTACATTTGAGAAGCAGTTGTATGCAAACAAGGCATGGAGGAAGCATGCTTTTTGTTCAGCTGCCGTGTATGATTTTCAGAAGCACAAAGGCATTTGTTTCATGTGGAAGTGACTCTTTTAATCTTGCTTTTTACCAGTTGGAGGAATTACAAAGTATCTACTTTGGACTATAATCACGAGTGTAGTTTATGCAAATTCCTTTTCTGTGAATTGTGCAGTGGGCATGCAATAGGATTTAAATCCAATTGCTTAGCTTCACTGGCCTATTGGATCAATGGAACATACAAAAGAGTTGAATTTCCACTGATTCAATGGGCCTATCCTAGCTGTATTACTACTTGAAGAAACAAGAATACAGCCCAACTGTTTTGTAATCCAAAAAGCTCTGGTTATAATTCAGTTTTGTAAACACCCTTTGACATTTTTAAACAAAAATGAAGTATAAATACCATATTTACTGGTGTATAAGACACATCAGAGTATAAGATGCACCATGTTACTACCAAACTAGACACACTCCATTTTTCCATGTATTTTAAGGTGGAGAGTGGGTCTTATATGCCAACAAATATGGTAAATTACCTTGGGTGTCATTATTCAGTGATGAGTCCGCACAATGGTGGATGTCTTCATGACAACATTCCGCACATGTAAATGAACTGAGAAATCAAGTCCATCTGCATGCAGTATTTTTAGCCATTTGGATATCATGTCACCCACTGGCTGGGCAAGGGGTGGCCAACCTTTCTTGCACCACGAGCCTGACCATGCCCCCAGAACAGCTGAGCAGGCCATGTCCCCTGGAAGTGGAAGTGGGTACATTTATGGTAGATGTAAATGCGCCTACTTCCGCGTTTACGTCAGCCGCAGGCACAATTGCGCATGCGCATTTTATAGCTGATGTAAATGCACCCACTTCTACTTCTGGATGCAGGGGAGATGGGCCAGTTGGAATGGTGTCATGGGTCAGGTCCAGCCTGTGGTCTGTAGGTTGGGAACCCCTACGCTAGGCGGACCATGACATGTGCCCTCCACATTGCCCAAGAGATCTGAAGAAGGACGCTTTGATGAGTTTTAGCCTAACATCATTGACAAGAGATGGGCAACACTGCCAAGTTAGACTGCTCAAGTCCCCAAGCCCTGGGAAAACTCTCACCTGGCAGAGGGCAATATAAATATTTTTTTCAGAAATAAAAATTAAAACAACGAGACAATAAATTACTGAGATATGTGTGCACCCGGGTGGAAAACTGGGAGCTTTACTTACTCTGTCACATGAAAAGAAAAATGTTACTACGCTTGACTGGATTTTTGATAGCACCTTAATATATTTAAAAAGGTGCTTCATGTTAACTTAGGACAGGGGTTCTCATCCTATGGCCCACAGATCCGGACCATGGATCTGGCCCACAGCACCATTTCATGTGGCCCGCCACCCTTGTTCCCACCACCACCAAAAGCAGTGGAAACAGCCATAAATGCTTAAAATGTGTTTACAACAACCACATCCACATTTGACGGCAGTGTGGGGGGAATCACCAGTCCAGCCCACTGAACTGTTTGAGGGTGCGTGACCTGGCCCACGGCTTTAAAAGGTTGAGAACTCCTGGCTTAGGAGGAGGATGCTAAGGGTGACTGTCAACTCATACAGTTGTAGAAGTAAATGATCTTGACTGATCCCAGATTAGTTAGGCAGAAAGTAGAGGATTAATTTTAGTTTGATATTCTTCCTTCTTGTTTGTGCCCTAAGCTAAACAAACATATAATGGGGAAGAGGATAACAATCAAGTCACAAGCAAATTGTGAAACCTAATGCTTACTCTATGAGCTTTTGTTTTTATGCAGAAATATGCAATCAGGCAGAACTAAAGCAAATTACATGAACTCCGTGGAGAAAAGTCAGAAGAAAATTTCTCAGCACTTTCTCCCCTTGACATGCATGAGTGCAAACATGGATGAAATACAGAATGAGTGAGATACATTCAGTAATAAGGTGAAATAAATAGCTATCTTTGACTGCAGGGGGTGGAGAGTCATTGTCAATTAGAGAAGCCAAACATGACTGAGTAGGAAAATGTAAAGTGTGAGAAATGTAGACATTTCAGCCAAATGGAAGAAGCTATCTTTTAAACATGTAAGCACTGAACTTATATGTTTCTCCCATGCTTTTCTGAGTTCACTGGGCGATAACAACAATGGAAGTTTGCTACAGATGTCGTGTATTTTCAACATAAATTTATGTATTCTGGAACTTTAAACTACAGGTTTTGTTGAAAACTTCATGTCCACAGAATTTTAGCTTCCATTCTTCAAATGCTCAATTCTCCTACACTATCTAATAGTTTAAAAGGAAACCTTGCACAAAAAAAAGATCAGAGCATTTCTCACACAAGGCAAAGTTGCAACAGGCAGCCAACTTTACAATAATTGAATGCGGGACAGTGGGGCGGGGCCAACGTCATGATGTCATGGGCGGGGCCAAAATAAAAATAAATAAATAAAAATAAAATAAATAAAAATAAAATAAATAAAATAGATTTAAAAGTACAAACAAACACACACACACACAAACCTCAACCCACCCACACTAAACACAACAAAACCCTCACTTACCTTCCGGGGCCTCTTCTTCCTCCTCCTGTCAGGAGCCGCTGCTCCGCCGCCGCTACTGCCACTGCCGTCATTGCCGCCGGAGGCGGTGGCGGCGCGCTCCACCGGTCCCCAGGCCATGGGGACTCGGCAGCGGTGGACGGCCCCGGGCAGGCCTTTTTTTTAAAAAAAAAGGAGCAAAAAATGGTTCCAATAAACTGCGCATGCGCAGAAACTCAATCTGACGCATGTGCAATGCGTCAGATTGAGTTTCTGTGCATGCGCAGTTTATTGGAGCCAATTTTTGCTCCTTTTTTTTTTAAATGCCTGCTGACGGAGAGAAATCGGGACATCCGGGACGCCATAGGGGAATTCCATGACAATTTTCCTAAAAATGGTAACTCGGGATTCCCCCTCTCAAATCGGGACTGTCCTGCAGAATACGGGACGGTTGGCCGCCGCCCCTTATGTAGCCATCAATCAATTTTTTAAGGAAAAAAATTAAAAGGGAGAAAAAGTGAAAAAACTTGAACTCGCACCTTACAAAATATGAGCCACTATTTTAACTAATTGTGATGTTTATGAGCTGGGATCCTGATAATGATTTGTGACCATATTGTAGTAAATAATTGGCAACTCATCTGCGTATTTCTGAAGTCACATTTATGGAGCATATGGAGGATTGTGCAACATCTACAAGAAATGGGAAATCATGGGAAATACTGCCCGATGCTAATACTAATATCAGTATTGAAAATGGACAGCTGTTTCACATCAGGGATTTTATGTCATCTAAGGCAGCCTTGACTATTGGACCAAACTTAGAAAAGTTACTTTTTGGAAAATAACTCCCAGAATTCTTCTACCTCTTTGAAATCCTTCACTAGCACAGAGGAACCAGAGAATGAAACATTCACCTAATTGAAAGGGGCTGTAGTGGATCAGTGGTTAAGAAGCTCGCCTTGTTAGCTGGAAGGCTGGCAAGTCGGCAGTTTGAGTCCCAGGTACTGCATGATGGATTAAGCGCCCATCCCTGTCCCAGCTCTTGGGGAAATGAAAGGAGCCTCATTCAGGCATCCCCTGAGCTCAGTTTCACCTACAAAAATCTTTTCAACCCAGAATAATTTCCTACTTATCATCCTCATCCTCATCCTCAACTAAGGTTTTCATCACAGTCTCTATGATGTCTCCTTCCCTTCATTCCCTTAGTCCTCAACTGGATCATCCCTTACCAAAACACATTCTAGATTCACGATCATGGAAGGAAAGTGAATTATTGTTCTACAAGCCCATGGAACTGTCCTCAGTTTAGAAAAAGTGATTCTAACTACAGAATTAACATTTCTTCATCAAAAGGCAAATAGAACCAATTATCAAGATGTGTCAACAAGGGCCAATCTAATTTTATCACATAATTTGGAAAATAACAGATGGCAAATGGAATGAAAAAGGATGTGTTTACACAGTCAGGTATACAGACCCACACACGTACATACATTTCTTCCTGTGGATAAGTGTGAATATCATTAGATCACTCACACACCAGGACTTGTTTGATAAATCAAAGGCAATGGTAAGTTGGAAGACACTGAGCAAGACAGCACATCTGGGCTTTGGGTAGAGCCTGGGAATGTTACTTTTTGAACTACAAGTCCCAAAGCTGGTTGGTGAGGGGATGTCTGGGACTTTTAAACCAGAAAAGGCTTTACCTTAGGGCAGGGGTGGCCAATCTTGGGGTTCCAGCTGTTCTTGGATTTCAGTTCCCAGAAGCTGAAGTCAGCACACCTGCTGATCAGGGCTTCTGGGAATTGAAGTACAAGAACAGATGGCACACCAAGATTGACCATCCCGCCTTAGGGTTCATTTTCAGTTCAATAACAATTGTGGTATTCTGCATCTCCCCCCCCCCCGCCCAATTTTCTACCAAACTCATATTTTATCTTGGAACTATTTGCAATTACTGTTCTACCTAAATTCTAATATCAACTCAATGACAAAAACCAAAAGATTACCTGTACACTGGACTGGTCCTGGAAAGAATCCCTTCCCACATGAAGCCACACATCGGCTATCCTTCAAATGTAGTGGATCCTGGCATGATGTACACATGTACCCATCATGACACATAGAGCAGGTCTTTTCACAGGCTGCCCAAGGCCAGGAGAAAAGAGGAAATAATGTTATGCTTCTATAAATGGCAAGCTGAAATTAATGGCTGGGGATCTTAACTTGCCCATTTTGGGCAGAACCTTTTAATTCCACCCCTAGATGTGGACTTGTAGTTGATGGATGGAGATTTTAAAACATCATGCAAATATCAGTCATGCACAGAAAAAGCTAAACTATGTCTAAGGGAATCTGGAAACCTAATTTTTGTATACTACAGAATTCACAGAATCATTCATATATACACCCTACAGGAAATACTTCAAAGCAAGAATATGTCAACATGACTGGGGAAGCTAGAGGCAAATGGTACCTAAGCAAAGACCATCTTCCTGATAGAACCCAGGTCCGCAGCTGTCCACACATCGCCTGTTCTGTAGCTGCTTAGTTGTGTCCCGGCAGACATCACAGTGATTGAAAGACTGTGAACACGTCAGGCAGTCTGTATGACACTGCCCTGTTGTGAAGAAGAGTGAACTCAATTTCAGAACTTGAAAGCATATGATACCAATGCATGCATAGACATATCTAAGCATCTCTATTCAAAAGCCTTCCTCAACAGTGGCTTCAATACAGTGTTTTCCCCTGTGGTTCTTTAAATTAGTTTTCAATGAGAAAGTTAGTCATGGCAGATGAGTTTCTTTGAAACCCAGCAGGCTGAACGCTACCCACGCTCCTCCACAATACACAGCCATGGGGAGATATTGGGAATATTCTAGGTAATAGTAGCAAGCAGGGAGTAGAGTTCTTTTTGTTTGCATTCAAATAACAACCAAACTTATTCAGACTTTCTCTACTAGAATGTGAGCTGGATCACAATGATCTATTCTATTTCATGCTCCAAATTTTGCTATGAAGTTCTCCAACAAAAAAAGTCTATGAAAAGACACCCAGTAGACAAATTAGTATGCAAAAGCACATACATTGCGCTAATTGTGTGCTAAAGGGCATATATTACAGAGAAGTACTGGCAAGAGACAGAATGAGTAGGGGGAAAGGCTTACAGAAAATGCATGCAAATTTTTGTGCACATAAAATACTTTAAGAACTTCTGTGCAGCAGATGGTATAGAAAGTGCAAACAGATTTATCCACCTGAGTCTTGAAGGTACAAGCTCAACTGACATGGGGCAACAGACCAGCTAATGTCCATTTTTGGATGAGCCTGAGAAATCATATACTGTACTGTACAGCATTATGAAATATAACTATATCTTTCTAATGTTATCTTTTTGGAATTAACTTGCCTGACAATACAGAGAAGATAAAATTGACCTATGGCCTGGTAAGCTTTGACATAAGAATATTTTTAGCTATATTAAGTCACAGCTTGGAATTTCATTTTTATAAATGCATTAATGGTATTTTAAGTAGAAAAATGCTATCTGTGAGCTGTTACTGGTTATACATCACTTTACAGGTAGCACATTAATAGTGCATAAGCAACGAGGTATTCTTTTATTTTTAAAGAAATGTTTACGAATAAGGAAAACATTCAGAATCCATTTAGAAGTCCCCTGCTTCCAATGTTTTGGAATTGCAAGTCATCGTCTCTCATTTCAAGAGAAACCAAAACACTGTTGGAGACTGTCACAGTATTATTATTATTTTAAATAATATTGTTCTGCTCCCCCACTGCTCCCAAAAGTATTGCACTATAGGGAGAAAAAGTCAATTTTAATGTATTATAAAGTCTCTTTGAACACAGAGAATAAAAATGTGATTATCAAAATGTACCCTGGATTCTCTGAAACATAAAAGCTTTTAGAGCACATTTGTTCCCCTGTAGACAAATTTACATGGAAATGGTCCCTTCAGCTCAAGACATTTAAAAAGTGCCCAATTACAGGAACTAGATGGAAGCAATCCAGGCTGGCCAGGTTATCCTGCTATGGTATTAGTGTAGACCATACTGCCAGCAACACAATGTCAAGTGTCAGGCAGAGGTTAAGTAACCTGACAACCCTGAGGACTAATGGCTTGGGTGACAAGGTCCACAGGGAATAGTCCCACAGGTGACAGTCCACAGGTGATAGTCCCCAAGTGGATTAAATCCCACTTGAATCCATCTTGATGGAGGGCAGCAGCTTCATCAATACTGGCCTGGGGCTGATGAGGACTTTGCATGCCAAAAGGACTCAGGACCAGAAAATGGCTCACGGAACTGGATCAGTGGTACGGGTGTCATGCTGCGATGCGAAAGGCAGATGAAAGGCCACTGCATTATATTCTCAGGAGAGTCTTCATGGCTGATCACCATGATGATCACCTATACAGTAATACCTCGGATAATGTTTACCTCGGATAACGCTAAAATGGCATAACGTTAAGTAATCTGGGGAGGAGAATTGGATCGAATAACGTTAAGGTCCTATGGGATGAATTGGATAACAACCGCTAAAGTCAGTGAGGTTACAATGTATCTCTATGGAGCTTTAATGTTATCCGATCCATCGCATAAGATTTTAACATGAATCAGATAACACTAAAAATCGGATAACACCAAGACTTGTGGAACCAAGTCTTAGCGTTATCTGAGGTATTACTGTACTGTATTTGATTTGGATACAGCAGAAGAAGAAGATGGAAGCAAGGAACTGTCCTATCTGCCACAATAAGGGGAGGCACTTTCTTTCGACTTCCTGACATGAAAGCATCTCCCTTTTCAAGAGAGGTTGCCTCTGTACAGACAGTGATATCCTGACTCAACATGGAAGCCAAACACCAGTTGTTCAATGGCCCTCCATTCCTGGTTTCCCAACAGCCCTCCATTCCTGGAAGGCTGGTGAAAGGAAGGTCAAGGGTCCAAGACCCACAACAGGAAGACAAAGATCAGTTTGTAAGTCAGTGTTTTAATGGTAAAGAAAATTTATTTATGTCTAGTATCTTAATGACAACAATGCTTAAAAAAAAAGACAGAAGGGCAACATAAGATGAAGGAGACCAAGCAGGAGATGGATTGACTCAATAAAAAACACCACACCCTTGAGTTTGCAAGACTTGAGCAAAGCTGTCAATGGCAAGACATTTTGAACACCATTAATTCATAGGGCCAACATAAATTGGAAGCAACATGATTGCATGTTAACAACACACAGGCAGGCAGGCATTCTGTTACTGTTACCCCCTAATTCTCAGTGTCCCATTTGCTCCTTGAAAACTCAGCTGAGAAACTGGGGGGTGGGACTGACTTCCAATCAGAAATGTTCATACCTGCTATTGCTCCCCTCATGCTTTGTTTCAAAGCTGTTCTGTTGACTTCTTAACTCATATATATTTGCTTGTTAACTGTCCCTAACCCCACCCATTCATTCAGACACACAAAGAAAAGCTGGAATCCAGCAAGGAGGGAGCATAGAAATGGACATTCGACCCTTCATCTCAAATGAAGAGGAAAAATAGAAGTGCTCTGTTTGAGGGGATTGCGAAACCAGAACCTATGTTGGATCTGCATCCCATTTGGCTTGATAAATTTGTCTTCAGATGTCTGGATATTTCTAAACATTGGGTTTCAGGGTAAGTTGGACTCAAAATCAAAAGTGATCAACAAAAAGCTTAATGATGATGCCTTTACCTGGCTTGCACTGAGGGCAACATTCACCCGGCACTGTGACAGGCACACTGCCTGAGGGACATGTTGGACAAGAAGGAGTGAAGCAAAGCACTTCAGAGTCACGACATTCACATTCGCGACATAGACCTTCCTTCCACTTCTCACCATTCTGTAAGTGGTGAAACATACAAGGCAATGAAATACAGTATCTTTAATAAAGTGCTCAAATGACTAATGCAATGAGGGAACTTACACATTTGTAACTACATTTCAAAATGCAGGCTTGCAAAAGTTACTTTCTTGAACTGTGCCTCACAGAAACTGATTCTCAACCTTGGGTCCCCCAGATGTTTTTGGACTACAGCTCCCAGGAGCCTTCAGCACTGGCGGTGCTGGCCAAGATTTCTAGGAGCTGTAGTCGAACAACGTTTGAGGAGCAAAATTTGAGAACCAAACTGGCTGGGAGATTCCAGGAGTTTAAATTCCAAACACTAACTCTTCCAAGCCTTTGCTAAAGAATGCATGGAGTTTCCTACCACTAATGTCCAGAGTTCCACTCAGCAGAAGAATAGGAGGAGCCCCAAGCAAATTAGATCTGGTTTAGCACATTTTGAAACAGGTGAAATAACAAACATTGTTATCTAGAAGGCATTTGCATATGACCTCTAAGTGCAGGTATGAATTTAAACATACAGTAATACCTCGGATAACGTTTACCTCAGATAACGCTAAAATCGCATAACGTTAAGTAATCTGGGAAGGAGAATTGGATTGAATAACGTTAAGGTCCTATGGGATGGATCGGATAACAACCACTAAAGCCTGTGCGGTTACAATGTATCTCTATGGCGCTTAAATGTTATCCGATCCATCCCATAGGATTTTAACATGCATCGGATAACACTAAAAATTAGATAACACCAAGACTTGTGGAACCAAGTCTTAGCGTTATCCAAGGTATTACTGTATCTATATGTCCCCTTTGAGAAGTGCTACTGAATATCCTACCACTCCTGCCCAAGGTAATGTCAGCAATTTCCTTATCTCCCCAAAATGGGAAAGATCCATTTTTGGGGGACTACAAGGTCCACATTTCTGGAAATTGCTTGCAATTTTCTCAGACAACCCCCTCTCTCTATTCCCCTCCCCCCCAAAAAAAAAAAAAGAAAGAAAGAAACTGTTCTTAACTTTGCCATTGTCTTCTGCAAGATCTGACTCTGGAAATAATTCTATATACTTCTAAATTAGAAAATTCCTTTTGAAGGACAAACTTCAAAAGCAAAGAAGTTCACATCTGAATTTGCATATGCTCAGATCAAAAACCATTCCTAGCCTTATGGGAAAACACCTAAAAGGCCCATTTTGAGAAACAGCTAAATTGGTCATGCCTGTAATCTTCAAAATGTAATCTTCAAAATGGCCCCCGCCTGCAAATGCTTTGATGCTGGCTTGGATGTCACCGTTCAGGCAAAAATTGATCTTCCCCCACTCCTGCTTGCTATTGATTACACTGTTAGGAGCCATTCAGTTGTACAAAATGCAACCAGTAATGTTATCTTTCATTTGCCAGAATAAGGCAAGTCCTCCAAATTATAATAAAACAGAACATGTTTGAGAGGAAGGGAGTCATAAAAAATATTGAATGATGTAATCCCATTTCAATAAAGCTAGCAATCAAAAGAAAATGTTTCTAGATAGCTTCTCAGTGCTCTCTCTTGGAACTGTTTGTGTCTACCCTACTCAATTTCTCCCTGTGACTTCTTCTTCCATGTCTAAGTCAGAGGTGAAACTGCCAGAATGAAGGCACCTTTGGTGAATTCATTCAATTCCTTACACCTGGTCTAGCCTTTTTGGTGATTGTAGTGTTTTTGAACTACAGATGGGTGTATTCCAGGCAATAGCAGCCTGTTCTGCCAGCTAATCTTTCTCACACTGGGTCCTTCTGACTGACCCATATCATATAGCCTGCGGTCCTTTAAATCTTCCTTTGGACAAGGGGTGATTGGACACTTTATTGGTATGTGCTCTTGTGAATTTAACTGCCTTGTTATAATCCTTGGCACTCCAGGAGTTCTTGAGCTTCAATTCCCAGAAGCCCTGATCAACAGGAGTGCTAACTTGGGCTACTGGTAATTGTAGCCCAAGAACACCTGGAGTGCCATTCATTAAGCAGTCAGGAGGAAGAAAGAACTTAACGATTAAACTCTTGTTGCAGTTTCACAAATGGTGTTACCTTTGGACACAAATTGTCACAAATTAAGAATTCTCTATAGAACTTATCTGTTGAATGCCATGCAACTGATAATGTCTATGGAGATATCTTAACTTATGGCAATTCACTTCCAAAAGTTATGTCATCTGCAAACACTCTACAGGACACATGAGAGGAAACTCTTGTACTTCCTACTGTTGGTTTCAACTTATGCCACATCCAAAGGAAATTAAACTGGCGTGCATGACCCTGAAGTTTCTCACAGCTTTGGAAGTAGCATCAGAGCTTGGAAATGTCCCAGAATCCCCCAGCCAACAAGGTGGCCCTTGGAAAAATAACTTTCCAAAGTTCTGAACAAAATGCACATAATAAAGGAAGGAAGGGCAACATAACCATCGTTATATAAGCTTACCCACACTTTGAGAACTAAACAGTGGCCCTGTTGTATATCTTACCACACTGAGAAGGCAAGTCAGTGAGTACATGAGTCCACAATGTGTCTTCAGCATCACTTCAAATGTGGAAGTCAGTTTGCCCTAAACCTTGTAGACCTGCATGGACATTTAAGACTACATTGGCTAAAATCCTGTTATGGATTTTAAATGCTAATTGCCACAAGTTAAACAATCTCCAGAAGCAATATTTATTACATGTTGAATCATGCAATTTGGCGTACCACAGATAATTCCACAGAGATTTTTTAATTTATGGCAATGTGCATTTAAAAGTTACACCTTTTGCATAACTCCACGACGGGATTTCAGCCATTGTTTCATAAGGCCTTAGATGTGTAAATGTGAAATATTTTCATCTTTTGGTGTTTGTGTAGCCCTTAAGGAGTCTCTGTGAGAAACAAAAGATATTCACAATAATAATATTACTAGTAGTAATAATATGCTGGGAACGATAGTCTAAAAAGTAATCCCCCCCCCCCTTCAAACTATGCTTGAGATTCTATGCTGGCAACTATTCTTGAACTCTTTCTTTTTAAACAATCATCCACCCGGAATGTTCTACGAGCTCCAAATTATCAAGCCACTTACATCTTTGGTATGTTCTTTGTAAACACAGGGCCCACCTCTTGAAATACATTCAGGACAGCACTTGCCTTTCAAATGAATCAGTTCTTCACCCTGCGGAAAAAGAGGCAGCCACAGTGAGATACTGAGAGTCAGCATTTTTGTAAGTGATACTGGCAGAAGACGACCGTGAGAGGCTGGCCATGTTTTATCAGAATCCACTCTTCAGGATCCCATTTCTCTTTATCGTTCTTATAACCCATTCCAACATTTCTCCGTCCTTCCCCAAAAGATATGTTGGTTTAAGCTACTTTTGTAGCTGCAGAACAACCACACATGAGCCTTCCTTGAAATGCTTGCACTTGATTGACTCTGGATAGAGGCCCAGGAGTCCAGTTTAATGAACTGTATCCAGCTGGGAGAGCTATCATGATCAGTTCACTCAATTACTGTATAGCACAGTGGTGTTCAACCAATGGGACTCTGAAAACAACTCTGGCCTTTCAAAACAATTATTTTAAACAAGTCTCCCTTCATCTCCATGTTCTCTTGCAAACGTGATGTGCAAATCCACCCATCTTAATGACCATGGATTATACATCTATGACTTTATGGCATGCCAGAACTAACTTTTGTTTCTCATAAACCTTCATTTCTCTTACCCACCAAAAACTGCCAGTGTGCTTTTGACTATGGCCCACAGGCCGGAACTGGCCTGCAGTGCCAAATCATCCGGCCCGTGCTACCCTCACCACTCCCCAAAGCAGAAGTAAAATATGCATGTGCAAAATGCTGCTGTAAATGCACCCACAGCTGTCATAAATGCAGTGGGAGGAACCCATGACCAGCCCACTGAACCACATGACCGGCCCACAGGTACTAATGAGATTATTATTTTTGTGAGTTTATCTTAATCACACACACACCCCTCTGTAAACACCCTTTTAATTTCCATATCCTTAAATGATAAAAACAATAACAGCACATAAAAGTCCTTCTTAGAATTAAGTGAATTATTATCATGGTATGACTTGTTTAATAAAATGGTTAGTGAGACAAAAGACACAAAAGGCTGAGAATCCAATGGTATCACATCTCAGAATCAGAACTTGTGATGTGGAAGGCAGTTGAAAAGCCACTGCATTATATTCACTGGACAGTCTTCATGGCTGAGTGCTATGAGGATTACCAATATTTGGAATTTGATACTGCACAAGAAGTAATGACTACTCAAATTTCCAAATAGTAGTGTTGGACCGGTATCCTCATTAGCCAAACCCTGTGTGACTAGACAAGTTGAAAGTTTCATCTGAGGCTAACCTGGGGCTGGGTAGCTAAAGCGCCAGACTAGGACTCAGAAGGCCTGGGTTCAAATCCCATTAGCCATGGAAACTCAATGGGAAGGCGGCAATATCAAAGAGATTCTGAGCACTTCTTTGTTTAATCCTGATAATTGTTGTTCTGTGACAGAAAATCAAACAGGAAACTTCTGTCTGTTCTTATGTTGTATTTTGGCTTTATGATTATCCAGTGAGCTTCATGAGAAAACATGGTCTCCCTGTCAGTCCAATATACACAAACCCTTCCTCAAAAGGTTTACCTCTGCAGACGTGTTGACTTATATTTCCATAATCCACAGACAACGTGGTAGAAGGAAGTTATCCAAATAATTGGAAGACAACTATTATAAAACAAAAGTGCTTGTTGCAGTCCATATAATTAATATTCCAGGGTTCTGCTCTTACCTAGGCACACATGCACAAGTAGTTCACACTGGATTTAGAAGAGGAAGGGCAATCATGTGTAGGACAAAGACCTCAGCACCAAAGAATGTGCTCATGTCTGCCAAGATTCAGGTTAGGGAAGATCATGGAATAAATCTGTCTCACTTTTCACTGCCTAGCTTAACAATAGGGCAGGGGAGAAGCAATAAGACAGCTGGAATGAAATATATGTCAATTGTACTCCTAATATTTCTCAAGCCATGCAGTCAGTATGGTAACACTATGCCCTGATAAGACAGAGGGGAGAAAGCCATTTGTTATGGCCTTTTACTCTGTCTCTGAACACCGTCATTTTTAATTATATATGGTGAGGACTCTTATGAATACTAAAAGCGCTCAGAAGAGTAAAGTTTAGCAATACAATTCCCAGAATTCCTTAGGTTGGAATTCAAATAAGGAATAATGCCAGTGGAAAGTTCACATGCATAACCTGCAGCAGCAAATTGCACCTTGGCAAGAATTTGGTGTTTATATTTACCATCACAGGCCAAGTTACACAGCGGGTATGCAAAACCCAATGAAAACACTGACTTCTTAACTAGCAGTGATTTGCTTCTGCAACTATCTGCTTAAGCCAATGGGCAGTAAGTAACAGAATCTTAGCCTCTATGACCCATAGTCTAAAAATCAATCTTTGCTACTCTGATTTCAAAGATTAAAAAATGGGTGCTATCACCTTCTGGAAGCAAACTCCATAGCTGAACTATGCATTTTGTGAAGCGCTTAATCTTAGCTATCCCAAATTTGCCTTCAGTGAACTCCCCTGGGTTCTAATATGATGATGGAGGTGATGGTAGTGCTAGTGCTAGTGCTAGTGCGAGTGGTGAGGATATTGTTTTCCCAGCACAGCAAGAGTTGACAATAAGCACAAAGAGTTGTGGAATCTTGTCACCAAACAGCAGCCATTCCTGCTGTTCCTTTGTAAAAGAACTGAAATAATTTTAAAAAGTACGGAAATCACATTCCACATTGGCTAGAGAATTCATAGGCAAGATTATGAGACATCAATGCTCCACTTCTCAGTTTAGGCTTGATAATCATGTATCTGCCCAGCCGTGGGATTCATGCCAAGTCTGGGATCTTGTAACAGTTTAAATAGGCTGATGTGCCTAGAAAAGTTAATTCCTTCTCAACCAAGGATGAAAACCACTAAGCCTTGGTTTCTTTTGGGCTCTGGTTTATTTGTTTGTTTCTTTGTTTGTTTTATATAACTGCCCTTTTAGCCTAAGCGACCCAGGGCAGCTCACGTCAGTTAAAACCTATACTCCGTGCTAATTAAAACGGAATACTATAGAACTATCTAAAAACCTCCCCAATTTCCTTAAAAAGAAGGACACCCAGACAGGAGAAAATAAGGACCCTGGGCAGGGCTAAATAAACCAGCAGGGCTGGGTTGTGGTACCAGTTGTACCCCACACCTGCTGATGTAGCCACATTTTTAAGGCCTTCCTAAGGAAAGCATCTCTGCCTGGAGGCACAATTCAAGTGGCAGGAGGTTCCATAAGGCCGGAACAGATACTGAGAAGTCTCTCCTCCTGGTCCCAGTGAGATGTGCCTCCCTGGCTGATGTGACCACTAGGGAGCCCCTACAGTCTGCTCTCGTAGGATGGGTCAAAAACCTCAGGGTGACGCGGTATTTTAAGTATCCAGGCCCACTACTATGAAGGGCTTCAAAAGTCAAAAACAGCACCTTGAATTGCACCTGGAGGCATACTGGCAACCAATGCAGCTCTCATAGCAGCGATGAGGCACGGGCATAATGCCTGCACCCTGTCACCACCCGGGCAGCCGCATTCTGAACCAGCTGTAGCTTCCAGATGGTCATCAATGGTTTGCTGATGTGGCTATCCTAAATACAGAGTGAACAAAAGGAGCAGAAAACTTTTAAAGCAGAGAGATTCTTCATGCCGAGTTTGTGCTGACTGACACAATATTACAGAGGAAAAATAGTGAAGTTGCTGCTGGGATAGAATACATTGTTGTTAATGAACAACACTGGGTACACTGGACAAAAAATATACACACACATGCTAAGTTAACCCAAATTCTTTACTGAAAAAGCTGAGTTCTGAAGCTTTGTGTAAAAAAATGCAACACTGTGAAATGTCTCTTGTTTTGCATTATGTATTCTCAGTCCCCCCCCTCCCAATTATTTTGCATAATTGATTCTGATGTACTTGAGGGTGAGGCAAGTGAGTTTGTGAGGCCATGAGACGCCTATCTTCACTGGCAAGAGCAAGGGCTGCTGTTACTGGAACCAAAGCCCAACTGCAACTTGCAGAGACCCTTAAGGTACATTAGATTCAAGAGGCCTCCATCTCCTAAATATATTTTATTCATCTTAAAAGGGCCTTTTAACATGAGGAAGCTTCCCTTAGTAAAGGTAAAGGTCACCCTTGCTCAAAAGCCAGTCATATTCAACTAGGGTTCAGGTCTCATCTCTATTTATAACCAAAGAGCCAGTGTTGTCTGCGTCTGCAGAAATTTCTGTGGACATGTGGCAGGCATGACTAACCACCAGAGTGCACAGAATGCTGTTTACCTTCCCACCAAAGTGGTATCTGTTTATCTACTTGCAATTTCTTGCTTTCAAACTGTTAGGTTGGAAGGAACTGGGACAGAGATGGGAGCTCACTCCATCATGCAATATTCAGATCTCAAATTGCTGACCTGCTAACCTTCCGTATGAGGCAGACATGACTAAACACCAGAGTGCACAGAACACTGTTTACCTTCCCACCAAAATGGTATCTATTTATCTAATTATAATTTCTTGGTTTTGAATGCTAGGTTGGCAGGAACTGGGACAGAGATGGGAGTTCACTCCGTCATGCAGTACTTGGGTCTTGAATTACTGACCTGCCAACCTTCCAGTCATCAAGTTCAGCATCTTAATCACTAAGCCACCACAGTCCCATCTGAAGCTTCCCTAGTTGTAGGTAATTCCAGCAGTGCTGGGAACCACAGCTCCTATGAGTGCCTGCCCATAGCACCCCATGAGCTTTACACATGGATCATTGTCTTGGACACTAACAAGTTCTCACACATATTAAGGAATCTGACCAGAAAGGTCAGTCACCAGAGTTCCTCAACATAAAGGGATAGCCCTTCACTTGACCCTGTGGTTCAGACCTTTGACACAGTTTCCAATAACCCACAACTGCCTATTGCCCTGACAATAGCAATCTCAGCAAACCTGATATCCAAGGCTGGTCTTGGTCTTCCCAGATGCCACCAGGCTCTACTCCTCTTCATGGCCATTTTGCCATTTTGCCATCATGGCCCACAAAAAAATACCAAGCACAAATATCTCGTCATATGTTTGCCTGATATCCATGTGTCTGGAGCAAGACTAATACTCTTTAAGCCTAGCTCAGTGCTGGGACAACAGACCTTCTTCCACAGGCTCTACAGTACAGCTACCTGGTGTATCAACAGAAGGCTCAGCTGATCCTCCTGAAAGTGCTTGTGAGACCACGAGATCCTGTGTTTCCAACCAATGCATTTTCCTTCCACTTTCTGGCAAGGGGTGCAGTCATATCATGGTCAAAAGTATGAAAGGTTCAGCAGAGCTTGGAAACATTACCAGTTTGGACTACAACCTCCACAATCTACAGCCAAGTAATATTTCCTGTTTCTGCCTTTCAGTGCCAGGAAGCCTTATTTATTCTGAATTTTGGGGACTTTCATTTCCACTCTTCCTCTTATTGCACAGACACTCTGGTTATTTGTTTCACTGCTGGCTAATGTTATCTTTTCTAACATTATTATTTATCTGTTGAATTTCCCATTTCTAAAATTGTTTTATTGAAATATTGTGTGAGCTGTCTCAAAAGCTTCAGGAAACACACAGCTTGGATTTTTTTTAAAAGACAAAAATAAATGGTTAGATTGTTCAAACTACAACTGTTTTCTTACCTGGGCGCACTCCACTTTGGCACACTCTGCATTCCAGCAAGCAACGTGACCTTCCTGACAGACACAAAATTCGCAGGAAGTACCACTCCACATCTCATCGGAGTATCTGGTGGTACCATTGTGTACACAGCTCCCTTGAAAAGAGACACACTCCTCGCAGCACGTTCCAGGACGCTGGACTTTGTTTTCTTCCTAGGAGTGTGAAGTTCAGATACCATATGAAAAGAGGTAATGGCCAACTCCCAAGATCACATAGGCAAGTGTTTAAACTCAAGACATACCTTCCGACAGATGAGTGGGATGCAGGTATGTCGCAAGCACTTGGCCTCGCCTCTTTCACATACACAGGTTGTGCAGGCCTCTTGCTTCCATCGCTCACCATGCTGAACAATATAAAAACAAGTTCTAACTCTTCAGTTGGTGCTTGCATGGACTTGGAACATCGAAACTATCTACCTTCCAGAATCCTGCCATCCAGGTTACCAACCATGTTGACTGGGACAACCTACGACAGTGGTTCCGGACATGGGACCCATGCCCCACAGGCAGACATCAATCCCCAGAAGCCTAACTCAGTACATTGGCTGATCAGTGTTTTGAGGAATTGACTTAGGCTTCTGGGAATTGAAGTCCAAAAACCAAAAGTTGGGAAACAATGGTCTAGGAACTGTAGTCCCCAAAAGGACTTCTCTAATGCTCTCTCTATCTTAAAAAAAAGAGCCCTTCATGAGAAGACCTAGTTAGAGATTGTCGGCTTCATTTATACCATCATTAGGCTTTATTCCAATCTTTCTCAAGGTTTTCGGGTCGCAGGCCTGACCACACCTCCTGGATTGCTGATCGGGACAATCACATGGTTCCTCTCACCCACAAGCAGAAGTAAAATGTGTGTTGTCTGTGCACAGAATGTTCTGTGCATGCACAGAACATGTCTTAATTCCGGTTCTGGGATTGGCAAGGACATTGGGGGCCAGAAGAATTGGCGTCAGGAGCCAGGTTTGGCCCGCGGGCCGTATATTAAGAATACCTGCTTTATTCTGAGGAACTTGATGTCAATGGAGGCCCCTAAATAAACTGTAGGTTGGAGTGCCAACATACTCAACAACAGCATCCTGTGTGAATGTGGAGAGTATGGCTCATTTGCTGGTCTGCTGGTTACTGCCATAAACATGTACCAATGGTGATTTAAAGTTGGCCAACATCAAAGCTAAGAAGGTGACTTCATTTTGGCAGTTAAAAATCTGACCTGGGCACAACAGTAGAAGGCTTTATTTGAATATGTTGGGGTGTTTTTTATATTACCAGAGTGGGTTCTAGACAGATGAAAAAGGATTATACAGTACTGTATAACAAATAGGAAGAAATAGAGGGAAGGAAAGAAGCAAGCTGTGGAGAGCAAGCAATAAATTGGTACCAGACAGTTTCAAATCTTTCGAGGGTTATGCATTTCAACTTGATCTTTGGGAACACAGAAATATAGCTTTCCTTTTCAGAAAGCATCTCTAGAAGCAGCTGTTCTGAAAAATCAGAAAATGTGGCACCATACAAATTAGCATATTTTATCTGGCACAAGCTTTCATGTCACTGGTTTCCACCTCTTCATATGTACAGAGGGAATAGGCATTTCCCCTTACTTTAATCTTCCACAAGGAGTTACATAAGTTCAAGCACACTAGGCCTATAAGACAAGCATCTCTATTATCCTACCATTGAGAAAGTCTCACTGAGAACCGCTGGGCATTTTAAAGGGGCATTCTACCTTTTAAAAATAAAATCCTTTTTCCTAATACCACTTTGAGGCTTTGTCTTATATCTTTGGCTTTCTTACGCGTGGTGCTGTTCTCCCTAATTTCTCCCTTGACAATGTAAATGGGATGGCAATAAAAACTTATTTAATTATGCACTGCCTCTACCATAGCTACATTTTCTCCCACTTAATTAATTAAAGGTAAAGGTAAAGATATCCCTTGCTCGAAAGCCAGTTGTGTTCAATTCTAGGGGGCAGTGCTCTTTTTCTTTTATAGCCAAAGAGCCAGTGCTGTCTGTATCTGCAGCTTTTTCTGTGGTCATGTGGCAGGCATGACTAGACACCAGAGCGCATGGAACACTGTTACTTTTCCTGCTGAAGTGGTACCTATTTATCTACTTGCAATGTCTTGCTTTCGAACTGCTAGGTTGGCAGGAGCTGGGTCAGAGACGGGAGCTCAATATGTCATGCAGCACTCAGGTCTCGAACTGCTGACCTGCCAAGTTGACCTTCCAGTGGTCAACTCAGCATCTTACTCACTAAGTCACCATTGCTCCTACTTAATTAATTAGGACCACCTAATTAATGATAGTTATGTGTCATTAAGTTGATTCCTAAATATGGTGTGCCTTCTAGGGGTTCTGTAGGGTTATAAAGTACTCAGAAGTAGATTTCCACAGCTTCTGTTTAGTGGTGGTGGTGGGGAGTTTGCCCAAGGCCACACAAGTGGTAGGGTGCGCATACTCCAGAAGATCACAGATGATCCATTTCCCAGCAGAGATACAAACTCCCTACCAGGTCATATTTACCTTAACCATGTAACACGATAACACAGAATCAGGGAACATGAGCTACTTCATAACTACAACTCCCATCTCCCTTTAGTATTTACAATGCTGGCTATGGATGATGAGTATAGCAGTGCTACACATCCTCTAGCTATAGTATAATGTAACAAATCCCTTCCTGACTGTAAAGGATCATCCATCATGACCTTGGTTATTCATTTTTCGCTACTCACTCCATTTCTCCAACCCTCCAGCCTCACTTTACAAAATATGTTAACAAAAATAGTCTTATCTCCATGGCTTGTGAGCTGAGTTACTTTTTGCAGGCACATTCCTTTTAACTTGAGTCCTTTTCAACTCATTAGGCTTCAAGACAAAAAACTTAAGTGGGTTTAAAAAAATAACACTCAATTTAAGAATGTTGGTAAAAAAAAAAATCTCAATTGCTAGAAGGAATAGAACTCCTTTCAAGTTGGATCTTACAAGTTACCTTATATGCCCTTCCAGATACAAAGCAAGATTTTGGGACACATTCTGGGCAGCATTTTCCAGTAGGTACAACCACATTTTCACCCTAAAGCATCAACAAGGGAGAAGGGGAGAAGAGAGAAAAAAGAAGAAACTAATATAAAAGACAGAAGATACCAAACAGCTTATGTTCAAAATGTTCCTCTTTGAAAACTGCACATCCAGAATTCCCAATGATAATGTCTATCTTTTAAAAACAAATCTTGGAGGATATGCCAGCTGAACAGAAGAGGGCAAACATTTCCAGGTTTCCTACCAGTTCTAATTATTTCAATGTTTTGTGATGTTCATGATTTGCATGTTTGCCATATAGCAACCCTTTTGAACTAAGTACATTTAAAATTTAATATTGGATAGTCTTTAACAGCCTCTCCCCACCATGACAGTTACCCTCTAGAGACCCTGAAATAATTACCAAAGGGTTGAAACATCAGATCTGAAACTGAGCACTGGTTGATCGGAAAGGAAACCATTGATTTCAGAGGAGAAAGTAAAATGGAGGCAATTCCCAGGCCATGTCCATGACAGAACTTGGGGAAGTCAATGTTTGAGACTAGAACTCCCATAATTCCCTAGCAAGGGTAATCACTGATGATGCTGGTTGCAGGATTCTGGGATATATAATTTGAAAAAGTAGCATTCCTAAGTTTTGGTCCTTGATATACATACTAGTGATGTAAATATCAAGAATACTTGCTCAGCCTCTTGTTGAGAGGGAGCACTTCTTTCCTATCAAGGTTTCTGCAATTCACTCAAAATATCTGTCATACTTTGGTAAACAAAACTACGCATAGTCAAAGCAGTGGTAATGTATGGTTGTGAGAGCTGGACCACAAGGAAAACTGAGTGCAGAATAATAGATGTCTTTGAGAAGTGGTGTTGGAGGAGAGTTTTGAGAGTCCCATGGACAGAGAGGAGAACAGCTAGGTCAATCTTAGAAGAAATCAACCCTGACTGCTCCTTAGTAGGTCAAATAGTAAATATGATGCTAAAGTACTTTGGTCATCAAAAGAAAGGATTCACCTGAGAAGGCCTTGATGCTAGGAAAGGTGGAGGGAAAAAGAAAAAGGGGGCGGACAAAAATGAGACGATTAGATGGTATTGTAGACACAATTGGAACAGAGCTGGGTGGGTTGGGGGGGTGAAGGACAGAGGTGCCTGGTGGGCAATGATCCATTGGGTCACAAAGGCTCAGAGTTGACTGTGCAACTGAATAACAAAACTATATTTTTCTATAAGAAGCAAAATGCAGAACACACACAAACACAGAAGAACTTTTAAAAGGTAAAAACAACCCATCCAATGCTTCTAATTTTTAAATCCATGTAACAAGGCAGCAGAAGCTTCAGTTTCACACAGCTTACGTGGTCTGTGCAATTTTTTGCTAGTGGCACAATTTGCTTGTTACCTAATTGGCACAAAAATCATTGGGTCAATAGTTATTTTGCTCTTCTGCCAGGCAAGAAAAAATTAGTAATTCTTCATTCTTAACTGTAAGGATGAGACAGGCAACTAGTTTAGATTCCTAACTAGAAGCCCACTGCATCTGCGCCTCTTCAGATCCCTCACTTTTTAACCAACACTTTCCTGGCACGGGAATAAATAGCACTAGTCAGAAGTGGGGAGGGAGAGAAAGAGAAAAATGGGCAGAGAAAAAAATCCCATTATTAAGATTATTGCCAGTTTCAGCAGAATATCTAGTTATGGAAACCTATCAGAGATACTTAGAATCAGTGGTGGGCATCAGCTGGTTCGCCCCGGTTTGCCAGAACCAGTAGCAGAAATTCTGGCTGGCCCCACCCAGCCAAGTTTTGAAAAAAGTACCTGTAGTCCTAATTCAGGTGCAATGCAGGGCTTCCCCCCTGGCCATGCCCACCATACCATGGCCACAGTGTGGTAGTAAAAAAAATTGAGCCCACCACTGCTTAGAATTAGCTGCAGGCTAGAAGGACAGGTTTCACTTACCAGTAACTGTCGTTCTCCGAGTATGTTGTTTGGGGATTCACACTGATGGGTTCTGCGCCTGCGCTGAATCCTGAGCGGAGCTGGAAAGCTGATTGGATAAATAGTTTTAAATGTGGGACCGCCCACCATGCCCAACCCCTTCTGGCGCCATTTCGCGCTCTCCCCTCAGTTTGATACTAGAGCTGCCTGCGAAGCATAAGGCCATCTCAGGCCGGCAGCCTTGAGGGGAGGTAGGGTTGGGTCGTGTGAATCCCCAAACAACATACTCGGAGAACGACAGTTACTGGTAAGTGAAACCTGTCCTTCTCCTTCGTGTTGTTTGGGGATGCACACTGATGGGTGACTAACAAGTTCACTTACTTGGATGGTGGGCAGCCGGCGTCCTGAGATGTAGGAGAGCGCGATGGCATCATGGATGGGCGGTCATCAACGAAGAGGATCGGAGACCAGCCGTCAGGATGGACCTGCCCCGTCTGACGTCGGAAGCAGACCTTGTGTCAACCCGATAGTGGGTGATGAAGGTGGAGGATCTGGACCAGGTAGCAGCCTTGCAGATGTCCTCCATTGGGATACCCTCCAGGAACGCAGTGGAGGAAGCCAATGTCCTGGTGGAATGTGCCCGGACATGGGGAGGTGGTGGCAAGGACGACATCTCATAGGCCAGGTAGATGGTGCTTGAGATCCACTTGGAAAGTCTCTGGGCAGACAGAGAGTGTCCCTTGGACTTGCCACCATAGGCCACAAACAGTTGCTTGGCTCTCCTGAAGGACGCAGTCCTTTGTGTGTAGAACAGCAAGGCCCTCCTGACATCCAACGAGTGCCACACTCTCTCTTGTGCAGACGAGGGATTCATGAAGAATGCTGGAAGCGTGATGGACTGGGCCAGATGGAACTCAGTCAGGACTTTGGGCAGGAAGGCCAGGTCCGGGTGCAATACTACCCGATCAGGGTAGAATTTGAGAAAGGGAGGGTCAGACCGTAGGGCTGCCAGTTCTCCTGCCCGCCGGGCAGAGGTGATGGCTACGAGGAAGGCAGTTTTGTAAGAGACAAACTTAATGTCCACTGTAGCCATGGGCTCAAAGGGCGCCTTCGTAAGCGCGGTGAGCACAGCAGTGAGGGACCACTGAGGAGGTGGTATCTTCACAGGAGGGTAGGCATTACGAAATCCTTGGAGGAATCTTTTAACAGTCTTGTCTCTGAAAGCGGAGGACAATACTGAGGAAGGTGGGGCCTTGGCCACCACCGCAGCCAGGTGTACCTTTAAGAACGAGTGTGCAGATCCTGACTCGGCCAGGTGCAGGAGGTAGGACATGACGTCCTGCAGGGATGCTGAGTCCACGGTACAGTCGTTGGATACCAGAAAGTCCATGAAGCAACGGTACTTGGCATCCTAGGACTTTCGCGTGGAAGGTTTCCTTGATAGTTCAAGGATCCGTGTTAGGTCTGGCGGATAAGCCAGGCCGTCAGGTGTAGGCTCGGTAGATCCGAGTGGAGGATCCGACCGCCCTCCATGCGGAGGAGATTCGGATCGGTGGGTAGGCGAAGGCGGTCGCAAGCCAGGGATTGGAGCAGCGGGAACCACGGCTGGCGCGGCCAGGACGGGGCAATCAGGATGGCCCAGGCGGTCTCCGCACGGATCCGTACCAGGACCCGTTGGATGAGAGGGATCGGTGGAAACATGTACAGTAGTTCCTGGTGCCACGGCACCATGAAGGCATCGCCGTCCGATCCGTGGCCGATCCCCGCTCGGGAGCAGTAACGGTGGCACTTGGTGTTGGCCTGTGTCGCGAACACGTCTAGGTTCGGAGTGCCCCACCGTCGGCACAGACGGTCGAACACCGATCCGTCTAGTTCCCACTCGTGCATCGCCGTCCCTTTGCGGCTCAGGGAGTCCGCATCGGAGTTCAGGGTGCCCTGGATGGGGACACCTATGGGGAACACGTGTACCTTCAGGCACCACTCCCAAATCTGGACAGTCAAGTGAAGGAGGGAGAGAGACTTGGTCCCTCCTTGCCGGTTGAGGTAGGCTAGGGTCGTGGTGTTGTCTGAGGCGATCTGCACCACGCGGCCCGCTATTAATAGTCTGAAGGACCTCATCGCCTTCCACACCGCCAACAGTTCGAGGAAGTTGATGTGGTGGTTGGCTTCCGCGGGCGTCCAGACGCCGTGGACTCGTAACCCGAGGCAGCACGCATCCCATCCGTGCGTGCTCGCGTCGGTGGTGACTTGGACGGATGGTGCGGGAAGGGTGAAGAGTCTCCCCGCGGCCACATTGCTGTCCATTGTCCACCAGTTCAACTGGTCTTGCAGCTCGGGAGTTGGTGTGAGCCACTTCCCGAGGTCGTCGTGGGTGCTGTCGAAGGATGCGAGGAGCCACGACTGGAGCGATCGCATCTTTAGTTTGGCGTGTGAGATCACTGCCGTGGTCGACGCCATGAGTCCTAGCAAGCGGAGGGTGTCCCTCGCACGGACCCGACGCCTGCCCTGGATCCGTGCCACCACCGCACGGATGTCGAGCAGACGTTTGGGCGGAGCGTAGGCTCTTAGAGCAGAGAGTCCAACACGGCTCCGATGTAGTCTATTCTTTGAGTGGGGGTCAACTGGGACTTCTTGTAGTTGACCCGTAGACCGAGACTCTGCATAAGGGCCAGGCAATGGGCAACATCGTCCTTGGCTTTCTGTTGGGTTGGGGAGCAGACCAACCAGTCATCTATGTACGGGAACACTTGGACGCCTTGCAGCCGAAGATGAGCAGCCACCGGCGCCATGCACTTCGTGAATACCCTCGGAGCGGTGGAGAGGCCGAAGGGTAGACATGTGTACTGGTAGATGTCGCCGCCGACCTGGAAGCGTAGGAAGCAGCGGTGTTCCCTCCTGATGGATACGTGGAAGTAGGCATCCTTCAGGTCGATGACGGTAAACCAGTCTCCGTGGTTGATCAGTGGGAGGATGGAGTGAAGAGTCACCATCCGGAACTTCCTCGCGTCGATGTGCTTGTTGAGGAGACGGAGGTCCAGGATTGGACGTGCCCCCCCGTCTTTTTTGTCCACGAGGAAGTAGCGGGAGAAGAACCCTTCGTGAGACTCCGACGCTGCAACCGGTTCTATGGTGCCCTTCTCTAGAAGAGCTGATAGTTCTTCCTGGAGCGGTGGGGACGGATCGGTGACGCGGACCCGTCCGACAGTAGGGCATTTCTTGAACTCGATCGCGTAGCCAGAGTCTAAGATGGTTAAAACCCATAGGTCTGTGGTGATGGCAGACCAGGCCGATAGGTAGTTGGCGAGGGGACGGTAGGGTAGAGTCTCGGTCACGGAAGAGTCAAACACGTTGTTTGCCCTTCCGTTACGTCCGTTTACCAGTCCGGTGACGCTGCTGGTAGCGTGGACGGCTGGGTTGTGGTCGTGGCCGGTAGGGCTGGTACCGGGAGTAGTCGCCTTGCCTCTGCGGTGGGCGAGGTTGGTAGGACGGACCCGCCTGGGACGTCGATGGTTGGTCCTGCTGGTAACGGTTGGACCCACGGCGTGGAGGGCGGAGCTGCTTGATGGTGGCATAGTCCCCCTTCAGCTCTCCCAAGGAGGTGTCGGTCTCCTTGGCGAAGAGGCCCTCACCATCGAAGGGTAGCTCCTCCACGAGCCGCTTGACGTCTTCCTGCAGGTCAGCCGAGCGGAGCCAGGCGTGGCGGTGGAGCTGGATGGCAGAGGCCAGGTTCTTCGCCTCCGACTCCGTGACGTGGCGGCCTGTACGGATCTGCTGGAGAGCGAGTTGGTTTCCCTCCATGCAGACCCTCTCGAAGTCCGCTTACTTGTCCGGTGGTAGCAGCGACTTGAAGGACTCCGCCTGTTCCCACAGTCGGCACTGGTAGCCCCCCATGGCCGTCGCGTAGTTGGACGCACGGAAGGACAAGGAGGCATTGGCGTAGAACCTCCTGCCCAGTGCGTCCAGCTTCTTCCCTTCCTGGGTCGACGGAACGGGGGTGCTACTGATCGGTGTCCGGTGTTGGGAGCCTTTCACCACTCGGGAGTTCGGCGCCGGGTGGACATGCAAGAAGTTGGAGTCGTCCAGCAGTCTGTACATGGAGTCCACCCTGTTGGACACCGAATGGGAAGAGACGGGTCTCTTCCAGACCTCCTTGGCCGCCTTGGCGATCTTCGGGAGTAGTCCCAGGCGGACGGGGACTAGCTCCTTCCGGTCGGCCATGCCGCAGACGACATCTTCGCATTCGTCCAGGGAGCCTCCGCCCGGATGCCCAGCGTGGATCCGAGGCGGGTGATGAGGGCCGTGTACGTTTTCTGGTCCTCCGGTTGGGAGCCGTGGACGGAGCCAATGTTATCGTCCGGGGATTTGTCAACCGCAACCGGTGGTGGCCGATCCTCCTCCTCCTGGTCCGACGAGTCGTCGGAGCCTCCCGACCGCTCCGAGATGCTGGGCGGTGGCAGGTAGGCCTCGGGGTCCGAATCCGACCAGTACGGCCTGGCGGATCTCGGGTCGCTCCCCGGCAAAGGCAGCTGGTACGGAGGGAGAGAGGCCTCCGACCACGCCTGTTCCACGCGTTGCCTCTTCAGTGCCGGGCCCTCGTCACGGAGCGGTGGTGCCTCCGTGGTTGGTTCGGGAGGCAGAGGGTGCTCCACGAACTCAGACGATGCCGGCCGAGGGCCCTGGAGCTCGGCGTGCAACTTCCGCACCATCGCCTCGATAAACGGGGCGATGAGGCTCAACTGGGGTGGCGCTTCGGAAGCCAGACCAGGAGCCACGGAAGAGACGCGAAGAGAGGAAGATCGTCGCGGCGGTGGAGGTGGAAGAATCTCTGGTGACGGCGGAGGGCTGGGGGCCCTCTCCGGCGTGGCGGCTTCTCGGGCAACGACCGCCATCCTGCCCGGCGTAGGTGGGGCTGCAGCCGGGGCGGATGCTAGGGAGCGTGGCGGCGAAGGGTGAGCCGGTCCCGGGGTCGGTGGGAGAGAAGACGAAGAGCTACGACGCTTCTTCTTCTCTTTCTTGTCTTTTTTCTTCTTCTCCTGCTCCTTCTTCCGCTTGAACAGTTCGGAGGCCGGAGGCCGTGAAGAAGGAGCGGAGGTCGAAGGAGCAGACGTTGAGGCAGCGGCCTGCTCTGGAGCTGGGGGAGGCGGTGGTGCGAGTGCGGCCTCCATGAGGTAGGCTTGGAGGCGGTACTGGCGGTTCTTGATGGCGGCCTTCGAGAAGCCTCTACACACCTCACAGGTCTGGACCTGATGGCTCTCCCCGAGGCAGCGGAGGCAGCGCACGTGTCTGTCCGAGCTAGGGAACTTTCTCTTGCAGGACGGACACTGCTTGAACGCTGCCACTGAGGCCATCCACCGAAGTAGATGGCCGAAGAGAAAAAATTATCCCGGCCGGGAGGCCCCGGCATGAGATTGTGTAGAAAACGGTTGGGTTTTTTTTTCCACCGGCGGCTGAGGGCGAGCCCCCAGCCACACGAGGACCAAGGGATTAAGTCCCCTGGTCCGAGAAAAATTGTAGGGTATAAAAATTGGAAGATTCTGAGACAATCTCAGCTAAAGTACTCACAGCTTTTTTTCCAGGCTCCTGCTTGCGCAGCGGAAAAAAGCAAACTGAGGGGAGAGCGCGAAATGGCGCCAGAAGGGGTTGGGCATGGTGGGCGGTCCCAAATTTAAAACTATTTATCCAATCAGCTTTCCAGCTCCGCTCAGGATTCAGCGCAGGCGCAGAACCCATCAGTGTGCATCCCCAAACAACACGAAGGAGAAGTAACGTTACCGTCACTGCATTATCACAGAGATTTGTAGTCTGATTTTCACACTCTCATTGTGTCATCTGTAAATTTCTTCCATACCTGGAGACAGTCTAATGACTAGCTGATAAATATTAGACTGATCCATTGTAGAGTAATTGCACGTGGAAGGGGAGGAGTAAAGAGCAAACATTTAGGTATTTTCCATGAATTTGTTCAAAGGCTCATTTCTTTTAACTCCTCATCTTGACTGCTCAGCTGAGCAAGAGCAAAGAATATTTTAGGATGCCTCTTCCAGTTTTGAAAAAGAAAAAGGTTTATATACCTTCATGGAAAAAGGAGCCGGTATTACAAACATGAACATCTGGCTCCTTAAAACTTAGGTGGGAGGATATTACAAGAGATAGGGCTAACGGCATGAACACGATGATTAAGAGATTTGCTGCCTGCCGATCCAGCCCACATTTCTGCTAATAACCTGGATGGCTAATAGCAGGCATCAAGCAAGCAATTTCAGTTAATGTTTTACTGAATATGCTAAACAGCAAAATGGGAAAAGTATTTCGCAAAAACCAGCCACTTCACGTCAATGTTAAAAAAGGACTGAGCAGGTTTGGAAGTGAAGATGATTCTACTGGCAATTTCCCAAAGATTAGAAAGATTATCTTTTTGGATAACAAATTCCAGACCTTACAGAGATTTCATTACTGACGAAATGCACTTCAAGAGTTTTGAAAACTTAAGATTTAACACTGCTGTAATTCAATTGCTTTACAGTTCCAATATACTGATACCTACTGATAATAGGAAAGTATTTTCAGTTCCCCTTCACACATCATCTCAAGTCAACCAAATATTTCTGTGGCACAAATCATGAGCTTTTTAGAACTGTCTGGTCAAAAAATTCTAAATATTATGTTTGACTATTAAGCTACTTTCATTTCTCTCCTTTTACACCCCTTTCTTATGATCTCCTTTCTCTGCATTATTAAAAAGATTAGTATCGCAATGCTTGGTCCTCTGCTGTTTTCTGGGTGGCTTCCCAACCCTTCAGCATCCTTCTCCTACCTGTTACAACCATTACAAGTGGCCAAAGCTAAGGGTGGCAAACATCTCAGTGGCAAACCTGAGGCACTCAAACCACACCACACCAGCTTCCATTATTTAGCCCAGATCATCCCATTCCGTTTCTGGAAGCTTCTAGGGGAGTGATTTTCAGCTGAGGATGTTTGACGCCCTTCCTCAAGACCACCCCCCCATTTCTCTTTTTTTAAAAACCTAGTAGAAAGCAAAGTGCCCATCTAGACCAGGGGTTCCCAACCTAAGGCCACAGCACCATTTCATGCGACTCCCACCCACCCTTCCAAGGGCACTTGAGAAACAAAATGCCCACCTCCTTTGAAGCTGTTTGGACAAAATGTCCGCCTCCATCGTGGAGGCAGGGCAAAATGGCCATCCAGCCCTCAAAGCTGACTGAAAAAGCATGACCTTGCCCCGGCTTGAAAAGTTTGGGAGCCCCAAATCTAGACACTTTTGTTTGTTTGTTTGTTTGTTTGTTTGTTTGTTTGTTTGTTTGTTTGTTTGTTTGTTTGTTTGTTTGTTTGTTTGTTTGTTTGTTTGTTTGTTTGTTTGTCCTCAAGAATTGCCTACTAAGTAACTGACTTGGCCATTCCCATAGTCCATGGGCAGATAAAGTAAGACAGTATTGTAAGGTAAAGGTCGCCCTTGCTCAAAAGCCAGTCACATCTAATTCTAGGGCATGGTGCTCAGCTCCTTTTACAGCCAAAGAGATAGTCATGACTGCATCTGTAGATGTTTCTGTGGTCATTTGGCAGGCATGACTAGATACCAGAACCCATGGAACACTGTTTACCTTTTCACCAAAGTGATACCTATTTATTTACTTGCAATTTCTTGCTTTCGAACTGCTTGGTTGACAGGACCTAGGACAGACAATGGGAGCTCACTCTGTCATTCAGTACTCGGGTCTCGACCTGCTGACCTTCCAGTCATCAAGTTCAATGTCTTAAGCATGAAGCCACTGCAGATAGTACTGTAGCCCTATTCTAATCTATATGTTCATTAATGACAAGACTTTTGCCTGGACAGCAACTTCTAATGTACATCACCTAATTATTGATTTTTTTTAAGCTAATAAAATGCAGATCAGTAAGCAGCATGCACAATCTTACCTCGTTACATAATAGAGGCCGACAAAATGCAGTAAAACAGTCCATGGTCCCATTCTGACAAATGCATTTGGCACAACGGCTGGGCTGCCACTCTTCGGCATCCTGGAACGTTTGGCCATCAAAAGAGCAGGTCTCTGGAAGAAACAGAGAAGTGTGTTGTTGCCTTTTAATGCTCACAGCTGTTCTAGAGTTGGTGAGCGCACTCATTTTTACAAAGAAAACTCACCACAATCCTCTCTTAATGCCCTGGGGGTGTTTTGTGATCCCAGGGATGGACTGTGGGAGGAAGGGGCAGCCTTTAAGACAGGGGTTCTCAACCTATGGCCTAGAGGCCGGATGTGTCCCACGACACCATTTCATGTGCCCCCCACCAGTTCCACCACACCCCGAAGTGCTATGTGTGGTAGGCAAGGCAAAATGGCTGCTTGGCCCCTGGAGCTGTACGAGGGAGCGTGACCTGGCCCTCAGCTTGTAAAGGTTAATAACCTCTGCTTTATGACTTTGGAAATCTTTTCCAGCTCAACAGCAGTGGGTCCAGGTAGCAACAGGGACCTTTCCTTTTATATTTGCAGACATTATGACCAAAATATGCAAGTTGTGGACTGAAAACAGAGAGGGACCAAACATATTGTCTTCATTCCCAATGTCCACACTTCAGCTAAATTGGTGGTGGTGGCTTCTACTTGTATCCAAGTACCGTATACATTTTTTCCTGAAAATCATTTTCACAGTTGATGGATATGTCTCTGGTGAAAGAAGAATGACAAACTGGAAAAATGCCATTTATGTGAATTTGTTTAAGGTGGATGCCAACTTGCCATGAAGTGACCCACACACTGTGATCACGGAGTCATTTCCTGCAGCAAGTATGAAATGAGACATGCGGGATTTAACACCGGGACTGCAATGGACTGCCACAGCCTTGAGGCTATTAACAAGGTGTACCTTCACAGCCAGTCTATCTGGAATGGCCTCCTCCACCTCTATCACTGTCTGGAATCAGGAAGTGGTTCCTCCTCCGTTCATTTTGCCATTGCGCCCAATATGATGGTTTCTAGTGGCATTTCATCCACTGAGGGGACCATCACCCCACTTAAATGGGCTCATCTGCCCATAGCCATTGGCCCCTTTAGGGAGTCAGGTTATTTACCACTGATCAACACTCAGCATTGAGTCACTGCCTGCATGGTCTACCCCAGTGTTTCCCAAATGCTGGTGTTTGGACTTCAGTTTCCAGAAGCCTAAGCCAGTATATTGACTGATCAGTGCTTTGGGGAATTGACTTAAGCTTCTGGGAATTGAAGTCCAAACACCAGCATTTGGGAAACACTGGTCTACCCCATTACCATAACAGGATGGCCAGCCAGCCAGAATAACGACTCAGATAAATACTTGTTTGAAAAATCCATACATCTACAGCCAGAATTGCATAGAATTTTCTGCCCAAGCACTTTCTTAAACATACCCTTGGATGCCATAAATTCAAGAATAAAGTACACAGTCAAGGAAATGTATCTTTCCTGCTCTTTCATCGTTTATCTTCCCTGCAACTTTATCTGCTTCACCTCTAGAATTAGAGGAGCAATTGACACCCATGTCTCCAGAATTAGGAGTACAAATGTGTTTACATTCCATGAATTACATTCCTGTGGTTCCTTTTTGATGTATTTCCAGAAATTACATCTTTTTCACCACTTAAGGGTGGACATTTCCTAGATTAGGTATCATTGGGTTGTGTATTGAGGGCCTTAGACCAGTGTTTGCCAACCTTTGGGTTTTGGACTTCAATCCCCAGAAGCCTAAGTCAGTTCCTCAAAGCACTGATCAGCCAATGTACTGACTTAGGCTTCTGGGAATTGAAGCCCAAAAGCCTAAGGTTGGTGAACACTGCATTAGACCATATGTAATAGGCACCAGTTTCCCTCCCATAAATCTTTTCAGAAATATAGTTTTATCATACAGTGTTGGTCTAAAGCAGTGGTGTGATGCAAAAAATTTTTAATACCTACTCTGTGGGCATAGCATGGTGGGCATGGGCATGTGATTGGGTGGGCATGACCAGGTGACCATGTGACTGGGTGGGTGTGGCCATGTGACTGGGTGGCCGTGCTGCCCAGGCAGGAGGCAGGCACAGGCCTATGACCCAACGCTTCGGCAACCAGATGGGTGGAACCAGCTGGAATTTCTACTACCAGTACAGGCATACTGGGGTGTACTAGCTGAATCCCACCACTGCTCTGAAGGTATATGCAACAACAGACTCCATACATTTCAAATATGGAACCCATCCCTTTCCCTTCGTTCTCTCACCTCCATTGCCAATACACCGTGGGCAACATGCTCCTTGACTTGTGGCCACCACTTCACCCCGTTTACAAGAAATAGCAGGACAAGGTTTGGGGGTGCAAATCACTTCCCCACTGACACAAATGCAGGTTGTACATTGAGTGCTGGTCCATTCAGTACCATGCTAGAAGAAGAAGAAGAAGACAGAGAAGTGAGACATATTACACAAGCGTTGACAACTGAAAGAGAGAGAAAGATACCATGGGGCCTTCATCTGCCTTTTCCCCTACTCCACAATAGTCAAGTCAGCAGAAACATTCTAGTATAAGTTTGCATTGTTTCCAGTTCTTCACATGACCGTAATTTCCTTTGGTGCAAGAGATCACTTAACATTGTTCTGTGATATCTAAGAGGGTGACTACACAGGCATTTGGTTAAACCTCTGTACTGCAGCCTCTGTACTGTACATACCGTAAGTATAATTGCTATTGCTATTTATTGCTGATTTGTCACTATCCTGAAGGAGCTCAGGAAGGGGGCCACTTCAGGATATTGGCAAGTGAAAGACTTCCTTGGCTCTGTGAAGTGACTGAGGAGGTGCGGAAAAGATTTTAAGTGTATAAAAACAGGACATATGTGCTACATAACTTTAAAATAATAATAAAAACCAAATGGAAAACTTCCTTCTAAAAGTAGGAGGAGGCAGGAGAAACCAATGGGGGAGATTCTGTTTGCTTTTTAAGATAAAGCCTAACAGGGTTTTCAAGGTAATTGAAGTATCTAAGGAGTGGTTTAACCAGGTTCCAACTCCCCAGTGAATTTCCATGGCAGAGCTCAGGGACTGAACCCAGATTTCTTGGCGCTTAGTTCATTACTCCATTCACTGGTATGAGATGCACCTTACTGGATCCTGGAACAACCAGCTGTGCCTTTTTCCACACACATCCATTCCATTCTTCCAAACCACAACTTTTCATTCCCCTCTCAAAAGAGTTCTGGCTATTCAAGCGTATTCATGTCTTTACTGAGCTTTCCGTCTGCTTCTCCAACTCTTAGCACTTTCCTCTCTTCCACAGACTGATTCTTCCCACCCCATGCCTTCTAAGACTCTGCCTGGAACAAAAGGTTTTTTGGAAACGATACACTGATTTTTGCTACAAAAATGCCAAAGGCCATTTCTATGACCTAGTTGGCAGCAAGAATATGCCCGTCTTCCCCCACCCCCGCCTTGCCCCGCTGATCTTTGGGTATCTGGCCAAAAGTTAATTTGCAGCAATAACTGTGGTGAGGTCATGTGTGAAGCAGCATAAGATTTCTCTGACCTAGTTCCCTGAACACGAAAAATTAGACAAAAATCAAAAGCTGCCAAAGAATTAGCCAAGGAAGGCAACACTTTATGGGTATGAATGAGGCCAATTTACAGACCATCAGGATTCTCTAAGCAACCCTTGCTCCCTATCCAAACGCCCCAATTTAGCTTAGGCTGTAATTCGAACATAAATGTCTTAGAATGTGTTTCTTCAGAAGCTACACATGTTCTCATGAAAGAAGCAACACAAGAAGTACAAAGAGAAAGCAACACGTTGAAAGGGAAATGTAAGAAAGGCTTACCTCGTGGATTTGTCCATCATGCTTGCAAAATCCCACTGTTTTGAAAACACACTGAGGACAACAAGTGTTGGGTGCAATTTGAAGTACCTCCCCCTAAACCAGGAAAAAAAATGAAGTGGGTGTCAGAAATCAATTTACCGTACTGTATCTGGAAATGCATTCAAGCAACCTGTTCCTTCCAAATCTAGAGTCCAGACTTAGGAATTCAGTAATCTGTTGTAATTAATTAAAACAATTTTGGGTGATGGTCCCCAAGTGGAATAAATCCCACTTGAATTCATCTTGATGGAAGGCAGCAGCTTCATCAATACTGGCCTGGGGCCAGTGAAGATTTTGTGTGCCAAGAGGGTTCAGGACCAGAAGGTAGCTTGTGGAACTGGATCAGTGGTATGGGTGTCATGCTTTGATGTGGAAGGCAGATGAAAGGCCACTGCATTATATTCTCAGTACAGTCTTCATGGCTGATTGCCATGAAGATCACCAGTATTTAGATTCAGGTATGGCAGAACAAGAACAAAGCAATTTTAAAGGTATGCAGGTTTGTGCTTCTGAACTGCAGCTCCCAGATTTTGGAACTACAACTCCTGTGCTGAATTCCTGTGCTACGTGGAGAATTCAGGAATTGTGGTCCAAAGTCACACTGCTGTAAAATACATAACACTACAAGAAAGGAAGACTATAAGCAGGCACTTAATGTACCTCTTTAGTTAGGTGAGTGACTTCAACGTCAGCATTCTCCCTTATTATGGCAGAAATACGAACTGTCTGCCTTTCGACTACATCTCTTAGAATACCCCAGAGGCTATGTTGGCTGAGATAATTGCAACCTTAGAAACATGCCTTCCATCTCTGTCCAATGGCTCATGAGCCAGTTTTTCAAGTAGACTTTGACCAGGTAGTACATCAAATAGAGGTGCTCTGCAGACAATGAAGCATCTTCAGACAGCTCTTCAAATCAATGGCAGCTCTTCATAAAGTGGGAGGCATTTCCACATCTAGCTGGAAGTCTAGGAGGTAGCTGAGATCACTTCCCCATCCCCAGGTGTAGGGAGCTCCCATGAGGCAATGGTGAAGGAAGCCACACATGGATAATTTAGTAGATGAAATCTTTCTAATCCAGTGTCCTGAAATAATAATACTAATTGTATGCTGCCAAGTCAATTCTGATTATGGTGACCCTTTCCAGGGTTTTCTAGCTAGACAGTACTTAAAAGTTGTTGTTTACCATTTCTTTATTCTCAAGTTGCCCTGGGATTATGCAGTTTACCCATGACTACACAGGTTGGCTCTTCTCCTGAGAGGCACAGTAGAGAACTGAACTCCATACCTAAACCACTGAGCAATCCAGCCATAGTAAAGGTAGTCCTTGCTTGAAAGCCAGTTGTATCTGACTCTAGGGTTCAGTGCTCATCTCTGCTTATAGTCAAAGAGCCAGTGCTGTCTGTAGATGTTTTGGTGGACAAGTGGCAGGCATGACTAAACAGTGCATGGGAACACTGTTTACCTTCCCACCAAAGTGATAGCTACAGTATTTATCTACTTGCAATTTCTTACTTTTGAACTGCTAGGCTCGCAGAAGCTGGGGCAGAGACGGAACTCACTCTGTTGTGCAGCATTCAGGTCTTGAACTGCTGACCTGCCGACCTTCCAGTCATCAAGTTCAGCATCTTAACCACTAAACCACCACAACCCCTAACAATACAGGTCTAATAACTGAGATCAGTAAAAAAAAGTCTCAGATTTTGGAAGCAACCCAAGAAAACAAAAATGATGTTGCGGCAAATTAAAGAGAAACAATGTGAAGGGAGGGGACTGATGTATACCAAGGCATGTAACTCAATAACTGTGTATCTTAGCTCGCAGTTGTTTTCCATAGTTTCAGCTCAGGGCTTTTCTAATTCACCCTGGAGATGACAAGTTCAATGCCAGATTTATCAAGACACACAAAGAGAAGCAAGCCCCTGTCTCTGACAGATGTGATGGCAGGGCTTGAAACTACATTCATTATAGCAATCAGAATTAGGGTTGGCTAGTACTAAAGCTCTGAAAAAGGCTGGATAGGTCAGTGATTTAGGTCTCTGGCTGCCGAGGCGAAGATTGGGAGTTCAATTTTCCACTGTGCATCCCAGAAGGAAAGTCAGTCTGTGTAGTCATGGGCATGCTGTAGAATCCCAGGGTGTCCCCAGAAGAAAGGAATGGTTAATCATCTCTGTGTATTCTCTGCTTGGAAAACCCTGAGAAGAGTCCATCCAAGTCAGAGCTGAGATGGTGGTGCCTTACAGGTCAGGAGGGACTGTGGTGGCTTAGTGGTTAAGATGCTGAAATTGATGACTGGAAGGTCAGCAGTTCAGCAGTTCAAGACCCGAGTACTGCACAATGGAGTGAGCTCCCATCTCTGTCCCAGCTCCTGCCAACCTAGCAGTTCGAAAGCAAGAAATTGCAAGTAGATAAATAGGAACCACTTTGGTAGGAAGGTTACAGAGTTCCATGCACTCTGGTGTCTAGGCAACATGTTCACGGAAGCATCTTCAGACACTGACAACAATGGCTCTTTGGTTATAAATGGAGATGAGCATCGAACCCTAGAGTCGGAGACTCCTGGTTTTTGACCAAAAGCAACCTTACCTTTACCTTTACTACACATCATGAAAGCTCAGAAACATTACTTTTTCCAATTGTATCTTGCAGAAACCAACCTGACCACATGGGCTAGGGATTTGTAGGAGGTCTACTCCAGAAAAATAACTTTCCTCACCTCTAGTCAAGGGGAAAAAAACAGCAAACCATGTGTTAGTCACCCCACTGCTGTTGTATTTCTATTGCTAGGGAAGAGATGAAAAGCATTTGAGAGATTTTTCTGCCAAAAAATAACTTGTATAACTTTAGGTATAATGTATCGTCACTTGGGTAAGCAGTGGCAACATTTGCTGTTCCATGTCAGGCAGCAAAATAACTTCCCTGGCAAAGGCTGAACCTAAAACATTTCTCATACTAAGTGTGCACTCGAGCATGGTGATACCATGTCAGCAAGCATTGGTTAACCCAAATGCCGCCCACTCAGAACACTACTCAGTAGGAGCAGAGACGTCACACTCTTGCCTTACCTTCCGAAAGTTGCAGCGCGGGTTTTTGCAAGCGACAGCTTCACATAGGGCAATGTTGTCATGGCAACGGCACTCCTGGCACGCATCTGGTTTCCAGACAGTGTTGTTCTACAAACAAGTCAAAGCTCTGAATTAAAATTGTATTGCAAAAAATTGTTAACACTGCATGCCATTCTGGTAGAGCAAAAAAAGAGTTCAAATGAACTTAAAGAAGGGGGGTTTGTTAGCCGAAGCACATTTGGCATTATGGTCTATGTTATTCATACCTATTAGTACCTGTGGCTAAAATAAGTGCATAGCTATTCATTTCATACTTCCAAAACATGTAATCAAAAGACTTGGGCTCAAGATGAAAAGCATCCAATTCCACTTGCATCACAATTGATCCAACTAAATCCCGGTAGCTACAAACCTGATTAGTGCTTGCCTTTCCCACACAATGTTGGTGTCTGTAAACAGATTCAGGCTGGGAAGTTAGCAGCTGCCATAAGCACTTTTGACACTCAATCCATATTAAAATTAATGCACTAGAAAAATTACCTGGGGTGTTAAACAGCTACTACATGTGGGGAGAGGCAAAAAAAAAAAAAGATTGGAAGTTTGCTGTGTGAAAAAATATATTCTTTAGCCTTTGGTAGAATATAGCATATAATTGTTGCATGGTTGTAATATAGTGGCCAGAAGGATTAGTCTGCCCAAATAAAGGATCAGAATGAAAGTGATGTACAGTGGTATGACTTGGGTGAGGGGAAGTAAGTACAACTTTGCTCCCCACCAACATTACCCATCAATGTGTATTTACATATGAAAACCTCATGGCCAGAATCTTAAGAAATGGGAACCTAACATGCCATGGACATAGAACTTTGTGTGGTCTCCAACTCACTGCTGTGTGAGTCAGAAATCACCTTAACTTAGAGCCATGATGGTGAACCTTGGCACTCCAGATGTTCTTGGACTTCAATTCCCATAATCCCAAGCCCCATGAATCTGCACCAATGGGCTTACTGCGATTCATCCGGCCCGCACCGTCCTCGTCGCTCCTGGAAGCGTAAGTAAAACATGCCCGTATGGGCAGTATGTACTGTCTGCAGATGGAAGTGTTTGTTCCCTTATGCACCACATCACCTTTTTAGATACAGTTGGTGCATATTTGTAAAAAAAACAGTACTGTACTTTCTTCTCAGCAGGACCATCTATGGATTCCAGTCCCCTCTAATAAAGCTGATGAGAATATTAAACCTAAGTGCTGCCAGAAATCGAAACAAATTTACAGCCCTAGAGTTCAAGATATAAATGATCCTGAGGAGAAGCTGATTTTTTACTCTGATGACAAAACTGGCCCACCCCATGGATATGGAGGTAGTAACATAGGGCAGGCTGAGTAAACTGTCTCCCTTCGGCTGATTTACTGCACTGCTGTAGAATCAATTTGGGCCATGTTATATGGGTGCTGAGCTCTCCCTAGCTCTCTGGGCTGTATTTAATCCCATCCTGCTCCTTGCGGGTTGGGGGACATAAAGCTGTTTGTGTGTGAGACACGGCTTGTATTAAAGACGCCTGGCGCCATGGCTTGCTTCAGGGCCCCACATACCTGCCCACTCTTTGGAAGAGTGATGCCTTTTTTCTCCACACTGGAATAAGCTACCTTATCTGACTGTTGATTTCATTCCCCTGTCCATACTTACTCCAGCAATAAGAGAGGAGGTGGGAAGTCAATACAAGAAAAAGAACTAGAGGAAAGCCTAATGTGATTTGGGAAGTTGCTACTGAGCCTCTCTCCCACATGCTGCAGAGTGATAATTCCATTATCTGGAAGGGAGGCAGCTGCTTGTTATAAAGGTGGTAAGTCTTGGACTATCACCAACCAATTTCTAGAAGACCACCCAGTTTGCTGATTGCCTTTTTCTTGCAAAGAAAATGGGACTAGGCAAGCTTCTAGGCCATAACCCTTGCAGTGTGGTGATTTTTGTACTTTTAAGCAAGAATGCATGTTCACAGACTGGCTAAGCATTAAAAGTGCTAGGATTTTAAAAATATTTTATAAGGGCACAGTGCAGAAGCCAAGTCCAAGTTTTAGGACAATCAAAGAGGAAAAGTGTTTGTGGAAACTAATAGGAAGAGAAAGGAAAGGAAAATGGGAGCGAAGAAAGTAAAAGGCACTATTAACTTAGGACAGTGGTGCCCACCTCCGACACACAGCTGCAGG